>CM051276.1:22585383-23185383 GCA_027921565.1 Artemia sinica
TCGAAGGGGAAGTAGATTTCTGAGAACTTGATTTACATAATCGAGGGGAATGTATTGATCAACGAAAGGGGAATTTATTTCGGGATTCTAAAGAGATAGATGGTCTTTAGTGACAGAGATAAATTAATATTCTATTTTTAAATATGGCTCCTCCGATCTTTAGGTCAGAGTGATAAATTGATATTCTATCGAAGCCATAATAGTGTAGCTAGGAACATCTTAGAGATGAAGAGATTAACGCGGGAATTTTTTCCTAGGAATTTCAAATGTGACAGCGCAGGAATGTCAAAACAAAAGGAACACGCAGAAATTACGTTTAGGGGATTATTTGGGTGAAACCGTTTGAGACATTTTAGAAGATGATTTGGGCGAAACAGTTTGAGACATTTTAGAAGACTATTTGGGCGAAACAGTTTGAGACATTTTAGAAGATGATTTTAGAAGATTATTTAGAAGAATATTTGAGGTGAAACTTGTGAGGTCGTTTAATACACAAGTTCAATTTGAACAGTGTTGTGAGGTCCCCATACCCCAACCCCAAAGGCCTCCCCTGGGGCCCCCGAGACCCCAAAGGGCCCCCGGGCCCCCAAAGGCCCCCCGAGCCCCCAAAGGGCCCCTAGGCTCTCAAATGCCCCTGAGCCCTCCCAAATGCCCCGAGCCCCCCAAAAGCCCCCGAGCCCCCCAAAGGCCCCCCGGGCCCCCAAAAGCCTCCAAAGACCCCCCCCGGGCCCCCAAAGGCCCCGAGCCCCTCCCTCCCTCCATCCTTTTTTGAATTTTTTAAAGTTTTTTCGGACTGAATTTTATAGACTTAAAAATTATCCAATATTTATCCGGTTTTTTCTTTAACCCATTGGCATAAAGTTTTAGCCTAGAGTCTTAGCTTAGTTTTATTTAGAGTTGAAGTTTAGTTTAATTATAGTTGAGAGTTTAAAGTTTTACCTTAGAGTCTTAGTTTAGAGTTTTAGTTAGAGTTCTAGTTTAGTTTTAGTTAAGAGTTTTAGCTTAGAGTTCTAGCCCAGAGTCTTAGCTTAGAGTTTCAGTTAGAGTTGAAGTTTAGTTTAGTTATAGTGAAGAGTTTAGAGTTTTAGCTTAGAGTCTTAGCTTAGAGTTTTAGTTAGAGTTCTAGTTTAGTTTAGTTTTAGTTAAGAGTTTTAGCCTAGAGTCTTAGCTTAGAGTTTAGTTAGAGTTGAAGTTTAGTTATAAGTAAGAGTTTAGAGTTTCAGTTTAGAGTCTTAGCTTATAGTTTAAGTTAGAGTTGAAGTTTAGTTAGGTTATAGTTAAGAGTTTAGAGTTTTTAGCTTAGAGTCATAGCTTAGAGTTTTAGTTAGAGTTGAAGTTTAGTTTAGTTATAGTTAAGAGTTTAGAGTTTTAGCTTAGAGTCTTAGCTTATAGTTTTACTTAGAGTTCTAGTTTAGTTAAGTTTTAGTTAAGAGTTTAGAGTTTTAGCCTAGAGTCTTAGCATAGAGTCTTAGCTTTAAGTTTTTGTTGAAGTTCTAGTTTAGTTTAGTTTTAGTTAACAGTTTAGAGTTTTACCTTAGAGTCTTAGCTTAGAGTTTTAGTTAGAGTTGAAGTTTAGTTTAGATAGAGTTAAGAGTTTAGAGTTTTTAGCTTAGAGTCTTAGCTTAGAGTTTTAGTTAGAGTTGAAGTTTAGTTTAGTTATAGTTAAGGGTTTAGAGTTTTAGCTTGGAGTCTTAGCTTAGAGTTTTAGTTAGAGTTCTAGTTTAGTTTAGTTTTAGTTAGGAGTTTAGAGTTTTACCTTAGAGTCTTAGCTTAGAGTTTAGTTAGAGTTGAAGTTTAGTTATAGATAAGAGTTTATAGTTTTAGTTTAGAATCTTAGCTTACAGTTTAAGTTAGAGTTGAAGTTTAGTTTAGTTATAGTTAAGAGTTTAGAGTTTTTAGCTTAGAGTCATAGCTTAGAGTTTTAGTTAGAGTTGAAGTTTAGTTTAGTTATAGTTAAGAGTTCAGAGTTTTAGCTTAGAGTCTTAGCTTATAATTTTACTTAGAGTTCTAGTTTAGCTAAGTTTTAGTTAAGAGCTTAGAGTTTTAGCCTAGAGTAAGTTCTAGTTTAGTTTAGTTTTAGTTAAGAGTTTCGAGTTTTAGCTTAGAGTCATAGCTTAGAGTTTTAGTTAGAGTTGAAGTTTAGTTTAGTTATAGTTAAGGGTTTAGAGTTTTAGCTTGGAGTCTTAGCTTAGAGTTTTAGTTAGAGTTCTTGTTTAGTTTAGTTTTAGTTAAGAGTTTAGAGTTTTATCTTGGAGTCTTAGCTTAGAGTTTTAGTTAGAGTTCTAGTTTAGTTTAGTTTTAGTTAGGAGTTTAGAGTTTTACCTTAGAGTCTTAGCTTAGAGTTTTAGTTAGAGTTAAAGTTTAGTTTAGTTGTAGTTAAGAATTTAGAGTTTTAGTTTAGAGTCTTAGCTTAGAGTTTTACTTCTAATTTAGTTTAGTTTTAGTTTTTAGCTTAGAGTCTTAGCTTAGAGTTTTTGTTGAAGTTCTAGTTTAGTTTAATTTTAGTTAAGAGTTTAAAGTTTTAGCTCAGAGTCTTAGCTTAGAGTATTTGTTAGAGTTGAAGTTTGGTAATAGTTAAAAGTTTATAGTTTTAGTTAGAGTCGAATTTTAGTTTAGTTATAGTTAAGAGTTTAGAGTTTTTAGCTTAGAGTCATAGCTTAGAGTTTTAGTTAGAGTTGAAGTTTAGTTTAGTAATAGTTAAGAGTTTAGAGTTATAGCTTAGAGTCTTAGGTTAGGTTTTTTTGTTAGAGTTCCAGTTTAGTTTAGTTTTAGTTAAGAGTTTAGAGTTTTACCTTAGAGTCTTAGCTTAGAGTTTTAGTTAGAGTTGAAGTTTAGTTTAGTTATAGTTAAAAATTTAGAGTTTTAGCGTAGAGTCATAGCTTAGAGTTTTAGTTAAAGTTCTAGTTTAGTTTAGTTTTAGTTAAGAGTCTAGAGTTTTAGCTTAGAGTCTTAGCTTAGAGTTTTTGTTAGAGTTGAATTTTAGTAATAGTTAAGAGTTTAGAGTTTTAGTTTAGAGTTTTAGCTTAGAGTTTTAGTTAGAGATGAAGTTTAGTTTAAATATAGTTAAGAGTTTAGAGTTTTTAGCTTAGAGTCATAGCTTAGAGTTTTAGTTAGAGTTGAAGTTTAGTTTAGTTATAGTTAAGAGTTTAGAGTTTTTAGCTTAGAGTCATAGCTTAGAGTTTTAGTTAGAGTTGAAGTTTAGTTTAGTAATAGTTAAGAGTTTAGAGTTATAGCTTAGAGTCTTAGCTTAGATTTTTTGTTAGAGTTCCAGTTTAGTTTAGTTTTAGTTAAGAGTTTTACCTTAGAGACTTAGCTTAGAGTTTTAGTTAGAGTTGAAGTTTAGTTTAGTAATGGTTAAGAGTTTAGAGTTATAGCTTAGAGTCTCAGCTTAGATTTTTTGTTAGAGTTCCAGTTTAGTTTAGTTTTAGTTAAGAGTTTAGAGTTTTACCTTAGAGTCTTAGCTTAGAGTTTTAGTTAGAGTTAAAGTTTAGTTTAGTTGTAGTTAAGAATTTAGAGTTTTAGTTTAGAGTCTTAGCTTAGAGTTTTACTTCTAGTTTAGTTTAGTTTTAGTTAAGAGTTTAGAGTTTTTAGCTTAGAGTCTTAGCTTAGAGTTTTTGTTGAAGTTCTAGTTTAGTTTAATTTTTGTTAAGAGTTTAAAGTTTTAGCTCAGAGTCTTAGCTTAGAGTATTTGTTAGAGTTGAAGTTTGGTAATAGTTAAAAGTTTATAGTTTTAGCTAGAGTCGAATTTTAGTTTAGTTATAGTTAAGAGTTTAGAGTTTTTAGCTTAGAGTCACAGCTTAGAGTTTTAGTTAGAGTTGAAGTTTAGTTTAGTAATAGTTAAGAGTTTAGAGTTATAGCTTAGAGTCTTAGCTTAGAATTTTTGGTAAAGTTCTAGTTTAGTTTAGTTTTAGTTAAGAGTTTAGAGTTTTACCTTAGAGTCTTAGCTTAGAGTTTTAGTTAGAGTTGAAGTTTAGTTTAGTTACAGTTAAAAATTTAGAGTTTTAGCGTAGAGTCATAGCTTAGAATTTTAGTTAAAGTTCTAGTTTAGTTTAGTTTTAGTTAAGAGTTTAGAGTTTTACCTTAGAGTCTTAGCTTAGAGTTTTAGTTAGAGTTGAAGTTTAGTTTAGTTATAGTTAAGAGTTTAGAGTTTTAGCTTAGAGTCTTAGCTTAGAATTTTTGGTGAAGTTCTAGTTTAGTTTAGTTTTAGTTAAGAGTTTAGAGTTTTAGCTTAGAGTCTTAGCTTAGAGTTTTTGTTAGAGTTGAATTTTAGTAATAGTTAAGAGTTTAGAGTTTTAGTTTAGAGTTTTAGCTTAGAGTTTTAGTTAGAGTTGGGTTTAGTTTAAATATAGTTAAGAGTTTAGAGTTTTTAGCTTAGAGTCATAGCTTAGAGTTTTAGTTAGGGTTGAAGTTTAGTTTAGTTATAGTTAAGAGTTTAGAGTTTTAGCTTAGAGTTTTAGCTTGGAGAGTTTTTGTTAGAGTTCTAGTTTAGTTTAGTTTTAGTTAAGAGTTTAGAGTTTTACTTTAGAGTCTTAGCATAGAGTTTTAGTTAGAATTGAAGTTTAGTTTAGTTATAGTTAAGAATTTAGAGTTTTAGCTTAGAGTGTTAGCTTAGAGTTTTACTTAGAGTTCTAGTTTAGTTAAGTTTTAGTTAAGAGTTTAGAGTTTTTAGTTAAGAGTTTTAGCCTAGAGTCTTAGCATAGAGTCTTAGCTTAGAGTTTTTGTTGAAGTTCTAGTTTAGTTTAGTTTTAGTTAAGAGTTTAGAGTTTTACCTTAGAGTTTTAGCTTAGAGTTTTAGTTAGAGTTAAAGTTTAGTTTAGTTATAGTTAAGGGTTTAGAGTTTTAGCTTGGAGTCTTAGCTTAGAGTTTTAGTTAAAGTTCTAGTTTAGTTTAGTTTTCGTTAAGAGTTTAGAGTTTTACCTTAGAGTCTTAGATTAGAGTTTTAGTTAGAGTTGAAGTTTAGTTTAGTTATAGTTAAGAGTTTAGAGTTTTAGCTTAGAGTCTTAGCTTAGAGTTTTTGTTAGAGTTCTAGTTTAATTTAGTTATAGTTAAGAGTATAGAGTTTTTAGCTTAGAGTCTTAGCTTAGAGTTTTTGTTGAAGTTCTAGTTTAGTTTAGTTTTAGTTAAGAGTTTAGAGTTTTACCTTAGAGTCTTAGCTTAGAGTTTTAGTTAGAGTTGAAGTTTAGTTTAGTTATAATTAAGAGTTTAGAGTTTTAGCTTAGAGTCTTAGCTTAGAGTTTTTGTTAGAGTCCTAGTTTAATTTAGTTATAGTTAAGAGTTTAGAGTTTTAGCTTAGAGTCTTGGCCTAGAGTTTTTGTTAGAGTTGAAGTTTAGTAATAGTTAAGAGTTTTAGTTTAGAGTCTTAGCTTAGAGTTTTAGTTAGACTTGAAGTTTAGTTTAATTATAGTTAAGAGCTTAGAGTTTTTAGCTTAGAGTCATAGCTTAGAGCTTTAGTTAGAGATGAAGTTTAGTTTAGTTATAGTTAAGAGTTTAGAGTTTTAGCTTAGAGTTTTAGCTTGGAGAGTTTTTGTTAGAGTTCTAGTTTAGTTTAGTTTTAGTTAAGAGTTTAGAGTTTTTCCTTAGAGTCTTAGCATAGAGTTTTAGTTAGAGTTTAAGTTTAGTTTAGTTATAGTTAAGAATTTAGAGTTTTAGTTTAGAGTCTTAGCTTAGAGTTTTACTTAGAGTTTTAGTTTAGTTTTAGTTAAGAGTTTAGAGTTTTACCTTAGAGTCTTAGCTTAGAGTTTTAGTTAGAGTTGAAGTTTAGTTTAGTTATAGTTAAGGGTTTAGAGTTTTAGCTTGGAGTCTTAGCTTAGAGTTTTAGTTAGAGTTCTTGTTTAGTTTAGTTTTAGTTAAGAGTTTAGAGTTTTATCTTGGAGTCTCAGCTTAGAGTTTTAGTTAGAGTTCTAGTTTAGTTTAGTTTTAGTTAGGAGTTTAGAGTTTTAGCTTAGAGTCTTAGCTTAGAGTTTTAGTTAGAGTTCTAGTTTAGTTTAGTTTAGTTTTAGTTAAGAGTTTAGAGTTTTACCTTAGAGTCTTAGCTTAGAGTTTTAGTTAGGATTGAAGTTTAGTTTAGTTATAGTTAAAAGTTTAGGGTTTTACCTTAGAGTCATAGCTTATAGTTTTGGTTAGAGTTCAAGTGTAGTTTAGTTTTAGTTAAGAGTTTAGAGTTTTATCTTGGAGTCTTAGCTTTGAGTTTTAGTTAGAGTTCTAGTTTAGTTTAGTTTTAGTTAAGAGTTTAGAGTTTTACCTTAGAGTCTTAGCTTAGAGTTTTAGTTAGAGTTGAAGTTTAGTTCAGTTATAGGTAAGAGTTTAGAGTTTTATCTTAGAGTCTTAGCTTAGAGTTTTAGTAAGGGTTGAAGTTTAGTTTAGTTATAGTTAAGAGCTTAGAGTTTTACCTTAGAGTCTTAGCTTAGAGTTTTAGTTAGAGTTCTAGTTTAGTTTAGTTTTAGTTAAGAGTTTAGAGTTTTAGCTTGGAGTCTTAGCTTACAATTTTAGTTAGAGTTCTAGTTTAGTTTAGTTTTAGTTAAGAGTTTAGAGTTTTACCTTAGAGTCGAGTAGGGGAACAATAGATATTGATGACAATACTAAACTAACATAACCACAAAATTCCACATTATTACATAGAAATACCAAAACCATAGGCTAGATTAGGTTAGGTTAGAGGTTAGGTTTCTCCACGTTTAAGTTAGGTTAGGTAAGCTTATCTTGAGCGCTCACGATAAGCTAACCTAACCTAACCTAACTTAAACGTGGAGAAACGACAATAGAATTCTGGGTAGGAATTCTGGCAAATTCCACCAGTTTAAAATTTCCCGTCGAAAGTTCATCCCCCCTCAAAAAACCCTCCTTAAGGAAAATCCTCCCCTTGGAAGATCCACCTAGAAGAACATTCACCCCCTCCCCCGAAATGCGTCTGTATACTTCCCAATAACAAATACTACACATAGACAATAGGCAAATTTCATGACTTACAGCCCTTTCCCCAGTGGGTGTGGAGGCTCTTGTTATCCCCAAAGGTATAGTTATTGAATCTTTCAAATATGCTGAACAAAGCAGCTATCTCAAAATTTTGGTCGGACGATTTTGATTTCCAATCAAATGAGCCCTCTTCCGATCTTTTAGGATTACTGGTTCGATACAATCACCCCTGGGGAAAACAAAAGAAAATATACATCCGTGATCTTTCTTTTGGCAAAAGATTTTTATATATAGGAGCTCTAAACCTGTACAGTAGGGTTTTCTGATACGCCGAATTTGATGGTCATTAAGATCACTTGACTTTTTGGCGAGCAAAATCATGATTTGGTGTAAAAGCAAGCTAGGTCGAAGCTTACAAATGGCTAGTTGCAAAAACGAACCAAGTCCTGAAGTAATGCGCATATGAGCTAAGCTCAAGCTGCAAAAATTCGGCTGATCCGTGCAAAAATGAGTTAAGTCTTGAGACAATGCAAAAGCAAGGTCAATCCTCACTCAGTGCAATAACGAACCAACTCAAAACTGCAGAATTTTAGTTACCTGTTGCAAAAATCAACTTTTTCTTGTTTTGATCTGAAACCATGCTAACACCAGATTTGGCACTTAAACTGCCGTATTCTTGACCCAGTAGAAAACAAGAGATAAGTCACGACTTGGTCCAAAAATAAGCAAAGCCCTAATCCGATGCAAAGGCACACTAAGTCCTTATTTCCGAGTTCTGATCACCAGCTAAGTCCAGGCCTAGTGTAAAAATGAGCCGAATCCGTGGAGAAATGAGTAAAGTTCTGTCTCGGTGCAGAAACAAGCCCCAAGCCCTTACACGGTGCAAAAGTGAGCTACGCTCTGGCTCGGTGCAAAAATATACCAAGTCAAAACTGCACAAAAATCGTTTGCTCAAGGACTTAAGTACATAATTTTGATACAACTCAGTTGAATCCAAAATGTAATCAGAGGTTTTTCATCCCAGCTCTTACGATTTTTGTGAATATTTTGTCTATCGTGCTCAAAATTTTAGTATTTCAGATGAAAATGCTTCAAAAATTATCATGTAAGAACTGTGCGTGCTAGAAAAAAATATGATTATGAAATAGAAACTTACAATCGAGAACCATCTTTTTGAATTTGTAATTTTCCATTTATTTGACAGGCCAAAATACCCAGATTTTGTGAACAATTCTTCGAAAGTCTTTGGCAAGTGAAAATTTTCAGAGCACTTTCCAAAGCTGAGTGAATGATCCTATCAGAATAACATATCTTGGCTGTCGAGTCGAAAGCTGCATCCAATAGGGAAGCTATTAGGAAAACAGTAATTTGCCAAGGCTTAAACCTCAAATCCATACAATTTTCATTTAAAATGTATTTCAAAAATAAAGAAGAAAGGGAAGAAACTACACCTTTTAAGGATGTCATCATCTTTCTTAAAAGTTATCTGGTTGAATTTCCCTCCAGAGAAGTAGCAAGAATAGTAAATTTCTACCACAAGATACTTTTCTTCTTCCACGAATGTATAACAGTTCGACGGCTTTTCCAGATTATTATCTAGAATGAGAATAAATGTGACCTAAGTATCTGATAAATAAAGAAGAAAAGAGAAAGTTTGAATGGAAAATATATTATTTTAATAGAAAGAAAGTCTTGAGCGAAAAATAAAAAAGAGGTACGCAAAAAGAGAGAGAGAGAAAAAGAGAGAGAGAATGACTCTCCAATCTACAAATTTTTTGCTTTTGGGGCCGGTGAGGTCTGGAGACTCCTTTAAGGTGCTTTCTTGTAAGTTCTAATTTTTAGTTTTAAATTCATTCTGCTCTATGAATTGGCTCTCGTGCCGTGGTGGTCTGGGAAAGGCTAGTATCAGGACCTGAGACAGCATGGAGCATTGTCTATAGGGTTACATATAATCGAGAGTGTGTTAGAGGACAGCATTCATAATTGACTAGCCCATTGATTCAATATCCAGGAAGTGCGAACAATATGAATGAAAAGGACTGTCAATTATTTGCGCGGTGGGTCTCTAATCTCAGTCAGTGTGAAAAGTATTAAGAGGACCATGAGGGGGGAAGGAGAAATTTCACCTAAAGCGTTCTTAAGAGTGTAATCAGCAACTTCTTAAAGTTTCTTGGCTGGTGAGGCCTGGAAGCTCATTTAAGGTGCTTTCTTTTTAGTTCTAATTTTTAGTGCGAAATTCATCATGCTCCATGAGTTTGCTCTCGTACCGTGATGGTTCAAGAAAGGCCAGTATCAGGACCTGAGGCAGCATGGAGTGTTGTTTAGAGAGCTACATTAAATCGAGGATAGCCAAAGAGTTTGATATATAACTTCCAGATTCTAACAATTTCTTCTTGTATATCCACCACTGTAAACTAAATATTAAAATCAAACTTTGCGTTTAATAGAAGCAAAAATTTAATTTAAAAATAAAAATGATTAGGAATTAGTTTGACGAAAGGGGTGACCCACTTTGTAAAAATTGAAATTCGTTTCATACACCCTATTTGTTTGTAGGTGACTTTGTTTTGTAGGAACGTGGTGCATTCTCGTAGTTTTTGAATTTTGACCTTGAGGCGCACCGAGAGCAATAAATACTGTCTGCTACAGGTGAATTATACAGCTGAAATGGGGGAGGGGTATTTAAAAAGGATACCACGATTTAAAATATTTATCCTCGCTCTAGCAATTGCTGCACCCTAGTAAAGAGTGAACCACAGCCCATAGTAACCGAAAGTTTAAAACGCGTTTTGAAAAAAAGTGTTTAGTGGGTAAAATGTTTCATTTAAAGGTGATTCAGTAACAATAATTATTATGAAGATTCATATTAATACTAAAAGCTTATTAAAGAAACAAATTTTCAGGGAATTTGGTAAAGGAGCCAGAAAGACCTAAAAAATGGCGGCAGATTGAAATGAACAGCGCAGCATTGGAATGATCATACTAAAAAAAAGTCCCTAGCCAGATGTTTTAAGCCCCCCCCCCCCTTATCTTAAAAAAAAACAGGAAAAGTTGAGTTTTGCATAAGTAGCAGTGATGTGCTTCGTTTATTAGCAGGCTACCAAAAAAATGTAGAGATGTTCAATGACTCATTAAAAGCTTTCGATCATACTTACATGTTTTTTTCTAAATTTGTTTTGATAAAGCCACCGTAAAGTACCATATAGAACCAAAGACGGCCCTCTTTGGTGTCATTTCTGGATAATAAAATATGTTAAGCATAACAAGGGTACCATTACAAAATCCATGATTGCAAACCCTTAATTGGGGGTTTACAACCCTCTCATTTGTTTACTCCTTGTTAGGCAACTTAGTACGCGAAAACTAAAAACCGTGTTTTGAAAAAAAATACCTAATGAAAAAAACATTTAAGTGTGTTTAAAAAACAGCAACTTTGCTTTGTGTTTATATGGATTTTAAATTGTTAATTAAATAAAAAAACAAGTTTTTTTTAACTGAATGTAAGGAGCAACATTAAAAATTAAAACGAACAGATATTATTTCGTATTTGAAAGGGGCTGTCCGCTCTTCAACGCCTCGTTCTTTACGCTTAAGTTTGAGTCTGTCTCACAACTTTGTTTTTCAAAACAATAAAAAACTTTAGCGTAAAGTGCGAGGCACTGAGGAGAAGACAGTCCCTTTGATATACGGAATGATTTCTGTTCGTTTTAATTATTGATGTCGCTCCTTACCTGCAGTTAAAAAAACTTGTTTTTTATTTAATTTCTGATCGTTTTTTAAATAATGCAGGTTTTGATTTTGGCTCACCGCACATGAATAATTAAAACAATATTTGTATATTAAATTAACTTTTTTTGGCTAAATGGCTTTCTCGAAAGTTGTTTAATTTTATTTACGAACGTTTTTATTAGTAATAAATATACGTAACTTACGAATTAACTTACGTAACGAACTTCTATATTCGTATATTTTCATTACGTATATTAGGGAGGTTCACCCTCCCCCCCCCCCCCCACCCAGTCGATACCTCGCTCTTTACGCCGAATTTTTTCCAATTCTTTAACAATGACCCCTTAATCACATAGGCCGTTAATTAGAATAAATAGCTCTTATGAAAGTACTAAAAAAAAAAACTATAGCGTAAAGAGTGAGGTATTGACTAGGGGTGAACCCAAACACATACATAATAGTTTCTGCTCGTTTTAAGTTTTGATGTTGAAAAGTTTTTCAGTTGAAAAGTTTTTCAGTTGAAAACTTTTTTTATTATTATTTAGTTTCTGTTCGTTTTTCAGTTGAAAAGTTTTTCAGTTGAAAACTTTTTTTATTATTATTTAGTTTCTGTTCGTTTTTTAAATAATGCTGGGAAATTCGGCGCCCATTTCATAGCAATGTCCCTTTCCCCATGAAAACTTCCTCCATGGAAATATCTCCCACGTCCCCCAATCCCCCCCAATACCAGAAAAAAATTCCCCTGAAAACGTATGTATACTTCCCAATAACCAATACTATATGTAAACATTGGGCAAAGTTCATAACTTGCAACCCTTCCCCCGGGGACTTTGGGGAATCAGGTCATCCTCAAAGACATAGTTATTATATATTTTCGACCTTGCTGAACAAAATGGCTATCTCAAAATTTTGATCAGGTGAAACTGGGAAAAAATGATCGTGGGAGGGGTCTGGCTGCCCTCCATTTTTTGGTCTCTTAAATATGGCACTAGAAGTTTTAGTTTTCCGTTCAAATGAACCCTCCCACGATATTCTAGGACCACTGGGTCGATACTATCACACCTGGGGAAAAAAACAACAGAAAAACAAATAAACACGAATCCGCATTCTTTCTTCTGGCAAAAAATACAAAATTCCACATTTTTGCAGATAGGAGCTTGAAACCTCTGCAGTATGGTTCTCTGATACGCGGAATCTGATGGTGTGATTTTCATTAAGATTGTGTTTTTTTTTAAGGGGCGTTTCCCCTTTTTTTCGGAAATAAGGTAAATTTTCTCAGGTGCTTAACTTTTGATGGGTAAGGCTAAAATTGATGAAACTGATATATTTGAAATCAGCATAAAAATATGATGCTTTTGATGCATCTATTGGTATCGAGTTATTTTTTTTAGAGTTTCGGTTACTATTGAGCCGGGTCACTTCTTTCTTACAGTTCGTTACCACGAACTGTTTGATTACGAAAGCAATTTTTCAGAAATTTCAAAAAAAAGAGCTTGAAACACTGATGTGTCTCTTTTCGTTTTTTTTTTATTTTTTCAGCACTAATGGTGCACTAAAAAAGTTCTAGTTTATCAAAAAAAAAAAAATTCCGGTTACCGCAAATTTTTAACATGCTGTTCAGATGGTACCAATTAATTTCCTGCGGTACAATTTTAACTCGGAAATGGGTACAGTTTATTTCAAAGCGTCGGCAACGCCGATGCCCACATCTATTTGCTTAGTATAAATGTGCATTTGCAAAGCCATCATAAAGTGGCATATGGCACAAAAAATGGGACTTTTAGTGTCATTTAGGAAGTGAATAGGCTTGGAAGCATCAACAATGTTCTGTCGAAATCTCGGTGGTCAAAAATCTTTAGCTCAATGCTTAAAATCCCCCTCTTGAATACTCCCCTTCCCAGTACCCTTAGAAAGTGAAAATAAAGAAAAAGTTTAAAAAAAATCCGCCTGGTGAAATGTTTTCATTCAAATTCCAAGTTGATTCAGGAACGATGATAAATGCTATTTTTGTTTAACCTGACAGTAAAAGTTAATTACGAAAATACATTGTTGGAAATTCTGGAAAGGAGCTGAGACTCTGATGTGTCCATTTTTTCTTTCTTTTTCTCCTGCGGTCACGAGATAAAAAAAAACAAAAAAAACTAGTTTTTAGGAATGTACATATACAGGGAAAAATCACGAGTTTATTTGAGCTATTTTTGCAGATTCATGTTGCATAAACTGCGAAGAATCGTTTCTGTTCACTTAAGTTTCAAGTGCGCTCTCTGCTTCCATCATTTTTTTTAAATTAATCTTTGATCAAAAGCGGATTTAATATAATGATTTATCTACTTAATGAAACGCCTACCGAAAAGAGTATTCGGATGTTATGAAAAAATTAAATCCCCAGTTCAAAAACTAATTAAGAGAACATATAATCGAAGTTTAAACCACCTTGAATCAAATTTGAAAATAAGTTCGTCTTTCCCCGTCAAAAAAGTTAGTGCTTTCAAAACTAAATTAAAGAAAAGAAGTTTGTGTTTTCCCTCATTAAATGGCAGTTTCAGGATCCTTATTATAACTCACTAATTTGTTTTACTTATAGATTTGACATCCTGTGAAATGAAGGATGACAAGACTCCTCCATTTCCATCAAAGTACCTCGCTAGTTATTGAAACAAGGATCAATCCTTCACTATTATGAAATATGAATTACCTAACTCACAAGTTGGACTACATAACACTACTATGGAAAGTTAAAACTTAGAAAATATTAAAACACTGTGATAAAATTCATAGATTATATTACACACACACATAAATATATATATATATATATATATATATATATATATATATATATATATATATATATATATATATATTATATATATATATATATATATATATATTATATATATATATATATATATATATATATATATATATATATATATATATATATATATATATATATATATATATATATATGTATATATATATATATATATATATATATATATATATATATATATATATATATATATATATATGTATATATATATATATATATATATATATACATATATATATATATATATATATATATATATATATATATATATATATATATATATAAATATATATATATATATATATATATATATATATATATATATATATATATATATATATATATCTTTTTTTTTATTTTACCTCCTCTGATCAAACTGGTTTCAAGAAAATATGCATGCAAAACTTACCTGAGCAGTTTTTGTTGAAAGGAGAAATACTCGTAATTTCCGTGGCTGCATATTGGAACAAGCCAAGAACTAAATACAATATTACAGTTAGTTGAAAGCGCTTTATCCAATCCATTTCATTGTAAACACTCTACTATTGATTCTTATCTACTGCTGATGCCTTTACTGACGATTTTAGATAAGAAACTTTAAAAAAGACTTTTAATTGTTTGATAAAATTTTAAAGAAAAAAGTAATTGATTAACTTACTTGGCTTCACATAGGGGTGAGTGAAGCGGATCTCGCCCATGAATGAATGAACAAACTGGTTTTCTTTCCAATGAATAATCTAATAAACTGTTTAAGTTTTTTAGGTGGGGGGTTGCAGAGTGGGATTTGATAAAATTGATCGATTTAAAAATTAAGACTCACCCAATTGAGCTACAAAGAGTAAACAAAACTTGGTTTTATATGATACAATAAATACCATATATAATATAATAAATATCTTTTCTATAGTTGGACCCAACCCAAAAACAAATCCTATAGTTAGACTCTTGCAAACAAGAAAAAATATTTAATTTGAAACAGAAAAACTACTTTGAGCAGGGATTTAGATAGGAGAGACTTGGAGGAGGAGAAGGGATTTAAAGGACAATTTTGATAGCAGAGATTTCCTTTAATCCTTTTCATATAATTCTTCTCTTTCTGTTTTTTGTTTAGCATATATTTAACAATGAAAGATGATAACTATAAACAAATTAATAAATATCTACTACAATCTTTCATTTAATTACGAAGACGCGGTTAAAATCTAGTTCTAAGGACAAACAAATAACAATTCAGGGAATTCCCTTTGACTGATCAAAATGTTAAGATAGTATTGGGAATTACTGATACTGCAGCCACTTTGGTAGACCTTGTATGTTTGATATTTCCCATTACGGTTGTCAGGTGTCTTGGATCAGTGTATCCCAAGTTACAAAAATCATAGGCGCAAATGAGCTTATTTGGGCTAGCTGTAGCCTTAAGAACTTTCTTTTTCATTTCAGGTAGTGTTTACCTAGTTGCTGCCCAATTTAACTGATTTTCCATTAGCATATTTTCATCAGCCGAATTGGTGGAATCTAGGTCAACATTGCAATACAAACTGTAGCCTACTTTAAATTCCTTGTAGATTTTCATGCCGCGTTTTCTGATAGTTATACAAAAAGAAAACAAGTATTAGAATGACGACATGAAAACTCAAAAGGAACAAAAATTACCCTCTATATTAGGAGGGCTGTTCTCCCCTCAGTACCTCTCTATTTATGCAAAAGTTTATCTAGTGCTTAACTGAAAGTATTTTAAAGTGCAGTTGGTAATTTAGCCAGTTTAAAAATATAGCCAGTTGGTGAATTTTAGATGTTTTATTCACGTATTCTATTATCGAACCCTTCCATTTTCAAGCCATTACGAAAAAAAGTACATTTTACCACAGCTACTAATTACTAATAACTCACTGCAGGACCGAGCCACCTGGGGCCAACACAGCTTCGCACGCTCCTGCTCCATCCCAGTAAATTCAAAAACCTCGCTCTTTACACCCTCCAAGAAAGTTCCCATTTCTCTTAAATCTTTTTTTACGACACCCTCTCACCCCAAACGGGAACGACCTGTTTTTCATTTGGCCCTAGACGGTTGGCCTAAAAGGACAATTTTTGGCGATCTGTCATCCTTCATCTGCAGAACGTGCCCTAGCCATCTCAACCTTTCTCTCATTATAGCCCAAGAATGCAGGATTGAACCACACTTTTCGTGCAACCTACTGTTTGAGATGCGGTCAGTCAGTCGGGTACCCAAAACAACCCGTAGACAATTTCTCGGGAAAATATCTAGCAAATCTTCATCCGTTTTTCGGAGCGCCCACGCTTCAGAACCATACTTGACCACTGTCATCACTGTAGCTTTCAATATTCTATTCTTGTTTTGCAGACTTATCTTTCTATTGTTCTAAAAAAAAAATTCAAGAGTGAAAAAACATCCTGGACCTTGGCTATTACACTTTCAACATCTTCACTGAACCCACTTTCTCTACTAATAATACTACCTAGATAAGTGAAGCTGTCCACTTGATTGATCTTCTTGTTACCCAACATCACCTTATCATCTTCACTTATTCCAAGCCTTAGCGACTTAGTCTTCATACCAATTTCACTCTTAATCTTAGTCTTCAAACCTATTCTCGCACCCTGAACCTCACGCCCGCAAAATCTCTAAAAGTTCATTCAACTAAAACTCTAACCAAATTTATTCTAAAACTGAGGACTAAAGGCGTCTGATGACTCGGGCACTTGCCAATTATTAATCTAAGAGGAAAAATTTGTTCAGCACAATCTCTGCCCTTCCTAAAACTACGCTGTTCTTCTCTTAAAACTTTATCCACAGTCTCAAATTTTATCTAGTTTATCTTAATCTCTAAGTCTAAAAGATATCATCAGACTAAGGAATCTACTACTTACCCAAACCAGGCTAATGCCTCTGCTAAGAACCTGGCACTGTCCCTCCATTGGGGCATTTGTTTTTAAAATATTGATGGGATAAGTCAAATGTTGGCGTAAAGAAGGGGGATGGTGGGGTTGGAAGCTCTCCTCATACGCCAGAAAGTTTCTGTTTGGTTTGAGTTTTAATGTTGCTCTTAATTTTCATTGGAAAATACTTATTTAGTTTATGTTCATTTTTAGTATCATATTCGGTGTAATATATAAGGGGAGTTAAAATTTAACAAATTTAGGCTAAAATTTAACTTCCGCATTGCACAAATGCCAAAAGATTTTCCAAGAAGTAATTTTTTAACTTTTGGGAAGGATTCATGTAAAAGAATCACTGCCAGGGATTCTCTCGGTCCTCCAACATCTCTCATCTTTTCGCAGGTAAGTGTATAAAATAATATTTTCTTATAAAAAGAAGTGACCGAAACACTGCAACAAACAAAAAATAGCAAATAATTAATAAATAAACATCTTATCATAGGTAGCGCAATTATTTTTTTTTCATACTAGGGCACTTCGTATCGAAGGAGTTGTCATAGAAACTTCGAAAAAGGCTCATTCGATTGGAGATTGTAATGACTAGTGCACTTTTTAATAGTCGAAAGTGACTGGAAGGCAAATAACACCCCTTCCACGCCCACCATTTCCCCAAACACATCCAATAAAAATTCTGAGATAGCCATTTTGTTCAGCGTAGTAGATTTCCAGATAGAAATTATGTTTTTGAGGAGGACACTCCCCCACAGCCCTCAGGGCAAGGGTTGTAAGTTATGCGCTGGGGGCATACAGGGTTTGTCCGGAAAGTAATAGGACTGATTTTCTTCATCTGTGACTGTACTTCGGAGCGTGCCCGCGTCGATTGGATTTGGTGGAGGGTATTCCTAGCTAACGAAAGAGGTTGCTAGTCAGTTGTCTCCAATCACCTGGAGAGTCAGGACAGGCATTTTTTCGTGACGTGGTTTCTGTGTGTGGCGCAAGCCAAAAATGCAGCGTTCGTTGGAGCAGAGGTACGCGATTGAATTCTGTGTGAAAATCGGTAAATCTGTAACAGAGATGTTTGATATGATCAAGCAGACTTACCCAGATGTTGCTTTAGCAAGAAGTGGTGTGTTTTGGAGGCACCAGGCCTCTTTGGAGGGCCGGGAAGAGGTCACCGATGAAGACCGTGCTGGAAGACCTTCGACTTAGGCAAAAACCGACAATGTGAATCGTGTGCGCAAAGTTTTGAACTCAGACCATCGACTAAGTATTCCTTTAATTGCCCAAATGTCAAATTTACCAAAATTTGTCGTTCGTGACATTGTGATGGTGCATTTGAACATGCGCAAGGTGTGCGCGAAGATGGTCCCAAAAGTGCTGACTGACGACCAGGAATTACGGCGAATGGAAGTCTGCCAAGAAAATTTGAACATGTGTGAATGTGACCCCAATTTTAAATAACGTAATGCCAGGTGACAAGTCCTGGATTTTTTAGCATGATCCTGAGATAAAAAGGTAATCTTCTGAGTGGCACAAGTCGGCGTCTCCTCGCCCAAAAAAGGCAAGAATGAGCAAATCCAAAGTGAAAACGATGCACATTGTCTTTTTTGACATCAAAGGCATCGTCTACCATGAGTTTGTTCCTTCTGGACAAACTTTCAACGTCAAGTTTTATGTGGAAGCACTCAAAAGACTCAAATAAACGGTCAATCGGGTCCGACAAAACCTCGCAGCCGACAGGAAGTTGCACCACGACAACGTCCCAACTCACATCACCTTTCTTGTTAACAATTACCTGACCAAGACCGACATCCCAACGCTTCCGAAGCCTCTTTACAGCCCGGATGTGTGGCCTCCCGTACTTTTTGATGTTTCCTCGCCTAAAAAGGCCGATGAAAGACCAGCATTTTGAGTCGACAGAGGGGATCCAAGCAGCATGCACCGCGGCTCTCAAGGCTATTCCGGAGAATGCATACAATGACGCCATAAATGCTTGTAAATAACGCTGGCTGCGCTGCATTGACGCAGAAGGAGCCTATTTTGGAAGTTTTTAAAGAATTGTAACGATTGGCTCAATAAATGTTTTTAAATCGACCCAGTCCTATTACTTTCCAGACGAACCCTGTATAAGATTTTTATAGAAAGCATTGTCATAGAAACTTCAAAAAAGGCTCATTCGATTGGAAGTTCAAAGGGCTAGTGCCCTTTTTTATGTTCAAAAGTGATTAAAGGACAACTAAACCCCCTCTCACGCCCACCTATTCCCCAAACACATACAATCAAAATTTTGAGATAGCCATTTTGTTCACGTAGTTGAAATTTCTGGAAACTAGGTATTTGAGGATGACAACCCCCCTAAAGCCCCCAGGGCAAGGGTTGCAAGTCATGCCCTGGGGCACATAAGGTTTTTATAGAAAACGTTGTCGTAGAAACTTCAAAAAGAGCTCATTCGATTGGAAATTGAAATGGCTAGTGTCCTTTTTAATAGTCGAAAGTGATTAGAGGACAACTAACACCCCTTCCACGCCCACCATTTCCCCAAACACATCCAATCAAAATTTTGAGATAGCCATTTTGTTCAGCGTAGTTGATTTCCACATAGAAATTATGTTTTTGAGGAGGACACCCCTTTACAATCCTCAGGGCAAGGGTTGTAAGTTATGCACTGGGGGCATACAAGGTTTTTATAGAAAGTGTTGTCATAAAAACCTGAAAAATGAAAAACTTGAATGTACTTGGAAGGCAACTAACCCCCCTCTCATGCCCACCATTCCGCCAAACATTTTTGGGGGACTTCGTATCGAATTATTTTTTCCATACTAGGGCACTTCGTATCGAAGGAGTTGTCGTAGAAACTTCGAAAAGGGCTCGTTCGATTGGAAACTGGAATGGCTAGTGCCCTTTTTAATAGTCGAAAGTGATTAGAGGACAACTAACACCCCTTCCACGCCCACCATTTCCCCAAACACATCCAATCAAAATTTTGAGCTTGCCATTTTGTTCAGCGTAGTTAATTTCCAGATAGAAATTATGCTTTTGAGGAGGACACTTCCCCCACAGCCCTCAGGGCAAGGGTTGTAAGTTATGCCCTGGGGGCATATATGGTTTTTAGAGAAAGCTTTGTCGTAAAAACTTCAAAAAGGGCTCATTCTATTGAAAATTCAAAGGGCTAGTGTCCTTTTTAATAGTAGAAAGTGATTGGAGGGCATCTAACACCCTCTCACACCAACCTTTTCCCCAAACAAATCCAATTAAAAATTTGAGATACCCATTTTGTTCAACGTAGTTGAAAGTTTTGTAAATTAGGTCTTTGAGGATGACAACCCCCCCCCCCCCAACAGCCCTTAGGGCAAGGGTTGTAAGTTATGCCCTGGGGGCATATAAGGTTTTTATAGAAAGCGTTGCCGTAGAAACTTCAAAAAGGACTCATTTGATTGAAAATTGAAATGGCTAGTTCCCTTTTTAGTAGTCGAAAGTGATTGGAAGGCAACTAACACCCCTTCCACGCCCACCATTTGTCGAGACACATCCAATCAAAATTTTGAGATAGCTATTTGTTCAAAGTAGCTGAAAGTTCCGGAAATTATATCTTTGACGATGACACTCCCCCCACAGCCCTCAGGGTAAGAATCAGAATCAGAATCATTGACAGCTGTCATAGACACATTAAAAAAATGCACTAAAAGGCGCTGTTTTTTACATGAAAACCTTTTACATGAAAACACTTCTCTACATTTTATTAAAAGCACTTGTAAAAAAAGGAACAAAGGAGTTACTAAGTCTGTTTGTGCGGCACGAGACGGGCATAAGTTTGCTTTTGCTTCTGGTATTTGCGCGGACAGGCATTTTAGGTGGTAATATTGTCCTATGTACAGGACTAGACAATAAAAACTGGCCAAAACGAATCATCAGCTGAAAACGGCGATCGCGAAGGCTTGGTATTTCAAGTGACTTCAGAGCGGAGCTGTAATCTACATATTTGTCGCAAAGAATGATCTTTACGGCTCGTTTCTGGATCCCCTCCAAATCATCACTTAAGTAATCTATGTGATGAACTTGTGGGCCCCAGACGAGAAACGCATATTCAAGGATGGGTCGAATAAAAGTGAGGTACGCTGTTTTCAGCTGATAAACTGGAAAACCTAGACGGCGCATCGCCACCAGTGTCCGCATAGCATAATGTCCCTTCTTAACCAGCTCTTGTACATGAATAGAGAACGAACAGTCCACACTAAAGGTGACGCCCAAGATAGTCGCACACGAAGCAGAAGGGAACAAAGTCACGGGGTAGGTAAAATCGCGTTTAAGTGGGTTGAACCTCAAAACCTTTGATTTATTCTCATTAATATGAAGACTGTTCGCAGTACACTGTGATTTAAACTGATCGAAAAAATTTGGGTCGAACTGGTTGATAAGTACATAGTTGATAACAGCCAGGAAAAGAAGAGCTGCTAATTTGGTACCTTGTGGGGCGCCACATGTAATTTCCACCCATTCCGATTCAATATCACCGGGAAAAAGGGCGTACACTTTTTGATACCTGTGACATACAAGGTTTTTATTGAAAGCTTTGTCGTATAAACTTGAAAAAGGGCTCATTCGATTGGAAATTCAAAGGGCTAGTGCCCTGTTTAACAGTCGAAAGGGATTGGAGGGCAACTAACCCCCCTCTCACGTCGACCTATTCCCCAAACACATCCAATCAAAATTTTTAGATAGGTATTTTGTTCAACATAGTTAAAAGTTTTAGAAATTAGGTCTTTGAGGATGATCACCTCCTCAGAGCCCTCAGGGCAAGGGTTGTAAGTTATGACCTGGGGGCATATAAGGTTTTATAGATAGCGATGTTGTAGAAACTTCCAAAAGGGCTCATTCGATTGGAAATTAGACGGGCTCTTGCCCTTTCAATAGTCGAAAGTGATTGGAAGATAACCAACACCCCTCTCACACCCACCATTTCCCAAAAACACATCCAATCAAAATTTGAGATAGCTATTTTGTCCGAAGTAGTTAAAAAGTCCTGAAATTATGCTTTTGAGGATGGCACTCCCCCCACAGCCTCCAGGGCACGGGTTGTAAGTTATGCCCTGGGAGCATATAAGATTTTTTTATAGAAAGTGTTGTCGTAGAAACTTCAAAAAGGGTTCATTCGATTGGAAATTGAAAGGGCTAGTGCCCTTTTTAATTTTCGACAGTGATTTGAGGGCAAGTACCCCCCTCTCTCTGGCCCACCATTTCCCCAAACACATCGAATCAAAAATTTTAGATAGTCATTTTGTTCAACGTAGTTGAATGATCTGGAAATTATGTCTTTGAGGATGACACTCCCCCATAAGCCTAAGGGCAAGGGCTGTAAGTTTTACCCTGGGTGCATATAAGGTTTCTACAGAAAGCTCTGTCATAGAAACTTCAAAAAGGCTCATTCAGTTATAAATTGAAAGGCAAGTAATTGAGGGCAACTAAACCCCCTCTCACGCCTACCATTTCCCCAAACACATCCATACAAAATTTGGAGATAGTAATTTTGTATAACGTAGTTGAAAGTTCTGGAAATTAGGTCTTTGAGGATGACAACCCCAGCCCTCAGGGCAAGGGTTGTAAGTTATACCCTGGGAGCATATAAGGTTTTTATAGAAAGTGTTGTCGTAGAAACTTCAAAAGGGTTCATTCGATTGGAAACTGAAATGGCTAGTGCCTTTTTTAATAGTTGAAAGTGATTGGAGGGCAAGTAACACCCTCTCACGCCCACCATGTCCCCAAACACATCGAATCAAAATTTTGAGATAACCATTTTGTTCAACGTAGTTGAATGATCCGGAAATTATGTCTTTGAGGATGAAACTCCCCTATAGCCCTCAGGGCAAGGGTTGTAAGTTTTACCCTGGGTTCATATAAGGTTTCTATAGAAAGCGCTGTCGTAGAAACTTCAAAAAGGGCTCAATCAATTGGAAATTGAAAGGCAACTAATTGAGGGCAACTAACCCCTCTCTCACTCCCATCATTTCCCCAAACACATCCAATCAAAATTTTGAGGTAGTAATTTTGTTCAACGTAGTTGAAAATTCTGGAAATTAGGTCTTTGAGGATGACACCCCCCCCCAGCCCTCAGGGCAAGGGTTGTAAGTTATACCCTGGGGATATATAAGGTTTTTATAGAAAGTGTTGTCGTAGAAACTTCAAAAGGGTTCATTCGATTGGAAACTGAAATGGCTAGTGCCTTTTTTAATAGTTGAAAGAGATTAGAGCCCCTCTCACCCCCACCGTTTCCTCAAACAGATCCAATCAAAATTTTGAGATAACCCTTTTTGCTCAATATGGTTGAAAGTTCTGGAAATTAGGTCTTTGAGGATGACACCCCCCCCAGCCCTCAGGGCAAGGGTTGTAAGTTATACCCTGGGGATATATAAGGTTTTTATAGAAAGTGTTGTCGTAAAAACTTCAAAAGGGCCCATTCGATTTGGAACTGAAAGGGCTAGTGTCTTTTTTAATAGTTGAAAGAGATTAGAGCCCCTCTCACCCCCACCGTTTCCTCAAACAGATCCAATCAAAATTTTGAGATAACCCTTTTTGCTCAATATGGTTGAAAGTTCTGGAAATTAGGTCTTTGAGAATGACAACTCCCTCACAGCCCTCAGGGCAAAGGTTGTAATTTATGCCCTTGGGGCATGTAAGGTGAAATTCAAATGATGAGATTACATGCCTTGGGGCATGTAAGGTGTCTTTTCTTAATTATTGGTTTTGAACATCTGTATCCTCTAACATTTCATTATAAAATTCCAACCGATACCTAGGATCTGTACAGCTTAAAAACCTACAAATTTGACAAAATTACAGCCAATTCTCGCACAGCTTAAGCAAAGAGATCTGTAAAATTAAGACTACTGACCTAGTGTTCTAATTACATCTAATTCCAAAGTTTCTCCAGATATTTTGCAAAACGAGAATCTAAGGGGCTGTTCCTGACCTGAGAGGAATACATATTCGTATCCTTTCTTTATTATTGAATGTTTTAGAAGAGACCGTGAAAAAGTATATGATTCACTGGAACTGCATATCATCTGCGATTCACAGATGATGCGGAATTTGAGGATTGTAATGAGGTGATTTGTGAAATATGATGTTCTAGTAAATTTTAGAAAAAATCCCAATAACCCAAAAATAAGTTGCATTTTTTTCTATTTTAGAAGACTATTTGTTTGTAGAAGAAAGCTATTCTCTCTATATAAGACAGGGTTACATATTAAAAATAATGCTGGTACGACACTTGATAAAAAAAAAGCTTAAATACCAACCACTTTAAGTGAGAAAGACGACAATTCTAATTTTGGCAATATCAATAGTTTTGAAATATTTTGACCGCTAGAACAGGAAATAGACAATGAATTTGAAATACCGTAAATTTGCGGGATGAGCAATTAACTCGCTACGTGAAAGGTGAATATACCATTCGATTCATCATTCAGTGCCTCTTCCAAATATAATAATCGCTAGCATCGCAGTCACATCACAGCCCCTATTCCCCTAATACCAGGATATAGCTCTCGAAGCTATATACAAAAGTTGACTGTTTTCAATGTTTTTTTTTTTTTTTTTAATTAGCATTATGAACCAACTTTGACTGAGAACTAAAAAATAATACAAACCAAGGAGATCTACTAGCTTTTCTATTTATGATAGTGGTACATTTCACCATTAAGGGAGGAGGAGGACTGGACCCAATTTTGACAGCGGCACTTATTATATTTTGAAAGAGTGTAGAACTGCAAACAAATAATATATTCATTTGTTAGCTCACAAAGTAAACGAACATTCGAAGAATTCATTGACTTAATCAGTTATGCTAGGGGGAGGACCTTGAGGTCTTACCCAACCCCACATCCTAAATTTTCCCAAGTTTCTGAACATTTTTTACTGAAATTATCAAATAAAATTAGTTTTGTTCATTTTTAGCTCCCCCCCTTCCCGAAAAAACCGTGCGTGCGTGCCTGAGTCCAGCGTACTTACTTTATAGCTATGGAACATAAATTTCAATTACACAGAATATTTTACATGTGCTCTCTTAAATTACCATAGGAGCAATCCTACTGGCTGACTAAGGCGAGGATAAGGGATTGACTTATTGGATAAATATTCCTTTGAAATTCAGGTTCTGGGATCAAGCCGCAATGCAAGTTAAAAAAAATGACGCAACAGCGTAAATATGATGTGAACAACAGATAAGATAAGACAAAAACACCTTGACGCGTTAACAAGGTTAATCCGAATTAAAACTGCAAGCACCATGGACATTGCAGTGTTTTGGGACAGAATAAAAACTCGAAACAAGCTTACTCTTAATTTATATTTTGGGGAAATAATTAAGTACTTCCTTAGGATCTAATGTCATATGAACGAGATTATGAATTCGAAGCGTCAAGTGCCATTTGAAAGCAATAACAAAAAAGATATAATCAGCAAAAGTAATAAGTGTTATTTAGCATGTATTACTGTTAGAATGTATTTTTAATATTATTATTAGCATGTAAATAAGTATTCTTTAGCATCATGATGACTAATATACTGAAGTTGAAATAAAATTTTCCCTTTTTTGTTTGTATGAAGTAAAAAGCGTTACCCAATCAGTGATGTAGCAAGCAAAATTGGCACCCAGAGCAAAGGACTTAATTTGCACCTCCCTACCTCCTCCAAAAGCATATTTCGAAATACAATATGATTTATAATACGAACAGTGGCAGATTGTCGTACCAAGCTTAAAATATAACACAATATATTAAATAATATTTAATATACATACACAATATATTGAATAAAAGTAAATTCAAATTAAAGTAAAGACGAAAATTAAAACTCAAAACGATTAGAAATTATCTTCACAATGAAGGGGACCGATGCTTACCCCACCTCCAATTCCCTAATTTTTTGGCTAAAAGTTGGCTAGCGACAAACTAGAATCCTTTGAGAGTGCGAACGATATAGCCAGTTGGATATTGCATCTGTTTTATCCATCGATAGCCTTTTAAAACGTTTAAAATTAAAATCTCATCATTTAAAGCAAATATGAATGAATAAACAACCTTCCATTCTAGAGGTGTTGTTAATTTATTTGGAACTCTTGTTTTGGAACATTCGTTCTTAATGCACTGAGGGGAAGGGGAAAAGCTTTAGCGTAAAGCGTTCGACGTTGAGGGAAAGGCAGCCCCATAAAATATAGGATAGCCTCTAATCGGTTCGGGTTTTAATGTCACTCCTTAAATTCATTCGAAAAAACTTTTTTAATATTTAATTTCTATTTTTTTAATATCATACTTAGGGTTTTTCGGAAAATTGGCTGCCAAAAATACAGTTTTTGTATGTTACAATTTTTTACTGGAATAGCTGTCATCACTTTCAATCTAACATCCTATTTTGCTGCGATGAGGTCCCAAATCAAAAATAGAAGAGGAGGCCTTCCACCCTTCAATCACTTCAGTTTATACAAAGGGCATTACAATTGGCGATTTCCATTCGGAAGAGTCATTTTTTGGTAAACTACGAACATCGGTTAGATTCCAGCAGCCCGCATGATCTCTAGGATATAGTGTTAGTGTTGCTCTTTACTTTAATTTCAAAAAGTAAAGTTTCTCTCAAAATTAAATTGTTTGCATAAATATGAGTTATTTTAAAATTCTCTTGACCAAAATATCCGTAAGATCCCGAGTTCAATGCATGACAAGATTGTCTTTCTTCGAAGATTTATTTACGAACCCGTTTATATAAAACGATCAATTCTGTTTCAGTGTAACCCCATCTGAAATTTTGCGACCGCTATCGAATAGTTACTATTTGAAAGGTAAAGATGGCTTTAAACGATTGTATGCCTGTTATTTCAAGCAAATTAATGGTCCTATGTCAATTCTATATTCTTGGTCAACCTTCTAAAGACCATAGGCGGGCGTGCCTTGTTTGCCTCTCATTACAAGCAATCTAACGGTCTTATGTCAATTTTTAATTCTTGTCAACATGATGCCTGAGACTCTAGGCAGGCATGACTTTTCAAAAACTAACCTGACAAGTATGTGTCCAATAAAAGAGTAATACATACTACTGCCATTTACCCGTGCAGCCCCAGCCATTTAAACATTTGCCTCTCAATTACTTGAACTATCTGTCTAGAAAAGCCAAGACAGATAGTTCCAGTAATGGAGAGGCAAATGTTTAAATGACTGGGGCTGCACGGGTAAATGGCAGGAGTATGCATGACTCTTTTATTTGACACATATTTGTCAGGTTAGTTTTTGGAAAGGCATGCCTGCCTAGAGTCTCAGGCATCACGTTGACACTGTTATCTACAGTTATTTAAAAAGAAAAAAAATATGATATATATTTACATGGTTATTTAAAATAGAAAGGCATTTGTGGATAGAGGTTCTGGAGGTCAATCCAAATATATATTTTAGAAATCGACCAAATAGCCACTTAAATTTTGTGGGAAATCCTGTTTGTTGCGGAGGGTATTTGGTACCCCTTTTAGCGTCATCAGGAGCTCGATACGTCCTCTCAACCCCCGCTGCACTGCTTCATTCAATTATTCCTTAAGTTCCCTGTTTTTTTAAGATGTTTAAATAAAAGATCAAATAGGGATAAAATCCTTTTAATAGACAGTGTTTCACAAACAGCGATAAAATTTCACAAAAATACTAAATATTTCGGTCCCATATGCAGTGACCGTCATCAGTAGTAAAACTAAACTAAAACAATTAAAAACAATAGTTTTACTATTGAACAATAGTTTTAGCAAGCTAATTTTACTGCAGGTGACGGTCACTGCATATGCGACAGAAATATTTAGTATTTTTCGTGAAATTTTATCACTGTTTTTGAAACACTGTCTATTAAAAGGATTTTATCCCTATTTAAATTTTTATTTATGGTCATGGAAAGGCAGTGTGGTCTCCAAAATTGTTTAAGATGTTTTTATTTTACTGGATTTGAAATCTAAATCTCTCTCTCATTGTTAATTTGAAATTGCTACGGAGCAAGACAAATGGCTTTACCTGGCACCCAGATGACTCTAAACGTTGATGTCCCTGTGTCTATGTCTTAAGTCAGGTCTTCAGCAAGCTAGAGCTAATAGTTGCCCTATCGTATATGGAGCTTCATTTTTAACTTCCATCGGGTGGCGCATAATTTTAATCGTATCTAAAAAGATTTCCATTCGAGTAACTGGCCACCCAGGTACATAGACCTGGAGTACCAGGTACATAAACAGTAGCAGGAGTTTTTTCAAGTGATGAAAGGGATGAAATATTTGAAAAGAATTTTTAGGGCCGGAAATTGAGATAAAACGTATTCTTGTTTCATCTTGGGAACTGTCTGCTATTTTGTATAATATTTTGGGAATTTTTAAACTTTATGGGGGCAGGCTGGGATTTTCAGTAAGAAATTTTCCAGACTAGGAACGCTTGATTTTGAACCTGTTTGGGCTTAAACCACTGGATTTAAAAGTATTTTCTGAAAATGTGGAGACTCCTTATCAGAAAAAAAAGTGATGGTACTTAAACAATCATTCTTGTAAACACCTATCCTGTTGTAGGAATATTGAGGTTTATGTTGTTTTCTTCATTACATCAGATGATATACAAAGAGAGCCTTCTTTATTAAGTAGTCAGAAAAGTTACTATTAGCCAGAAAAATTTGAAATTAAAATTTCAAAATTGATGTGGGACTCTAGCATAAAACAAAATTAAGAGAAAAACTTAATTTCAAAATTTTATTGCTCTATGTCTAAAACCATCACAGACGGTTTTATAAATCATACCCAACTGGACACAACTAAACTCAAGATCTATAAAATGATACCCATTTAACAAATGCAGTACTTTAGAACAAACTTCTTTACATTTTACGCATCGAAATTCACTAACAGTAATATAAGTCATAAAGTTAGACAAACTAAACAGCTTCAAAGAACAAGATAAAGGGGACGAGAAATAAGTTAAAACATAAATCAGCTAATCTTTACGAAATGCTATAATCACACCTAACAGTTCATCTGTCCAATCAGTTCAGTAGTCAAATTGGGGCTCAGCCCCTCACCTCCAAACATTTGGAAACGTTCCAGCGAAGTGTACTTTTTATTAAACGTGTAAAACATTTCCATATAGGCCAAGGTGTGTATCTGACCGAAGGCCCAGCTCTTTTGAGTAGAATAAAGAATTCTTGTTCCCTCTGTATTTAGTCCCAAATTAATGTACCTAGAGTTATATTGAATACGTTTACAATTGTAGTTATATTCAATTCAGGGTTATTCTTCTGAATTAACTGTGTTTTTGTTGTGTGTGTTTGTTTGGCAATTCTTACAATTACTTTGGCTTAATTCTTACAAGATGGATCTGTCGCAAATACCCTAATAATTCAGAAGGAGGGGGGGGATAGAAACCCCCCCCCCTTTTCCAGGAACACCAATAATGCACGGAATTTCACAATTATGCGATGTGTGGAAAAGTTTGACACTTGTCTGGCAAACAATTTTTTTTCAAAACATCTCCGGCCTACTTTTACGAGCAAAAATTTACGTTGAAAATTTACCTGGAAAAATTTACGACCACGATAATCCTAACTTAATGTCAAGCTATTTTTCTTTAGAGCTATCTTTATTTCAGAGGTGTAAATGTTTTGTTTTGAGATTGGACAGCTGAACCGCAACTACTTGGAAAAAAATGACTAGCAATACAAAGCTAGCTACGAAATCTACAAATAAGTTAAATTGAATCACCTTTGCAAGGAATAAAATTTCAGCCGACCAACAAGGTCTGCTTCCACACTTAGCTGCGATTGCCTGAAACATTTCGAATAGGAACCCCAAGCACTCAAAGTTTTGAGTCACTTCGTGGTGAGTTCAAAAACCTAAATTGTTAGAAAATCATGCTCTGTGAATATCAATACGATAAAGCAAGGAAATATGACTTTAAGGCCAGGATAAAAATGACCTTCCTGATACAACCCCATTTCTCTATCTCTCTCTGACAAGTTGTATTGTCCCTTAAATGTTTGACGACTAAGTATGTCGAAAGCCGGCAAACAATTTTGAAAAACCATTAATCTTTGCTGGCAATACGACTCAGCTTACAAAAACATTTCTGGTTTAAAAGAATTCACTTTAGTTTGCAATAGACAAAAAGTCTTGTAACAAAAGATAAACAGCATACACAGACATAAGACAAAACAAAGGAGAAATAAGATACAAAAAATGAGATCCCTATTTACAAAAAAAGTACTTGTAAAAATATAACATTGGATAACTGGAACTAACTAGGCAGAAAGTAAAGTTAAAAAAAGTAAACAAGTAAAGTGAAAGAAAGTAAAGAAAATAAACAAAAATAAAGTTAGGTGCACAAACTTTTTCTCTGGTTCAAGTTTAGCTATACGGGAAACATTCAAATTCTGTCCTAAATTGACTTTTGAAAACCAATCTTAAAGCCATTCTATTTCATTTTAATCTCTTAGGTTCAAAACTAATGAATACATCACTTTGTAAACTACATTCTAAGATATTTCTACACATGTTTCCATGTCTACAGTTTTTGATATGAGGGCGTTCGGACCCAGAAAAAAAAAAAACAACACTAAAAACCGCAGGTTGGAGGAGAGGAATAGAATAGCAGCCGGAGAGGCAATTTTACTGAGAAATGTATGTTTTAAAAATATTTTTTAATATTTAAAAATATTTTAAAAATTCCAGAATTCCCGACGTTCTTATTGATTATTTATTTGACTACGCGCTGACTTCGTTGATTTTGAATTGAAGTTATCAAGTATTTTGCAGTAGATTGCATCAAGACATGGCTAAATGTAGAAAGAAACAATCCAAGACAGAATAGTCCAACTAACTGAGAGACAAATGTTAAATGGGTGGACGGGTAAATGGCGGGAGTAAGTATGACTATCTTCTTGGACAAATACTTGTTTGTTAGTTTTTGGAAAGGTACGCCTGCCTAGAGTCTCAGGCAGGTTGACCAAGAGTTTAAAATTGACAGAAGACCGTTAGATTGGCTGGAATGAGAGGCAAACAAAGCACGTCCGCCTATGGTCTTAAGAAGGTGGACCAAAAATTTTGAATTGACATAGGACCATTAATTTGCTTGAAATAACAGGCAAACAATCGTTTAAAGTCATCTTCATCTTCCAAATAGTACCTAGTCGTTGCCTAAGCTCAGCCCCGCATTCTGAGAAAATTTCAATTTTTCACAAATTTTACTCAGTGACTGAACTTACGAAAAGTCAACTACAATTCAACGGTGAAACGGTCAGAGTAGCTGTGACTACGGAGAGTATGAAGCTTGATGATGACTGCAGTTCAGCCATAGGCAACAAAAGTTGAAGGTCCGAACGTACTCTAAATATCAAGTTTTTCCGCCTTGATTCTTTGATTCTTTAATGGTTGTTAATTATCGGTTTTAATTATCAAATAGTTCTGTATTATTTAAAAAAACATCAGTTATAGATGAACTTACAATATTTCTAGTTTCCAGAGAGAAAAATGGGAAGACTGATTTTTACCTGAAGGTCCATTCACAATAAGATTTTACAAACACCAAAATTTAGCAAGAGCTAATTTGAGCCAATCAGAATTTTTTACGAAATTTTTCAGCCAATGAGAAGATCCTAAGAAAAATCTGACTGACTCAAATTAGGCTAAATCTCAGTTTTAGTAAAATATCATTGTGAATGGGCCTTAACCTATACAGTCTGATATTTAAGCTCTACTAATCTGTTTACCTGGGCATTAGGCTAGTTTTAAAAATATACATGGATACCTTAGATATTTCAGGTGTTTTGTCACTGAACTTTCGAAATTTAATTTTCTTAATTCGAGTCTTACATGCATTTCAAATTTTTTACATAGCATAGGATAATTTAGGCTTCCTTTTTAGACTTAATAGCCATCAGTCACTACAGTCAGTTTGTTAAAACAAATGACTGTAAATTATTTAAATGTACGGCACTCTTTCTCATTAGAGGACCCTCGGACATGATTTTTTATTTTCTGAAACCCGAATTTATGATCATTAAAAATACTTGTTATGAAAATAAAAAACAATACTCTCGACCGCCGACACTATTTGGTGTCAAAAAGACAAAATCGAGTTCGGCCATTCCCTGCTCATTTGGTTTATCATAAGAACTACAATCTAAGCCGTTCCTAGAGTTGCTGGTGCCTGAGGAAAAATTAATTACAGCGCCCTCCTCCCAACTCAAATATAAGCAAAAAAGTTCAACCAAAGTGAAAATTTTTATCAAAGCGAGCAACCCCACGACCTCATCCCTCTCCCGCCACGGCACCTACGGCAGCTGCTCCGGTCCCCTCTCCCCTTTGAAGGGCTATGAATACAATTAAAACTAATCCCTAAAATGCAAAATAAAAAAATTATTCCCTAAATTTCAATATATTTCAACATTCTGTAGGAAACCATAACTTAGATTTTTTTTTTTTTTTTAACAAAACGGGGTACAAAACTCCACATTATTATTATAGATGTCACCACGGATATGTGTTACCACAGATGTAAGCACAGACATGATTACCATAGATATGTTTTATAATCGAAATTTGGAAAAATAGTTGTTTTATTCAAGGCTGGCGGGAGTTAAATGTTTTTGCGTAGCTAGGTATACTTAAAAGGTACAATACTTAAAAGTTAAAAAATACTTTGATATGCAAAGAATTAAAAGCCTCATTAAATAAAGATTTACTTTTAATCAGTTTGGTCATGGGCCACTTTTATTCAACTCGGTAAGAAATACAATGTAGGAAGTGACAAACAATATAAATTTCTGGTTGTAATTACGGTATTGTACCAGTTATTTGCAGCTAAGAACATAGTTTCCAATTTAAATAAAGGTAGTTTGACTCGCATTCTTCGAAAATTCAAGAGATATACGATTATAAAGTAGGCCTACACGCTATGGAGACTTCGAAAATTTATAATTTGCGTATAAAGAGCATTAAAATCTAATGTTTACTTGCCAAAAAGTGAATGTCTTCGATTAACCATTTAACAGCAACTACTAACCTCTCCCCCCTTCAACCACCTATAAACTTAAAAAAACTTTTTCGCATGCTGACTAATGGTCTGCGTTGCGCAGGTACCGACCTCCTGATTCACTGCATTCGGTCAGGAGTGCAATGTGTGGTTGGGGGCAAATCCTCCAACGCTTCCCGTGTTTTCCCCCCAGATTTCTCCAAAATATGGATTTCTTTCACTGTCTATAGGTTATGATGATTTATCAATAAAGAATCACAAAGAATGTGTACAGGATAGTGCCGGTGAAATAGTTACCCACTGGGAATAGGTGAACGACCTTGCATTTTTCAAACACAGTGGCGTCAAATCAGGAGACTTTAAGATGGGGAGTGGGTGGCAAAATGTATTCTTCAATCTCTAAGGTGCAACTTTGTCGTTTTTTCAATCATTTAGTAAAAACACCAAAAAAGGCCTTTTTAATGAAATTTCCAAAAACAATTAATTTTCAAAATCAAGAGGAACAGACCCCCAATCACCCCTCCACACCCCCCCCCCCCCCCCATGACACCACCGATAAAACATCTCATGGGGAAAAGAGTCTAGTTGATTTTTGACGTTTTCTGCGTTTGAATGTGGAAAATACGTTTAAGTGAGATTGGAGAATACCTTTTGAATGTGAGTTCGTGTGCAGAACTGGTCAAATCAGATTCTAAAAATATCTATTAATTAAGAAGAATGTTAGTTTCAAGTGTCAAAAATAGTGTATATACGTAGATGATGAAGAACGCGCTGTCCCAGCACAAATTGCTGAGTACGGAGATAAATAAGACCAGTCAGAGTTGTGGCTAGGTATTAAGTAATTTGAAACGCAAATGTTCTTTATTTAGTAGGAATAAAGAACACCTCAAATAGGCTGGAAAGGTAAAATAAGAAAGGACTTAACAGATGTGGGAGTCTCATTGGAGGTAGCAAAGCCCTCAACAGCGTGAGCTGAAAAAAGACTTTACGTAGCTATGCTGGTATTGGGTGATTTGCGTTCCGACGTGCTATTAGCAGCGGCATGTCAGATAATGTTTATAAACAGCTCAATAGGTGTAGTTAATGCTTTTATGAGAGAAATTTTTATGCTTAGCACGGCCACAATAGCAATCTATACAAAACAAAACAATTATTTATTAGTTTATTTTTCTACCTAGGGAATTTTACCGAGTCTGAATATTTTCTTCTTCAAATTTCTAGGTTAAAATCTATGCAGTGTTAAAAAAACAAAATTCTTGGATATCTACACTGTTAAACTACTTACTTCATTCAGCATAGCTCAATTAAAACTATTTACAAGAATCTAAATGCTAGCACACTAGAAAAAATTGAAGCTAATACTGAAAGCTCTTTAATACTAGATGACGATACACTGACATCTCTTGGATGGATGAGGACTTCGTCAATGACATGAATGACTCCGTTAGTACACTGAACATCTGGTCGTATTACTCGAGCCCGAATCCCATCACGCTCAATGTAATAATCTGCAAATAGAACATGGAATAAAAAAACAATTTTTTTAAGTTTCTGATGGGCTATATAACCCGCATGATTTGCATTTGTCAGCCTCTTAGCTCAGGCATATGGGGTCAAGACAGGGCCAGCCTTAGTTTGCCTGTCTTAGCAGTGTAGTTAATACATTGATTACTATATCTGTTTTGCCTGTAGTATCTGTTTGTGTGTAGTTAATATCTTTGTTTAACCTTTTTTGCTTCTAAGCTCAACCAAAAGGGCATGTAGAAAATATATCCGCACTTTGTAATTATATTGATTCCTTCTCAAAATTGTGTAAAACTATACAATTCAAATATAAATAAAGCTTAAAAACTCGTCTTTATCTCCAAATACACTAAAAAGTTTCTTCTACTAGGCCTGCCCAGAAAAATCAAATTTGTAAGACTAAAACCTTCCCTTTGACTGCTTGCTGGACTCAAGATTCGTAAAACTATATAATTGAAATTAAAAAAAAAACAAAAAAAAAAAAAACAAACAAACAGATCTCCAAAGGCACTAAAAAGTTTTTTTTTTTTTCAACTATGCCTACCCGGGAAACTCAAATTTTGCAAGACACAAAATGAAAGCATAGGATAGTCAGGACACTTTATATCTTGTACTCTTCAATGAAAACACAGCCTACAGTAAAGTGCAGGCAAAGGACCATGCCATTGTGATCGTCAGGAAGTATTACGGAGATATAAATAATTTTAGATATAAAATAATCTTAACTGAAAATACTGTGTTTTCCATAGCTGCCCTCACCTCTCCCCCTAAATTCATATCCTGAGTATAGATCAATAAGTTATATGATAATTGGTCAGATTTCGATTGTACTGTGCCTGAGATTTCTAAAATACAAACCCAAAATTTCACATTTGAACGCATCATTCTTTGCTATTTAGCATTGGTGTTAATAATCAATAAAGTCTGCCCTATTACTCATGCGATTGTCCAAGTTAGCCATTTTCACTGAAGAAGTTCTAAAAGTCAAGGAGTATGTGACACTGATAAGAGAGGAAACTCATCTTTATTGTCAAAAAAAACTCGCCATCTAGCGTTCCCAAGCAAGATCATAAAGCTAATTACAAAACTAAAATGAATATGTTAGCAGTATTTTTAATTTACATTTGGCCAAAGCTAAAATACCAATTTCTGTACGGAAGGAATCTTCCCACAGAAAAGAGTTTTTCAAAAAATAAGTATAAAAAAAAGGAAAACAACACGCACAAACGTCTCAAAGGGATTCTATTACGAGAAAAGGGTGCGTTTTATATACTTCGGCTATAATTATCATAGTAAGCGCAATAGCGCTGCCTATGCAAAGAACGATGTTGGCACAATGTATTATTTATTTTTGTTTTGTTTTTGGTTTCTTGGTCTTAGACCAGGGCACTTCGTATCGAAGGAGTTGTCGTAGAAACTTCGAAAAGGGCTCATTCGATTGGAAAATGGAGTGGCTTGTGCCCTTTTTAATAGTCGAAAGTTGGAAGGCAACTAACACCCCTTCCACGCCCACCATTTCCCCAAACACATCCAATCAAAATTTTGAGATATCCATTTTGTTTAGCGTAGTTGATTTCCAGATAGAAATTATGTTTTTGAGGAGGACACTCCCTTACAACTCTCAGGGCAAGGGTTGTAAATTATGCCCTGGGGGCATATAAGGTTTTATAGAAAGCGTTGTCGTAGAAATTTCAAAAAAGGCTCGTTCGTTTGGAAATTTCGATTGGTCAGATTTCGATTGTACTGTGCCTGAGATTTCTAAAATACAAACCCGAAATTTCACATTTGAACGCATTCATTCTTTGCTGTTTAGCATTGGTGTTAATAATCAATAAAGTCTACCCTATTACTCATGCGATTGTCCAAGTTAGCCATTTTCACTGAAGAAGTTCTAAAAGTCAAGGAGTATGTGACACTGATAAGAGAGGAAACTCATCTTTATTGTCAAAAAAAACTCGCCATCTAGCGTTCCCAAGCAAGATCATAAAGCTAATTACAAAACTTAAATGAATATGTTAGCAGTATTTTTAATTTACATTTGGCTAAAGCTAAAATACCAATTTCTGTACGGAAGGAATCTTCCCACAGAAAAGAGTTTTTCAAAAAATAAGTATAAAAAAAAGCAAAACAACACGCACAAACGTCTGAAAGGGATTCTATTACGAGAAAAGGGTGCGTTTTATATAGTTCGGCTATAATCATCATAGGACGCGCAATAGCGCTGCCTATGCAAAGAACGATGTTGGCACAATGTATTATTTATTTTTGTTTTGATTTTGGTTTCTTGGTCTTAGACCAGGGCACTTCGTATCGAAGGAGTGGTCGTAGAAACTTCAAAAAGGGCTCATTCGATTGGAAAATGGAGTGGCTTGTGCCCTTTTTAATAGTCGAAAGTGATTGGAAGGCAACTAACACCCCTTCTACGCCCACCATTTCCCCAAACACATCCAATCAAAATTTTGAGATATCCATTTTGTTTAGCGTAGTTGATTTCCAGATAGAAATTATGTTTTTGAGGAGGACACTCCCTTAAAACTCTCAGGGCAAGGGTTGTAAATTATGCCCTGGGGGCATATAAGGTTTTATAGAAAGCGTTGTCGTAGAAATTTCAAAAAAGGCTCGTTCGTTTGGAAATTCAAAGGACAAGTGCCCTTTTTAATAGTCGAAAGTAATTGGAGGGCAACTAACCCCCTCTCAGCCCACCATTTCCCCAAACACATCCAATCAAATTTTGAGATAGCCATTTTGTTCAACGTAGTTGAAAGTTTGGGAAATTAGGTCTTTCAGGATGACACCCCCCACAGCCCTCAGGGCAAGGGTAGTAAGTTATGCCCTGGGGGCATGTAAGTTTTTTTTTTACAGAAAGCGGTTTCGTAGAAACTTCAAAAAGGGCTCATTTGATTGGAAATTGAAATGGCTAGTGCCCTTTTTAATAGTCGAAGGTGATTGGAAGGCAACTAACACCCCTTCCACGCCCACCATTTATCCAAACACATCCAATCAAAATTTAGAGATAGCCATTTTGTTCAAAGTAGTTGAAAGGTCCGTAAATTATATCTAAGAGGATGACACTCCCCCCACAGCCCTCAGGGTAAGGGTTGTAAGCTATGCCCTGGGGGCATATAAGGCTTTTATTGAAAGCTCTGTCGTAGAAACTTGAAAAAGGGCTCATTCGATTGGAAATACAAAGGGCTAGTGCTCTTTTCAATAGTCAGAAGTGATTTGAGGGCAAATAACCTCCCTCGCACGCCCACCTTCTCCCCAAACACATTCAATCAATATTTTTAGATAGCCATTTTGTTCAACGTGGTCAAAAGTTTTAGAAATTAGGTCTTTGAGGATGATAACTCCCTCAGAGCCCTCGGGGCAGGGGTTGTAAGTTGTGCCCTGGGGGCATATAAGTTTTTTATAAATTGTTACGTTGTAGAAACTTCAAAAACGGCTCATTCGATTGGAAAATAGAAGGGCTTGTGCCCTTTTTAATAGTAAAAAGTGATTGGAGGATAGCTAACACCCCTCTCACACCCACCATTTCGCCAAACACATCCAATCAAAATTTTGAGATAGCCATTTTGTTCGACATAGTTAAAAAGTCTGGAAATTATGTTTTTGAGGATAACACTCCTCCCACAGCCCTCAGGGCAAGGGTTTTAAGTTATGCCCTGGGGGCATATAAGGTTTTTTTTTATAGAAAGAATTATCGTAGAAACTTCAAAAAGGAATCATTCGATTGGAAATTGAAACGGCTAGTGCCCTTTTAATAATCGAAAGTCATTGGATGGCAAGTAGCCCCCCTCTCACGCCAACCATTTCCCCAAACACATCCAATCAATTTTGATAGCCATTTTGTTCGACGTAGTTGAAAGATCCGGAAATTATGTCTTTGAGAATGTAAACCCCCTCACAGCCCTCAGGTCAAGGGTTGTAAGTCATGTCCTGGGGCATATAAGGTTTATATAGAAAACGCTGTCGTAGAAACTTTAAAAAGGGCTCATTTGATTAGAAATTGAAAGGACTACTGCCCTTTTTAATAGTCGGAAGTGATTGGAGGGCAACTAAGCCCCCTCTCACGCCCACCATTTCCCCAAGCACATCCAATCAAAATTTTGAAATAGCAATTTTCTTCAACGTAGTTCAAAGTTCTGGAAATTAGGTCTTTGTGGATGACCCCCCCCCCTAGCCCTCAGGGCAAGGGTTGTAAGTTATGCCCTGGAGGCATATAAGGTTTTTATTGAAAGTGTTGTCGTAAAAACTTCAAAAGGGTTCATTCGATTGGAAATTGAAAGGGCTAGGGCCTTTTTTAATAGTTGAAAGTGACTAGAGAGCTAATAACGCCCCTCTCACGCCCACCATTTCCCCAAACGCATCCAATCAAAATTTTGAGATAAGCATTTTGTTTAACGTAGTTGAAAGTTCTGAAAATTAGGTCTTTGAGGATCACAACCCCCTCACAGCCCTCAGGGCAAGGGTTGTAATTTATGCCCTTGGGGCATATAAGGTATTTATAGAAAGCGTTGTCGAAAAACTCAAAAAGGGCTCATTCGATTGGAAATTGAAAGGGCTAGTGCCCTTTTTATTAGTCGAAAGTGATTAGAAACCTTGATATTTTTATAGTAAAGATCGATGTGGGTACAATGTATTATTATTGTTTTAGACCATTGTTTTAGATATTGTTTTTTATGTTTAGACCAGGGCACTTCGTATCGAAGGAGTTGTCTTAGGAACTTCGAAAAGGGCTCATTCGATTGAAAATAGAAAGGGTTAATGCCCTTTTTAATAGTCGAAAGTGATTGGAGGGCAACTAGTCCCCCTCCCACGCCCACCCTCCCATTTGCCCATTATGTTTAAAAACCAAATGTTGCCTTAAGATTAAATCAAAATGCACTGTGTTGATGCTAATTCCCAATAAGGCATCTAAGCAGTATCCCAAGACTGATTGAGGATATTATGTTCAAACTTTCGAAGCTACTACTGCTCTAAAAATTTAACCAAATGAAAATAGCGTAAGTGTATACAAGCTATCAAAAGAAAGTAAACAGATTTTTTTTGCGAATGGTATCAAGTTTACTATTTCAGGTCAACTAGAGAAGGTATGAAACTAAATTAAACACTACTATTTGTGTCCAGATTTTCTAAAAGGTGTATGTTGTTAAAATTTGCTCAAAATTTTTCTTCAGCATAAAATAAGCAGGCTAAACTATAAAGTCTTAAAAAAAGAAAAATATTTAAAGAATTATTTTCTTTTCCCCTGAAAAGACTATGTCAAAATAAAACGAACAGAAATTATTTTAAAAAACTTTTTCCACAAAATAAGTTTTTCAAAGAAAAGTAAAGAACTCCATTAAACCAAAAATGAACAAAAATAAAATCAAATAATCTACCAAGCGTGAAACTACCACAAATCAGCATCAATAAATAAATGAAACCCAAAACGAACAGAAATTACAATAAACAACCGAGTCAAACTCAAAACGAACAGAAATTAACATGAGTAGGGCTCAAAACCCCTATGCCTTCCCAAGGCCAGAACGTAATTTGCACTTTACTGAAAAAAATACAAATGAATGTGCATTGTCAGTTTAGTATGCATATACTGATATTTAGTAATCAAAATGTTAATATTATTTGATTTATTAAAGTTATAAAAGTAAAAATATTTATATTTTTTTCAGTAAAGTGCAAATTATGTTCTGGCCTTGGGAAGGCATAGGGGTTTTGAGCCCAACTTATGTTAATTTCTGCTCGTTTTGAGTTTGACTTGGTTGTTTATTGTAATTTCTGCTCGTTTTGGGTTTCATTTATTTATCGATGCTGATTTGTGGTATTTTCACGCTTGGTAGATTATTTGATTTTATTTTTGCTCATTTTTGGCTTAATGAAGTTCTTTACTTTTCTTTGAAAAACTAATTTTGTGGAAAAAGCTTTTTTTAATTAATGTGGAAAAGTGGGGAAAGTTTACACATTTTGGCTATCAATTCCTGGACAAAAAGCCTTTTTCTCTATAACAAAGGGACCCTTTCTATTTAAAACCATTAAAAAAATAGCTATAAAAAAAGGAGAAACAACAAAAAGAGGAAGCTAAGAAAGAGAACAAACTCAACTTTAAGCAACTACGGGATATAAAAGCTCCAAAACTACCTTGCTTTATATCTCCAGGCTCGTCTAAAAATTCGGAGGATTAATAATTATAAACAATTGAAATATTATTAAAACCTGTCAACTTTTTCAAAATCTTGGTTCTAAAAGACGATCAGATGGTCAAAGATAATGCCATGTAGTCTATAATTGTTGTTATTATAATAAACTTGAATTACTTCTGCTAGACTTAAAAAGTTATGGTAACAAAAACCCGCCAGGTTTGGAGAAAGCCTTCAATAAGGAAAAGTTAAAATGATATAACTATAATTTTTGGATAACTAAATTCTACTGAAGAAAAGTGCAAAAGAACTTTGCCATTATTAAATAACGGGGAACTTGATAAAAATAAATAATATAATAATATCAAATAAATGGACTGCAAAACTTAAACTTAAATAAAAGAATACTTAATTTGAATCTACTTGGAAGAAAGGAGACTATAATTTTTGGATAACTGAATTCTACTGAAGAAAAGTGCAAAAGAACTTTGCCATTATTAAATAACGGGGAACTTGATAAAAATAAATAATATAATAATATCAAATAAATGGACTGCAAAACTTAAACTTAAATAAAATAATACTTAATTTGAATCTACTTGGAAGAAAGGAGACTTTAAAATATTCACTGGAACAACTTTTGAATGACTTGTATTTCAAGTAATAATTTGTGAATGGTCGTTGTCGGTTATTAATATAATTGCCAGGGGTCAATAAAACAGACACGTCCGGCAACCCCATACCACGAAAATCTTTTAAACGTTGTATTTCCCCTTTGCATACTTTATCATTAAATTATGTCACTAAATTTGAGTCTCCAGAAAGTGACTTAAAATGAGAATGAGAAGAAAAAGATTTACACAGCTTAAGTAGTTTAAGTTGAGTCGTCAAAGAGAAAAAGCTAATTCTTCAGCTTTTTATTAATGACGTAACAAATATGTACACCGACTTAACCGAGGGCCTACTTACATGGTTTCCAGATAATATCAAGAAAAAGAAAAACAGCCAAAATCGACAAATTGTCAGTGAAATGCCAAGATGCTGTATCTGACTTTTCAAACTTCTAAGATGATTACCAAAACTGTTTGCTAAGCTTTTCTAAGGCGAGAATCAGCAGAGATATGCATGTTAATTCGCACTTTGATTCTCCTGATCTACATCGCTCTGCAGATACTTGCTGGTTTTTCACGTTGTTCATGAAATTCGCTACCACTGGTAGTTCCAAGTGATTTTTACGGAATCTGCCCGGCAACTTTGCTGTTTTCTAACCTCTTGATGACATTGGCAATTTTTCTCTACGTAAATGGTGCCTCTTAGTGCTCTATTCTGTCCATTACCTCTCTTCAGACCTGGGTCACTCACCATGTACCTTGCCACTATCTAGCGTTAACTTAAAGTGCTATTTTAAAACATATTAATTTATCTTTTTTATGTGGCTTTTCTCTCATCTTCTTCTGTTCCCTGCAGGTGCGGAAGAGTCCTATTTTCTCCACCATAGTTTTCCAATTTTAAAATACATATTTTTTTGGGTTAAACGATCTTGCTGAACGCCTCCAGTTAATTGAATTTTGTCAATAGCACATGCCAGCAAGACCAGCCAATCTAGATTCAGCTAAATTCAGAAGCCAAAGCACAGCTTTGCAGTTAATAGTTTTGGCTATTATCTTAGAAGTTTCAAAATTTCAGACGGGATCCCTAGGCGGATGACAACGAATTTATACGTAGATTAACAAAAAGCAGGCCACATCATGATTCACAAGTCTAAATATCGAACGAAACAATACCAAATACATTTAACATTCGATACAAGAGAACATAGTGTATAAAAAAACCGGATAGGTTATTAATAAATAATAAAAACAAATGAATAACGAAATGTTAGTGTTGACAGGCTTAAGGGTTTTTAACTTCTTACATAGCAGGGCCGTATCCAGGATTTTTGTTCAGGGGGGGGGGGGTTTACTAATTTTGACTTTTTTTGGGGGTTTTTTACTAATTTTTGACTCAGTTTTCGACTAATTTTACTGATTTTTACCTAGGTTTTACTAATTTTCGACTTATTTTCGAGTCGGTCAAAATTTTCGGGGGGGGGGGGGGTTCAAACCGGGTAACCCCCCCCCCTGGATACGGCCTTGTTACATAGGTATGGTAATTGTACAGTTTCACAATAGTACGACAGCCCAAATAATCGACAAAACGGGTACAATGTAGAAAAGAAATTGTAACGTTAAAAATCAAAATTTAAATACTAAAATTCGGCGTTTTATTTGGAAGACCAAGCTTTCACTTAGACAAACCCGAAATGTCATTTAAATTGTCTGAAAACAGAGATTTTAACAGAACAAATCCCTGTTTGCGGATAAAAACTAGAATGATTGAAGTTCGATATTGACACCCTCATTAGGAGACTTCTTATACAAAAAAAAATTAATAAAAAAAAAAAAAAAAAAAAAACTGTAATACATTTGAAGCCCCTAAATGTAAAACAATTTTAAACTACTTTCCCATAACGATTCAAAAGCTACTTTTCTATAAAATATTCTAAATTTTCAGAGATGTTCCAAATTTTCAGATAAATGCTGGTTTAAACATATCATATTTTTACTGATTTAATTTCTACAGTATTCTCTAAAATTTGAGACTGGGTTTTTAATGCTCACATCAGAACGTAGATAAAATTTTCCTGTCTGTAACTAGTTAGTACAGGTGGTTAGTACGTTATTATCAGTTTCTTTAGTTCTCTAAAATTTCAAAATTAAAGTTTCTAACTTGAATAGTTTTCCTGCCTATACAAACCACAAACGCTGTAAGTTCATTAAGTTCTCTTTTACGCTAAACTTCTGTAATTAAAGTATTTTTAACCGTGAAAGCTTAGTTTTGATGACAAGTTTCGTAAATTTGAATTTTCCATAATGCTAAAAACTAAAAAGTATAAAAGTAATTAAATAAAGTCGGAGAGTTTTAAGTTGGTGTGTGCGGTGAATTCTGCTCTGGCCATTCCAAGTTTTTCCCCTTTTTCGGTTGTTTGCAATATCCGTTCAATATAGTCAACACATTATGTCTATGAACTATAAGATTTACCCATGGTTCTCGCTCCACAAACGCCTAAGACTTGCAAAACTTCCATGTTTTGTAATTTGCAACTTGTTACGCGATCTGTTCCGGCATGAGTTGTTGAAGCACAAGTTTAGAGAAAAATTTATTCAAAATATTTCATTGGAATACTCCTTCTTCCCAAAGTAGATTTCGATACCTCACGTTAAGAATGAATAGTTCAGTTTTCTAACATCAAACTTTTTTTTGGATCTATAAGGGTTTTGATTGCTATTGAGATGACAAATTTGCCGTTCTCAGAAAAAAGTCGTCAAAAAAAGCTTTGCTGTTCGTAAAAAAAAAGTCGTCAAAAAAAGCTTTGCTGTTCGTCAAAAAAAAGTCGTCAAAAAAAGCTTTGCTGTTCGTAAAAAAAAAGTCGTCAAAAAAAGCTTTGCTGTTCGTCAAAAAAAAAGTCGTCAAAATTTGCTGTTCGTCAAAAAAGTTGAAAACAATGTTGCATCTAAATGGAAAAAGATTTGCATCCAAACGAACAAAATCGTAGCGCAATGTAAATAATTTCACGCGTTAAACGGCTTTGGTAACACAAAACATATTACTAGACTTCAAATACTAGTGAAATTTCGCCAGAAGTGTCAAGAGAGAGACGATTTTCCCGGACGGCAAGTACTATGATGAATAAACATTTTGAGTCAAATTTCTCTTCCTACTACTGGCAACTCATCACAACACAAAGCGCCTAAGGTAAATACAGCCCAAAGTCGTGTCCATTTCTTGTCTATATTCACCTCAAGAGTCACCAATTCTCAAAGGAGAAAGCATATTCGACAACCAAGTTTAAAACCGTATTCTCCAGAGATTCCCCAAATATGTGACAACTGTGCGAATATCGGAAATGTTCTTACGAAGAAAAAGTGCACGGAGATAATTCAAAATAGCGTAATTTATTGTCTACTAGCATAAGGTCGTTGGTGGTACGCCAGAAGTTAATCAATTTTATGTAATAAGAAGATAATAATGAATGATTAAAAATTCTAGCACTAGCAAAATAAATGAGATGCATACCTCCTTGTGTTTTCTCAACTCTTAAATTAAGTCTACCACGCAACATTTGTATTTGAGTTCTATCACTTTTTGAATTTTGAAACAACTCTTCCAAATCTGCAATTTTCATGCCACGTCCAACCAAAAGATGGTGCTCCAAAGCTTGTTCTGACTAAAATTATATGAGAAAATTAGTTAACTGATATATATATATATATATATATATATATATATATATATATATATATATATATATATATATATATATATATATATATATATATATATATATATAATATATATATATATATATATATATATATATATATAATATATATATATATATATATATATATATATATATATATATATATATATAGATATATATATATATATATATATATATAATATATATATATATATATAGTTATATATATATATATATATATATATATATATATATATATATATATATATATATATATATATATATATATATATATATATATATATATATATATATATATATAGTTATATATATATATATATATATATATATATATATATATATATATATATATATATATATATATATATATATATATATAGTTATATAGTTATATATTACAACTATTTCTGTCATATTTTTGAGGATATTTTACAATTAAATTTTTACTTAATTTTCTCTGTTTTATCTCTTTCGATTCTTTTTATTTATTTTATTTAATTAATTTGGGGATTTCTAAATGACTGTTCCATGTTTTGCAATTCTGATATAGAAAAGGGCAAATAATAAGCGTAACTTAAACAGTATGTCGAATCTACAAACCTCCCCCAAAGCGAAAAATACAAGTCAACACGATTCAGAAGGACACTCATCCATTGGTTGCAAAAAGTCTTGCTCTGCAAAATTCCTAGCTAATATTTTTCTCCTAGCTATTAGTATTTTCTATGGCCTTTCAACAAGAATTATGACCTTATTCAAAAGCTTAATTTTATTTTCCGCCAATTGAATCGCCACACTTACGACTTCTAAAAAAAAAAGTTTTTTTTTTTATCCGTATATTCGTTGCCCACATCTTCAGCTAAGACAGAAGATCCATGTTAAAGCGAAAATCTTTTCATCTTTAGTTCATGGTCGTGAAACCTATAAAACAGGATCCATTTTTGTTCAACTAATAATAATTGCTTACTCTTAGTTATATCCCCATCCCTCAGTAATAGCACTATTGTTCTTTGCTTCAGATGTTTCAATTAATGGGCTATAAACAGGGGCGTAGCTCCAGCATTTTTATGGGGGGGGGGGAGAGGGGTCCATATCTGGATAGTCAGGGGGCATGGGCTATATAATAGTTTTTTTCTAAAGAGTTCTAAAAACTCTTACATTCACCACTGATTTGACCGATATTTCTCGGCGCTTCAAGGCAAATTTTCACGTATAGCCTACACCCACATTACTGCAATGTCAAAAAAAAAAAAAAAAAAAATAATAATTTGTTATTGATTGTCGAATGACTATCTCCTAATCTTCAAAAGATTATTAGATGAAATTATGGGAGTTAGAAAATTTTTACAAATAGATAACACTTCTCTTTTTAATTCAATCTAAAATATTCCAATTTCCTAAAAAGCAAAACCAATAGAAATTGTTGCTAAAAAACAAAGTGTTATGAAGAAACTGTGATCGCATTTTCCAATGTAACGTAAAAACTTGCAGTAAAAGCATAAGGATATTTTCCAACGAACTTCTTAAGCCGTTTATCTATGCTATAATTTAGGCAAAGGACGAAAAAAATAACTGACCGAAGAGTAATGAGGTACATCAAAAACACATTAGTAACTTTTAAACTCAAACGCTTTCAGAACTTTATTTCTTTTGCCAGAAAGTTATTTAATGAGTAATTTAGTTCATCCTTTGACTCATGTTACAAGGTATAAACTCCGGACATTTTTGAGACTAGCACCTATAATGAAGTGGTGCCTAATCAGAAATTTCCTGTTTGTTGTACGGCATATTAACCTTAACGGCTGATAATAATCTAACGGGGATGACAAGCAAAAAGCAGCACATCACCAAATAGTAAACACTGTCACAAACCTACCATAGCAGAGAAAAGGAGAGTTTACACGTAAACAATGTTGTGACTAAAAAGAAAATTCGCTCTTTTCTGGATTTCTAGTATTACCATTATTTTTACAAAAAACTTTTAATTTTTTTCACAATAAGTTTTCAAACAGGCAGAGTTGCATTTTCTCTCCAGACATTGTATTAGATTTGTCGCGAAGCATTAGCTAACTGTGCTTAAAAAAGGGGGGAGGGGTATTTTTCTTTCCAGAAATATGGAATAATGTGATTGGCTGGCTATCAAAAATATCGCTCAGAAGAAAGCAATGGAATTGAGGCGCAATTTTTAACACCTAAGTAGAGGAAGTAGAACTTTCTCTTTGGCGTCACGCTGTAAATACAGAATATAAATACAAAGATAAAAGATTATTTAAATTATTAAGATATTAAATTAAAATGGGCTTCATGTTCTATTCACAGAGCCAACGAAATTCTAATTTTCTGTAAATCCTTTCTGATGTTACCTATTGCCCCATTCGAGGACTCCCAGCTTTTACTTGGTCTCAGCTGGCTTACCAAAACACACAATCTAGGAAAGTAGCTTTTATTAAAGTAACCAAAAGATTTAGGTCTATATTGAATCGTAAACAAATGTTTATATTGACAATATTTATAAATTAATTGCAATTTACAAATTTACAACTTACAAAATTACAATTCATAAGATTTACAAATTTATAAAACACAAATATACATTGAGAAGTGTGACAGCTGTTCTGTAGAAGCTGAGATCCATTAACCAAGCCAAGTGTATTTGAATCACTGTTTCTCTTATAGAAATGAGATTTTAAATCCCTAGAGTACACTATAGTTTAACGGATTTTTGAATTAAAATCAAGTTGCCATCAAGTCATGGCTACTTGGAGACAAAACGAAGACAGATAGTCTGAGCCCGAGGCAAAGATGGCATAAGCCTTTTTCAGGATTGTATAAAAATCATGTCATTTTCACTTATTGATAGATAGTCTCTCATCCATCCATCCATCCTAGGGCAGAACTAAGGTCATAGAACTAAGGGATGATCGAGATTTTTGGGTTGACTCACGACGGGCATTGTCCGTCAGAGACTTAATGCATTTTTTTCGGCTGACTGATATAGTTGAATATCTATTATTGCAATATTATTTGTTTTGTGCATTTACAGTCGTTGTGATATTTGTTATAAAAAGGTGGGTGACATTTTTTTTCACTTAGAGCAGTAGTTTCAACACTTAACATGAAACAAGGCAAGTGCGCTGCATTCAGTGCCCTGTGCGCCGAGTTAATGTATTCCATGAAATTTATTGCAAATAAAAGTATTCCACCCTATACTAATAAACATGAATTTTGGTTATGTGTTGAGAGATGACAAGTGGTATATTTTTTAGTGGTTATGCGGTGAGCGGCAGCGTAAATTGTTAAAATTTTACATGGTGTGCGTGTAACTGAACCCCCGCGTAACTGAACCACAAGCAACTGAACCCCTGTAACTGAACCACCGTGCAACTGAACCGATGTACAACTGAACCACCGTGCAACTGAACCTCCATACAACTGAACCACCATGCAATTGAGCCACCGTACAACTGAACCACCGTGTAACTGAACCACCGTGCAACTGAACCACCGTGCAACTGAACCCTCGTGTAACTGAACCTTCGTACAACTGAACCACTGAACTCAGATTTTCAGTTCTCTGAAAATATTAGGCAATATCATCAGGTAAAACACAAGTTAGAAATTTTACGTTCAACCTTGTTGAAATTGTTTGTTTCTTAAATTCATGATAAAAACGCCTGTCAAAAGTATTCATGAAAAAGCTTTGTTTTATTTTTGCAAAAAAAGAAGATCCGAAAAGAAAAAGGACCTGGGAGGGGAACTGGTTGCACTCCAGCCTTTTTTTTCAACATTCCTTCAACTTGCCCTGAAAGTTTTAACTTCATACCCTCAGGTTTATACCCTTAGCTGTTCTCGACGCATTGCAGATACAACGTCTTTTACAACTGGATGCACATAGTACCTCTGGATTTAGTTTAAGATGCTCCTAAATATTTTCTGAACAATGTGACGGCTGATACCATCAGCCATTATAAATGTTCCTGGTATTTCCTTTTCACATCCAATAAAGGAATAAATGCTTTTTGATCGTGTTTGATAATCTTCTTGACATTTCCCTAAGGTTTGACCTTAATGCTGCATGCTTTTTTTTATTTATAAGATCAAACATGCCATCTTTGCTTGATAACAAAAACTATTATGTTAGCAATAGGCAACTTGTGTAACTTACAGCCCTTGCACAGGAGGCTGAGGGTTGTGAACCATAGATATTTAACTATTGCATAGTTTTTTAACCTTTGAACTGTTTTAAATAAAATGACCGTCTCAAAATTTAGATCGGATGTATTTTGGGAAAAATAGGGTGGGATGGAAACCCTCCAACCACTTCTAACTCTAAAAAGCACTGGAAATTTTGATTTCCAATCGAATGAGCCCCCCCCCCCCCCCAATCGATGAGGTGTATCAGCAATTTTTTTTGGAACGGCTTAGCGTATCAAGATAAAACTTCTGAGGCATCTTCCTGCTACTACTGCTATTAATAATGCTGCTACTACTGTTGCTACTACTACTAATTCAACACTATTATTACTACTACTGCTTCTACTACGACCTCTACACATTAAACTAGCACTGTTAAGGCTATGCATATCAAGTTGAAAATTTGACAGAATGGGGTATTTGAGGAGGAACCTGAACTAAATCAAAAGACACTATGTGCATGCAGATTTTCAAAATGGTGTATCTCAAAAAGGGATTTGTGTATTAAGTTGGAAGTTTCAGAGAGTGCTTAAAGGGAAAGTCAATTCACCAAAAGGAAATATGCACACACTCAGGCCTGGATTTACCACTAGGTCCTAGGCCCGGACCTAGGGGCACATAATGCTAGGGGGAGCAATAAATTATCACTGAGTAATTTTTTCCTGACAAAAACTGGACTGATGTGATTTATCGTCGCCAGGTGCACTCTGCCGCCACGCTGCCTATTCACAGAAAAGTGACTTTTAAACAACACAGGAATTCCATGATCACTTATAAACTGTCAGGTGTCTCCCAAGAATGGTAGCTGAAAGTTCGGTATTACCCCTCTCTTTCATCACTTTTCGCTCATCAGTTCTGTTCTGTTAATTGCTTCCATTAGCCCTTTTCACTCATCTGTTGTGTTCTGTTAATTGCTTCCATTAGCCCCAAATTTTTGGAAATAACCCCAAAAATCTTGCAAAAACGAAGCGGCAAAAACGCTTGGTTCTTAAGCGTCAAAGCTTTAAATCTGGCCCTGCGCACGCTACTGCTATTACTATTTTAATTATATTTACTACTGCAGCTACTACAACAAATACTACTACTACTAGTTCGGCTGCTATTTCTATTACAACCACTTGTACGCTAAAAGTATTAAGATGAAAATAAAGGAACTACATGAACATATAGGTTATCAAAAGGATATATCGGCAATGGGATAGCAACAGCTAATTGTATTAAGTTGAAGCTTCTAGAACGTGATGAGAGGAATCTTCAGCTGACCAAAAGGCAATATGTTAATACTACTGCTGCTACTAGCACTAGTGCTATTACTATCAATACTAATACTAATATTATTACTGGGACTGCCATTACAGCTGTACCTAACAGTAATGAACGGTATGAAGGTGGAACTTTCAGGGAATATTGAGGGTGGGAGGTGAGCTGAATCACATCACGCCATCTGTATACAGGTTGTCAAAAGGAATTATCAGCAATAATCTAGGGACAGTTTGGTGTGTTGAAAAAAATGTTGAAGAAAATAAAAGGTGTTACGTGCATACTGCTACTAATTCTACTACTGCTACTACGCAGCTAAGGGTATTAAGGTGAAGCTGTCAAGGAATATTTCGGCGGATATTGAACTGAATCAAATTGACTATGATTATGCACATTCTCAAAAGGGTTACACACCAATATCTTAAGAACTGCTTCCATTAATAAGTTAGACCATTCAGGATAAGTTGTGGGTGGGGGACTTCGAACTAATGAAAAGTTCAAAGTTTGCAATAAAACCAAAATAAACACTTTATCGGGTCATGCTTTTGGGGATAGAACCAATCCCCTGAAAATTTCATTGAATTTAGAGGATTTATGGTCTACACTGGTGAGTAATACAAGTTAGAAACCGCAAATGAAGCGAGACATAGATTTTGAGCTTTTAATCAGCCTTAGTTCAAACTTATTTTAGGCCTTGACTTAGGTTCAGAATTTGATTTAAATGAGGGTTGGGTTAGAGAAGGCTTGAGTTAAATGGGGGTTTTTTAGAACGGGGGTTCAACATGTAATTCTATAGCCCCTTGTTTGTTTTCCCCACACCCGCCATGTTTTCTATGATCGTTTGTTTTAACTTCTGTTCGATTTGGGTTTCTTTTTTTTGTAGTAATTTCTGATCATTTTGGGTTTGAATTATTATAAGAATTTATTTATGCTAGTCTTTGGTTTAATATGGCTCTCTACTTTTCTTTGAAATATTATTTTTCGAAAGAATCATTTTAATTAATTTAAAGACAGCACAACAAAAAGTGACTTTTTTGTTATCTAAATTCTCAAAGTTTTGATACTGTCAGTAAAGATTTTTATTACTCAACGTTCAGGAAAGGCCTGATTCATCTAAGAAAAAAAAAATCAAACCAAAAGTTTCCAAATACAAAGAGAAAGTAGCTTTTGTGTTGGCTCCACCGAAGCTGGTAATTAACCTTTTTCATTTCTTCCTCCATTCTCCTGTCGTCTCTCCCTTAGAGCTAATTCTGTATTTATTTGAAGGCTCAATAAGAGCTGAGATGTTTCGGCATCAAAATGCACCCTTTGAGGAATCTCCCTCTCTACCTAGCTACAAAACAATCAGATAACCCCATTGCAGAAATTTCAGTTCCTTGGTTTTCTGAAGGATTTTTCATGAGAAGAAAGTATTTGCACGAAGGGGGAAGGGGCAAGATTTACACATAAATTCCTCTTTTTCACTACCCTTAAAACTTCTCCATTAAACTAACAAATAATACGACTCAGCGAAGATTTTTAAATTTTGAAAACCATAATTTCCGCCAGAGGGTTATTTTGCAGTTGAGGGGTTTCCGTGGGAGGAGGGGGGAAAATTTTCCGCGGGGGAGAGGGGTAAACGCTTAGACCCGTAGAAAGTGACAGGGTGAAGGGAACCCCCATTAACAGACATAAAAAAGAGAAATATAAATCCAGAATCTGGATTTAAGAGTTTATCACGTCCAATTTTCTTTGTTTTTGTGACAACAAAACAGAGTATTTTTATAAATCATCTTGACAGTAATTTATAGAAAGACTTAAAAAAGCAAACAATTCCAACAAGGTTGAACATGTAAAGATTCTAACTTGTGTTTTACCCGATGTAAGTACGGTGGTTGAGTTGTACGAGGGTTCAGTTACACGAGGGTTCAGTTGCACGGTGGCTCAGTTGCACGGTGGTTCAGTTAGACGGTGGTTCAGTTGCACGGTGGTTCAGTTACATGGTGGTTCAGTGAAATGGGGTTGAGTTGCACGGGGGGTTGAGTTGCACGAGGTTTCAGTTAAAGGGGGTTCAGTTATACGGTGGTTCAGTTGCACGGTGGTTCAGTTGCACGGTGGTTCAAATGCGCGGTGGTTCAGTTGCACTGTGGTTTAGTTACTCGGTGGTTCATTTGCGCGGTGGTTCATTTGCACGGTGGTTCAGTTGCTTGGGGTTCAGTTACACGATGGTTCAGTTACAATGGAACTATTTTACATAGTTGTTTTTGTTTTATTTGGGAGAGTCGAATTTTGGTAATATTTTCTCCCTTTTTTTGTGTATGTTTTCCCTCTACTACTAATTCATATTATGCATTTAGAACCGGTAGTATTTTTGTTTCTGGTGTTGTGGTATTATTCTTTCGTATTTATTTATTCATAAATAAATAAGACAAAGCAACTAGCTCAGATTTTTAGGATATGACCTAAAATTCAGCTCTTGTATTCACAGAAAGTATTTCGCTTCGGCTATATTAGGGGATTAGTAATTTGAAAATGATAAAAAGTTAACTTCCTTTGCTCTAACACTGAACACTGTGTTTCATTAAAACCATATTTTGCATTTTTCTGCAATAAAATGAAAAATATCCAGTTTCAGATATGTTGAGGTATTGGCAGTTTGGAAATGGTAAAAAAATTAATTTGGTTCCCCTTATTACTGGGCAAAGAGAAAAACAGATTATGCTCTTTCAGTATCATTGGTTTACATATCCGACGCATTTTTGGAAGATAATCGCAAGACTACTTACTACTAAAGAGATAAATATTCCCATCTTTTAAAACTTGTTTTAAACCCTGCTATGAGGAAATTTTAAGAACAAAAATTTTAAACAAAAAGTTTAAATTCCAACTGATTGGTTGAAAATTTCAGACAGCAAAAAGAATAAGAGCTTTCTGAGATAGGATTCATCACAATAAGTTCCTCTGTGTATCTGCTACTGAGCCTTCTACTTAATGCACGATTAGAGCACACTTCACTAATCATTTCTGAAGAAAAGAGGAACCCAACTTGTAGATCCTTACCTGATATCCAAAACCCCCCATAAAGAGCTTCTTATGTGTTGAAGCGTAATTGCGCTGTATCTTTAGCCACGCGTCGTTGCTGGGCACAAAATATGTATACTTTCGATTTGTATCACCCAATCGGAGGTTAAAGCCACTTTGAATCCCAAGAGTTGCACTATCACTGTAAAGACAAACAAATAAAAACTTATGTTCTCTTATTAACAGGCTATTTTGCGCAGGGGAAGGGAGAAAGACAAAGATTTTCAAGTAATAACTGCTAGTTAACTAAGGAAATATAAGCCACTCAGAGAGAAAGTGGATAAAGCCTATAAAATCAAAAACGGATAATATTAACAAAGAGATACATGGCAGGATTGGAGTACCAATTACTTACTTACTTAAGTCCCATCTAACCTAATGGAATGTTTCAGTGTTACTCCTTTCGCTACCTCATAGACCAGTGCTCGATATGCTGCTCTGTCAGGTGCAATTGGATGATACGTTGCCGGTCAAAGCTGGCAATCCACCTCTTGCGAGGTCTTCCCCGTGGTCGGCGTCCTTCAATAGTCCCATCGAGCGAGATCTTGGGTAGGCGAGCAGGATTCATTCTCTTGACATGCTCGGATCAGCGAAGCTGCTGTATTCAAATTTTGTTTAGGATCGTGTCGGAAGTACAATTGTAGTCAACAAATACGCCTTTTTTTTATTTATTTTTTAGTGTGTTTACGTATGGAGGACGGACTTAAAGACATTTTGGTAAAGACTTGATAGAATTGATGCTCCAATCCATACATGACAACTGTAGCGGTTGACCAGGATCCTTTGAATAAATTACACCAGCCCACATACTAATTAGGCAGAAGAAAGGACAACTAAGTTCCCCTTCTACTGAATTTGGACGAGGTGCAGACCCTGAAAAGGTACAGCTGTGAGCTTAGTTCTAACTTCCCACCAAGCCTGGTTGGGATCCGGCATACGCTTATGGTGGTTGTGCTCATGAAAATAGTTTCGTCATTACCCATCGTCGTCCCCATCAAAATCAAATCGATCCAGTGGTTTGAAGGGCATAACTAGGATACTAACTTTTACTTCTACCCATGTTTGGTTGAAACTCAACAATCCCTCTTGACAGATACCCTAATGACTAGAATTTTTGCAAACCTCACACTTACCCCGACAGAAGTTGGATTGGTCGCCGATCACAGTAAAAAACGACGTCAAAAATACTCTCGATATGTTTACTTGAGATTGGACAGCCTCTTTGGGTAGTACGAATGACACGAATCAATGGACTCCCTCCCCCTACTAAGGCCACATCGTGTCTAGAACCAAGAAAGGAACATCAGAAACTACCAACAGCTCATTTCGAATGTTCTGATTACTTGAATTGAGAGATCCCTTCCCTCCGCGACGTTTCAATTGTACCCTGACACTTCAAAAACTACTAGGACTCTAACTTGTACTTCCCACCAAGTTTGGTAGGGAGTCGACGTCCCCTTCTGGTAGACGTGCCGATGATTAGAATTTAGTGACCTATTGTCCCTTGTCTCCCCCCCCCTCTCCACAAATTTACAAAAGGGAATAGAATCCCAAAATTCATAAATAGCACGCTCAATCTCTTTTCACAGCAAATTTGGTTGAGATACACCAACCCGTTTTGAAAGATGTGTATGCAACAAGAGATTGAAGTCACCCTTCCTCCTCCTTTGATTGGGAACCACAAAAATTAACAACAATTCATTTCAGTATATGGCATAATTACATGAACTGAGGGACCCTTCCCTCCACGATGGTTGAATTGCGCCCCGGCACCTCAAAAACCACTAGGACTGTAACTGCTACTTCCCACCAAGCTTGCGTCGGAGTCGACGTCCCCTTCTGGTAGACCTGCTGATGAATAGAATTTAGTGAACCCGTTGTGAAAGATGTGTATGCAGCAAGAGATTGCAGTCACCGTCCCCCCCCCACTGAGGTGGGATCGATAAAAGACAGATAAGATTCTTTATAGAATAGAAATAGAGCAACATAAAAAAAAGACTTCCAGAAACAGAAATGGAGGCTTCTTCATTGTCAATACAAATAAATTCAGAAATGGCATTCCATATGCAGGAATAGCACATCAAATAATTTTTCTGAATTTGTAGAGATCAAAAATACATTTTTGACTATTTTGCGCATGGCATGACTTTCCATAATCCCCCAAAGGCATTAATTGAACATTTACTCTTTTCCTGCAAAGTTTCGTTAGGACTTGACAACCCTTTTGATAAATATTCTGACGTCAAAAATTGAAGACCCTCCTCCTACCGACACAGATTGGACACGAACTCCTAAGAGACAGAACTAGGACATTTACTCTTACTTCCAACCAAGCTTCGTTAAAATCCAACAAATATTGTCAAAATAATTTAAAGCCACCCCCCCCCCCCCCTCAGAAGCCGAAACTGGTAGGTGACCTCAAAAGAAAAACTAGAATACCCACTCTTGCTATCAACTGATTTAGTTGAGATCCTATAATTGCCGTTAGATGTCGTAATGATACAAATTTAGGGGTTACTCTCCTTTCTCTTCCCAACAACAATTAAAGAGGGTCCACTCGTTTATTTTGTTTAATTGTTTTTTCTGAATCAAAGCATGGAAAGTTTTAAAAAATGTTGTATTATCCCACTGTCATCCGAAGTAAAAAAAAATATGTGTCACTTATATAGGTTCCCCACACTCTTTGATCGGAAGTGCATATTCTGATAAAATTTGGAAGTAACTGAATGTTTGGAAGGGGTCAAAAAATGGCTTACAAATTTAACAAACTTATTTGACAAACAAACAAAAAAACAATTAAAAATAATAAAAAATTTTACACAAGTGTATACTTTTTAATTTTTACTGGTATGAGAATAATGTCACCACATTCAATCCCATTCTGAAGTTTTGTCTACTCCACTGGTGATTCCTTAAAAGGCTTTTGTAGTACCTCTAAGCACATAACACCTTGCAACGATTAAAAAAAAAGGTAAGGAATATAGTACTTGGCCTTTACAGTCCCTACCAGCAGTGCTGATCTCCGTTTCATGGCCTTTCAGGGGGGTTGGGGGCCAGCAATCCTGTGCTTTCGCACACCCTTCCTGTTTACCTTCCCATTAAGAACTTTAAGTTCTTTAAGAACTGGGTCGACTCTGACTGAGCTGACAGAGTCACGCCACTGGCTCCCGTTCCAAACCAAATAACCAGCGACATCTGAGTGATTATATTAAAGCACATTTGATATTTAATCCCAGTCTATTTTAATGTTCACCTCTTATTTTCAAATTAACTTCTTCTTATAGTCTGATCTACGTACCTCATCATAGGATCTGATAAAATTTTATCCAGCATTGAAGCTGAAGGAATTCCAAGAATTTTATCAACAATGTGAACTAGCCCATTCAGAGCGGCTATATCCCCTTGGACTATTGTGGCATTGACACCACCACCTTCAACTGTTAGAGTACGGTTGCTAAGCTGCCCAATTGCGTTAAAATATAGTTTCCTATGACGATCAGCTGTATCCACCTGCAAAACAAAACATACTTTTCATTAATTATACAGTTTCTGTGTGCTGTATAAATCGGTTGAGAAAATTCAAATGGCGTTGCAAGGCATTCTTTGGAGGTCTAAACTTACTGCATCTCCCGATAAATTATTCAAGACCAGTCAAAAAATCTAATCCATTTCTGTTTTTTTTTTTCCTTTTTGCATTTTATTTTCAAAATGTGGTACATCATATTGTTTCACTGACAGAATAAGTTAAGAAAGGATTTTTTTGTCGTATCTTGAATTCAAAACCTTCCTTGCACAAAAAACTGGTATCAATAGCCACCAGAAGGCTCTTAATACATCTAACAGTTTCCTCGTTCTTCTACAAATTATATCAAACAACAGCCAAAATGTCATTTGCTCCTCAGGATCAAAATGTTTTCTCCTTAAGAAAAAGAAAAATAATAATCATACTTCAACATCATCATATATCTTTCAAAACCGAAACAGGCCTTTCCCATACATACTATTAAGGGAAATGGCACACAATCTTTTATTGGTTGGTAGGGTGGTGTTTATTTTGTGGGTTTGAGGTGAGGGGGGCGGAAAAGAGGGAATAAGAAAACAAATTGTGCGTTTCTGAAGGAATAATTACATTATGTTATCATTATAGTGGTGTTAATTCGGTGACTTTACAAAATGGGTTTTCTAACAAGCTTTTGCATCGGGAAGGGTTTTTTATCTTTTTTATTCCTTATTCTATTCTTTTATTCTTTATTTTTTATTATTTATTTTTTATTCTTTTTTTATATATTTTTTTTATTTTACATTTTTTTTCTATCTTTATGAATAAAGAATATATTTATGATAAAATATATGTGATGTATACGAGTATACTTGACGTTCACATGATAAATTTATCAAGTTGTAACAAAAGCAATGAAACGCTTTCTAATGTCATGATTCATTGCTCAACCGGTTAAGACCGTATTGCTTGCTATCGCCCACTGTATGAATCACGTAATGAAATGAATAACGATGGATTATTGCTAAATTATCTGCATGCTGTGATATAATGAAAACTTTGTACAATCTGATAAAAGACAATTTGAAAATACAAGCCTTTCCCTAAATAAAACTCAACAATGGAAATCATTAGCTATTATTCCTCCAAAGTGATTTAAGGCTCAAATCATTCGTGATATGAGATTAAAGCAATAGTACAGTGGGGAAAAAGGACTGATTTAGGACTGGTGGTTTCTTCTTTTGCCAGTAAGTCAATTTTAGCTATTACTAAGTTAAGATGGGCAAGAAAAAAAATAAAAGGAGTCGTCCAGATATTGATTCTAGCGAGGATATTGCTACAAGTACCCCAAATACGTCAGGAAATCCGGATATTCCGAAGCCAGTGGCAACTCAGGTTTCGTTAATGACCCTATCAGAGGACTTTGCAAAGATGATGGACATTATGCGTGAAACTCGTAACTCAGTCCAATCAATTGAACAACGATTCATTGTAGTAGAAAATAGAATAAAAGCAATTGAATCAGAGCCAATAGCCTTAAGGTCTGAATTCTCCGGGATTAAGTCTTGTACAAAATGCTGTAGAAAAAGACATTTCTTTGTTGAAAATGATAATTTTAACCTGCAGTTAGAAGTTAAAATTTTAAAGAAAAGACCCTGTGTATGTCTGATAGGCTTATGGCTGCAGAATATCAGCCTAATGAAAACAATGTGGATGCATGGAATGCAGTCTGGGAGGATGAAAATCAAGCCAAACATATGTTTACCGAGATATGTACATATGGACTAAATTTACCATTGATACCCCATTTTTCAGTTGTTACAATAAAAAAGGATGAGAAATATTTTAAGGTTAATGTAAAAATCCGTGGAAACAAGATTGAAATCCGTAAAAATGGGAAGAAGCTTAAAGGAAGAAATATAGCAAACCAGGGAAACATTTATGTGAGTGATGATGCCCCCATTTTCTGTGAGAGAGGCAAGAAAAAAACTACATGAAAAAAAATTGTGTCTTAAAACGATGGGTGTCATTTCATGGGTATCAAACACAGTTCCACCATATCTTCAGTTTGAACGTCCGGGTGGTATGAAAGTGAAGTTTACGTGTCATGAATGGATTGAGGAACTAGCACATAAGCCTCCTCCCTCCACAGCTTCCAGAGGTGCTACAAAATGAGTGTTTTATTGAACGTCTTTAGTTTACTTATTGATTAATTATCTTTTCTTTTTCGCTTGGTTTAATCAAATAGATATGAAAAGTTGACAGTGATGACCTTGAAATGTTTGGGTTATTGATAATTTTTATTTTTGAGTAAATAATTTAAAATGTTTGTAAATGTGAAATTATTTTGAGTGGGTGGTAGCGGGCTGATGTCTTTTTGAATGGTTTTGCTTTGTGCCATGAAGCTTGCAATAATGTGCTTTTTTAAATTGTATGTCCGCTTTGACGGAATATATTTTGTTATTTTTTTTTGTATTTATCTAGGTCTAGATATATGTTTAGTAGATAATGATTTTTTTCGCCACCGCCACCCTCTACCGTCACATACATTAACTTTTATTGATGATGGTTAGAGATATCGTTTTACCTCCTGGGAACAGCAATGTCCTGCAACTTGAAAGTCGAAGGGTTGATTTTTCCAGCCAGTTTAATGAAAGGATAAATAGAAATTTAGATATTAATGACACTGAGATTTTCACAAATGAACCATCAAGGTATATTTTTAAAGAAGGGATACTACCCTTGTATTGTGATAGGGGCCATTTTGGCCTTAACATTTTTCATTTGAATTGTCAGGGATTGAATTCTGCGCATAATTTTTAATCGGAATTAATAAATACTAATGTCTTCCAGGTGATCGCTTTAACTGAAACGTGGTTAAATGATAATAACTCGCAATTACTATATATCCCTGGTTACAATTTATATGTAAGGAATCGAGAGTATTACCAACATGGAGGCCTAGCAGCTTATATTCAGGCTGATTATAAGGTTTCAATAAGAGAAGGTCTTACAATATATAGAGAGAAAGTTTGCGAGTGTTTTGTTCTACATATAACTAGAGAGAATTTGAACTTTTGTATTGTTGTAGTATATAGACCTCCACAGAGCCTGCTCCAAGACTTTATGGACCTATTTGAAGAACAATTAATGAAACTTCCGATTAACTCTATGCAATGTTTTATTATGGGGGATTTTAATATTGACCTTTGTAGATCAGTCATCTGCTAGCACTGAATTTATTAATAGAGGTTTATGTAATGGGTTTCATCCTTGTATAAATATCCCTACAAGAATTACGGGAACATCAGCTAAGCTTCTGGATAACATCCTTTCTAATGTACCCTTGAGTCTTCCCAGGGTCCTTATCAACGATGTATCTGACCACTTTGGAGTTTCAGCTAGCTTTAGAACTGTCACGAAGGTGGTTAAAGGCAAAAAATCAAGGATTCCAGTGATCAGTAAAAATGCGATGGTTAAAACTTAAAAATGATATAGAAAAGGTGGATTGGTACGATGTTCTAGGCGAAGTTGAGGACGCAAATTCAAAGTTTGTTTTATTTTATGAAAAGTTGCAGAGTTTTATAAGTCAAGTAGTCATATTGAAACCGTTTAATAGAAAGCACTCAAGTAAAAAACCTTGGATTAGTCATGTGATTTTGAAGCAAATAAATGTAAGAGATAAAACTGTTTTGAGCTCAAATAATTAACCCGACACAAGAAAATAAGCAATTATATAAAATTTATCGAAATAGGTTGAATATTGGGTAGATGGCGTTTAGAGCGCTCAAGTAGCAGCCTGAGCGTCGTCCAATTATAGCTTAATTTGTGAATTTTCTCGTGGTTTTTCTGCTGTGATGGTGTAAGTAATCGAAAATTTGACTTTCCTAGTATCCATTAGTGCACTAATGATGGCATTAAAGAACTGAAAAGCTGACTTATACGAACTGAATTCATCTCGCTGACAGTGGCGCCATCTATTTTGTAATTTGGAGTTTAATTGGAGATGGCGTTCCAGAGCGCTCAAATAGCAGCCTGAGCGTCGTACAAGTATAGCTTTATTTGTGAATTTTCTCATGGTTTCTTTTCTGCTGTGGTGGTATGAATAATCGAAAATTTGACTGTCATAGTTTCCATTAGTGCAATAACGATGGCATTAAAGTACGGAAAAGCTGATTTATACGAACTGAATTCATCTCGTCTGACAGTGGCGCCATTTATTTTCATTAACTTAAGGCTCTTTCGACTGTTGAGAAAGCCGCCAGATGTCAATCCAAGTCAACAGCGATCCAAGCGTAGCCACAGAGGGAAAAGAGGAGGCCAAAGAAATAAAAATTGTGCTATCCCTGTTCTCGTTTCTAACAACAGAGCGAGGTCTCTCAGTACAGCAAGGGAACGTATTCTGACAGTAGTTAACTGCATCCCTCCTAGTGAAATCCCTCCTTCGCTTCGTCCGTGGTACGCTGACCCAGTATCGTCACTGTCAAGTACCCCACCTCCCCTAACACCTGAGTTTTTCTTGTCGAAGTGCAGACTTCCCAATATCCTAGTATGTAATGCCCGATCACTAAACAATAAAACCGACGAACTTGAAGTAGTTCTCAAACAGACGAGTTCCCCCATTGCTGTTATCACAGAATGTTGGGATATTAACGATGAAACCGGGCATATCAAGGGGTACAAGTGTTTTTTTAATACGAGACGCGACCGAGGGATTAACCGACGAGGCGGTGGGGTCGGACTGTACTTTCGGGAAGACTTACCTTGTAAATTACTAAGTCAGCCCAGTGAATCATGCCATGAAGTAATTTGGGTCGAATGCAAACCAAAGCGCCTATCAAAGCGATATTCGTGCTTGGTTGTAGCTGCAGTTTACTACCCCGAAAGTGCAAAGAACAGAAAAGAACTGATCCAGTATATCCAAAACTGCACTGATGACCTACGCCGCAGACACGCAGCGCCTGCTTTTGTAATCGCTGGTGATTTCAATCAGACTAATAAGGCATGGGTCTCCAGCATGCTTGACCTCAAGCAAGTTGTCTCAATCCCTACTCACGTCAGTGGTAGTATATTAGATCTTATTTTCACGAACATTCCCGATTATTACGAAGTACCCTTCTCTCTCGGTCCGTTGCATAACTCTGACCATAACACACTTCTTTGGAAGGCCAAAGTTGGCCTTCCAGCACCACGTAAAGCAAAAATTACCACTCGACCTATGACTAAAGAGGCAATTCGTTCCTTTGGACAGTGGATTGGGACGTTTGACTTTGATGAGATTTGCTCTATGACAGATATCGACCAGAAAGTTGATACTTTCAACTCTTTGCTGTCATGTAAATATCACGAACATTTCCCTGAGAAAAAAATAACTGTTAGTGATACTGACAAACCTTGGGTAACACCCGATCTAAAGAAGCTTATCTTAACTCGCTGCCAGTTACATCGCAGTGGGGATATTGTTCAAGCAAACAAACTTCGTAACCGCATTGTTAAACTGTTACGAGCAGCGCAGAAAAGGTACGTTCATGACAAAGTCTCGCCTCTCCTTCAAGGTGAGCCCCGTAGGTGGCACTCTGAAGTCAAGCGTCTTACCGGTAAACGTACCACCAGTGAAATTAAGATACAGAAAGACGACAAAACGCTGATAAAATCAGCCGAAGTGAACGCCTTTTTCACTTCAATCTGTACTACTCACCCGTCCTTCACCGAAGCCGAAATCGAAGCCCTCATTGCTGACGTCTCTGAAGATACAATCGTTGAAGTATCCGAGTTCGCAGTGTATAAAGAACTTCAAAAGTTAAAAAGCAACTGTGCTTCTTACCCAGGAGAATTGCCAGTTAAACTTTTAAGAGAATATTCTATGTTTTTAGCAAAACCACTCTCATCAGTGATCAATCAGTCGTTCAAGGAGCACAAATTCCCGAGTGCTTGGAAAAAAGCCTACGTCCGCGTCTTACCTAAAGTCAAAGACCCGAAGTCCTGCAATCAGCTTCGTCCGATTTCTATTACGCCTAATATGGCTAAAGTGACTGAATCTTTTATTTATAGAGAGCTCCTAGCCCAAGTTCAGCCAGCCCTAGATCCGTTTCAGTACGGCTGCTTGAAAGGGAGTAGTACGACGCATTATCTAGTACGTCTCTACCACCTGATTACCGAGTGGTTGGACAAAGGCAGTAGCCTCGTTGACCTGCTTTTAGTCGACTATCGTAAGGCTTTTGACTTGATCCGCCACTATACAGCAGCAAATAACCTCAAAAAGATGGGCGCTAGGAAGCATATTTTGCTCTTAGTTGTTGACTTCCTGCGTAACCGCTGTCAGTGTGTCTATGCTCTCTTCCCTAGTGACTTAAACTCTGAGTGGGCTGAACTAACGTGTGGTGCACCACAAGGCACTAAGCTGGCAGCTCTTTTGTTTTTAGCGGTAATTAACTACATTATCCTCGAGTTTGAAGACAGATTCAAATACGTGGACGATCTCTCCCTACTTCTGAAATATCTTGCTGAAAAGTCAGACGTGTATCCCCAGTTCAGCAGTGAGATCAGGAACTCCTTTCTCGAGGCGTGTAGCATTAACGACCTCCAGCTTAATATGAATAAAACAAAAGTCATGAGGTTTAATCCGCTTAAGCGTGACCTCTCATGCCCGGTTCCTTGGTACCCTACTACCTCAACCTCAGTGATTCTCGGGGTTACTTTCAGTGACGACTGTTCATTTAGCGCGCACATCGCCGGTCTGGTGAAAAAAGGTAGTTGCGCATTACAGTCGCTAATTACCTTGCGCCGACTGGGTTTCTCACAAAGTCAGCTGAAGACGGTTTACGTCACGTATGTGCGCCCAATCCTTGAATATGCGTGTCCTGTGTGGGGCCCTCAGGCTCATAATATTGAACACCTAAGTGAAGATCTGGAAGCCATTCAAAAACGGGCAGTGAAAGTGATACTAGGCCCGAAATACAACTCTTATGAGGCTGCCCTTAGTACCTTACGACTGCCAACGTTGCGTGATAGGCGCTTACAGTTAATGTGCAATTTTGGGCAGTCCCTTCTTTCGTCCCAGAAACACCGTTCGTTGCTTCCCCCACCTGCACCTATCACCGCCAACACCCGCCATAAAAATCAACTAGTGCCGCCAAAGTGTCGAACAACCCGTCACAGCAATTCTTTCGTGCCTTTTTTTGTCAGTTATTTAAACCGCCAGTGACCAGTTTTATGCAATGTACTAAACAGCGCCATTTAGTCGGGGCTTCGGCCACGGCTACGATAGTTGTTTATAAATAAATGAGTCTATGAGTCTATGAGTCTATATAATTTTAAGAAATGAAAAAAAGAAACATTTTGAGAAAAAGTTTAAGGAGGTTGAAGGATGCCCTAAGAAAACCTGAATTTAACTATGTCAGTTGTACCTGATAGTGGTGATCCAACGTTCGAGTCCTTACTGAGGGACCCGATTAATGTATCTCTTCACCTTAGACTTCTAACAGTTGATGAAATTAAAAAAATTATTTATGGGTTGCGTAGTAAATCATCTGGTAGCGGTCATATTACTCTAAAAACACTTAAATGTATTTTTCCTGTTATAGCTGAAGTTTTATGTGGGTTAATTAATGAGTGTTTTCGTCAAGGAAAATTCCCAGAATGTTTTAAAGTTGCCCGTATAACCCCAATTCATAAGGGTGGTATTCAAAATGACCCAGGAAACTATAGACCGATATCTGTTTTACCCATCATTTCCCGTGTTTTAGAGAAGTGTTTTAGTACTAGAATGATGAGTTTTTTGGAGGATCATAAGTTACTGGTAGAGACACAATTTGGGTTCCGTAGAAAAAGGACAACGGAACAGGCGATGATTTATTTGACAACTATTATTAATGAGGTATTAGATAAAGGTTTTAAAATAGGTGCTATATTTTTAGATCTGATGAAAGCTTTCGACACTGTGGATCATGAACTTCTACTTAAGAAGTGTGAGGTGTATGGTTTGAGGGGTAAATCATTAAATTTTTTAAAAAGTTTTTTAAGTAATCGTTATCTGTATGTCCAACTAAGTGATTCTTCTTCCGAAAAAAAGCGTATTAAAATAGGTGTTCCGCAAGGATCAGTTCTCGGTCCTATATTATTCTTGATATTTATTAATGATTTACCAAATTGTCTAAATAATTTTGGCTATAGAATAAATGAACTAACGGTAAACCCGACTAACGAAACAGTTTCACTTTTTGCTGATGACACAACAGCCATTAGCACAGCTAAGACAGCGGAGCAGCTGCAAATTTCCATGAAGGAATCAGTTAATATAATTATAGCATGGCTGAGGGTAAATAAATTAAGGATTAACATGGCTAAGTCTAACTTTATTATTTTCTCACGATCATCAAGCTTTTACCCATGGATCAAGGAATAAGATATGCCCAATGGCGTTATAAAACGGACTGCGTCTTTTAAATACCTTGGGATTGTAATAGATGAAACTCTATCTTTTAAGGAATTATTTGAAAAAAACTACGTTTTCTAAAGAGTTAAAGAGGCTGAGTCACAAGTTCGAACCTTAAAACGTACAGGGATTAGAAGGTACAGTTGGGGGGCTGCCGCCCCCCAAACCCCCGCTTTCGCAGCCTTTAAATAAAAAAAAAATTTTAACCTGAAAGTAAGGAGCAACATTAAAACTTAAAACGAACAGGAATTATTCCGTATATGAAAGGGGCTGTGCCCTCCTCAACGCCTCGCTCTTTACGCTAAAGTTTTTATTGTTTAAAAAAAGAGCTGTGATAAAGTCAAACTTTAGCGTAAAGAGCGAGGCGTTGAGGAGGGCACAGCCCCTTTCATATACGGAATAATTCCTGTTCGTTTTAAGTTTTAATGTCGCTCCTTACTTTCAGTTAAAAAAATTTTTTTTTATTTAAAGGCTGCGAAAGCGGGGGGTTTTGGGGGCGGCAGCCCCCCAACTGTACCTTCTAATCCCTGCACGTTTTAAGGTTCGAACTTGTGACTCAGCCTCTTTAACTCTTTAGAAAACGTAGTTTTTTTCAAGTAATTTCTGCACGTTTTTGTACAGTTTATTACTTATTATTGCTTGACTAACTGTTATATGATTGTGTATTATTCTTTTCTTTCTCGACAGGGTGTTTTAAGGGTCGACCTTGTAACTCAGCCTCTTTAACTCTTTAGAAAACGTAATTTTTTTCAAATAATTTAAAAAAGAAACTGAGTTTCTTTTTTAAATTTTAAAGTCAGTATATAAAAAATTTCCTCTGACGGTGAATCGAACCCGGGTCTTCCGCCTGACAGTCAGGAGTATCGACCGCTCTACTAAAGAGACACAATTGTAATTGTTTTTTTAGTAAATGGAATCTATTTTTGACGCAAGCAAATCCCCACAAAACTTGATATTTGGTTTTTGGAAAACAGGGAAGGAGTGATCAGATTGAGCTGAAATTTCGAGGATAAGCTCCCAGGCCCCAGGAAAGCTTATCCTCTAAATTTCAGCCCGATCAGACAACGTTAAGGGGGGGCTGTGGTGGGAAAAATTAACATGGGCTCTTATAGGAAAACGAGGTTTTTCGTAAATGTAAATTTGGGGGATAATTTTTTCGGTCTGAAAATATCAAAAGGCCCTAACAGGTCGAATTCTGCTTCGAATGAGTCCTCATTCACCCGGATCAGTTGCCAACTGTGGCCTGTAGGCGTGGTTAAGAAGAAAAAAAAAATTTTGAACTTTAAGTGGCTATATTTGGTTTTTGGAAAACAGGGAAGGAGTGATCGGATTGAGCTGAAATTTCGAGGATAAGCTCCCGGCCCTAGGAAAGCTTAACCTTTAAATTTCAATCCAATCGGACAACGTTAAAGGGGGGCTGTGTTCGGAGGGTCGAAACTTCCGGCCCACTTTTACCCATGAAGATAAAGTCGGAGGGGGGGTGAAATTTTGCACGTTTCTTAGTTTGAGCTTGGGCTACAAAATGCGATTACCGCTGTCTCTCTGCGACCACTAGGACCGGAAATCGCTTAACATTGTGGTGGGTCGCCTCTTTATAGAGGCACAAGTGTGCCTCCTTGACATGTAACTTTAACTAGCAAAATTCTGGCAAGAAATCTCGGTATAATGAAGAAACTCCAACATTATTTTCCAAAGTCTGTCCTTCGCCATCTTTATTTTTCATTGTACACCCGTATATACTTTATTGTTCGAGTATTTGGCTCTCTACTTTTTCTTCTATCCTAAAACCAATAAGAGTTCTACAAAATCATGCAGTAAGAATTTTAGCCGGTACATCTCCACGTATGTCTGTTCGAGAACTTTACCCAACTTTAAAAATTTTGCCGGCTGCAGGCCTTCATGAATTCTATGTATTGTGGTTTATTTTTGGACTGCAGCAGGATGTTCAGCCTCGTTGTTTTGGTGATTTATTGTCCATTAGGTCTACTGTTCATTCTCATGATACAAGGGGTAGCGCGGACTTCTGTGTACCTAGAGGTATATCTTCCCGTTCATTTTTTTCTGTTTTTTTATAGAGGTACGCGGAAATAGAATAGTTTGAATAGTGATATTAAGACTATTGGTGACCCCAGTATTTTTAGAAAAATCATTAAGGAACTGCTTTTTGCTGAATATGAGTTTTGACTGATTGATTGAGTTATTTATTGTGGGGGTTTTGTTGATATGATGTTCCCAGAGGAAGTATAATATATGATATTATTTTGTATTTATTGTTTAGAGTGATGGTATTAGTGGTGTCGGTGGCCAAGTGTTCTTTATTTTAAGGATTTTGTTTTCTCTACCTCCCCCACGGACAAGCTTTGCTTTTTAGGGGAGGAAGCAATAATTTTTGTTGATATGTTTTTTTTTCAATAAATCCTTCTTTCTTCTTTCTTTTTAATACAATTTTTTTAATTTAATTGTGGACTATGTCTCAATTTTAGGCAATCAAGCATACCTTAAAACAGATATTTTACCTCAACAACAGTCCTTAGCTCAATGTCATCACTTGAAACTCGTCTTCTTACTAAATGCAGTTGTAACACTTCTCTTAGCTTTTCAGAATTTGCCAACAACCGAGAAAGGATATCTTGATCTGCATTTATAAAAGCATCGTTGGAAGGGGCAAATAAAGTTAATTCACCAGCTCTTGTTATTTCTTCCATAAAATCAGGAGCATAGTCCTTAACAACCTTGTAAAATTCTTGTAGTCTTCCATTTCTTTCCTCCTAAAATTAGAAATTGGTAAAATAAAAGTTGAACTTCAAATTCTTTTATTTCATGGAAGTTGAAAATACACAAGAAAAAAAAGAAGATAATTTAAGACTATCGTCAAAGCAAGGATACTGAGAGAAAACGCAGCCCAGCCTATATTTGTTTAAATAGTATAAATCTTTGGGAGCACAAATCCTATCCAAGGGATTGACAACCATCTCCCCTATATTGTATTTGTTTTTAAGGTTTATGTAACTTCGGTCTTTGAGCAAAATCCCTGAGATATGATCTCCTCGATATGATAGACTATTACTTTTTATTTCATTTTTTTTTATGCGAAATATCTGATAATACATGCATTAGAAAATGAATCATAGACATACAATAGAAAATAAACTAAAGAGAATTTCCACGGTTGTGAGTAAGACGCATTATTTGTAAATTAATTTCAATTTATCGTTGCTGCCATGTCATTACTACTGGAACTACCAAATTGTTTGATGGAGTTTTAAAAGCCAAAATATGTCTAATTTTCGATTTACCTCGATTCAAAACTTTTCATTTATTTGCCATATAGCTTAATAACTTCAAACTACGCATAACTTCTGTGCAATCACATAATTCGTTTCACAGTTGTGAGTTAGATTCACCGTATTGGTACTACTACCATTTCGGTTGGTGAAGGTTTAGAAGCCTAAAAATACATCCTTCCTCCATTTTCCTCGATTAAGACTGCACCATATCTTGCTGAATCTATTTTTTTTTTATTAGCTGGTGAAGTCACAAAAACCCCAAACGTCAACTTTTCCATTTCGATTGAAAACCAATCAGTTTCATTTGGTTCTGATATAGCCTAGACACTTCTAGCTACTTTTAACTTGTGCTGTACATATTGTGTTCTGATTTGGGACAGCCAAAGTGCAGAGTGTAAACCCTTAGAGGGATTTGGCGTGCAGTGCTGAAACAAAATTCTTTCCCAGCTTGAAAAAAAAATTACCTGTGGATTCTTGGCATCTTCATGAGGGGGGGGGGGGGGGTAACTCTCCACATTTCCTTCTGTGAAAGTTTTGAAAAATTAAGTAACTACAAAGTAGATCCATAAATTTATTTATTACAAACTATTCGCTGCTTTAACTGCATAAGTTTATCACTATTCTTTATTCTTAATTTGTGATTGGCTCGGATCCCGAACCAATATATTCAAAAGACCATTTCTTTATTGATTCTATATAAGCTTCACGTCAGGAGTCCAGATGTCTTCCTTAAGTTAGGATTCTTTTATGTCTTGTTAGGGACAAGACATACAAAGAATACGATTGCAATGTACCCATAAAATAAAGGTGAAAAGACGGTTTTTACGCAAATAAAAATTTTTGTTCTTGGGAAAGTGAGCTAGATCATAAATTGCCAGTCATTTTTATTCCATAGACTGGTCTAAACTAAAAAAAAATTATCTTGTCAGGAACTTGATAAAAATAAATAACTAACCTAACCTAGTAAATTTTTTAAATCAAAAATGCAGACAATTTTTGGAAACCTTTTGGTGAAAAAACATCAAATTTTGATTACCTTTATATCAATATGGGCTATTCTAAATGCATAATAAATTTGTATCTTTATATAAACTCCACATCTGCAAGGTCGGAACATACCACGTTGACCAGGTTTTGAGTACCTACTTCTTCTTCTTCTTGTTTAGATTTTTATTGAGACGCTTTAGTATAATCTTATCACCGGAACCAAATTCTAGGCCATATAGCAGGTTGCTGCAGCTGAGATCGAACCCCTGGTCCCGTATTACCAGGCAGAGATCAATCCCATTAAGCCACCACAGGACGAAAATGTGTAAAGAGTCACTTAGTAGGAGCTTCTGTCAGGCCACTCAGCCTCCCCAGGTGACACATAGGAGACTGTCCTGTAGATATTTAGGGGCCTCTGTGAGGAAGGGAGGCACGGACCAAGGCACACTAAATTGTAAAAAAAAAGAAAAAAGAAAAACTACAAGACATTCTTAATATCTCCACTTCCCCGAAATTTATGAAGACATTGACCGCTTGGCCAAACAAAGATATAGTCGGGGCAGCCGAAAAACTGCTTTGATGGCACGGTTTTGGGCAGATTTTAATTTATTGGTAATTGAAGGATAAGTGTTGCCCCAAACAAATCCGCAGTATGAGATATATGGGTAAATAAATGGATAATGAAGGGTGACAAGGATATCAGAAGGAAGAAAATAATTCACACGATTAATCATACTTACCTGTGGCAAGATTATGGCTCTGATGTGTTACAACATGTGTTGCAAATTTTAGGGAGGAGTCTATGTGGACACCAAGAAACTTGGCAACTTCGACCTGCGGGAGGAGATTGGTGGAATATTTTAGGCCAAGTGCTTGCTGAGCTTCATTTTTTTTGTAAGGGGTTCGAAATAATACAACCTGACTTTTCTTGCTGTTAATGGTCATGCAGTTAACGAGACACCACTCCTATACTCTATTCAGAAGGACTTGAGTAGAGGTGACGACGGATGGTAAATTAGGGCCGGTGATGAAAAAGTTGCTATCGTCAGCAAAAAGTACTGGGTGCACTGATGGACCCAGGTCCGTAACCAAATCATTAATATAAAGGAGAAAAAGTATTGGACCAAGAACAGAGCCCTGCGGGACGCCCCTTGCTATGTGCACAATGGGTACACAAACATAGGAAGATGCAGTTCTAAGAAGCTTATTACTTATGCCAAAGAAGTCAGGTGTACTACTATTAGAGAGAGATTCGATAACTTGAAGCACCTCTTTACTATCAGTTGGAGAGAAAAATATGGATCTGGGATTCTTGCTAGGGTGTACTGACTGGGAGGGGGAACAAGAGTTAGCATTTGGAATATTGGTGAAATAATTATTAAACGCATCCGGTACTGAAACTGGGTTAATTAATCTGCCACTGATGTCCTTAAAGTTAATAGGTATAGATCTTGAATTCCTTTTTTTTTAAAGAATTTCATTTATTGTGGACCAAAGTTTTTGCAAGTTCCCTTTGCAGTGAGAGAATTTTGAATAATAATCATTTTTTTTACTTCCCGGACAAGTTTGGTATATAAGTTTTGTATTTTTTATAATTAGTTAGGTCAGTAACGCTACTGATTTTGCAAGCTAACTTATATAGGTCATTTTTACGGTATGAAGAGACTATCAGGCTGTTGGACATCCAGGGGCGTATATGGGTAATTTTTCGGTTTGATTTACGGACTGGAAGGATTAAAATAATCAGATCACTCTGTCCCTGTGTAAAACCATTTGTGGTAATTAACATCCTGACAATCCAAAACCTTGGACCAGTCAAAGGATTTCAAACGATCCGTGAACCGGTTTATATTCATAGTATTATATATTCTATTAGGCGTAGGGGTATTAGTTCTAGAGAGTTGAGTAGTTGGTAGGGAGGGTAGGGAGAGATAGATTAGAAAGTGGTCAGACAGGTCAGAGAATATTATTTTGGAGGACAGGTGGTTTCCCAGGGAAGTGGATACAAAAATGTTATCAATTACAGTAGCGGTAGACCTCATACGATCAACTCTAGTAGAGAAAAGGATTGCTGGAAAAAGACCACTTGAGGTAAATGTTTCAAAGAAGGTATCACAATCATTATTATTGGTAAAATTTAGTAAATTACAATTGAAGTCCCCAAAAACTATTGCCTTCTTTTGTGGTAAATTAAATAAACTTTAAAATTCATCAAACAGATTACAAAAGAAAGGTGTCGGAAATGAGGGTGGTTTATAAAACAACGCAAAAATAAAAGAATTGTCGTCAACACTTATGTCTACAATTATTGAATAAATGCATCTATTATTTATAGGTTGCGAGAATAAGGATTCACAGTCTAATAGCCTGGTGAATTTTAGACTTAACCGGATGTAAAGAGAAATACCGCCAAAGGACCTGGTTAATTTTCTTTCAATATGAATAGCTTGAAAGCCAGGGAGGGAAAATTCATTAGTATCATCAATTTCTGAAAGCCACGTCTCCGTTATTCCAATTACGTCGAAAGGGCAGTAACCGTTAATTAAAATTAAATCTTTAAAATTAGCCCCCTTATCCTGTTTGCTTCTTATGTTAAAGCAAATTAATACATTTTTTACAAAATCAAAAGTGTCAAGATATTCACAGTTAATTTGGTTTAAGGGGCTATCGGGGCTAGCTAAGGGGTTGGCGGGAAAATTATTTTGGTCATCGTAATAGTTAAAAACAACATTACTGCACAGTGATTAGTTCGTGAGAAACGTAAAATCTTGCATAGTACATATTTAAATATCCATTGTGGCCTGAGTTTCATCATTTCCTTGATTTGAACATTGGAATTCTTCTTAAGCCGACGAAATATCATTGGTGGTAATTTTGGACTGGGGTGGAAAGTTTGCCGTTTTTTTCTTAGATTTCTTGCCTTAGATTTCTGTTTTCGTCATAGAAAAGGCAGTGTGGTCATGGAGAATAATAGTAACGTCGTATATATGGGGATGACAGACAAACTTCAGAATCAGCAACATTTCATTTGCTATTAGAAGAATAAAATGATAAATTTAGCACCTGTAAATTCAGCCTTATTTCATTTTTAATTAGAAGAATATTCAACGCAGTATTACAAGATTCAAGAACAGTTAGTGAACTTTTTAAGTCAATGGGCCGGTAACTTGCTTTGACCCGGAAGTGATCATTTTGTTTAGTATAAAAGCAGTTTGTTTTAATTTTGATAAGTTAGTAACTCTACTGATGATGATGACCGACTGTGTCATCGAAATAATTAGAGTCTTTGTTTTATATTTTCGTTTCACTGTCTAATAAAAGGACCTATCCCTCTTTGGAATTCTTATTGTTTTCGCTACCGTCTTGGGGGCTGTGACATTATCAGAGCCTGTATTAATTTGATTTGCAGTTGAGTCAACAGGCTTAACTAGCTTTGATGTGGAATCTATGTCCTTTTTGATGGAAGATAGTTGAGCTATAGCTGTTTGTAAGATGTCATCACCTAGGAGTTTAGTGATAGCTTTCTTCTTGAGAATATTTTTGGTTTCCTCAGGTTCATTACTAACCTCAATTAAGTGACTGACTGTGAGATAACTTGCAAGCCTTTGCAATTCTTGGCAACTTTCACATGAATCTTTTGGAGGGCAGGGTGTTGAAGTAAACTTAGGTAAGGGATGGGGGGACTGACTAGAACCTTGACTATGAACATTGTTTGCCTCTTTAGGGAATGATACTGTGTTTGCATCTTCTACAGCAACTGTTGCTTGGCTTCTACTGGGCCGATGGGGTGTGGGTTGCCAAGAGATTCTTGCAACTACAACTGAGTAGGGTATGTTCATTTTATCCGATGTTCTAAGGATTACGACTCGCTTTTGGTGAGCCGGGCAAGATTTTTTTGGAGGGCTGTGTGTCCCTTACGGTTACAATTTCTACAGAAAGGGTCTGACTCAGGGCATTCACTAATTGCGTGGCCTGTTTTCCCACACTTAAGGCAAGACGGATTGGACTGTTTGCAGTGTTTTTTGCTGTGGCTGTGGACCAGACAAGTGGAGCATTCTAGGGGCTTAGGCTTATAAATCTTGTAAATCAGGGACATACCGTACAAGAATATTTCTCTGTTTAGCTCAACTTTGCAGGAAATTAGGATTGAACGGCTTGGGCAAAGGGACTCCTTCTTTGTTTAAACTTAGCCTTATTGCAGTTGACAATTGAAGGATATATGAGAAGACCTGAAGAGTCTATTAGTTCAGTTTGTATTTCCTCCACTTTTACACTGGTATCAACACCATAAAGCAAATACTTGTGTAACCTTACCACATCTTTTTTTGTGGCTAAAATTTTCGAGCCATTAATAATTATTTCTTTGGATTTTGACAGGACATGGTCTGCCGCCTGAGAAGACGTAAAGTAAATATCAATAGACTCGTCCTGCTTGAAAACAAGTTCAAAATTTACCTTGGCGATAAGAAAGACAGCTTTCCTAACTTGCATTGTTCGATCTTTTGAAAAGGGTTGGCCATTGGTTTTCTTGATTGAGACAGTATAATAATTGGGGTAATCGGTAGTACTACTTTCTGGGACACTTGAAGGGAGGGGTTGCACTATCACTGGCGAACGAGTTTAATCCTTTTTGCTCTTTTTGCCAGGCGTCTCACCTTTTTCATTAGAGTTAGTTGTGGCTAAGGCCCGAATTCCTGACAAATGGCTAACTGTTTTGGACCGCGTAGTTGAAGGGGTTCTAGGAAGAGTTTTAGAAGTAGGTCGGAAGGGCGACTGGCCAAGGGTTTCAGTTGGAGTATCCTTCTCGGGTAGTAGCCTTAAGAGCTGCTTTTTTCCCGACATTTATTCTGACGAGACACTGCAGATTCACGAACTGTTAATCAGTCTTAATTCAAGGTTACTAGACCAAAAGTTAATATTCAGCTGCAGAACTAAATTATTCACTATGATAAAGTGAACAATCCGTCACAATTAAACCCGCAAGTTAACTGCGCAATCTAACACAGTACAGTAGAAAAGATAATCCGATAAGGTTCATAAGTTAGTTCCTTTTAGTTCAGATACTAAACTGCACCAAACAGAGCCGCATATCGAGCACCGGTACATTAAAGTTTGGAGAGAACGTGCCTAAGACGTCTCATGGGGATGGATGGGACTTCAGTAAGTAAGGCTTGAACAGATCATTTTGTTTGCTCTGTTTTTTCTGCAAAAAAAAAAACAATCTTATAGAAGCTACGCTACAGAGAAAACAAAAAAAATACCTCAAAAAGTAAGTTATATCTCCCAGAAGCAATTCCTGCGTGTATCGTTTTTTGCCAGAAATAGTTTTTACCAAACCCGCTTTTTCGAAGACTCGATCATAAAAAAAATGAAAATAAAAGATTTCGAGATGAAAACCAAAATACGACCTTTACAACCAATATATTACAGACTTTAAGGACTTTTTCGGGAAGATAGGGACACTTTTGGGACCATTCAGGACCTGCTTACGACTTTTTTTTTCTGTTTCATACTATTCTGGCAAAAATAAAACAGCTGTTGCACATTTAATGATATATAGAATTGTGATCCTCAATTGCCCGGACGTGTGTGTGAATATTTAAAAGTCTGCAAATTTTCAGAGGTGCACATTGCTTACAAAAAATAAATTCATACAAAGCCTTTAATTTAATCTAGAAGTTTGTTCTACTTACTATGCCCTAAAATTGCGCAGCATGGAAAAAAAAGGCAAGTTAGAACAAAAACTTACATGAGAGATATCAAAATAACTAACAGACAAAAGACATCAATATATTTGTGGAAGAGTGTGCAGCAATCATTTCGTATCTAGGGGGGAGGAGAGGTTCAAACCCCCTCGAAATTTTGGCCCGGCTAGTAAAAACGTAAAGCAATGTTTATAAACAAATTTTTGATGCGTTTTAAAAGTTTTTACTGTACCCCTCCCCCCCCCCCGGAGCAAAAATCCTGGACGCACCCTTGGCACCAAGAACAAGAAAGAATTACAACACAATTGCATGTTTAGAATAAGAAAAAGCACTCTATAAACAGAATAAAAAAGAAAAAGCAGAGAGCACTAGAAGCTTACAGGCATGAGAGTCCCAATTCAAAGAAATGTGAACTAGCAGTGAAACGATAAAAAAATATAGGACATTCTGAAGAAAATGGAAAAATATTCAAAATACAGGAGGATGCCCTCCACACCAGTCAGCACTTAAGAATAGAGATAACCAACATTCTAGACGACTCACGTGTATAAGTATATACACTATACTCCCCTTCCAATAAAAAACAATGGTCCAAAGGATCCTTATGGCCTTGGAAATATTATAAATTAGTGGTAAAATTGATCTCCCCTACAATTTTGACATCTCTCCCTACAAACAATATTGTGACCCACCTCCACCCAAAAGAAAGACCAGTGCCGTGCATGGTTATTAGTTCTGTATTCTATTCCTCTTCTTCCAAACTTGCAAAGATTATTCCGTAAGAGTAACTCCTTTCCATCATTCTCCTTACTTCTCAGTTTCTTTGAACTTTTTCTCTTGGCAAATATAGACGATTATTTAGCCTTTTTCAATGTATTACCTTCTCTCCCTTTTATTCTACTTTTTCTTTCTAATAATGTCAACAATGAGAATTTTATAATAACTGTGAATTATGATAACTATAAGTTTTAAAGAGTGGAAAATTACAATCAATGCGTCAAGCTGTTTGCTAGCCACATTGTTTTATCCGATTTGTTCTTCTTTTAAACTAGCAAGACATAAGCAGGGACTTATGTCCCCATTCTTCATTCTAGTTTGCAATGCAGTATGTTCTTCACATTTGGAGTATATGGAAAACTGATAATCTGATGAAATTGGAAACTCAAGTCAATCTCGGAGAAGAACAAGCACCAGCGCCATCTAATATTTCTAAATGAAAGCCCAAAGTTCAGGCCCACAGTAGCTCCACAAGCCAATCCTCACTATCGTCAGCAGTTGCAATATTTTTGCAGTACAATTTTACTCATTAATATATATCATGCCAAGGAATTTTAGTTGTTCTTATAAAGAAAAGTTGAATTTTATGTTTAGCGCTTAAAATTTGTCCTTGGGAACACGAGCTATCAAAAAAAGTTTTATAATCAAGAGACGGTTGTAAAGGAAAGGGGGGCTAATAGAGTAATCTGCAAGGAGGCACTAAATTGAATAAGGTCTTACTTAGAATAATCTAAACAAAGTTATTACCGTGGTGAATTACAACGAATCGATCCCCATTGCTCCTATTCATAATTTTACTAGCTTAGAATTTAAGATTCTTGGAACTTTCTCTAGTCCAACCTGGTGACGCTGTACTATTTATGGTGTCAGTAGTTATTTACCCTTTAAAAGCCATGGTAAATCCCCAAAAATAGGGTTGACTTTAGTTGCCAATGTCTTTCGGTCTACACTAACGGTTAGAAACCCTCACAATAAAAACTTATTAAAACTAAGAAATTAAATAGAAATGTCTTATAGATTTATAAAACTTGAATTACAATTCAAGTTTAATGAGTTATCCTTTTTTGAAGCTTAATCTTAAATATTTAAATAAATGTAAATGCGTATTTTTATAAATGTTAATTTTAAAGCAGAAACATCCAAACCTCTTCCGCCTCCCGTGGGCTTTAGAATACTTACTAAATTTATATATCTTGGATTTTGACAAAAATTCTAATTCAAAAAGTGTCCTGCGACTCTGCGACATGCCGTTTGCAACAAAAAACCTGAGACATAACTAAAAATTGATAGTTTTCCTTCTTTTTCTTGTTTATTCAGTGCCCAATGAAAACGATTTTTAGCGTAAAAAGATACTTAAAAAAACATGATTCACAGAGCAGATCTTATTAGGTCCTAGTCCGTTCCCTTTAATGCCAATTCTAAGATTCCTTTGTACATGCAAAAAGAATTTTTATTCCTAGCCTTCGCTTGAAAAAGCCACCACCTATTGGTGTTGGAGCCTGGTAATTCAAGCGACATTACTGACTTTTCTGAATGAATTAAACTGAGCCATGTTTAAAAGGGTACCTGGAGAAACCCGGGGGAGGTAAACAGGAAGGATGTGTGAAAGCACAGGATAGCTCGCTCTCTACCGCCCATTGCATTTCCTGATTGAAGGGCCAAGAAACGGAGATCAGCATCGCCAGTAGGGACTGTAAAGTCTAGTGCCGCGTCCTTTACCTTGATGTGGTATAAATCGCCAAACAAGAAACTGGACTTTTTTACTTGTAAGCTTCGCACAGGGTAATTTTTACAGGTAAAAGGCGCATAAGTGGAAAAAACATTTATATAAATTCATGCATGGTACAAACATCAAACAAAAATTGAAGATATTTACTTGTAAGATTTCCACAGGGTAACTCTTTACAGCTAAAGTGAGCACAATTTCAAAAAGGTTTATCTAAATTCATGCTCAGTATACAGTGGCGTCAATTATGAGGCTTAAGGTTGGGGCTACTTGACAATTAAAAAAGAACGGTATACCGTGATGGTCACTAAAATAATTGCAACACGGGTAAAGGATATTGTATAAATTTTACCTCGAATCTCTGATGAGAGATGTAAAAGAAAGAAAAATTAAAGAGTTAAAAAAAAATAAATAATTACAGTAGAATTAGTTTTGAGTAGTGTTAAAAGGATCTTTTTAAGAATCAGTTTGTTTTGGCTAGAGGTCAAATCGTACCTATTATATGGAACAATGTAGTGTCGGATCCAGGGGGGGCAGGGGACCCCCTTCCCCAACCTTAAGATTTTTTATGGCACCCTCATTCTTTTTTTTTTCTTTTCTACTCTTTTTTAGAATAAATTTTTCAATTTGGTCAATTATTTGCACCTTTGTCACATTTCCCCCTCCCCCCCCCAAGATTTTACACATTGGCGCCTTTGTCACATTGCGCGTCCCCCAAGACTTTGCTCTAGATCTATCACTAGACCAATAATAAACTTATATTATGCAGATTATTAAGAAGGGTATTCTAAAAAACTGTGAACAGGCAAATAAAGAATAGGCCTATTTTAAAAGGAATTTTTCTACATATTAAGACGGATTCAACCTTAAAAAAATGCTCACACATATTTCATTTTTTTTTAATAATAATAATAGCAAAGGAGTGCACTCAAGGACACAAATATTTTTAGAGTGCGCATACCATTTTCCAAACACAGCAGATGAAAACCGTGGTATGTGAAATTGCTGGGAAACCATGAAACAAGCTCTAAACAAGTTCAAACAACAACTTCTAAACAAGTGGAAAGATATCGTGGACAACAGTCAAGAAGACTTGTCTATCCACACAAGTTTTGCAGAAATTCTACAAAAGTGAAAAGAAATACATATATTTTATGAAGTCTTAGAACATTAGGGGGAGGCAAGGCCGTATCCAGGGGGGTACCCCGTTTGTACCCCCCCCCCCAAAAAAAAAATTTTTGACCGAGTCGAAAATTAGCCGACAATTGGTAAAACCTTAGTAAAAATTAGTAAAATTATTCGAAAACCGAGTCGAAAATTAGTACCCCCCTGCCCCCCCCACCGAACAAAAATCCTGGATCCGCTCTTGGGGGGAGGGGTATTTTGCTTTATTCAGTGAACATTTCAACGAAAAAAGCATGACTTTTTTTCTCGAAATATTGGAAGGTCATAAGCAAGGTCGTATCCAGGGAGTAGGCGGTAGGGGGTTTGGACCCCCCCCCCCCCGAGATGTTTGTCTGACTCGTAAGAAACGTAACAAAAATGAATATAAACAAAATCGTAATGCCTTTTAAAAAGTTATTTTGTAACCCCCCCCCCCCCCCCCCCAAAAAAAAAAAAAAAATATATATATTTTGTAAGCCCCCTCCCCCCGGAAAAATACTGGATACGGTCCTGGTCATAAGAACTAAAACTTGTCCTCAAATTCTTGTAATTTCGTTTTATTGCATGTCATTTGAAAAAGTAAAACTTATCACAAATTTCAACAACAAGTAGCAGGCTATTTCACATTGGCAGCTATATTTGTCAAGACTTATCCCCGTAGCTTCAGTTTTTTTTTTTTATTTGAGATCGGTTTTCTAATAAAAGCCGAATAATTTCCAGCCTGATGACTAAGGCATTGAAATGGGACTATGGGACATAAGACCTCTGAATAGTAACGATTATTTGGTTAGCGGAATATGAATCAAAGCGGAACATAAAGGCTAATCATAACAACGGATGCTAAGCCTGTTGAATTTTGACGGACAAATTAGATCAATTAGGAAACAGGAAATAAGCCTATAAACCGTTGGCTGTAATTGGTTATGGTTATAAATTAAATAATACAAACCTAGTATCAAAGCTCAGCAAACAGCTGAAATCAGCATCTTGTACTAAATGTGTATCGAAAAAGTTTCGTCAGCGGTATCAGTTGCAAATAAGTACATAAAGGTGGGGGAGGCTTACGGGCTTAAGATTCTCCCTTTTTTGTATACTTCACCAGATTTTCGCGTTTTGATTTTCCAAATGTATCCCCTCTGAGAAAAATTCTGGCAGTTGCCGCGAGGATCCCTCTTTTAGCAGAGATAATCCCAAGAAAGAACTATTTTAAGAGCTTAGGTATGCTCGTGTCTGGTGCCACAAATCTTGCAGTAAAAGATATCCAGTTCTTCAAAAATTTCACTCTCTCACAGAAAGATATTTTTTCGAGTCGGACGAAATTTCCGGGGTGGGGGGACTTTCAAAAAGGTAGCCTCCCCCCTATGGATAATGGATTGACCGTAGGTTATGTTTTACCAGGGCAAGCACCGTTCAAAGCTTAGTGTTGTGTGGACGACAAAAAAAGCAGCGTGGATTGCAATTGAAATCCTGTTTTTCATTTTTAGTTGTTTTCCAAATTAGAGCAGTAGTGTTGGAACCCTTGGTCCCAGTTTTGTCAGATAAATGTCCCTCCCAGATTCATTTCTTTGGGCCCCTTAATTATTTTCCTTCTTTAAGTAATAAATATTAATTTTCCTATTATTTTCTTTGACGCCATTTTGGGTCCTTTAACTGCGTACGTGCTTAAAAGACCACGGGGGAAAAATTGCGCAGTTAGGGAGATTGGCCAGTAAATTAGTAGTCCTGTGATTGGCTGGAAAGAGTCTTTACCACCCCTAGTAACCCCACCGCGTGCTGCGGCTAGCGGGCTGAGAGGAAAAGTCCATTTTTTAGTTAGTTCATTTTATAACGCGTGACTGTGAATATAGTAAACCTTTCCTATGTACTCTTTTTAACTTTTCAGCTTAGGTCGAAACTAAAGGGTTAATTAGAAAATCATATCGGTAAACTTTGGCTTTAAATGTGGCCATAGACCATCCGATTACGTTAGTATAAAGGAACCGTTGGAGTAACCGCGGAAATCCCACTAATTTGGGGCCCAAGAGGGATCGTCCCCCTCCAGTAAGTGGCATAGCAACTCTTTGCGCCATTTTTGCCTTTAAAAGTGGTGACCCCGCACAGTAAACCTCCAATAAGTAGGCCTATAATACACCTGTTTTTTCCCTTCTCCTTTAGAGCAACAAGATTTGGACCACCATGAATTATGGCTGCAGCAATAGCTGCGATCTACTAAAGAGTGAACCACGGTCCATAGTATCCAAAATTTTTAAAATATGTTTAAAAAAATTGTCAACAAGCTGCCAAAAAACTGTCAAGCCAGAAAAAATCGGAATTTTTAGCTGATTTAAAATGCAACTACTATTTTGATTAATCTTAATCGTTAAATTTTATTTTGAAAACAAATTGTCTTGAATGTTGACAAAGAGTCTGAAACCCCTCGAAAAAGGTGTCACATCAAAATAAAGAGTACACCGTTGAAATTGCCATTGTCGAAAACCCTAAACTTACTCGTGATATTTCTCTATATCTTTTGAATTCTCAAAACTAGCGCTTTACTGAAGAATTCATTTTTTTTTTTTTTTAGGGTTAAATCGTGTCATAGAACTGAACGATTTCACGGCCGGTAAAAGACTCTTCGGATCTTGATGAATTATTCTTTTATTTTCTGCAGGCCACTTACGGATTTTCCTATTTCTATTCCTGATTTTTTTTGCATCGGTTTTGCGTTTTCAGCAAAGTGCTAGTTTTTCAGAATTCTACAAATATAAGACAATATCACGAGGCAGTTTATTTAAAATAGTTTTTCAAAAATATATTGCACAAACTGCGAAACAGTAATTTTTATTCGTTTTAAGTTTCAGATTCGCTCTTTACTTTCATCAGAAAAACTTCTTATTTTTTACTAATAACGATGACAAGCCGCTAGTCCCGGTGACTGATTTTTGCAAAGAGACTAAAACTTATCTTGAAGAAGTTTTTCTGACCTTATAAGTTTCTCCATATATAGCGAACATTGAAAAAAAAAATATAAGAAAATGAGAAACATTGACTTATTGATTTTCTCACCGCCTGACTTATAGAAACCGTATTCGATTAGTGGACTCTTTAGCATAAAACTTTGATTGAGAAATCCTAAAAAGTGGCGGATGAAGGCCCTGAAAATGAAATATTACAATCCTTTAAGTATTTTTAACATTGAATACTATAGGACAGCTAGTGGAATCGTAAAAAAGAAAAAAACTGAAATGCTTTGTATTCGCTAATCTAGAAGACTAAACGTAATCGTCGACAGGTTGTTAGAGTCGGAGGCAAGTTGGTCAAAACACAAATGGGGAAGCCCTGGTTATATACTCAGGACACGTGGTTGTAATGGACTGCTGTTGCTGCCTTATGCACCTCTAGATCTAGGTAGAACTGTGTCTATGTAATTGTATCATATATATGAATAGATGTATGTATCCAAAACTACAAGGGTATAAGAGCATCTCGTTTTTGTGGTGTGCGTGTAACTGAACCCCTGTAACTGAACCACCGTGTAACTGAGCCACCGTGCAACTGAGCCACCGTGCAACTGAACCCCCGTATAACCGAACCCCCGTGCAAATGAACCCACGTGTAACCCTAAACCCTCGTGTAACTAAACCCCCGTGTAACTGAACCCCCGTGCAACTGAAACACCGTACAACTGAACCACCATGAAATTGAACCACCGTGCAATTGAACCACCGTACAACTGAGCCAACGTGTAACTGAATCATCGTGCAACTGAACCACCGTACAACTGAATCCTCGTGCAACTTAACCATCGTAAAACTGAACAACTGAACTCAGATTTTCAGTTCTCTAAAAATATTAGGCAATATCATTGGGTAAGACACAAGTTAGAATATTTACATGTTCAACCTTGTTGAAATTGTATGTTTCTTAAATTCATGATATAAACGCCTGTCAGAAGTATTCATGAAAAAGCTTTGTTTTATTTTTGAAAAAGAAAAAGAAGATCCGATGTCACAAACCATTAAAGCTGATTTATTACTCTTTTTTTCAGATGAATCACACGTTTCTGGACGTTAAGTACTAAACATATATGTTGAAAATATTTGACCTTTGTGAATCTAGATAACAAATTTTGATCAGATGTCTTTGCGAAGATTGCAGCTAAAAAGGATATGGGAAGGGGACTGGTTACACTCCAGCCTTTTTTTTCAACATTCCTTCAACTTGCCCTGAAATACCCTCAGGTTTATACCCTGCTGTTCTCGACACATTGCAGATACAACGTTTTTTACAACTGGATGGACATAGTACCTCTTGATTTAGTTGAAGATGCTCCTAAATATTTTCCGAACAATGTGACGGCTGATATCATCAGCCATTGTAAATGTTCCTGGTGTTTCCTTTTCACATCCAATAAAGGAAATAAATACTTTTTGATTGTGCTTGGCATTCTTCTTGACATTTCCCTAAGGTTTGACCTTAATGCTGCATGCTTTTTTTATTTATAGGATCAAACCTGCCATCTTTTCTTAATAAAAAAACTTATATGTTAACAATAGACAACTAGTATAACTTACAGCCCTTGCACCAGAGGCTGAGGGTTGTAAACCATAGTTATTTAACTATGGCACGGTTATCTAACCTTTGAACTGTTTTAAATAAAATTAATTAAAAAAATTTTTCCACAAAATAAGTTTTTCAAAGAAAAGTAAAGAACTCCATTAAACAAAAAATGATCAAAAATAAAATCAAATATTCTACGAAGCGTGAAACTACCGCAAATCAGCATCGATAAATAAATGAAACCCAAAACGAACAGAAATTACAATAAATAACCGACTGAAACTCAAAACGAGTAGAAATTAACATAAGTTGGGCTCAAAACCCCTATACCTTCCCAAGGCCAGAACATAATTTACACTTTACTGAAAAAATATAAATGTTCTTACTTTTATAACTTTAATAAATCAAATAATATTAACATTTTGATTACTAAATATCAGTATATGTATATTAAACTGACAATGCACATTCTATTGTTGTTTTGTGTAAAACTTGTTATTTTGTGGAAAAAAGAACTTATTTTGTGGAAAAAGTTTTATTAATTAATTTCTGTTCGTTTTATATTGACATCGTCTTTTCAGGGAAGAAGAAAATAATACTTTAAATCTTTTCGTTTTTTTAAGACTTTATAGTTTGGTCTGCTATTTGTATGCTGGAGAAAAATTTTGCTGGATGAATTAGTTGCCCTCCAATCACTTTTGACTATTAAAAAGGGTATCAGCCCTTTCTATTTTCAATCAAATGAGCCATTTTCGAAGTTCCTACGACAACTCCTTCGATACGAAGTGCCCTGGTCTTAACAACAACAACAACAACAAGAAAAAATCATACATTATACCCACATCGATCTTTACTATAAAAATTTCAAGCCTTCCAATCACTTTCGACAATTAAAAAGGGCACTAGACCTTTCGATTTCCGATCGAACGAGCCCTTTTTGAGTTTCTACGACAACGCTTTCTATAAACACCTTATATGCCCCCAGGGCACAAATTACAACCCTTACCCTAAGGGCTGTGAGGGTGGTTGTCATCCTCTAAGACATAATTTCAAGAACTTTCAACTACGTTAAACAAAATGGCTATCTCAAAATTTTGATTGGATGTGTTTGGGAAAATGGTGGGCGTGAGAGGGGTGTTAGTCGCTCTCCCATCACTTCCAACTATTAAAAAAGGTACTAGCCCTTTCAATTTCCAAACAAATGAGTCCTTTTGAAGTTTCTACGACAACACTGTCAATAAAAACCTTATATGCCCCCAGGGCATAACTTACAACCCTTGACATATGAAGCTAAGAGAGGAAATGAAATAATAAATGAAAAACAAAACCAAAAAAGGTAAGAAAACGAGGATTTTGTCAGCCAGTGGCAAAAATATGAAGACGAAAAACTCAGTGCTAAACAGTCCTCAGTACTAAACAAAAAAGAAAAGAAAAAAAAAATCGAACCTTTTCGCATTTACTGTACCAGACACTGTGTCACTGTGTCTGTTCTTATCTGGTACAGTAAACTCCAAAAGGTTAGATTTTTTTTTTTTTTTAGGACTGAGGACGACTTGGCGGAGGTCCTTGTCGAAATATTTGCTTGTTTTTCGTCTGACTTTTTTCGGCTGACAAAATCCTCGTTTTCTCACCTTTTTTGGTTTTATTTTTCATTTATTATAACCTTTCCTTTCTTAGCTTCATATGCCATGTATAGCCAGTGTGTTCTAAGAAAGTATCTACAACCCTTGCCCTGAGGGCTGGGGGGGGGGGGGGGGTTGTCACCCTCAAAGACCTAATTTCCAGAACTTTCTACTACATTGAACACAATGGCTGTCTGAAAATTTTCATTTGATGTGTTTAGGGGAATGGTGCGCGTGAGAGAGTGGTTAGTTACCCTCCAATAACTTTCGACTATTAAAAAGGGCACTAGCCCTCTCAATTCCCAATTGAATGAGCCCCTTTTGAAGTTTTTTACGAAAACTCTAGCTATAAACACCTTATATGCCCCCAGGGCATAACCTACAACCTTTGTCCTGGGGGCTCTGGGGGGTTTGTCATCTTTAAATACATAATTTCCAGAACTTTCAACAACAGTAAACACAATGGCTATCTCTAAACTTTGATTAAATGCATTTGGGGAAATGGTGGGCGTGGAAGGGGGATCAATTACTCTCCACTCACTTCTGACTATTAAAAAGGGGAATTTCTATTTCCAAACAAATGAGCCCTTTTTGAAATTTCTACAACAACTTTCTATATAAACCTTATATGCCAACAGGGGATAACTTACAACTCTTGCACTGAGGGCTCTGAGGGGACAATCATCCTAAAAGACTTAATTTCCAGAACTTTCGACTACGTTGAACAAGATGGATATCTCAAAATTTTGATTGGATGTGTTTGTGGAAATGGTGGGCGTGAGAGGGGGGTGGTTAGTTGCCCTTCAATCACTTCGACTATTAAAAGGGTACTAGTCCTTTTAATTTCCAATTGAATGAGCCCTTTTTAATGTTTTTACAAAATCGCTTTCTATAAAAACCTTACATGCCCCCAGGGCACAACTTACAACCCTTGCCCTGAGGGTTGTGGGGGGGGGGGGGTTGTCATCCTTAAAGACCTAATTTCCAAAACTTTCAACTACGTTGAATAAAATGGCTATCTAAAAATGTTGATTCGATGTGTTTGGGGAAAAGGTCAGCGTGAGATATATAAACCTTATATGCCCCCAGGGCATAACTTACAACCGTTGCACTGAGGGCTCTGAGGGGGTTATCATCCCAAAAGACCAGAACTTTCTGAGGGGGTTATCATCCTAGTTTCCAGAACTTTCGACTACGTTGAACAAAATGAACATCTCAAAATTTTGATCAGATGTGTTTGGGGAAATGGTGAGCGTGAGAGGGGGGTTAGTTGCCCTTCAATCACTTTCGACTATTAAAAAAGGCACTAGCCCTTTGAATTTCCAATCGAAATAGCTCTTTTTCAAGTTTTTACGACAAAGATTTGTCGTAGAATATCACTGCCACCAGGTCATAACTTATAACCCTTGTCCTGAAGACTGTGGGAGGAGTGTCCTGCTCAAAGGTATAATTTCCTGAACTTTATACTGCGTGAAACAAAATGGCAATCTAAAAATGTTGATTGGATGTGTTTGGGGAAAAGGTGGGCGTGAGAGGGTTAGTTGCCCTCAAATCACTTTCGATTATTAAAAGAGCACTATTCCTTTAAATTACCAATCGAATGAGCCCTTTTTCAAGTTACTACGACAAAGATTTCAATAAAAACTTATATGCCCCCAGGGCATAACTTATAACCCTTGCCCTGAAGACTGTGGGGGGAGTGTCCTGCTCAAAGGTATAATTTCTTGAACTTTAAACTGCGTGGAACAAAATGGCTATCTCAAAATTTTGATTGGATTTGTTTGGGGAAATGATGGGCGTGGAAGAGGTGTTAGTTGCCTACCAATAACTTTCGACTATTAAAAAGGGTACTAGCCATTTTAATTCCAATCCAATGAGCCCTTTTTGAAGTTTCTACGACAACGCGTTCTATAAAAACCTTATATGCCCCCAGGGCATAACTTACAACCCTTGCCCTGAGGGCTGTGGGGGGGGGGGGTCATCCTCAAAGACCTAACTTCCAGAACTTAAAATTACGTTGAATAAAATTGCGATCTCAAAACTTTGATTGGATGTGTTTGTGGAAATGGTGGGCGTGAGAGGGGGGGGGGGGTGGTTAGTTGCCCTTCAATCACTTTCGACTATTAAAAAGGGCCACTAGCCCTTTGAATTTCCAATCGAATGAGCCTTTTTTGAAGTTTCTACGCCTTCTATAAAAAACCTTATATGCCGCCAGGGCATAACTTACAACCCTTGCCCTGAGGGCTGTGGGGGGGGGGGTCATCCTCAAAGACTAACTTCCAGAACTTAAAATACGTTGAATAAAAATTGCGATCTCAAAAACTTTGATTGGATGTGTTTGTGGGAAATGGTGGGCGTGAGAGGGGGGGGGGGCTGGTTAGTTGCCCTTCAATCACTTTCGACTATTAAAAAGGCACTAGCCCTTTGAATTTCCAATCGAATGAGCCGTTTTTGAAGTTTCTACGACAACGCCTTCTATAAAAACTTTATATGCCCCAGGGCGTAACTTACAACCCTTGCCCTGAAGGCTGTGGGGGAGTGTCCTCCTCAAAAACATAATTTATATCTGGAAATCAAATACGCTGAACAAAATGGCTATCTCAAACTTTGATTGGATATGTTTGGGGAAATGGTGGGCGCGGAAGGGGTGTTAGTTCCCTTCCAATTACTTTCGACTATTAAAAAAGGCACTAGCCCTTTGAATTTCCAATCGAAATAGCTCGTTTTCAAGTTTCTACGACGAAGATTTCAATAAAAACTTATATGCCACCAGGTCATAACTTATAACCCTTGCCCTGAAGAATGTGGGGGAAGTGTCCTGCTCAAAGGTATAATTTCCTGAACTTTAAACTGCGTGAAACAAAATGGCTATCTAAAAATTTTGATTGGATGTGTTTGGGGAAAAGGTGGGCGTGAGAGGGGGGTTAGTTGCCCTCAAATCACTTTCGATTATTAAAAGAGCACTAGCCCTTTAAATTTCCAATCGAATGAGCCCCTTTTCAAGTTACTACGACAAGATTTCAATAAGAACCTTATATGCCCCCAGGGCATAATTTATTACCCTTGTCCTGAAGACTGTGGGAGGAGTGTCCTGCTCAAAGGTATAATTTCCTGAACTTAAACTGCGTGGAACAAAATGGCTATCTCAAAATTTTGATTGGATTTGTTTGGGGAAATGATGGGCGTGGAAGAGGTGTTAGTTGCCTACCAATAACTTTCGACTATTAAAAAGGGTACTAGCCATTTTAATTTCCAATCCAATGAGCCCTTTTTGAAGTTTCTACGACAACGCGTTCTATAAAAACCTTATATGCCCCAAGGGCATAACTTACAACCCTTGCCCTGAGGGCTGTGGGGGGGGGTCATCCTCAAAGACCTAACTTCCAGAACTTAAAATTACGTTGAATAAAATTGCGATCTCAAAACTTTGATTGGATGTGTTTGTGGAAATGGTGGGTGTGAGAGGGGGGGGGGGGTGGTTAGTTGCCCTTCAATCACTTTCGACTATTAAAAAGGGCACTAGCCCTTTGAATTTCCAATCGAATGAGCCTTTTTTGAAGTTTCTACGCCTTCTATAAAAAAAACCTTATATGCCCCCAGGGCATAACTTATTACCCTTGCCCTGAAGACTGTGGGGGGAGTGTCCTGCTCAAAGGTATAATTTCCTGAACTTTAAACTGCGTGAAAAAAAATGGCTATCTAAAAATTTTGATTGGATGTGTTTGGGGGAAAGGTGGGCGTGAGAGGGGGGTTAGTTGCCCTCAAATAACTTTCGATTATTAAAAGAGCACTATCCATTTCAATTTCCAATCAAATGAGCCCTTCTTAAAGTTTCTACGACAAAGATTTCAATAAAAACTTATATGCCCCCAGGGCATAATTTATTACCCTTGTCCTGAAGACTGTGGGAGGAGTGTCCTGCTCAAAGGTATAATTTCCTGAACTTTAAACTGCGTGGAACAAAATGGCTATCCCAAAATTTTGATTGGATTTGTTTGGGGAAATGATGGGCGTGGAAGAGGTGTTAGTTGCCTACCAATAACTTTCGACTATTAAAAAGGGTACTAGCCATTTTAATTTCCAATCCAATGAGCCCTTTTTGAAGTTTCTACGACAACGCGTTCTATAAAAACCTTATATGCCCCAAGGGCATAACTTACAACCCTTGCCCTGAGGGCTGTGGGGGGGGGGGTTCATCCTCAAAGACCTAACTTCCAGAACTTAAAATTACGTTGAATAAAATTGCGATCTCAAAACTTTGATTGGATGTGTTTGTGGAAATGGTGGGTGTGAGAGGGGGGGGGGTGGTTAGTTGCCCTTCAATCACTTTCGACTATTAAAAAGGGCACTAGCCCTTTGAATTTCCAATCGAATGAGCCTTTTTTGAAGTTTCTACGCCTTCTATAAAAAACCTTATATGCCCCCAGGGCATAACTTACAACCCTTGCCCTGAGGGCTGTGGGGGGGGGTCATCCTCAAAGACCTAACTTCCAGAACTTAAAATTACGTTGAATAAAATTGCGATCTCAAAAATTTGATTGGATGTGTTTGTGGAAATGGTGGGTGTGAGAGGGGGGGGGGGTGGTTAGTTGCCCTTCAATCACTTTCGACTATTAAAAAGGGCACTAGCCCTTTGAATTTCCAATTGAATGAGCCTTTTTTGAAGTTTCTATGCCTTCTATAAAAAACCTTATATGCCACCAGGTCATAACTTATCACCCTTGCCCTGAAGAATGTGGGGGGAGTGTCCTGCTCAAAGGTATAATTTCCTGAACTTTAAACTGCGTGAAAAAAAATGGCTATCTAAAAATTTTGATTGGATGTGTTTGGGGAAAAGGTGGGCGTGAGAGGGGGGTTAGTTGCCCTCAAATCACTTTCGATTATTAAAAGAGCACTATCCCTTTAAATTTCCAATCGAATGAGCCCTTTTTCAAGTTACTACGACAAAGATTTCAATAAAAACCTTATATGCCCCCAGGGCATAATTTATTACCCTTGTCCTGAAGACTGTGGGAGGAGTTTCCTGCTCAAAGGTATAATTTCCTGAGCTTTAAACTGCGTGGAACAAAATGGCTATATCAAAATTTTGATTGGATATGTTTGGGGCAATGATGGGCGTGGAAGAGGTGTTAGTTGCCTACCAATAACTTTCGACTATTAAAAAGGGTACTAGCCATTTTAATTTCCAATCCAATGAGCCCTTTTTGAAGTTTCTACGACAACGCGTTCTATAAAAAACCTTATATGCCCCCAAGGCATAACTTACAACCCTTGCCCTGAGGGCTGTGGGGGGGGGGGTCATCCTCAAAGACCTAAGTTCCAGAACTTAAAATTACGTTGAATAAAATTGCGATCTCAAAACTTTGATTGGATGTGTTTGTGGAAATGTTGGGCGTGAGAGGGGGGGGGGTGGTTAGTTGCCCTTCAATCACTTTCGACTATTAAAAAGGGCACTAGCCCTTTGAATTTCCAATCGAATGAGCCGTTTTTGAAGTTTCTACGACAACGCCTTCTATAAAAACTTTATATGCCCCAGGGCGTAACTTACAACCCTTGCCCTGAAGGCTGTGGGGGAGTGTCCTCCTCAAAAACATAATTTCTATCTGGAAATCAAATACGCTGAACAAAATGGCTATCTCAAACTTTGATTGGATATGTTTCGGGAAATGGTGGGCGCGGAAGGGGTGTTAGTTGCCTTCCAATTACTTTCGACTATTAAAAAGGGCACTAGCCATTTCAATTTCCAATCGAACGAGCCCTTTTTAAAGTTTCTACAACAACGTGTTCTATAAAAACCTTATATGCCCCCAGGGCATAACTTACAGCCCTTGCCCTAGGGCTGTGAGGAGGGGGGGGGGGCATCCTCAAAGACCTAACTTCCAGAACTTAAAATAACGTTGAATAAAATTGCGATCTCAAAACTTTGATTGGATGTGTTTGTGGAAATGGTGGGCGTGAGAGGGGGGGGGGGGTGGTTAGTTGCCCTTCAATCCCTTTCGACTATTAAAAAGGGCACTAGCCCTTTGAATTTTCAATCAAATGAGCCTTTTTTGAAGTTTCTACGCCTTCTATAAAAACCTTATATGCCCCCAGGGCATAACTTACAACCCTTGCCCTGAAGGTTGTGGGGGAGTGTCCTCCTCAAAAATATAATTTCTATGTGGAAATCAAATACGCTGAACAAAATGGTTATCTCAAAATTTTGATTGGATGTGTTTCGGGAAATGGTGGGCGTGGAAGGGGTGTTAGTTGCCTTCCAATCACTTTCGACTATTAAAAAGGGCACAAGCCACTCCAATTTCCAATTGAATGAGCCCTTTTCGAACTTTTTCGATACGAAGTGCCTTGCTCTAAAGGAAAAAAAAATAATAAATAATACATTGTACCAACATCGTTCTTATATGCCCTCAGGGCATAACTTAAAACCCTTGCCCTGAGGGTTGTGGGGGAGTATCCTCCTCAAAAACATATTTTCTATTTGGAAATCAACTACGCTTAACAAAATGGCTATCTCAAAATTTTGATTGGATGTGTTTGGGGGAATGATGGACGTGGGGGGATAGTTACCCTACAATCACTTTCGACTATTAAAAAGGGCACTAGCCGCTGCAATTTCCAATCGAATGAGCCCTTTTCGTAGTTTCTACGACTACTTCTTCGATACGAAGTGCCCTGGTATGGAAACCAAAAAAAAAAAAAAAATAATAATACATTGCGCCAACATCGTTCTTCACTTAGGCAGCGCGATTGCGCTGCCTATGATGACCGTCTCAAATTTAGATCCGATGTATTCTGGGAAAAAATAGGGTGGGGTGGAAACCCTGCAATCACTTCTAACTCTGAAAAAGTACACTGGAAATTTTGATTTCCAATCGAATGAGCCCCCCCCCCAAACTTCATACACAAATTTTTTCTACAAAAACCTTATGTGTTAGCAATGAGGAACTAGCTTAACTTACAGCCCTTACCCCAGATGCTGCTGGTGGGGTTGTTAACCTCAAAGGCATGGTTACTGGAGCTTTAGACTGTTTTTGAACAAAATGTTTATTTTTATTTTGATCGGATGTATTAGGGGGGGGGGAGGGATATCGGTTAAGAGGGAAAGGCTGATTATCCTCAGATTACCCTTCATCTTCAAAATTGAAATTGAACTTTCAATTTCCAATTGAATGAGCCTCCTTCAAAGTTTTTACGACCATCCCTTCTATAAAAACCTTAAATTTTAACTATTGGTAACTTGCAATAACATACAGATTGCTGATACAGGTGTATTAGCAATTTTTTTTGGAACGGCTTAGCGTATCAAGATGAAACTTCTGGGGCATACACCTGCTACAGCTGCTATTAATACTGCTGCTACTACTGTTGCTACTACTACTTATTCAAAATATTATTTCTACTACTGCTTCTACTACGACCTCTACACTATTAAACTAGCACTATTAAGGCTATGCATGTCAAGTTGAAAATTTGACAGAATGGGGTATTTGAGGGGGAACTTGAACTAAATCAAAAGAAACTATGTGCATGCAGATTTGGAAAATGGCGTATCTCAAAAAGGAACTTTCAGAGAGTGCTTAAAGGGAAAGTCAATTCACCAAAAGGAAATATGTGCACGCTCAGGCCTGGATTTACCACTAGGTCCCTAGGCCCGGACCTAGGGGCACATAATGCCAGGGGGAGCAATAAATTATCACTGAGTAATTTTTTTCCTGACAAAAACTGGAGTGATGTGATTTATTGTCGCCAGGTGCACTCTGCCCCACGCTGCCTATACAGAAAAGTAACTTTAAAACAACACAGGAATTCCCATGGTCACTTATAAACTGTCAGGTGTCTCCCAAGAATGGTAGCTGAGAGTTCGGTATTACCCCTCTCTTTCATCACTTTTCACTCATCAGTTGTGTTCTGTTAATTGCTTCCATTAGCCCTTTCGCTCATCAGTTGTGTTCTGTTAATTGCTTCCACTAGCCCCGAATTTTTGGAAATAACCCCGAAAATCTTGCAAAAACGGAGCGGCAAAAACGCTTGGTTCTTAAGCGTCAGAGCTTTAAATCCGGCCCTGTGCACGCTACACTATTTTAATTATATTTACTACTGCTGCTACTACAACAATAATACTACTACTAGTTCGACTGCTACTTCTATTGCAACCACTTGTAAGCTAAAAGTATTAAGATGAAAATAAAGGAACTACATGAACATATAGGTTATCAAAAGGATATATTGGCAATGGGATAGCAACAGCTAATTGTATTAAGTTGAAGCTTCTAGAACTTGATGAGAGGAATCTTCAGCTGACCAAAAGGCAATATGTTAATGCTACTGCTGCTACTAGCACTAGTGCTATTACTATTAATACTACTACTAATACTGAATGAATGAATGAATGAATTTTTAATACTTACTATTAATACTACTACTAATACTATTGCTGGGACTACCATTACAGCTTTACCTAACGGTAATGAACGGTATGAAGATGAAATTTTCAGGGAATATTGAGGGTGGAAGGTGAACTGAATCACATCACGTCATCTGTATACAGGTTGTCAAAAGGGCGCATCAGCAACGTCCAAGGGACAGTTTGGTGTGTTAAAAAAAATGTTGAAGAAAATAAAAGGTGTTATGTGCATACTGCTACTAATTCTACTACTGCTACTACGCAAGCTAAAGGTATTAAGGTGAAGCTCTCAAGGAATATTTCGGCGGATATTGAACTGAATCAAATTGACTATGATTATGCACATACTCAAAAGGATCACACAGCAATATCTCAAGAACGGCTTCCATTAATAAGTTAGACCTTTCAGGATAAGTTGTGGGTGGGGGACTTCGAACTAATGAAAAGTTCAAAGTTTGCAATTAAACCAAAATAAACACTTTATCTGGCCATACTTTTGGCGATAAGCCCAATCTGGAAAGGTTCATTCAATTTAGATTGTTTAGGGGCTACACTTATGAGTAATACAAGTTAGAAACCGCAAATGAAGCGAGAAATAGACTTTGAGCTTTTAATCAGCCTTAGTTCAAACTTATTTTTAGGCCTTGACTTAGGTTCAGGATTTGATTTAAATGAGGGTTGGGTTAAAGGAGGCTTGAGTTAAATGAGGGTTTATTAGAACGGGGGTTCAACATGTAACTCTATAGCCCCTTTTTTTGTTTTCCCCAAAACCCCCATGTTTTCTATGATCGTTTGTATTAACTTCTGTTCGTTTTGGTTGTTTTTTTTTCAGTTGCACGGGGGTTCAGTTGCACGGTGGTTCAGTTGCATGGTGGTTCAATTGCACGGTGGTTCAGTTGCAAGGTGGTTCAGCTGCACGGAGGTTCAGTTACAGTGGTTCAGTTGCCTGGGGTTCAGTTACACGGTGGTTCAGTTACAATGAAACCCGTTTTTGCTTGTCCATTTTTAAATAATAAAATCAAGACAATATATATATATATATATATATATATATATATATATATAATATATATATATATATATATATATATATATATATATATATATATAAATATATATATAAATATATATATATATATATATATATATATATATATATATATATATAAATATATATATATATATAAATATATATATATATATATATATATATATATATATATATATATATATATATATATATATATATATATATATATATATATATATTATATATATATATATATATATATATATATATATATATATATATATATATATATATATGTACACACTATTCACTTACCTTCAGAAAGTTCACCATGTCTTTGTCAATTACAACCAAGGGTTTTTCTATCAAATGTACGACACCGTTTTTCACCGGAATATTGGCTTTTACAATTGATGAGATGACAACTCCTTTGGGATGGTTATAGTCACCGGAGCGAGTGTTGCTCTGAACTGAAGCTAAAAAGATTTTAAAGATAAAAACAGAATTAAGGTAGATAGGCATGTAATAAGGGTCATTCAGATAGTCTAGCATTTCTGTGAGCCATTTGAAGGTAATTGGACACGAAAAAATGATCCAAAAATTGATGACCGACACAGGACTTTCAGGACGGCAAGGACTTGCAGACGAGTGGGTGACCGAGATTTTTCAGATTATATGGGCTCTGCCTCGGCTACTCTACCTCTACTTGATAGAACACGAGTAGCTAAGAAATAAAGTCGAATAATTCAATAAAGCAAACAACTGAGAAAATTCAAACAAGATTTTGCTAGTTTCGATTCTAATGTGCTAATCATTTGGTGGACAAAAACACTCGGCTCGTTTACCGTTTACTTGTGTTTTAGCACAGCAAATTTATTTAGCGGAGATTTAGATTGCACAAAAAATAGCGTTTCATAGTTAATTAAATTCTTACTTTTAGTATCAATCCTTAACTATAAGAAATATGCTTATGAATGTGAATAGTTAAAAGTCAAAGTTAAGTCACGTGAATAGTGAACAATAATGATACTTGGGACATTTGTCTTTTTTAGTAAAGCGGGATATGAAATTGATTTAGATTTTTGAAGTTATCACCCAATAGAGATTAGAGAAAATTGTGATAAAGATTGAAAATACTCAACGATGTAGAAGGGTGATTCAGTTATTCGAACAAAACCCTATGTTCCATATTTAGAAGCACAAGCAAAAAGAACTCACACAGAAAAAAAAAAGAAAAAGCAAAGAAAGAACACACAGGCATGGGCACCCATAAGCTGAATTTTAGGGGGGGCTTACATGGCCTAACTGGCACTTCCAATGCTCTATATTTCAACCTTTTTTACATTTCAACCTTTACTTTTTCACCCTCTTAACTCCCCTTTCCCTTCGACTTTCCTAAAAACATGAGTTATCGTTGAAAGCTTGGTTAGGGATATAATTTGTGCTTTTAAGTAATACTTATTCAACATTTAAATAATTTCTGAGACCACACTGGCTAATCATGATAAAACAAAAAAATAGTAAAAAAAGAGAAAAACGAGGATTATACAAGCCAGTGAAAAATATGGACTAAAATGCAAATATTTCGGTCAAGACCTCCGCTTGACCGTCCTCAGTGCAAGATAATAGCATTAAAATAACTAAAAAAATCCAAGGATACTATAAAACATTTCAATCCTTAAAACAAAGCACAACTAAAATTTGAAGACCCTCTCAATGTAACGGTGAAAGGGTAACTGAATGAAAAAATACAGTATTGAATGAGAATTTTATTTTTTAATTTATACAGAGCATTTTTAAAAGCTAAACGATTTCCAGGTAAAACATCATCACAGATTAGGTTAGGTTGCAAAATGTGATTTTTTTTATTTAAGTAAAACGATCAGAACTAATTAGTTCATTATAAATGGGGCTTAAATAGGTTTCTCCCGTGTATCTATTGAGAGCAACCTTTCGGTGAATGTACTTTTTTTTATCTCAACTGTCTCCCTGAAAACTTGGATGAGACTTTTAACAGGGGCAATAATGGTGGTGTTATCGAATAAAACGAAATGGTGCGGGTTGTCATACACATGCTGAGCCAAGGTGGAATCAAAAGTCTCAGGCCTTTGGCATAGATCCATAGCTTTGTCAATTGAGGACCTGTGTTCCAACAACCTCTCCCCCAATTGCTGGTGGGTTCTTCCAACATAGAAACAGCCGCAAGAACATAGAACCCTATAAAAACCACTGCCCAAAATAGGGCTCGTTTTATCTTTACCGCTATTAAAATAGTTCTGGATTTTATTAGAATTTTTGAAGGTGACATTTAAGTTATGTTTTTTAAGAATTCTTTGCAATTTGTCACCTAATTTGGGAAAATAGGGCAAAACAGTAAAAACTTTCAAAACCCACTAAATGGATGATATCCGTTGGAGGTTGTGGAGATGATGAATCCTTTTCTGCCTTTTTTTGTCTTTTTTCTATGATGGATTCCAGTAACTTGATGGGATATCCATTGCAAAGCAAAATGTCCTTCAGATAATTTAATTCTGGGATTATGTGAGCCTTTGAACAAATTCTTATGACACGATCAACTAAAGATATAACTACTCCTCTTTTTACACAAGGAGGGTGGTTGGAAGAGAAATGCAAATACCTATCAGTTTTGTAATCCATCCGGTCAATATTATCTTATAGTTTCTTTTGAAGAGCAAATTCACATTTTTTTTATATCACATGATGCTATACATCGAAATGGCATAAAAAACTGGCCAAAATTGTGTCTTTTTTTATATCAAGGTTTTTTAATTTTTCCACAAGGTGTACTGAATTTTTAATGTAAGAAGCTTGCGTCAACATAAGAGGACGAAATATTGTGGATAACCATTTTCCCAGTCTGGAAGCTGGCGAACTATAAGAGGCCACAATTGGGCGCAGAGGAACTCCATCTTTGTGAATTTTTGGGAGACCATTGAATTTAGGAGCGGAGCACCCTTTACGGTAAAATATTTTATACATTTGTGGAGTAACGAGTCTTTCTTTTTGTAAAATTCCCAGCTCTTTTCGTACTTCACGGGTGAACTTGTCGGTGGGGTCTGACTCTATAGGTTTATAAGTGTGAGTGTCGGACAAAATATCCGTAACTTTTTTCGGATTGTTATTTTACAAACTTTTCTGATAAACGAGTTCTAGCCATAAAAAAGTCGTGACGGAAAGAACTTTGAGCTATTTTAGAAATCTGTTGAAAATCTGGTGACGAGAGGTTACGCTGTAAAAAAGATCGAACTTTAGAAATCATGTTACTAAGGAAAAAACGTCGGTTTTTTTGGTCTTTTAAAATGGGGTTCAATGATTGAAAACCAACCCTATCACTAAATTTTAGTTCCGATTGCGTGCCTAGATTTAATCGAAAACGAAGAGACTGGAAGAATTCAAGGTTTTTTAATGTGGTTGCGTAACAAAAATGGAGTTCTTCAGGGTATTCAGTTCTTCCTCTACAAAGATGGAGTTCTTCAGGGTATCAGTTATAGTAGTATACGCCCCTGTAGAACCGACTGACGGAGATACTAGGGACTCAGATGAATTTTACTTACAGTTACAGGAGCAAATAGACAAGGTCCCAGGTAGAAATATGATGTTATTACTGGGAGATTTTAACGCCCAGGTTGGTAGAAATAGGGATAGATGGTATCCCAGCCTAGGTAAATTTGGTGTAGGAAAAGAAAACAGTAATGGATACAGACTTTTGCAATTTTGTAGGTATAACAATCCAGTTATAACCAATACGGTGTTTGGTCATAAAATGGCTCATAAGTTAACATGGTATTCACTTGATGGTAAGACAGCAAACCTTATTGATTATGTTATAGTAAACCGAAGACTGGCAGGATCAATACAAGATACTAGGGTATATAGGAGTGCTGTTATTGATGTTAAAAGTAAAGATCACCATCTGGTAGTGTCAAGGGTTAATTTAAAACTGAAATATCGGAAGGGTAACTACCTCCCGGAAAGTTATGATGTTGGTAGACTCCAGGTTAAGAATTTGAGAGAAACTTTTGCAGGAACAGTTGAATGCTAAACTTGAGAGTTTAAAATTTGATAATGTGGAAGATGGTTGGAATAATTTTAGAAAAATAATTTGTGAAGTTGCTGAAGGTGTATTAGGGAAGAAAGCTAGAACTGCAGCTAAGAATATTAGTGAAAAAGCTTTATGTTTAATAGAAAGGAGAAAGGACTTGTACAAGAATTATCTGAGTGATAGATCGTATGAAAACAAAAGAAATGTAAATAAAGTGGAGAAAGCATTAAAATATGAACTAAGGAGGTGTAAAGTGGAGGCCATGGATAAAATTGCCGAGGATCTGGAAGATGCAGCTAGACGGCATAATAGTAAAATATTTTACTGGCACGTTAACAAATTGAGAGGGAGTAGCCAATCCGGACTTGTCCCAGTTAAAGATAGGAATGGGGTCGCAATTAGCGATAAGGAAAAAACTAAAGAGAGATGGGCCGAACATTTTGAGAACTTGCTTAACCGAGATAGAGTTGCAGAAAAAAATACAGAGGAAAATGAAAAAGTTTGTGATACTTTGGATGTGAAGGAAGATTTGTTTTGTGAGGAGGAATTAGCAACAGTACTAAAAGGATTAAAGAATAATAAGGCTCCAGGTGCTGATAGGGTGGTAAATGAGTTTCTTAAATATGGTGGCTCTGAGGTTAGAAATAAGTTATTGAAGATTATGAATATGATTTTTGAAAAAGGTAGTAAATTACTTTGTAACATGATACTTTTTAGACTGAGAGATGCCGTAGACAAAGTTTTAAGAGAAGAGCAGTGCGGTTTTAGAAAAGGTAGAGGATGTGTCGAACAAATTTTCACTCTTAGGCTAATAATTGAGAAGTGCCTGAGTTTTCAAACACCTTTGGTCCTCAGTTTTATAGATTACGAGCAAGCGTTCGATTCTGTTGATAGAAGAGCTTTAGTAAAGGTTTTATCCTTGTATGGTATACCAGACAAATACATTAAAGTGATTAGTGCTATGTACGAGAATAACACTGCTGCGGTTAAGGTAGGAAATGAGGTTAGCAGCTGGTTTTGTATTAAATCAGGAGTTAAGCAGGGCTGTGTTCTATTCCCCTTTATATGGATTATTTTGATGGACTTTGTTTTAAGGAGCACAGGAAAGGCAATGGGAGACCACGGAATCAAATGGGGAGGAAAAAGTCTCCTGGACTTGGATTATGCTGATGATTTAAGCATCCTAGATGAAAGTGTGAGCAAAATGAAGTTTTAGAGGTTTTGCGAGTTCAGGGTGCTAGAATTGGTTTGAAAATTAATGTTAGGAAGACTAAGTCACTAAGGCTAGGAATAAGTGAAGATGAAAAGGTGACTTTGGGTAATGAAAAGATTGATCAGGTGGGCAGCTTCACTTACCTTGGTAGTATTATTAGTAAAGATGGTGGGAGCAGTGAAGATGTTAAAAATAGAATAGCCAAGGCTCAGGGTGTTTTTTTCACAGTTAAAAAAAGTCTGGAAGAATAGGAAGATAAGTCTGCAAACCAAGATTAGAATATTAGAAGCTACAGTGATGACAGTGGTCAAATATGGCTCTGAAGCATGGACGCTCCGAAAAGCGGATGAAGATTTGCTAGATGTTTTCCAGAGAAATTGCTTAAGGATTGTTCTGGGTACCCGGCTGACTGACCGTATTTCAAACAATAGGCTATACGAAAAATGTGGTTCAATACCACTCTCTAGGGCTATAATGAAAGAAAGGTTGAGGTGGTTAGGGCACGTTGTACGGATGAAGGATGACAGATTGCCGAAGATTGTTCTTTTCGGCCAACCATCTACGTGTAAACGGAAAGCAGGTCGTCCCTGTCTGGGGTGGGAGGACGTCATAAAGAAAGATTTAAGGGAAATGGGAACTTCGTTGGGGGTGTAAAAAGGGAGGCTTTGAATAGATTGGGGTGGAGGAGGAGCGTGCGTAGCTGTCTTGGCCTCAGGCGGCTTGGTGCTGCGGTGAGTTGTTAGTAGTAGTAGCATCCTTCTTATTTAGTTTTTTGTGTAAAATAAAATAGGTGTTAATGGGTGGATGTCCCCTAAAAACAAGATTCAAGATAATTTTAGATGAAATTAAAGCGCGATATTCAAATTAAAACTCACAAAAAACTCTATATATAAAGGGACTGTAACTCCTTTAACCCGTCACTCTTTACGCAAAGATGAAACTTTTGCTGTATGAAGAAGGAGGGAGAGCAGGAGGTCGAGGGTGCAATGGGTCCTCATTTGTGATAAGTCTTATTATAATATAGGAAAAAAACGAACAGATATACAAAAAACACAAGTTTTTCCAATTGAAAGCAAAGAGCACCACGCGCATGAGTAAGCCCTTTCTATCTTATATAATTATATTATAAATATATTATATAAATATATTATAATATATTTATATAATAAAAATATATTATAAATATATCATATATCTTACAGAAATTAAAAGTTGTTGTCACATTGCTCTTGCATTAGAGTATTCACTCTTAAAGCATTGAAAAAAGTGGGGTTAGATTAGGTAACCCTCGCATCTACAAGATTGGTTGTAAGGTTCGTACCAAGTTTTAATGGTGCTTTGTTTACCTGGATTTGAAAATAACTGTTTTTTCATTCATAAAATGAATCGCAATTATGCAGTTACTCCCAGCAAAATACTTGAAAACTATTTTCACAATCCCCTGCATTCCCGGCTAAAGAATCTTCTACGGAGGGGGGTGTGATGCCTTTGGTTTTATGGTTTAAATTATTATTGAATTAGGTTATATACTTATCTATATTTATGACAGGAATAGACACAAACTTTCGTTTTAGACACGATTCTCTAAGGTTTTATAAGATCTTCCCAGCTAGTATCTACCACATAGGCGTTTTTTTTATATGCTTAATCATATGCAAGACCAGTTACTTCATGGATTTTAATATATATATTGTATATACAATTCCCATGAGAAGCTTTTAGTAGAAATTTCGAGAAAGAATCTATGTTAGCCCTCATTGTTTACGATTTTCTTCAACGCTAATATCCTTCTTTCAACACAAACAGATTTTCAAAACTGAAAAATCCTTGTGCTCCTTCTTGATTTATTGACAATACCATTACTTGAGTAAATTTAGTAAGCTTTCTTTCACAATATGCTTTCACAAGTATGAAAGGTGTCAAACACCGTAAATATATTAGGGCGAAGCCGTTTGATGAGGGCCAAAGTTTTTAAGAGTTTTGTTTTTATTTTGTTAGTCGGTTTAACAAAAACCTTAATCTCCAATTTAGTTTGCCCCATTAAGCACTTTTTGTCTTAATTCTTGCAGTTTTCTTTTCTGAGATCCCAGTTTACACTACCAACCATTACTCTAGGAGTTAAATTTGGACGTTAACTGTTATAAGCACATCTAAATAAGTACATGCGATATAAAGCATTATAGGTCCCCCCCCATCTCAAAACAAATATGACCTAAAAACGAGTCAAAATGAGATTTCTGACCTATATTCTGAAACTCTGCATCAATTGGTCCAAAACATTTCCAGTGGTTCTCAAGATACCAGGGAGTTTTGTTTTTCAGAAAACGTGACCCGCCTTCTCTCGTTAACAGAGAATTAGTTATAAAACTGAGCTTTTGCCATTAAAATCGTTGTTGTTGTATCTTTTATTTTAAAGAAAAAACTTTCTTTGTACAACAAACTGCATGTTACTATCTAAAAAAAAAATAAACCAAAACCCTTTTTCACTTTTTTCTGCTTATTTTTGCAAAAATATGTCTTGTAACTCTTATTGAGTCATGGCAGTCAAAATAAGAGTCAGGCCTGTATTCATCTAGTAATATTTTAACCCTTAAAAAAAAAAAATCTTACGTTGGTATCCACTAGGGCTTCCTGGGATTGAGTCATTATTCATAGCAAGGGTAACTTTAATATTATCACCGAAAGTCAGGGTCTTGATTGGACGTCCGGGAATGCTGGCTCTAGTGAAGATGACGGCACCTGGGACAACATGACCATCAACCACCTTGGAGTCCACCTTTTCGCGAGATACTGTCTGAAATTAAACATTATCATTGCATCTTTACCTAAAATATTTGTAAGTTTCCGTAACTCTCACCCAATGACTAACACTCATTTCCGAAAGCAATTGCGTGAGACTATACAATGGTACCTGAGGCCTGAGGCCAAGCGATTATTTTCCATTAAACATACAGTCAGGGGTTTAATTTAAATACCGAAGAATTTTATATGCGCTTTTGGTGAGTCTATCCAGTTTTGTCTCACTATTGGTGGATCGCGTTAAAACTTTCAGCAAGTTTTTTTTCTCCGGGGGGGGGGGGTAGGGTAAAGATAATTTGAATTTCGAGTCGAGGGAGAGGACAACATGTTACTTACTCAATTTTACCAAAAGTGTAAGCTAGGGTTTTTTTCAATGTCTGACTTAAGACGGGTTCTACTGTTAGCATATGATAAAGTCTACCCTATAATGCTAATTTATAGTTACACTTCGTACGCCGCATTGGCGAACAATGACGGTGTTAAATGTAAAACCACTACTTTTTCTGACGCAGTATCAATACCCTGATTCTCAAATTTCAGTCATATTTTTTCCATCTTCCATAACTTTGGCACAGCAGTTGTTTGAAGCTTGTTGCTTTGCGTAATATTTGTTTTTACTTGTCTGAAGCACCATAAATTCCACCAAGAAAAACTTCAAAAATCATCACACAAAACTGAGGGTGCTAAAAAACGATCCTATTAGGATGTTAGGACAAAAAGTTGCCCTAGAAAACCCTCTTGAAAAACTAAACTTAATTTTTCCATTTTCTTAAGTCCTATTTTGTCAAACAATCCCACTTTTAAGATCCCCATGCAATAAATCTTGAGCATGCAAAATTTCTGAAAATACGCCTGAAAGCAGCATTATAGATTCAAGAAGAATCATCAACGGAGTGTTACTCATCAGGAAATTACAATTTTCTTAACTTTTTTCATCCTTGATGAAGTCATCTTTGGTCATCTTTTTAGCAGATATACGGTCCAGCTACGTTTTCCAAAATTAATTCATTTTTGTAGCACTACGTGCATTACATACTTTTGAGCAAAAGAATCAACAAACACCGCCATCTTTAAAATTTATTAATAGAAAACCTTCATGGAATACATAATGCTAGAAAAATCCATTTGTTTTACGGTTGAGAAGGTTCAAGGTGGATTACTGATTTGAGAGGTGATTGTTTGGATCACAGGGAAAGAAAGAAATATGCAGGAAATGATAGGAAAACAACGGCCAATATTTGTACCAAACGCGAGGGTGCAAGTATTAAATTTGGTTCACTAACGTGGAAATGCAAGATATTAAAAAAGCAGCGATAAGCTACCGTTAATGCCAGCGGAAATAATGTCAGTAAAGATGGCGATAATGATAATGATGATTCCTAAGTCCGGTGATGAAGTTGATGATTATAAAAACGGTGATGATAGTGATGGCAATGGTGATGGTAAATTTTGATTCCTGATAGATCTCGTAATAAGATAGCCAAGGGGGCCAAGTGTCCCCCACAATCCCTCCCTCTCAGAAAAGAGCTACACAGCTATTGAAATAAATACACGACTTGACATAATGTTGAATCATGCTTGCTCACAGGAGATGGGGGGGGGGATTCCTCTCCTGACTAAGACCCGCAAGGAAGTTTGAAACATTTAGCTGAAAAATACACATTTCCTGTTTTAAAATCATTCACAACTTTTGTGAGTCCTCTGAGACTCAAGTCTGAGAGAGATATACCTCCGTGGATAGGAGTGGCTTCCCTACCTCCCCTGTGTGTAGACTTGATTCAAAATTGACTAGAATTAGCCCTGCGCTCAACAGAGCTTATTGAAATTAAATTAATTTAATCAATTACAATTAATTGGAATAGCTAATTCAATAAGCGTGATTATTATGCTCTATTAAACGCGGTTTTAACGAAGCAAGGAATTTCATACAAAGAAAAAAAAATCAAAGAAGTCTTGTAAACCCATCGAATCTTTGAAACTAACCGGCAATATTGTTAGCTTCTACAAATAGATAAATATTTCAAGAACCTTCTATCTGTAAAAGAACGAATTGCAGTTTATGTAGCTCTAAAGCGCCAAGATTATCTTTGAGATTTGAGTGGTCGATTTTCTAGTGCTGAGCTGATTAATTTTTCCTGGGTCAAACCCATTTTGGATTGGGTTTAACCTGTTTTAATAACTAAATTTTGTGGTGGCTGAAATTTCAGGTCGGAATTTTGCTTGGTCTGATTTTGTTGGGTTGGGTATGTCAGGCTGATTTTTACTTAGGTTTAACTTTGCTTGGGCTTTTTTGCTGGATTGAGTTTTGCTGAGCTTAACCAATGTTGAGTGATATAGGACCATAGGAAGGACATATAACTTCATAGCCTAGGTTCTATCTTATTAATTTGCATTGAGTAAGTACTATTTTGTTAATGTCGTTGCTGTAGTTATTACATTGTTTTTCCCTTTCCCAGTATTTCCAAACTATGTATTCTCTGTTCATCATGGGTAGTAGTCAAACGAGTAGTTGTCACCGTCAGGCATAATATTTTTTTCCAATCTCAATGTATAATCACTTCAAATTAAGTCAACGTCCATCCTCTCAAATGAATCTTTCGAAAATCCGGTACTGTGTAGATTTTTTTTTCTTTTTACTATTCTTATCATTCAATTTAAACTTACTACATGAAATCAAGTTTCAAATGACCCAAAGTTGAACCAAGTTCATCTTTACACTTTTTGTATTTGGTTCATACTCTGTTAAGCCGTGTCTTGAATATGGCATTTTCAGGAGAAGTCGGCCGATTGAAAATTTTTTTCTGCTCACTAGATTTGACTTTTCCTGACAAAAATCCATTTCAAATCCGCCTGATCTGCCTTTTTTTTTACCTTAAGAACCATCAATGGAGACCGGAACTGCCAAAAAAGAAAAAAAAGTACGAGCTACTTTGCCTGAAAATGTCACAATGAAAACACTTCTTTATCCACTAGGCCTTCCTGTAAATAAGGTATAATCTAAACTCTGTAGCTGGCAAACTGTTGGAACCTAACAGATCAACCGGTTTGTAGTAACGAACTGTAAGTAAGGAGTGACCCGGCTCAATAGTAGCAGAAGCTCTAAAAAACGGAATTTTGACGAAACCCTTTAAAAAAAACGAAACTCTAAAAACGGAGATACATCAAAAGAATCGGATTTTTATGCTGATTTTAAAAATATAAGTTTCATCGAGTTTAGTCTTACCCATCAAACGAGCCTGAGAAAATTTGCCTTATTTAAGACAACAGGAGTAAATACCCCCTAAAAGTCATAGAATCTTAATGGAAATCACACCATCAGATTCCAATCTGCTAAAATGTGGAATTTTATATTTTTTGCCAGAAGAAAGACCACGGATGCGTGTTTATTAATTTTTTTTTTTTGTATGTTTTCCCCAGGAGTGATCGTATCGACCCAGAGGTCCTAGAATGTCCCGAGAGGGCTCATTCAAACAGAAAATTAAAAGTTCTAGTGCCCCTTTTAAGCGACCAAAAAACTGGAGGGCAACTAGGCCCCTCCGACGCTCATTTTCCCCAAAGTCACCGGATCAAAATTTTGAGATAGCCATTTTGTTCAGCATACTCGAAAAATCTAATAACTATGTCTTTGAGGACGACTTAAGTCCCCACAGTCTCCGCGGAAAGGGCTGCAAGTTATGAACTTTGCCCATTGTTTCCAAATAGTATTTGTTACTGGGGAGTATACAGACGTTTTCCGGGAGATTTTTTCTGGTGGGGAGGGGTCAGATGGAAGGGTTTATGTGATGGGATCTTTCAATGGAGTAATTTTTCATGGGGTAAGAGAATTTCCATAAAGGAGGCACTGGGTTTTCCAGGATTCTTTAAAAAAGAGTCAGAAATTAGATAAAAAAAAAACAAGTTTTTTCACCTGAAACTAAGGAGCAATGTTAAAACTTAAAACGAACAGAAATTATTACTTATATGAGATGGTTCGTCCCTTCCTCAATACCTCGCTCTTTACGCTAAAGTATTTTTAGTAATTTCAAAAGAGCTATGTATTCTAATTAAAAGGCCTTTGTGATTCAGGGGCCATTCTTAAAGAATCGGAACAAAATTCGAACTTTAGCATAAAGAGCGATGTATTGACGAGGGGCAAACCCCCTCTTAAACATAATAAATTTATACGAATATAGAAGTTCGAAACGTAACTTACGTATATTCATTACTAATAAAAACGTTCGTAAATAAAATTAAAAGGTCTAGTGCCCTTTTTAAGTAACCAACCCAATCGGAAGGCAACTAGGCTCCCTCTCCCACTCCTTTTTTCTCAAAATCCTCTGATTATAATTTTGAGAAAGCCATTTAGCCAAAAAACAGTAAAATTAATACGCAAATTTCGTTTTACTTATTCATGCACGGTGAGCCAAATAAAAACTGCATTAATTCAAAAACGCTCATTGTTTATACTCATTTTTGTTACGTTTTTATGAGTTGGACAAACATTTCGGGGGGAAGGGGTTCAAACCCCCTACCCCCTTGATACGGTCTTTCTCTAATCATTCAACTTTCTGAGAGTCCTTTGAACCAACGTTTTATGGATGAGCCTCTTATATTCTCCCCCCCCCCTGCATTCGGGCATGAAATTATGTGGTTTTAGAGACCGACTATCCTATGCCTATATCGACACAGATGCTTTTCGTTATAATTATTATTTTGCCCAGTATTACAGTCAGTTTTTGGCTAGCAGTCAAAAGACCATTCTGTTATAGAAATAAGTTACAAAGCCAATTTAAAAGAATTTCCCCGCATAAATCCTTTTTTCAAAATAAAACAGAAATGTAATTAGTGGAAGTGTAACATATAAAATATCTGATAAATAGATAACGGCTTGTAAGTTGTGTTAGTACTGTTATGCATAGGAAGTCAAGCAAAAAATTTTCATCTGAGTGATCTTCAAATGCTAAGGTTACAGTTCTATGCCCAATGTTTTTCTAATGTTTCCACTTCAATATTATTTTCTTTTCAACCGTCTATATTGTAGGTAATAAGTTACATAAAATACTTAAAAGACTCAGTAAGAAGTATTTTCATGACACACCAAACAGTTTGAAAGGTAGCCTACTTGGGCATTATAGGGGCATTTCTAAAGAGTCAAGTTTGATTAATGCTAATGAAAAAAAAAAAAAAATAGGATGAATATATAATAGTTTATAAACAAATTTGGGCTATATATTTGCACATTAGGGGTGGGGGCTGTTGGGTAAAGTATTGCATATATTGAATACGTAACCTAACCTAACCTAGGTACCTTTCCCCTTCCCTAACCCCCCCCCCAAAAAAAAAACAGTTTAAATATCGTATACGCAATGAAAACCACGCTATGCATTCCATTACTTAATAGCAGTGTCTTGAATTAACCCGTCAAAAACGGGTTTTTCGTGACTGGTTTCCTTTTAACTGCCCATATAATGTCCAAGTACCGTTTGAAACAAGGATTTTTTTTTTTGGGGGGGGGGGGGAGGGGGATTACAAGCCTGCGAATAAAAATATTAAAAGTATATCTTTTCTAACTGTTTTAAATTGTTGCTTTTATTATACAGGCTAGTCTTCTAGCGAAGGTAAAGGGACTGGGGAGACTGGGGTAATGGCGGTCAGCGGGTAACGGCGGTCACTATGATTTCTCGTAAAGTGGATAACGCAGATTCACACCGATGGGTGCTGCCATCTCGAGACAGTTTATGGAAATACTACTAGAGTGCTCGGCATCTTGCCAACCTTAGTTTGTCTGTTGTGTAAGAAAGACTGTTTTGACGTTTCACCTTATAAGACAGACAATAGTTTAATCCACTATCAGCTCTTTCTGTTTACATTTCACGGAACGAGACTTAACTCGCAATAACAAGGTAAGTCATATTGTTGTATCATGTAGCATTTTATTAAGGTTTAAGTACTGATATTCTGATTTTTAGTCGTTAAATAATAACCATGCGGTTGGGGTAATGGTGGTCACCGCGCTAGGGGTAATGGCAGTCATGACCGGCATTACCCCATTAGTACTCATTTTTTTTTCTATGTTTCAGATGCCCAGAAAATACATAAGGAAAACAGATAAAGCTGCATGGACTGCAGAGGACTTAAAGAATGCAAAGACAGCCATTTCTAGAGGATTATCCATTTGAAAGGCTTCTGATCAATTCAAAATACCATTCAGCACGTTGCAAGAACGAATGAAGAGTGGGATTGATTCTGATCCAAGCTTAGGCAGGAAGTGTGTCTTCCCTCCTGTTCACGAAGCAACTCTAGCTGACCATCTAAAAACTTTATCAAAGATTTTCTACGGCATCACTGCACTGAAATTAAGAAAAATTGCATTTGAATATGCAGAAAGAAACCTATTAAGCCATAGATTTGATAAAGAAACAAAAATGGCTGGCTTGGATTGGATGTACGGATTCATGGACAGAAACAAAATTAGTGTGCGCAAACCTGAAGCCACAAGCATCGGAAGAGCCATTGGGTTTAACAAAGACGAAGTAAATCGTTTTTTCCAAAATTTAGAACAGGCTATGGATAAATACAAGTTTAAAGATACCAATTATTGGAACGTAGATGAAACAGGGATCACCACTGTGCAGGACCCTGGTCTAATACTGGCAGAACGGGGCCAAAAGCGTGTGGGTTCTATAACAAGTTGGGAAAGGGGAAAAAACATTACAGTTGTGTGTGCAATGAGTTCGGGAGGGCTTTATGCTCCACCAATGTTCATATTTCCTCGAGCTCGTATGTCCCCACTCTTAGAAAAAAATGGGCCACCTGGATCAGTTTACTCATGCTCTAAGACAGGCTGGATCAATGAAGAACTGTTCGTTGTTTGGTTAAAACACTTTGCTCAGTTTACTCATGCTAGTAATGACAACAAAATGCTTCTTATTCTGAACAACCATTCCACTCATTGCTCATCTGAAGCATATGATATTTGTAGGGAGAAAGGGATTGTTATGGTGTAACTACCGCCCCAAACATCACATAGGCTTCAGCCTCTGGATGTAGTATTTTACTCGCCTTTGAAGGCTGCTTACAAAAGGGAATGTGATTTGTTCATGAAATCCAGGAATTTAGTAAAAATAACCCCTTACGATGTAGCAGAGATATTCAATAAGGCGTATTCACCAGTTGCTACGATTGCAAAGGCAACAAGTGGGTTCAAAAACACAGGGATCCATCCTCTTAATCCAGGAGTTTTCACAGATGAGGATTTTTTGGTAGAGGACATCCTCCAGAAGAATCAAGACTTAACGCCTTTTTGTGTGGACGTTTCCTTGAAAGCTACTGCAAATGAAGACATTGTAGAAGTAGGCCGATACGAGGTCACGACTGAACAAAACTTAGAATCCTCTGTCCTACGTGATGAAGTTCATATTCAGCCTAACACACAAATTAATGTGTCTATACAAGAGATTTCTCCTCTACCTGGATGCAGTAATTGGGCTGATAAGCCAAGAAAAGGAGCGAGACAAAAGCAACATTCTCAGATCTTGACTTCAACACCGATGAAAATCCTGCTTCAAGAAAAAAAAAGAAAGCGAGAAGAAAAAGAAACCAAGATCAAGGAAAAACTAAAAAGGAAAGAAGAAAAGAACCAAAGAACTAAGCGAGTAAAAAAAGAATTTAATGGAGAAAAGAAAAAGCCTGCTGTTCCTGAAAGAAAAACACAAAAAGTGGAGCAAAAGAAAATGATCAGGAAACTTTTTGAATCTGACTCCGACACTTCAATTGATGAGGAAAACATTTGTGAAGACGAATCAGAAAGTGAGCTATGTTTGACAGAGATCGGCAAAGAAACCTGTTTCTATTGCGAAGACACCGGGAAAGATGGAGAAATGTGGTATCGGTGCACTTCTTGTGCATTATGGGCACATCAAGAATGTTCCGGATGGGACACTCCTGAGGGGTATTTATGTGACATGTGCTCAAGAAAGTAAAATTGAATTGAAGTTTTGCAAGCTCATAAGTTATATGAATATTTTTTTTTTTGGCGCTTGAATTCTTTAAGCCGTTTGTTGCTATGGAAAGATGTTTTTTTTTTTTTTTTTCAAATAATTGATTTCTAATTATGCCCATACTTTCAATTACATTTTTGTAATTTCCTAAATACGGAATTACGTAACAATATAAATATGATGATTTCAATTTAACGTGTTTATGTCATTGAAATTTCCCACATTTTTTTATTTACAGCCCTTTAGTAGAACATGACCTTACCGACTGCCATTACCCCTAGGATAGGGGGTAATACCGGTCAAAGCTGGTTTGGCAAAACAATGCTTAATGCCTATATGTAATCTTGATTAAGGCTCAATTCAAGTATGCAATAGGTAAAATATACTATGCTAGAGATTTAACGTGTTTAGGTTTGAATTTTATCTTTCTTTTAATTTTTATTCTCATTTTGCCTTAGCTGAACGCCATTACCCCATTCTCCACTACACCCTGACCTCCCTGTAGGCGTCCTCAATTACAACCGGTCTGAACTATTGCCAAAAAATTCGGCTAAAGATATGAGTAAAGAAAATAAACGTTATATACTTTCTGTTTTATTAAGACGTGAATTTAATGAGCAAAAACCCTGCATAAAAATTACCCCCCCCCCCCCTCGAACAATAATCCTAGACACACCAATGCCTCCATTGTCAAAACCTTTAACCAGAGGTTTACAATTGCCCCTCTGATATACTTCCTCTCCCAGACCGCTTAGAAAGTTAAAGCGAAAAAAATAACGTCAAATGAAACAAATGTCACTTATTCGATTCCATGAGAATAATTGCATTTTTTTTACGCACAAATTCTTGAAGATATCGGTGATGACATATCCCTCGGGGTCTTTAGTTATGTGACAAAGTTGCAAATCTCTTGGGTAGAACTTTAATGGAGGCCGGAAGTAAATTCTATATGTCGTATTTTAACACAAAATCCAAATGACTTCTTTAGCTTTATCACTAAAATAAACAAAGATATTTTTCCAAAGATTTATTTTGTATATTTAAAAAAAAAGAACGACCTAAAGTTAGTTAAAAAAAAGTTAAGTTTTTCTTACCGAAGTGAAGAATGAAGTTGAAACTTAAAACAAGTAAAAATACTGCATCGAGATTGCGCAAGATATATCTATAAAACTGGCTTAAATAAACTGACTTGATATTTTCCAATATCTGTAGAATTCTAAAAATTAGCGCATTCCTGAAAACTGTGCTTGGTTTAGGAGTTTCGAGAATTATAATTGCAAACTAAAAATTACCAATATCATGGCTGACGAAAGACTATTGAGAGTCTTATAAATTAGTCTTTATTTTTTGCAGGTCAATTATGGAGTTTTTTGAGAGAACATCCGTTATTTCTGGGGTCAGCTTTGCGTTTTCAGTAAAGTGCTAGTTTTTAGACACTACAGTTATTGGAAAATGCCATGAGTCAGTTTTCTTTGCTAGACTTGTAGAAATATCTAGTGCAATCTACGAAGCAATAATTTCGTTTTAAATTTCAACTCCACTTTTGCGTCCGTAAGAAATTAAATATAAAAAAAAATAAGTTTTATCAGCTGAAAGCAAGGAGTAACATTAAAACTTAAAACGAAGAGAAACTATTACGTATATGAAGGGGGTTGCCCCCTCATCAATACATCACTCTTCGCGCTAAAGTTTTTTAGTACTTTTATAAAAGCTTTTTATTGTTCTAATTGAACAACCCTTGTGTTTCAGTAGTCGTTCTTATAGAATCGGGACACCATTCAAACTTTAATGTAAAGAACGAAGTATTGAGAGGGGGGCAACTATCCCTTAACATCTCCACACGCAAAAATTGAGTCTGCAAAGAGAAAGCAAGACATAAAAAAGATCGTACAGGAATTCTGGCAAATCCCTCAGTGTAAAATTTTCCCTGAAAAGCTCACCCCGGAGGCTTCTCTCCCAATGGAATCACACCTAACCCGAAAAATGTATGCATGCTTCCCAATAACGTATACTATACGTAAACAATGGACAAAATTTATAGCTAAAAGCCCTTTTCCAGGAGGCTGTGGAGGTCATGTTATTTCCAAAGGCATAGTTATTAGATTTTTTGACTATGCTGAACAAAATGGCTATCTCAAAATTTTGATGGGACGATTTTGGGGGGAAAAGGGGCGTGGGAAGGGGGCTAGTTGACCTACAATATTTTCGGTCAATTAAAAAGGGCGCTAGAACTTTTAATTTCCATTCGACAGAGTCCTTTCCCGATATTCTAGGACTATTGGTTCCATACGATCACCCCTGGGAAAAAACAAGAACAAATAAACACGCATCCATGATATTTCTTCTGGCAAAAAAATACAAAATTTCACATTTTTGCAGAAAGGAGCTTGAAACCTCTACAGTACGGTTCTCTGATACGCTGATTGTGATGTTGTGATTTTCATCAAGATCCTTTAGCCCTTAAGTGGTGTTTTCTCACTTTTTTGAAAATCAGGCATATTTTCTCAACCTTTGATGGGTAACACTAAACTTAATGAATTCTATATATTTGGAATCAGCATACTAAAGCGGTTCTTTTATATATTTACTCACATAAAAATTCCGTTGTTTAGAGTTTCGGTTACTATTGAGCCACGTTGCTCTTTACTTACATTTCGTTACCATGAACTGTTTGAAACTTTTTTTCTTTTAAACATTCGAACTGGTCATTTTGCTGCTTCCTGTCTTGCAGAAAACTATAACATAAATCAAAGATGACTAAAAGAATAGGCTACTTTTATTCCTGAAGCAGAGTAAAAAGTGCGCGCTTAAAAACACGTTTTGCTTATATTAAAGCACAAATTCAACTTTAGCGTATATAGCAGGGATATGATGCCCCCCTTGTGCTTCGGGTAATTCCTGTTCCTTCAAGTTTTAATGTGATTCTTTACTTTCATAGGAAAAAAAAATGTTCGTTTGAGTTAATTTCTAACTATACCCAGTAGTGGCAACTATTGACAAAAATTAAACAGTTTTAAAGCCTAAAAATATTGACGAAATGGGTGGTACCCCGTTGGTCTTCAACTGGAATTACAAAATGATGATGCAACATTAAAGATCCGGAGAGCCTTGGGGGAATCATGAGCAATAGTAAATATTACGTAAAACGACTGGATATAGTATTGATCAGCAGTCTGAAACAAAATTGCACAACAGTAATTGACAGATCAGCCGTAAATCTTAAACATTAAGGCCTAAAAATGCGGATTTAACCACTTTTGACACCCCAAGAAAAAATCCTGGATAAAAATCTTTCTGCAGGATATTAGTTAGGTTTTATTCTTTACCCAATGATTATCTAAGCAGGAATAAGTTATTACTTTCATTCTTATATTTAGGCAAAGGTTGAATTCTGTTCGTGGAAGAAGTCCTAACATGAGTCCATTAGTCTGAAAGTATCATGCCAGTTATGTTTCACATTTACAGAGCTTTAATCCATTCAAAAAGATACAAGACACAAATTCTGGGGAGTCGTGGCCAATGGAGGGGGGAGTTAACCCCAAAAAGCTGCCGAAGGGACTGACTCACCACAAAACTTGAGATTGGTTATAAAAAAAATTTCTGTCACTTTCTCGAAATATGATTTGAATGAATATTCAGATGAATTATCCACCATAAATTTTCATGTCCTTCACTATTAAAATATAAAACACACATAAATCAGGATAAAATGTAAATACCAAAAGGGAGCAAATAACAGTATGCACCTTTCAAACGAATCGTCCACATACATCAGAATAATCAATGATACAAAATTCCTGATGTAAACACTGAACAATGACGCTATCATCCTCACACGACTAAATCCCAAAGGGTGCGTTATGCCTGTCCATCTGCTAATTGTGAGCCCATGACAAGGGACGGAGAGGGTAACTATTTTCCACGAGTTTTCAATTTTTGACATTTCTCTCTTAAGCAACTAGCAACCAATCATCTCTGCTGTAATTTGACAGATATGCTTCTAAACAGTGGTCTGACATCAATAACATGCTTGTGTTAGCAGGGGCGCACAATTTGAGATGTTTATAAACCCCCTAATCCGATAAGGATAACATATTGCTGAGTTATTTGGAGAAAATCCTTTATTTTTCTCTACTTGTAATTATCTAATACTAATAGTAAAGCCTAACGGATGACACGCAAAAAACGTACTCTTATGACGTTATGAGGATGGTAACATCCTCTGACAACCTCTGAATGTGGAAAAAAATGCTTCCTTTAGGTATCCGCTCCATCATATCACATGATTGTTTTCATAAAACTGATATGATGGGAGACTGGCTCGCTCCATGGATCGAAGGATTTTCGCTTTTTGGTCAAGATATGGGAAGAGTGTAATTAGCGGGTCTTTCTAGACACATTTCTGCAGATTCGTCTTATTTAGTTTTTTTCTTCCTGATCTTAAGGCGGATAGTGAGGGTGATATCCCTCCCCAGCAAGAGCACGTAGGTCAGAAGCTGCAACATTATTTCTAGGCGCTTCATTTAGACACGCTCAGCTTCACCATCTTGCACCATCCCTTCTTAATTGTGATATTTAACTCCTTTAGGTTTTCAAAACTTTTAATAATGCCATATACTCATATACTATACATCCTTCATCCTAGTCAATCAAGCTGCGGGAACAAATCACCAACCTAGCCATATGTAAGGACAAATAATTAATACAGATCAAGACGTTTTGGTCTGACGCAAATTTTGATGATAACTCACTTTTGCTAAAAAAAAAAAAATTAAATAAAAAAAAAATCGAATTATTTCATTTTACTTTAAAAGATTTCAAAAAATCCATAAATGAAAGTCGTCACTACAAAAATGGAACAGGAGATGCTTTTCGCTTGGACATGGTGGTATGTGAGCTGTTAAAATTAACAGTAGGCTCGGCTACAAGAGACTATGATCAATTTGGTATAACAAATGGGACTTCATAGTTTGGCTGATTATGTAATTAAGAAAAATAACCCCACTAGGGAGAGGGTGGGGGGTTTTACTCCCCCTCCCCGAGCTTCGAGAATTAAAAAACAATGTGACCAAAAGAGGAGAAAGGCTTATAAAAAAGGGGGTAAAAAATAGGAGTTTCTTCAAAGCTGGCCCAACCTCAACGGTAGCTTTTAACTCTATTTATTGTCCCTTAAGCTCCCCCGGCCTACACCATCCCCAAAAAGCTATGATATGGTCGTTAAACTAAGCACAAACCCCCATTTGTGTGTAAATATATATTAAGGTTATTTTTGTTTGTAATCAGAGCTTCACATAATGAGTAAATCGAGCCCCAGTGTAAAAAAAGAGAGGCAAAAAACTGCCTAATAAAACAAGAGAGTAAATTCATATTTGAATAAGATGTGTAGGATTTACTCAAGAACAAAGTTAAAAAGTGAGCAACATCGCTTAGCTCAAAACTTAAACAAAAAAAATTTTAGGTTGCATTAAATGTCTTAAATCGAAACTTTTTATTACTCTGTTCTACGCCTTTTAAGTGTCTGAAACATTTAGGAAACATCAAACATCATTCTGAAACATCAGGGTTACAAGAAAAAGCGTGGTTTTAGGACGGGATGAGGACGCATCGGCCAAATTTAACTCTTTTATTAGTAATGGAGAAGTGTCTGAAACACCAGCTCAGTTTTATAAATATGAACAGGCATTTCATTCACCCGGTTGAAAAGCTGTAGTAAAGGTCTTACCCTTGTATAGTGCATTATAGTGATTGTCGCTATGTACAAAAACAATATTGCTGCAGGTATGATAGGAACTGTGGTTAGTAGCTGAATCGGTGTGGACTAACACGGGTCAAGCTACCCAGGTGAGTTAAGCCAGGATGTGTCCAGATTATACGAATTATTTTGATTGGCTTCGTCCTATGGAACCAGGATTAAGCTATAGGAGAACATAGCATCAAACACCGGTGGATCTAGAGCATCATCTTGGGGGGGGGGGGACAATGTGACAGGGGCGCCAATAATTGACCAAATTACCAGGTTTATTCAAAAAAGAGTAGAAAAAAGAACAGAATGAGGGCGCCAAAAAATCTTGGAGCGGCCCCCGTCCCCCTGGCATCAAATGAGAAAGTAAAACTCTCCTAGACTTAGATTATACAGATGATACAAGTGAGCTAGATGAAAATGTCGAGAAACTGAACGAATTTTCAGGAATTTGGGACTGAGAGTTCAGGCTACAAAAATTGTTTGAAAATTAACATTAAGAAAACTAAGGCACTTAGACTAGGAATAAATGAGGGTAAATCTTTCGTCCGTGAGGACAGGGGTTCGATTCCTTGTGTCACTAGTTATTTCTTTTGGAATTCGGGTGTGTGACGTGACTCTTTAATCTCAGCCAGAGTCGACCCAGCTCGAAACGGGTACCTGGAAAAATCTGAGGAAGGTAAACAGGAAGGGTGTGCGAAAGCATAGGATGACTAGCCCCCAACCCCCTCCCTCTGTATTTCTTCGATGAAGGGCCATGAAACAGAGATCAGCACCGCCGATAGGGCTTGCGAAGTTCAACTTCATATTCTTTACCTTTACCTTTGAAGAAGTCATATTAAGGTAACGAGAATATCGATCAAATGGATATCTTCACTTATGTGGGTTGTATTATTATTATAAATGGTGGAAAAAGATTGCTTTTTTGGCCATCTATCTAGGCCAAACGAAAAACAGGGCGTCCCAAAATATGGAGGTAAGAGAATTTAAGAAGGGATTTAAAGGAAATTGGTACTTTACGGAAAGGGGCAAAGAGTGAAAATTCAAATAATAGAGAAGATGCATACATCGCGTTTTTGGCCTCAGAAAATTTGGTGCTGTATGAATTGTTAGCAGTAGCAGTAGTAGTCGTAAAGAAATTATTCGGAGGTGATTTCTAGGGATAGTCGTGTATATTTTTCTAGTGCCTAACATACCTTTTGATAAGTTTCATATTCCTTCATGTACTTTTTAGATATTAAAGCTAAAAAAAAACTTTGCACGTGATGTAGCTCTAAAAAGACAAAGGAATTCAAATTGTTACAATTTAGATCTTTCGAAGCACTTAAAATTGCTTTGATAGTTTCGGTATGGGACTATTGAGAAGGAAACATATTAAAAAACAATTCTTACTTCGTAATGTGCAGAAAAATTGTAGCCTACTTTATTATATGCAGAAAAACTGCAGTTAATACATTTTAGAGGCGCTTCCACTTTACTTTACCCCCCCCCCCCCTTATGTGCAAAAATATAGCTCAGATTACCTATTTCTCATGTGGTTTTTCCGTTTCTTGATTTCGTCAGTGCTGATTCAGTTTAAGGGTACACGGGTTGAAGAAACAATAGTGATGGATGGCAAAATGCACAGGAAATATAGGTAAAATTCGGGTATAGGTAAAATATAGGTAAAATATAGGAAATATAGGTTTAGCTGGAATCCTGACTTTTGATGATCTTTAAAAATTTGCGTTTTATAAAAGTGAAACCTTGCAAAATAGATCTTCTGCTTAAATGAAGTACAACAAAATTGTTTTCGGCTTCATAACTTTGCTCAATTCCAATTTATCAGGTTTTAAAGATATACAAATACATTTCATACATTGAAAAAAAAAAAAAACATTTATATGGCTTAAAATTCTACTCAAATAACAGGAATTGCAATTTCAGAACTAAAGCCAGAGAAAATGAAACTAAAATTAAGGTAGAATGTTGTTTTGTCAAAATTTCAAAACCCTCTAGAGGGAGAAAGAGTGGAGGTAGGTACGAACTTCAAAATACCTTCCCGGGACATATTTTAGGCTGTAGACCCATCCCTGAAAGTTTCATTTTCCTAACCCAACCCCTTTCCAAGATACCAAAAATTAGCTAAACTAGAATTTTACCATAATTAAGGCTATATATTTGCACATTGGGGGGTTGGGGGTAAATTATAGTGGAAGCTCCTTCAGAATGTGTCAACTACAATTTTTCTGCATATTATAGAGAAAGAATGGTTTCTTAACATGCTTCCTTCCCAATAGCCCGAGGGCTAATACTAAAAGTATTCAAACTATTTTTTTTACTGAACAGTAGCAACCCTGCTTGCGCTAAAATCTAATTACATTGTGAGCACAATCAGACACGTATGCAAGATGGAAGCTCTTGGTATTATTTATTATGGGTGTCTATATAATGCGACCCCCCTCCAAACCAAATCGGCTGTAGTAATTAAAAATGCGACATATTCCATTTTTGTAACTTTTCAGGAAAGTCAAAAATGGAAAAAAAATGTTTGTCGGCCGTTGTCGCTCTGAAGGATGAGGCTAATGGGGATAGAGGGACCATATACTAAACCAAATTTTATGTTCTTTTCAGTGGTAAAAATTAAATTCTAGTAATCCGAGCGAATTCAAAATTATTCCATTTTATGGTGTATGTCTCCTTTTTCCTTGAAAAAAAAGGATACAAATGTCAGGTCCCCATGTTATAGCTCCATAAAATAATCCTCTTCTGTCATTCTGAATTGCAACACGACCTGATAAAAAAGAGACATGCCACGTAGAGGCTCATGTCTCTTTTTATCTTCGTAACGGTGCAAAATTGAACAATTCTGGCTGCACCAATCAATTCCTCGTGCTTCGTTTACCCATGACACATACATAACTCATTTTAGACCAAAATGGCATGTGTCGCACTTTTAATTATCCTAGCCGAAATTGCGTGTACAGATCTAGTCCCAGCGAAAAATTTTCAATATTTTCTTAATTTTACTTATGCTTCCTTACGAATTACCTGACATCAGGATTTTCCCATAAAACTGTTGTGGATTGTTTCCATCCGGTAGCTTCTGTCAAGCCGGCACCTCTTAATTGCAATCAGTTATTTAAGTTTACAAAATCTTCCCTTTCATTTATTATTGTCCCATCTATCATTTAAAGTCATTTTTCTTAAGTATGTCAAAGGGATTAATCACTGTTTGTCGTAGGTGTACATTTATTTTATCTCCGCCAGTGCCCTCTCAACCAACGCCGTTCCTACGGTTGGCGTTGCCCGGGAAAAAATTAATTACACCACCCTCTCCCAACTCAAATATAAGCAAAAAAGCTGAATCAAAACGAAAAATTTGATCAATGTGGACAATCTCCCAGCCGCGGCACCCCTCCCCCGAGTTGCGGCATTTCTACCTATTTTGAGGTTACAATGACTCAATTGGGGTTATTTGAACTTATTACTCAATAATATTTAATATCTTTATTTTTTAAAACATACTAAATCTGTTTTTTCCCGCTTGCTACCTGGAAGATGGGACTTGCTAATGAAATTGTCTGTCCACAGGCTTAAGTTCCCTGTGCAAGTTTTGGTATATTATTTTTTGCTCTATAAAAGCTTTAATATGCGAAATAAATACTGGCTTCAACTCCAAAAATGTGCGGGGGTGGGGGGTGTCTTTTTCAAAATGTAGGATGGGGGCAATTTTGCTGTTTTTCCAACTCTTCAGTGAAAACATCAAAATGTATATTCTAATGAAAATGCAACGAAAAGTAAAATGCAGGATGGAGGGGGGAAACACGAGGAGGAGGAAATGCAGACCATCCCACCCCCAAGGGAATGATTGACACCCCTGCAAGGGAATGCGAAATGTTTGCTGTCGTTTCATAGCTGAGGTGCATTTTATCCATCTATCAAATTATTTTTTTTTGTGTGTGTACAGGGTTCTTTAGATCAAGAAATACGACGAAAATTGTTGAAAAAAGGATGATTGTCCTAATTTTTCATGCAAGATCTTTCTCTAAGAAAAAGTCTAAGTTATATCATAATTCTGGTTTGGTGAATGGATGAGACTACTGAATCTAGGTATACAAGTATCTTACCCTTTTGGTCCAGGTTACAGCTACATGCTTGTCGTAAAAATCTTCTGTTTTAGAGGGAACATGCCTTAAAGGCCTTTAAAGGAGTTTCTTGTTTAAGAAAACTTGTCCTTATTGACAGTCAAAAACAGGAAATTAATTCTTTTGCTCTTCATCAAAGTGCATTCTCGTTTGCTTAAGGCCCATTCACAATGAGTTTGTGCTAATACCAGGAAATAGCTGGGTCTAATTTGAGCCAATCAGAAATTTCATCATTATTTTTTCAGCCAATCAGAAAATTCTATTAAATATATAATTGTCTTAAATTACCACTAGCTTAATCTCGGTATTATCAAAATTTCATTGTGAATAGGATTTTGAATTAACAGACCTCTTAATATATATATGTATATATATATATATATATATATATATATATATATATATATATAATATATATATATATATATATATATATATATATATATATATATATATATATATATATATATTATATATATATATATATATATATATATATATATATTCGGTCTTTTGGCTGCAATTATTCTCTACGGTGAATTGGTCACCTTTTTGTTTTATTAAATAAAAAAAACAAGTTTTTTAAACTGAAAGTAAGGAGCGACATTAAAACTTAAAACGAACAGAAATTATTCCGTATATGAAAGGGGCTGTCCCCTCCTCAACGCTTCGCTCTTTACGCTAAAGTTTTTTATTGTTTTAAAAAATAAAGTTGTGAGACAGAGTCAAACTTTAGCGTAAAGAGCGAGGCGTTGAGGAGGAGACAGCCCCTTTCATATACGGAATAATTTCTGTTCGTTTTAAGTTTTATTGTCGCTCCTTACTTTCAGTTTAAAAAACTTGTTTTTTTTATTTAATTTCTGATCGTTTTTTGGTTAATGCAGTTTTTATTTTGGCTCACCGTCATTGAATAAGTAAACAAAATTTGCATAAAAATTTTACTTTTCTTTTGCTAAATGGATGTCTCTAAATTTGGTTATGACGTAATTTACAAATTAACTTACGTAACTAACTTCTATATTCGTATATTTTTCTTCTGGCAAAAAATACAAAGTTGCAGATTTTTGCAGATATGAGCTTGAAACCTATATAATAGGGTTTTCTGATACGCTGAATCTGACGGTGTGATTTTTGTTAAAATTCTTTCACTTGTAGGGGATGTTTCCCCCCTCTTTAAAAAATCGGGTAAATTTTCTCAGGCTCGTAGCCTTTGATGAGTAATACTAAACTTAATAAAATTTATATATTTAGAATCAGCATTATAAACACATTCTTTTGATACATTTATTGACATCAAAATTCCGTTTTTAAAAGTTTCGATTACTATTGAGCCGTATCGCTTGTTTTTTTATTGTTTTATTTTATTACGTATATGTTATTACGTAGATGAGGGGGTTCTCCCCTTAGTCAATACCACGCTCTTTACGTTCAAAATTAAAAAAAAAATTTGATTCACAAACCCCTGAATCACAAAGGCCGTTTAATTAGAATAGATAGCTCTTTTGAAAGCACTAAAAAAAACTGTAGCGTGAAGAGCGAGGTATTGACTTGGGGGAGAACCCCCTCACATGCGTTATAATTTCTGTTCGTTTTAAGTTCTAATGTTGCTTCTTACTTTCAGTTGAAAAAAACTTGTTTTTTTTTATTTAATTTCTGATCGTTTTTTAAATAATGCTTCGAAATCCGGCGCCCCCTTCATAGAAATGTCCCTTACCCCAAAGAAACATCCTCCACGGAAAGATTCTCCAGAATGACCCCCTCCTCTAGCCCCCCCCCTCCAGAAAAAAATCCTTCCTGAAAATGTCTGTATACTTCCCAATAACCAATAAATAATGCTGGCAAGTCCGGCGCCCCCTTCATGGCAATTTTCCTTCCCCCATGAAAACTTCCTTCATGGAAAGATCCTCCAACATAACCCCCGACCCCCCCCCCCCCCACTACCAGAAAAAAACCCTCCTGAAAACTTCTGTATACTTCCCAATAACCAATACTATATGTTAACATTGGGTAAAGTTCATAAATTTTAGCCCTCCCCCTGGGGACTTCGGGGAATTAAGTCATCCTAAAAGACATATTTATCATATTTTCGACCATGCTGAACAAAATGGCTATCTCAAAATTTTGATCGGGTGACTTTGGGAAAAAATAAGCGTGGGAGGGGGCCTAGTTGCCCTCCATTTTTTTTGGTCACTTAAAAAGGGCACTAGAAATTTTAATTTCCGTTCCAATGAGCCCTCCCACGATACTCTAGGACCACTGGGTCGATACGATCACCCCTGGGAAAAAAAAAAAAAAAAACAAATAAACACGCATCCGTGATCTTTCTTCTGGCAAAAAATGCAAAATTCCACATTTTTGTAGAAAGGAGCTTGAAACCTCTACAGTAGGGTTCTCTTATACGCTGAATATGATGGTGTGATTTTCATTAAGGTTCTATAACTTTTAGGGGGTCTTTCCCCCTTTTTTTGAAAATCAGCCAAACTTTCTCAGGCGCATAACTTTTGATGTATAGCACTAAACGTGATGAAAGTTATATATTTGAAATCAGCATTGAAATCTGATTCTGTTGATGTATCTATTGGTATCAAAAACCCGTTTTCTAGAGTTTCGGTTACCATTGAGCCGGGTCGCTCCTTACTTACAGTTCGTTACCACGAACTGTTTGATTTACAGGAGTAATTTTTCTTGTTTGCAAATTTAGATGCCTTATTATTCCTTACGTTTGGGTTATTTACTTTTTGGTGTTTTTTAAATTATCCGAGGTGTCTGTACATCTTCTGTTTCAACATCAGACTCCAAAAGAACACTAGACTCCCATGGACCCTGTTCAGCCGATTTTAGGTAAGAATCTTTCTTTTGATTTTTAATTTTTACTTACGTTAATATTTCTCTCCATTTTTTCAGCAAAATGGTTAAGATTTTTTTCTCCTAGCATTGATAATAATTCTTTTGTGTAAATATTTTTTTCTTCTCAAATTGAGGTCGTCGACCCTTTCTGTACCAGAACCAGCGTGTAGGCTATACTTCAGTATTTTTTTCTCTCTCTTCTGATTTGTGTGTGCCCTTTTTTAATATTTACACTTTTGTACGTCCCCAGCACTTTGAATTGGCTCTAGGTAACGGCAATATCTAATGTATCTTGCTTAATTAGAAATATATGAATGAAATTGTAACAATAAATCTGCCTCCGAGCAGCATTCGATTTTACGTCCATCGCTCCAGTGTTTACAAACCGACATAGTGCCTAACCCCTTAAGCACACTCCATTTAGGCTCAGCACTTCTTCATCTAATTACAAAGACGGAAAGTAATTCCAGGTCTATTTTCAGTTTCTTGCGGAAATGAATTGTCAATTCAAACAATAGGCCTCATAAAACTTATCATGTAAATCTGGTGTGCTTTATAGAACCCACGTTTTCCGCTAGAGCAGATTGTTGAAGGAATGCAATGACTTACCTCAAAACCTTTATTCACTGGAATGAAGAATGTGCTTCCCCCAGGTGTTGAAAAAATCTTTGTACGATCGGTTGCAATTATTCGTTGAAAGAAATCTCTGAAAATTAATGGATAGATTAATCTATACTCCAAATAAAAATAATGCATTAAAGTCGGCTGTGCTGTGATAGGCGAAATACGCTGTTTTGTAACTTCTCAGGAGGGCCAAAAAACGGAAAAACATTTGTCGGTTGTGGTCGCTCTGAAGGATGAGGCTAATGGGGATAAAGAAAACATATTCTAAACTAACTCTTTATGCTCTTTTCAGTAGCATAAATTTAAGGTACTATCCCATTATGCGGGCCTCTCTGAAAAGTCAAGTTTGGTTAATGCTAATGAAATAAAATAAAATAGGATGAATATATAATAGTTTAGAAACAAATTTGGGCTATATATTTGCACATTAGGGGTGGGGGGGAAAGCATTGCATATATTAAATACGTAGCCTAACCTAACCTACGTACCTCCCCCCCCCCCTAAACCCCAAAAAAAACACAGTTTAATATCGTATACGCAATGAAAACCTTGCTATCATTGCCTGCTCTATAACAGTTAAGACGTCAAAAACGGGTTTTATCATTGCCTAGTCTATAGTGATTAACTCGAGAGGTCCGCATAATGAGATAGTACCAAATTTAATGCAATTATTCCGAGCGAATGCAAAATCATTCCATTTTATGGCGTATGTATTCTTTTTCCTTGACAAAAGGAGACAAATCCCAGGGTCCCCATTTTATAGCTCTTTAAGGTAATCCTCTTATGTCATTCTGAATTGCAAAGACCCGATAAAAAACAGGGTACTTGTATGATAAACCCCCTGCAGCTCAAGTTGTTCATGCACTGACGCACTGTAAACTGGTTTCTTTCGCTAGTTTTTTTTCTTAACTTAGCGTGAGAAAAGACAAAGAGAAGTGACGTAATAGATGGGAAATATATAATTTGGGCTGTATTTTTGCACACGAGGGGTGTGGGGGTTAAAGTATTTGGACAGTGTGAAGTCAGAAAACAATTCTTACTTCATAATATCAGAGCAATTGTAGGTACACATTTTGTATGCAGACCCGCCGTACTTTACTCCCCCCCCCCACTAATTTGCAAATATTTAGCCCAAATTTGTTTCAAAAGTATTATATTTTTATCATGCTTAGGTATATTTTATTAGGATTAACCTTACTTCACTTCTTGAGCTGCAGGTGGTATATCATACCTCTTTTTATCTTTGTAACGGTACGGGATGCGACAATTCTGAATGCACTATTCGAATTCTCGTGCTGAGTTTACCCATGAAACATACATAACTCCTTTTCGAACAAAATGCCATACGTTTTTAATTATCACAGCCGAGGTGCTCTAGTCTGAACAGATCGGCGAGGGAACAAAACAAACTTCTGCATCAAACGTGCAACTCAATTCTGGAAGATCGTTTTAGCAAAAGAGTAACGTTTGAACTTACTGCTCTGATTTCTGTTTCTCTTGCAGAACTTTAGTGCCAAATATATAAATGTAAACATCAAATTTTACCTACTACTAAAATTTTGCTCTTACCAAGGATGCACGTATGGGCGGCCTCCCCCTCCCTGAAATCCCAGATTTTCCTGAAAACGTGGATATATACTGGTTAAATTATCAAAAAGATTTTCTATTTTACTATTTCCCCCCCCCCTTTGCGAAAAAATTCCTGTGTAGGTGCCTGGCTCAGGTATTTTCGAAGCCTACACTGCCTTTCTATAAAAGTTCAACAGGGATAAGTCCTTTTATTAGACATAAAAGTTTATCTGCTGAAGACGATCATTGTTGTATGTAATCGAAATATCCAGATATTTTGTAACTAATAAAAGGACTTATCCCTATTGAACTTTTATTTTTTAGGTGCCTGGCTCTTGTATAACTAAGTGTAAAAAGACTTAAAGGCAAGCCTTAAGTTATTAAATAAACAAAAATAAAACAAGTTATTTCAACTGAAAGCAAGGAGAAACATTAAAACTTAAAACAAACAGAAATCATTACGTATATGAGAGAGCTGCCCCTTTCTCAATCTTCGATTGACTCTTGTCCTTTCGTGACGACCCACGTTTCTCAAGAGTCGTTCTTAAATGATTTGGCCAACAAGTCAAACTTTGCCAAGCCTCGATTTATCAGAATAGGTTAGTCTTCTTTTTCTTTGTTCTTCTTCTTCTTTAAAACATGAATACGTGAAAAAATGGCATTCCAATTATTATCATCATCCCTATCTTCTGGTTTGGTAGGTAGAGGTTTATCAATTAAAGTCTATTTTGCAGTATTTTACACACTCGAGAATTTGGATCTATAAAATCAGACAATAACCGGTTTATTGCTGTTTGTATGTATATGGAGACAATTAGCTTCGGCTCAGTCGAAACCTACATTATAGCTATAACTTAATAATTATTTAGTTGGTATTTTGGTTAGGTTACATTTTGCATGCAGCGCCGCTATACTTACACCCCCTCCCCCCCCTAATGTGCAAACATACAGCCCGAATTATATATATCCAATCTATCTCCCAAGCGTCTCAGTTGTTTCTACCCCGTATCTGTAGATCCAAATTCTCGAATGTGTACTGGTTAACAGATAAAAAACCAAAGGTAGGCTAATATAGTTCTTTACTTTCCTTTGAAAAATTTCTTTTCCGGAAAAAGTTTTTTTTTCAATTCATTTCGGCTCTTTTCAAATTGACACAGTTTTTTTTATATATATATATTTGTTAATTAAAGGAATATTTGTAAAAAATTTCGGGTTTTCTCCTTAAGAATCAAGATTTTGGCTGATTTTACTTTTGGTTGTTTCAAAATTATGAAGTTTTTAGGATAGTACTGTAAAGTATTTAACTTCAATTCGAGAAGCTTTTCCGGGTATCTCATTTCTTAGTTAGTTGGGCATTTATGTGTCAACGATAGCGGTCCAGGGGGGAGCTCTTGGGACTAAAGCTAGTCGTGGGAAAGGGGTCGTTCCCAGGCCTGGAACTTCCGTTCCAGGAAAGTTATATTCTTGGTTCATTTCTAAAGGCAGTCCATCTTTCGCCTTCGTCGTAGCTAGTTGTTCTTGTGCTACCTTATTTTCTCTATGTGTATTCTCACGTTATTTAATAAAGACCATGCACCAACGTTTATCGTCTATCTTTGGAATTTACGTAAACCATTACATCTGCCAATATAAAAGGCATACAAATAAAGAACTAAATAGAGGTTTACAGAGTGGTGACAGCAGAGGTTTACAGAGTGGTGGCAAGCGGTTAAAACTAGTGGAGCATTTATCACTAGTGGAAAACCTCCAAGTGACATTTGAGTGACCGTTATAAGTATTTACGACATCTTACGCTAAATACTGGCAACATATTGAAGAGCTATTTCGCCTGCTACCAAAATTGCTTGTGATATTGAGCCGCAAATACTGCAAAAGACTGATTGATAAGACATCGAAACGTTACGAGCTATTGAACTTTCTTGTATTCAAAGCGCCTTCTTGAAAAACACTTTCGTTTAAATGAACATTTTGAAATAAGCTGTTATACAATGCCTAGTATGGATTTCCTCGCGATAGCTTCTACCTACTAATTCAAATTTCTACAACTGAGAGTCTCCGGTTGATTTCTACCTCCACTTAGCCATTCTACGTTTGGTGTTTTTTTTTTACCTGATTTTATACAGTCGACGTGTGATCTACATTTGACAGTTTCCAGCAAAAATTTAACATTTTGAATTTGATAATCGAAAATTAATTCTCAATTGTGACTCCATTTAATGCTAGTGTTTTAATTGAGACCAACTGCAAATGGATTTGAGACAGACTATCTTTCGTAAGTTATTTAATACGGCTAAACAACCCAGTAAATTTTATTAGACCCTTGTCGTTAAAAGTGAAGTTTATTGCCCAAAATCTAGCATCCGTAAATAAAAAAAAAAAAAAAAAAAAAAATGGTGCTTAAGACCAATATTTAAATTTTTAGAGTAATTGCTTTTTCAAATTTTGATATCAATATGTCAGTTATTATTTCTATATTTGATTCGGCGGAATCTGGATATAAAGAAAAGGTTGCTTTTGATTTTGTAAAACAGTGGAGGATAAATGGCATATTTCCATTTCTTTTATTTGACTCCCCTCGATTATAAATTTGTCAAAATTAAAACGTTGATTAGTTGTAGCATATGCCCCAGGGAAAAAATAGTAGGCAAAATGATTGCAGAGTTTGTAGGCGTGGCTCAATTTAAGGATGAAAGGGCATATCTATTCTATAGAAGAATGCAAAAATTAGAGGGGTCATGTAGGGTGTCCTTAGAAGCCAGGGATGATGGTGTAGTCCTTGGAAGATTTGCTCTTAATTTATTCAAGGAGGGGATCAGACCGTCCTACAAACGGTGTTTGTTAGAGAATAGTGCAGAATTTTTTTTGTTTAGATGATGCGTACAAGGTTGCAAAGCAATATGAACAGATAGAACAGTTAGTGGGGAAAGGAGACACGTCTTCTTTTTCCGATGAATTTTTTTTCTGCGCTGACGAGGGTGAAATTTGGACTCAATGGTAATGAGAAGGCAATGCGAGATGGTACTGATTCCTCGCAGGGCGGTTTGGCTACCCAGGAAAAGGGAGCTGGTTTTGAGGTCCCGTGGGATGGTACTGATACCTCACGGGATGATTTTTCTGCGAGATGGTACTGATGCCTCGCAGGGCGGTTTGGCTACCCCGGAAAAGGGAGCTGGTTTTGAGGCCCCGTGGGATGGTACTGATGCCTCACGGGATGTTTTTTTTTGTTGCACTGCGAGATGGTACTGATTCCTCGCAGGGCGGTTTGGCTACCCAGGAAAAGGGAGCTGGTTTTGAGGTCCCGTGGGATGGTACTGATGCCTCACGGGATGTTTTTTTTTGTTTGAGGTCCCGTGGGATGAAAAAAAAGGTGGAAAGGGGGCTGGTTTTAAGGTCCAGTGGGATGAGGTTGATGCCTCACGGGATGGTTTTAATGCGTAGCACTAATAGTTATGTAGAGATATTAACAGTAGTACTGCCATTTGTCGAACCACAAGTTAGTAGAGCAAAACCAAATAGGTCAAAACCGAGGCGTTCCATAGCAATAAAACCCCGAGGATTTTATTGGGAATAATATCTTAACGTCATTGCAGCATGGTATGATTTTTAAAGTTTCTGCAATTTCATTTATTTGTCGCTGGTATTTTCAGGATTAATTAGCCTTTCCCGGTCATTCCTTTTGCCCTAATCCGAAGTTTATACATAATCCCAACTTTCCTTGTCCTCATCAAATTCAGGGGTATGGGGAACAAGTCTATTTTTAAGTATAGAAAGAAAAATGAAGTGTTAAAATACCCAGTTTCCGACTACTGTTGTTAGTGTGGTTCGTTTATACTATGTAAGTTTTTACTTATGCAAGTATTGTGTAGTGTTTGTATTATGTAATTGTTTACTAGTTCATGCTGTAGAATGTTAGTAGGCGAGAAGTGAATAATTTGGGAAGGGGATGTTTTGAATTCAATTAAAGTTTGGGGGTTTAATGAGAAGGGGATAACCAAAATTTGGGAAATTTAACTTAAAACAGTGGGGAGTTTCTGTAAAGTATTTAACATCAATTCGAGAAGCTTTTCCGGGTATCTCATTTCTTAGTTAGTTGGGCATTTATGTGTCAACGATAGCGGTCCAGGGGGGAGCTCTTGGGACTAAAGCTAGTCGTGGGAAAGGGGTCGTTCCCAGGCCTGGAACTTCCGTTCCAGTAAAGTTATATTCTTGGTTCATTTCTAAAGGCAGTCCATCTTTCGCCTTCGTCGTAGCTAGTTGTTCTTGTGCTACCTTATTTTCTCTATGTGTATTCTCACGTTATTTAATAAAGACCATGTACCAACGTTTATCGTCTATCTTTGGAATTTACGTAAACCATTACATCTGCCAATATAAAAGGCATACAAATAAAGAACTAAAGGGAGGTTTACAGTACCATATCTTCATCAGTGCCGCCACGTTGAACCATGAAAAGCAATAAAAAAAAACTAAGTACTTAAGTTTTAGAAGCACCTTGAGCTGTTTGGTGACATGTGTTTTAGCTTTTTTTTTTGCAATTTTTCACCCAAGTTACTTTTTCAATTTGGCACATACTACTACCACAAACTACAAAATCACACATGAAGTTCGTTTTCATTAAAAATTTAATTCTAGATTTTTCCAAATTTTTTAAAATATTTGTTACCGTGAATGTCCGAAATTCCATTTTCCCTGCTTGGATTCAATTAGCTTTGCGAGTCAGCTTTTTCAGTCTTATGCAAGTTATGATGGTAAAAGTTTAAGTTAGGTTAGAATATGTTAGGTTAGATTAGGTTAAATTTGGTTATAAAAAAATCAGAAATGTGTTAAAAACCTAAGCCAACCTAGCCTGTCATCATGAGGATATCGTCATTTTTCTATCACAGTTCTATGAAACATTACCTTTGACCATGCTGTTCAATTAAGCTCGTTTACGTCATATATTTTTATGTTCACAAGTTTGAAACCGAGACGCTTCCAAGTTAATTAAATATGAGGTCACACCCAGTTTAGGTAATAGTTTAACAACAATAGTACATAAAAGCTTTAATTATTATCACATCGGAAAATCTGTCGTGCGAATCTGATATAATTATCCCTCTATTCAGGTTCGGGGGGTATTATTGTAAATGATCATCTACAAGGGAGGGGTCCTTGTGTTCAGTTGATTGTTTCTCACGTGGCTTATATCATCGAAAAAAAACGAAATGCGAGGGTGGGATTATTTATGTCGATTAAAAGCTATTATTCTCACGTGTGGTCGATTAAAATCCCTAAGGCACTAGTTGGTACTGGAACGGAAGGTGACTTAACTCTTGATATTTCCCACATTAATGATCTACTCGTAATTCTTTACAGAGACCTAGAAGCATATCTATATTTGGGAAGTTTTGTAATATAGAACTAAAGCAAGGCGCGTATGCAGGATTTTTTTTTCAGGGGGCCAAATATTGAACAAACATTTCTATGATTTGAACAAGAGGTGCCAGAAATTCGGAAAAATGCGGTTCGGGGTGAGGGGCAGGCCTCAAGCCACCATCCTCCGTATATTTCCGTGACTAGAACATGTACTTTTTTTACAGTTTTAAATTCATTAAATCACTTCTTATTTCATAATTAATATAGTATTTACTATAGATAGGACCAAAATTCCTTTAGGTCTGTTCACATTGTAAATTTACAAATGTTGAGATTTTAGCAACGCTAATTTTGTGATCCAAATTTGCCAATTTGATCGGCTGTCTTTAGGGTAAAGGGGGCATGGGGGGTTAGTTGCCCTCACCTTTTTGGTCACTTAAAAAGGGCACTAGGACATTCGATTTCCGTTCGAATGAGCTCTCTCATGATCTTCTAGGACTCGTGATCTTCTAGGACTACTGGTTCGATACGATCACCCACGGGGAAAAACCACGACAAACAAACAACGACGCATCCGTGATCTCTTATGGCAAAAAATACAAAATTCTAAATTTTTTGTACATAGGAACTTGAGACCTATATGGTAGAGTTCCCTGATATGCTTAATCTGATGGTGTGATTTTCTTTAAGATCGCTTGCCTTTTGGGGGTGTTTTCACCCTTTAACGGAAATCGGGCAAACTTTCTCAGCCTCTTAATTTTCGAGAGGTAACACAAAAGTTAATGAATTTTACATATCGTCATTCGGGTATCAAAAGGACGTATCTCCATAATCGTAAATTTTCAAAATAGCAAAAAAAAGCTCACAACTTTTTATTTTCCCTCCAATAACCGTGAAACAAAAAGGGACTGATACGAAAAATCAATACCTATCAATCAGTTTTTGTTTTACGGTTATCAGAGGGGAAATAAAAAGTCACGAGGTTTTTAATTTCTTAAACCACATTGGCCTGACATCACATAAAGAAAGAAAAACGAGCAAAAAAACCCATTTTGCTCGTTTTTCTTTCTTAATGTGTGAGGTTTTTATTTTGTTCTTCTGAAAATTTACAATTATGGAGATCTGTCCTTTTGATACCCGACTGACGATACATAGAATCGACATAAAAAGCCATTTCTGTTGATATATTAATTGTTATTTCTTGTTTTAGAGTTTCGGTTATTATTGGGCTGAGTCACTCCATACTTACAACTCGTTACCACGAACTGTATAACTACAGAAACGCTCTTTTGAGCAGGGCTAGGTTCTCGTTACGGTGAAGATAGGGTGTGTCTCGGTAGCTCTTTGCATGAAAACTTTTCCTTCTTTTTTTTTTATTTTTATACTTGTATGCATTTTTTTTGCAAAATACGCACTTGTAACAAATTGTACTAAACCTGTTAAGTAAAAAGTTTTTGTTTCACTTTAGAAATTTATAGAATTTTACAGAAATTGTAAGAAAATGTTTTTCATCACATCATAAATTAAATAATTAGTAAGAGAATACAGTATTGTACTAACCAAACATATAAAGGGCTAAAAGATAAGCTTTGAATAGATTTGGGTTGAGAAGGAGCGGGCGCGGTCGTGTTGGCCTCAAGCGGATTAGCGCTGCATTGAGTTGTTAGTAGTAGTAGCAATAGTAAATAATTAAGCTCTCAAATACAAGAATGTTATTCATTTGTTAATCCAATAAATATAGTTTGGATTGGTCTTTTCAAGCAGGAGTTCGTAGCATTTCGGCAACACACATCTTCGTGCTGGTAGGGATTTCATAAGAACGCTAACAAGATGTTGCTATCAAATAAGCGGCTAAGATTACCCCTGGTTAAACATATGTGAAGCGTCCATATCAGCTTCTTCAATCAGAATATCTCGTCACCTGAATTATTACAGATTAAATGAATATTCCGCAGCAGATGCAGCAGTCCCGATCTCACAAACCATAACTGATAATAACATAAAATTCGTGCTTTAGAAAGAGTTATGACGCAAGGAATCACCGGGATATGCCAGTGATCCAGGCAATTTGAGCAATTTGTTTTTTTAATCGTAGTTGACAACTTTCTCGAAGATTTCTACAATATCATAGAGATAATTCTGTTCATTCATTTTAAAAATCTTCGAAAAGTTTTGAATCTAAATCCTAAATATTTCCGAGTTTAGATTGAGATTAGTCTGGCGCGTCACATGTTATCATTGATCTGTTCTTTCGTAAGTGATAATTCTAAATTAAACCATAAAAGTGTTAAATATGCAATGGACGCTGATGCTAAGGGTTGTGAGTTGTGACATGAAGACTGGTGTAGGCTACTATGCCGTTCAGACTTTTTGTTTGGTCAAATTTGGCAAAGACGGATGTATATTGTTAGATCTGCGCGTGCAAAATTAGGAAGATTGAAAATGCTGTTGGAACGAACCTACTTTGACTGAACAAAGGTTGTGGTAGGCTATTGTTGGAGCAATTTACCAAACTGATTTGGGTGCCTCCTTATATTAAATACATGTCTATGGGAGCTTCAATTACTATGGGACAGAGAGGTGGTTGTCCCCTTACCTACTTTTACCCTACCCATACTTAATTTTGTTCCATGTTTTCATTTTTTTCCTCTCCAATAGCCCCAAGCATAAACAGTTTTAATGATTGTATGTATGATAAGGATAGTCAAGGCCATATCCAGGGTGGGGAGGGGTTTCAACCCCCCTGAAATGTTTTTTCAACTCGTAAAAACGTAGATATTTTTTCGAAGACCACACTGCCTTTGTATGACGAAGAAATAAAAGTTCAAATAGGAATAAATCCTTTTAGTAGACAGTGAAAAACAGATACAAAAAGTTCTGGATATATCTACTGATGAAGTTCTGATATTTGCTGATGGCGATCACTGATGTTTGTGGTCGAAATATCCAGATCTTTTTGCATCTCTTTTTCACTGTCAAATAAAAGGACTCCCTAAATGAACTTTTATTTGTTTGACTCGTACAAACGTAACAAAAATGCATATAAAGACATTTCTTATTCGTTTTTTAAGTCTTTTTTCTGTAACCTCCCCCCCCCATACAAAAATCCGGGACTAGGCCCTGATGATAACATTTTTCGAAAAGCAACACTGAAGTACAAACTGATCAAAACTTTTTTGAGCAAACTGATCAAAAAAGCAGCATAGTAACGAATCATTACTTCGATAATACCTTCAGTCAGATAAAGACGGGATTCACAGGAAACTTTCTTCCTAAGAACAGCGCAAAGGACCTTCCGGCATTGGACAAATTTTAGGGTTAAGAAGGCATATTCCTGACACGTGAAATCTTTTATACCCCCAAACAAAACTTCAATACAAAACAGAAAGGATCAGTTCACAAAACTTTTTATAAATTTGTTTTTGACTAATTTTTTTTGCCAGAACCAAACAGACACTTAAAAATTAACATAAAAAAGGTGACCAATCTTACGGTATGTTCTAGAACTTAATTACAATAGACAATCATTAACTATTTGTTACTGAGTTCAGCCTAAAAAACCAGTTGACAACTAATCTAGCCCCAAAATGGTTACAATAACTTAAAGACGCCAACATTGTAGTCTGTTTCTGTTCTGCAACCATACTAGTACAAATTGCAACCAATTCATGGTCACAATAAAACCAATTTAGCCCCCAAAATTTGCATAATACATTAAAGTGACGAACATTTTAGTCTGTTCTCCAATTACAGTGAAGTTTTTACCCCCTATTCAAGTTTTTTTTGTAATTCTACGTTTTTAATATTTTTACGCAAATTCTGCGTTTTTTGCGCAAAAAGACACTTTTGCTATTATTCAATAGCTGAGGTTCAGCTTCATCCATACATCAAATTACATTTTGGGAATTTGCACTGTATTTTTTTTTTTTTTTTTTTTTTTTTTTTTTTTTTTTTTTTTTTTTTTTTTTTTTTTTTTTTTTTTTTTTTTTTAGATTGAAGTATACGTTGAAAACAGGCAATAGACCATCAAAAATTGAAAAAAAAAATGTTTTGCACGTCTAGGCCATTCTCTAAGAAAGAGTCTAAGTAATATCGTATCTTTATCCTGGTGAATGGATAGATCTTTCCGGTGCACTTTGAGGAGTAGGCTTGGCGCAAAATCACACCTTTTAGAGGGAACACAAACCGTGTTCCCGTGTTCGTTAAATTGTTCGTAATCTTGTATTATTCGTCACACTGGAAAAATGTAATAACAGATAATTATGATAATCAAATTCTGGGATTATGGGACTAGTCCTGTAGATTTACATGTTTGTCAGCATTGTAACCGACACGGAAGTACTTACGTTACTTGCATTCCCGACAGACCAAAAGCATTAGCTTTTTCAAGTAATCTTAAAGCATCTGGATTAGATAGGGATGGATCCTTATTCACGGGCACAGTAGATTCAAGGGCTTCGTCTATTATATGCAGAACCTGAAATTAACAAGCAAAATTTATACCATTTTGTGGTTGAAACCAGAAAAATAAAGTAATTACTTTGTCAATACCTGTCACTAAGGTTGATTAGTGGTTGTGGGTATCTGTAACGGACAAAGCTTGAATTTAATGCCTTCAAATACCTTCCAGGCCAGATCAGCACAAAAGCGCTATCATTAACAGCTGGTATTAGACCAAAACAAAAATTATACAATATTCAGGGGCATACAAGGGGTACCAAATTTTGACACCCAGGCAAGACACAGAATCTGAAAAAAAACGTCAGGATTCTTAACTTATTCTATAGCAGAAAAAATCCTTGGTAGGACTCCTATGGTGACACTCGGAGTAGGACCACTTATTCGGTTAGGAAAAGGAAACAGAGGAAAAGCGAGGTAAATTTGGACCCCGTCTAAAGGAAGCAGGCTAATAATATACAAGTTGAGCCATTAGGTTCCTTCTTATATTCTTTTCCCAGATCATAGCCGCTTTCATGACAACGCACTCTACCCCTACCCCGCTGATGGTCCAAGATATAGCCCTAACAATGCATTTCTGCGTTGTTTTGCATCTCATGATATGCCATGTCTTTTCTGTTAAATGGCATTCTCGCATTAATGACTCGGTAAAATCCAAGTTCATGAAAATGATTGGTTGCAATGTTGGATTGAAATAGCGTACTATCCGAAATGATATAAATAAGGATTAAAATGGAGAGAAACGTGATAATCTGGTTAATAAAAACACGCTAGGTGTTATAATGTAAGAACGTTGTTGTTTTAATGTTTTCTTTTATTTTTTTATATATATACTATAGGGCTATATCTAGGACCATCAGGTGGGGGAATTGTCAGAAAAAGACCATGATATTTAGACAAAGCATAGAATAAGGAGTCTAATTGTACTACTGTTATTCTATTAGCATGTTTCCTTTAGATGCGGTCAACCACATCAAATTTACCATAGGAGACTTCTGAAAAAATTGTTTCCTTAGATTCTACAAAATATACCAACAACCCATTTTGGTATAACAACAACTTATTTTGATATTTTTGTGCCAAAACGGAAGAGGATATCTTGCTTCCTTAATTCCACTGGAGAACAAGAATAAAGGTTTTAAGCTTTTTGCGGGAGCACTGCTTGTCTATGAATTTAAATGAGAAAAGTAATTTCCTTTCATTTTGTTGATAAAATCATATTTCTTCAAATTTAATAATAATAATTGAAAAGAAATAAAAAACAATAAGATGTATCTTCCAAGCTTTCCAACTAAACTTATTCGATCGATTCTTCCTTACACAGCTCAAAATTGTAAGGACTTCAATAGTGACGTAAATCTAAGGAGAAAGTCACACTGAGTCTTACGCAACTAGAATTTCTCTTGTTTCTGACCGATTTCCCAAAAGCTAGGTATTGATCTATGCTGCATAGCAGGGGCTTTCCTTGGGAGGGGGAAACCATGGAATACTCTCTGCCAAAAACCGTGAAAATTGTATGTCCAATATCATTGAGTTAAATGAAAGAACTTTGAACAGCAGAACGAGAAATCTAAAAGAAATACGCAAGGAGTGAGACAGTTGCGGATCCAGTGGGGGGGGGAGGGGACGAACGCCCCCTAACGTAGTCTAAAGTAATGTAATTTACTTAATTAACACAAGTTTGCGGTAATTAAACTTGCTCCTAACGCAAGTTTATCGAATCAACCTATTTTGCGCACCCCCCCAAAAAAAAATCCTGGATCCGCCCCTGGAGTGAGAACAGTTCCTGAGACCCTAAGAAGTAATGTTTCAGTCTATACAGGAGTAAGCTCAATTGGCCTATCAAACAGCATGCACGCATGTTCTCTTTTGAGCGGAGGGGGGGGGGGATTTGCCAGAACAATAAGAATAGGCGAATGATATGAGATCGGTAAATTATGGTGGAGATCGTCAACAAACCTTGGGTATTCGTGAAGTTCAGGCTCGAGCATTTCGCGACGTCCGAGATTGTCGTGATTCTATAGAAAATGGAAGTAGGGTGGGCTGCTGCACTAGACTTTATAGTCCAAAAAGGCGGTGTTAATCTCCATTCCATGGCCCTCCAACCAGGAGGTGCAATGGGGGGTGGCATCCATCCTATACTATCAAACACTCTTCCTGCCTAGAGAATGGGCTAAATTCGGGCAAAATATCCAAAATCATTGTTTTTGAAAGAATCTTACTGCTGACAGATTTCATTAACAGTTGCATAAAAATGTACAAGTAGAAAGTTAAAAACTGAATGGACATGCATCAACTAATAATATGTGGGACAATTAGGCTCTATTGATAACAAAGGCACCTAGATCCAAATTTTATTATTATAATGGGCAAAGGGGGTCATGATGTAACATTATTTTTTTTATTTCTACCTATTTTAGGGGTTGCCACGTTGGCAAGTTTGTACAATGATGATCTAAAAACATAGTAAAGTAACATAATACATGACATTGATTGGGATATATAGACCACTCAATAAAAGGGTTGATTTCATGTTACCTGAGTTACACGCTGATCCAAGGTTTCCGGTAAAAGCAATTTTATAACCCCCTTAGGAAATTATTTTTCATAACAGCCTACGGATTTCCTTCATCAGCGAATGACTGTTTTTCAGACACGAAAATTGTTCCACCCACTTAACTACAGGAAGAACGTATAGAGAACGATAGAAAGGAAAATATCTTCAGTTTTGAAGAGAAACGGGCACTCCACTTGGTGCACAAAGAGAAACTGTAAGCAGGGATTTACCAAAAGAGGGGATGTAACCCTCCAAAACTGGAGATTTTCCAAAAGTTTCTTAAATATTTTATACAGATCCACCATTTTTCTAAGTTGCACCCTATTCCTCCTTGAAAGTCAGCAGCCCCAAAACGAAGCACCACCAGGGCATCTGGTGCACATACAAACCATTGGGGGGGGAGAGGGGTTTTTAGGACGGGTATGACCGAAGAGATTAAAAATCATCAAATTTCTCGGCATCTACCCGAAAACAAGAAGATGTTTCTGAATATTATCAGAATATTTGGCGCGCATTAATCCTTTGTGTTTGTTATTTGCCAAATCATTCACACGCGCTTATATAGTGCTCCTTATTTAATTTTAACTTCACGGAGTTTTTTAAAGACAAGCACAGACCAATATTAAAATCTAAAACGAGTAGGAATAAAGTCATATAAAAGGCCAAAGTGAAAGGGAACTAAACTCAGAAAAAGCTCGAAAAAGCCAGAAGGGCTACTGCCCACCCTCAAACTCCCCTATAGTATTCCTCTATTTTATCGGGGCATCAATTTTCGATACTTCTCAAGCATTTGGGGGGGAAAAAAAATGAAAAATGGCGCAACAAAATTTCTCTTTAAACAGTGAAACTAGATTAGTCGTAAGTTTATTCATCCTAAGAAATTGTTTATTACATCCTATAAACTTCATTAGTATTTGTTTTTTTATGGTTACGATAAAAATGATTATTTTGGGCCAGTTTTACTGAAAACTAAACATACTCTTTGAAGTTGTCAACTGATGTTTTAAAATTTTCGTTTAGGTTGCAACGCCCTACACATTTGAACAGAAAGGAATTAAAAGGAAAAACAGTGCTGAAAGTGTTATTCTGAAAAACTAAATTTATTATCGCAGATGTTCAAAATACGTATTGTTTCCAGTCAAGTCCAAACGACGCTCGTGCCTTAAGAGTGTTTGTGGAGGGTGTTCCAAGCTCTTATTTGACGCAAATTCTGTTCGTTTTAAGCTTAACTTGATCGATGTTTCTAATTTCTGCTTTCTAACTTCGTTTTCAAGCTTGACCTGTATTACAACTTTATTTCTGCTCGTTATGGGCTTAACATGGCGTTTTACTTTTTTTAAACAGCTTTTCTAAACCACTTTTTAAAGTTATTTCTCTTAGTTTTTTTTTTTAATTGTGTAGTTTAAATAATTGTTAATTTTAGATCTAATTTTAAAGATTTATCCTTTAATTTTTTTTATAAAGAAATAAAATATTAGATTTCAATTTAAAGTTTACATACAATTTTAGCATATAATCGAAATTTCCAAACAATCCTTTGCTCCTTTTTTACCGAGTCAGAACTATTACCATTTTCACATGGAGTCATAACCAGGGCGTCCCGAGAGGAGGAGTGGCGGAGGGGGGTTCACCATCCCCTAAATTTTTTGTCATTCGGTAAAGTTTTCGATGAAGCCGAAAATTTCGGCAGAAATTTGTAAAATTTCTGATTTCTGCTGAAAATTCGGGAGAAATCAGGTAGCGATTCGGTAAAACCTAAGAAATTCGCCCCCCCCCCAATGAAAAAAGGCTCGGTACGCCCCTGGCCATAACTGAGTTCGTTTTTGTACCAAGTCAGTTACTGACAAAGCAGTGATTTTCCGTAGTTTGGAGTCAGCTCATTTTTGCACTGAATTAGGACTTTGCTCATTCTGAAACGAAAAAGATGTCAACTTAATCCTCCACCGAGTCAGGACTTAGCTCACAGTTACACCAAGACAGTACTCAATAATGAACTCGATTTTTCTTCAAAACCTTGCGAAATCCAGGATTCAGCCTGTTTTGCAGAGAGTTAATATTTTGCTCTTTTTTTGCACCAAACCCGGACTTAGTTCGCTTTTGCACTGAGTTAGGAGTTAGCTGATTCTGCAACAATTTAGTCCACAGGAATGCAGTATAGTTCCAGAAAATTGCCCTTGCTTATTTGTGCACCAATCCAGTCTATAGTAGTTCTATGAAATTCCCTAGCTTAAGACTAAGATGTTTTTTACACAGAGTTAGGACTTTGCTAGTTTCCTGCACCGAGTCAGGACTCTGTTCATTTTCAGAGGCATACACCCCTTCCCGAAACTTCGCAGGAATGTACTCGAATCTGCATGAAGCTCATAGGGCAAGAATGTTGGACCAACGGGACGGATTTTTAGAGGCGTGGGCTTCTTCCGAGACCCACTTGCCTTCCCTACAAAATGCCCGAATCTGCTTAGAAATTGTTAAGCACGTATCTACATCCATGGAGACTCTCTTTAAACAAATTTAGACCACCAAACCTTAAGGTCCAGGTGCAAGTAAAATTAAAATAATTCATAGTTCAGGGAATTGCCTTTTTTTGAAAGTTCAAAGCCTGCCATAACTGTAAGAGCCAACGATCTAAAATTTATGGGTGGAAGTTGATTCTATTGTTGCTATGTACTTTTCGAATTTTAAACAATTTAGTACTTGATTTTGAAATTCCCTAAAGATCCACCAATTTGTTTTGAACTCTAAAAAGAGCAAAAAAAACACCCTAATTCTGTTCGATAGAGCCCCCTCCCTGGTTTCTATATTCGTTCTATAAGAATTAGCCGAGGAAAATAAAGACAGTAAAAGGGACACACGTTGCTCTTTACTAAGTAAACGGCATTGCGTTGACTTTATCTAACGTAAAACTGGAAACTTAACAATTTTTAGCCTATTACAAGGAAGGTTCAAGGGACACAATTCCTTTTCCCCAAATGAATAGAAAACGATAAATGTGTATTTTTAAATGTACAAATGGAATATAGAAGCATAATTTGATTCGTTGATGCCAACAGTCAAACAGTTATTTTTTTTTGGGGGGGGGGAGGGGGTCTTCAAATCAATCATAAGAAAAACATCCCCGTCTCCTAATTCGAGGCATAGCCTTTTCCTTAGTTTGTTCCCTCCCAAGAAAGATTTTCTCCCTCCTGAGGTCTACACGGCCTCACGACACGTTTTTAGCGGAACCCCTCTTCCGTTCGATACTGGAGAAGAAGCAAGAAGGCCTTTCCGTCGGATTGGAAAGTGTCAGTAATAATTCCAGTATTTAAAATGGGAGACAAATGTGAAAGTCATCTACCGAGGGATATCACTCATGGATATGGCTATCAAAGTATTCGTGATTGTTTTGCTCAAAATGTTCGAGAGAGGAAGGGATGAGCGGACACGTGAAAATAAGTCCGGATTTCGAAGAGGGAGAGGGTACACTGACCAGACCATCACTCTTCGTCTTATTCTCCGACGGTGATTATAATTTATACAACAGCAACTTATGACTAGACTATTATCTGTTTTATTACTTTTAGTCTACCTGTTGTTCTTGACTCTGAGTTGTTCCTTTCACATCTGCTTCTATTACTTTAGCATTGTTAATGAAATGCTCAAAATCTTCTGATTCCGGGATCTTCCTTTTCGTCACCCATAATGGAGGATTTCCTGGCAGTTCACTAGTCACAGATTGCTCTAGCTTGTCCAGAGTTAATGCCACATTGGCTACAAAAGGGAAAGAAAGGAATAGAGCATGTCAAGCGGAAAAGGGATTTAGACGAAGCTGCTTTGAAATTAGTGAGGCTAAAATAAGAAAAACACAAATATAGGAAATTAGTAATCCTTTGCATAAGCAGTACTGTTTAATATGTTGTCAAGCCATAAGTTGTTTTTCTTTTTTTTATACTATAAAGAAGAAAATTTAACACCAAAGAAGAAAAGAAGAAATACCAAAATTATGCAGAAGAAAAGTTAATACCAAATCAGAACTATGGGGGTGCCAGAAGACTTTTCAGGGCGGTCAAAAATATCAAAATTTGCATTTCGTACCATAGTTTTTTCAGCTACTACAATTTTTTTTCCTTTAACTATCCAATCTTTCAGGAAGATTCACACCTCATTTGTGTAGGTATGCAGTTTCACATTGGCAAGCCCGAGTCACGTACAACGTACTGACGTTGTCTACTCTCAACAGTACCTCTGACATCTATGGGTATTTCTGCGTATTTTAGTTTGAACATCGCCACAAGCGTCATTTATCAAATTTTAATCTTCAACAGCCTTCTAGAGGTTCTTCAGTCAAAACCTTTTCTTGGGATTTTATCTTTGAAAAGTTTATCTAAAACAATGTCTTCAAAATTCAACATGACGTTATAACAGGGTGTATTCAGCAAAAATTGTTTGCTAAATAAACATGTTGCACACGAGATATCAGAAAATAAATCACAAATTTTCACGCAGAAAAATTATGATCTGAGTTCAAAACTGTCTATCTGATGCAAAAAAACCTACGACTTAAATACTGAATAAAATGAGAAAAATTTAAACTAAAAAACGTGTAACTGGCACACACCTAGCCCTAATTGCTTCCGAAAATTACCTACGGTTGGATGATGATGAAAAACAAACGAACAATTTATAGGTAAGTTTGGCTTCATACGAGGTGGTATTAACTGCCACTAGATTTTGCTGGAGGAACATTTTGTCTTTTTTTTCTCCTTTTCTTTGTAGCATGATTTAAAAAGGTCCGAAAATAAAATTGCCGATTTTTACAAGTTTCTTAGCATATAATATTGATCTTTTTGCCCGTATCCACTTCTCTCTCTCTTTTTCTAATGTTTTGCAAAATAAAATCTCCACAAATGTCAATTGATAAAAAAACTGATTTTTTTTTTAAATGCAGCAACAAAGTGCATTATTGCATTGCCACATACTGATGTTAATTGTTTTTACTTGGTAGATCTAATGTGAATAAAATCTATACGTACAGAATCATTAAAAGAATTGGATTTTTTTCACTAATCAAACTATCAATATACAGCTCTAAAAAAAACATTCTGGGAGCTACATTTTTGTTTTCATTTTAGAGCAAAAGAAATGAAAAAACTATTTCACAATTACATTTGAAGGTTGTACGGCGTCCAACTCATCAAATTACGCACGGGATACCCGCAAGGGGCCCAGCCCCTTCCCAGAAATCCCAAATTTTCTTGACTTTCTGGGCACTTCTTAGTCAAATTTTGAGGGGAACATGCTCCTTGGCCTCTCTTCATCAGGAGGAATTTATTTTCACTAAGTCTGCAATATGGATGATAACGGTTTACAACCCTCCTAATATTGCAAAAGAGTGGCTTTTGAGGTAAACGGTCATTGTTTTTAAGGTGGACTGAACTACTGAACTAGAGTGAACTTCAGTTTTTTTATAGCAAAAATAGCGGAGGGCCGAAGGGGTCGAAACCCCTCTAAATTAGGTTAACTGAAAAGATAGGGTAAACTTTATTTATTTATTTCATTTACTTTTATTTTTCCTCTGTGGAGTTGATGTGCCCTGAGTGTTTATTTCATGATACATGTTGGTCTTCACTGGGCTTTGACTCCCAGGCCTCAGGTGTGGTCTCTTTTTAATCTTATATGTTGTTCGCCGATTAATCTTTTTTTTTTGGTTGTTGCTTATATTGTATTTTTTTTTTATCCCCCTTGGATTCCTGGCCATGGAGCCTTTCGAGGGGGAACAAGAGTAAAAATGTATTTATTGGTGGATAAAACTCTGAACTCTGACAAGAAAAACGGACAGCAATTAAATATATAAAAAACAAGTTAAAAAATCGAAATAAAGAGCGATGTAAAACTTTAAACGGAAAGAAACCATTCTAATAACTCAACATCATATTTTTTTGGGCTTTAGACAATCAAATTTCCGTTTAAAATGCTTAATATTGAAATGGGTAAACAAAATAAGGGCAATCACTACCTTGTAATATTTTCTGGTCTAAAATACTTTCAAGAAAGCATTAATCAGACCGATTGGCAAGTGCTTTTTCTTTCACAGTTGAAAATACAACTTAAAAGTAAAACGCGATTTATCTTAAGCTATTCTCCCTGGACATGGTTTCCAATTCTTTTTGGTTCCAAATATTAAAAAGGCAGAGTTTCAACCCTTTAGGTTTAGGGGAGGGGGTTTCTTATAAGAGGATAAAGTTTGTAAACTTCAACTTAAAACCATTTTTTTGTTTATCTAAATAGTGAAGAACATTCCTTTTTTAACACCCCAAATACACATGTTACCGTGAATGTTCGAAATTGGTGAATATCGACATTCACCAGCAAATATCAGAAATACCTTTTTTTTCTTCTTGCATTCAGTCAGGGTTGCCAGTCACATTTTTCAGTTTTATGCAAGGTTTGATGGTGACAGGTTAGGTTGGGTTAGGTTAGGTTTTTAACCCATTTCTGAGATGTATAGCCTAATTTAACCTAACCCAATCTAACCTAACTTTTACCATCAGAGCTTGCATAATAATCGAAAAGCTGATTCGCAAAGCTAACTAATTCCAAGCAGAGAAACAGGAATTTCGGACATTCACCGGTTAATGTCGACATTAACCAGATTTTGGGCATTTACAATAACATAAACATTTCCAAAAATAACATCTCAAATATATACATTGGTAGTATGATCCCAAGTATACACATTTAACTTAATTTAGGTTACGAAAATCTATCTACAAAAGAAAATTTTACTCGGGAATCCTTTTACGCAAAATTATTTTCTAATACAAATTCTCTCTAACTTGTAACTTTCAAGTAATAATTCAAGAATCACAACAAAAAAAAACGTATTTTTAGACTAATAGAACAAGAATATTACCCAGAATGTGTTTAAACTAGAACTTATAATTTAAGAGTCAAAACAAAAAACTCTCATCCTCATCTAAGGTGAGGAGGTAGGAAGGCTCCAGTAAGGAAAATATAAAATTTACTTTTTTTAAATTTGAATACAAGAACAGCTAAGATTAATATTTCCTAAATAACTATTAAAGTGGGATACATACATAAATGATACAGCAAAAAATTTGAATCCTTAGGTCCTCTGTGCATCTGAATAGCATCGTTTGTTGGAGCAAATAATGTCCCTTGTCTAAACTTTAAAAGAGTCGAAACAAGCTCATCTTTCGTTACAAGATCAGCAAACTAGAAAAAAATTATAATATTACATAGTAACAGTATCATTTTGATGGTGTCGTACCTTTTCTTGTAGGTGAAAACGGTCGGTTTCTATGGGAAAACCTTTTTTTTAGAAAATGGTGAATATTAATTTTTCATGAAGAAGGAACCTTTTCATTGGGAAAAACGGTGCACGTGAACAATAGCTTGAAGATCGTGAATCTTTTCAGAACCTGAAATTTTAAAATCTTCAGTTTTATTTATAGCTGTTTTGGATCATTCCTCTCAAAGTCTACGTCATAACTAATTGGTAAAACTAAGTAGTTACCCTTCCCAAATTTCAGCCTTCGAATGACTGGAGATACTAGTATATGGGCCAATTGGGGTTCTTTACTTTTAACATGTCGTCTTTCTGGACGACTTAAACTAGCAAGGGAAGTAAATTTGTACACAGTTCGCAACTGGGAGGATGTGATGATTCCGGCTACCTTATCGGTTCGTTCAGACTTCGGTCTGGGCGTGACTTTGGGGCATGCTTGGAACTTGGTTCCTGCTGAGATCCGGCAGTTATGAACACTGGGTTCCTTTAAGAGACAGATGAAAAGCTTTTTATTAAGGGTAAATATTAAATATTTTTTTTTGGTTTTGGGATCTTTATATTTATCGGGCGTTGTTTTGTTAGCGTTGGATCCTCGACAACGTGGAAAATTTTTAATTGGTTTTTGATTGTTGGGTGATTGAAGGATCGCCATTTCTGCGAGGACTGTCGCTGAGTTGATTTCTTTTCCTTACAGATTTATAATTTGGCGGTGTTTGGTATGGAAATGCCCAGTCGTAACACTATTTATTTATTGTAAGTCGTTTCCGAAATAATGGGCCATTGAACCCTTCGGGATATTGTTTCTGTTATTGCTATTTTATTGAAATAAATGGGACTTGAATATCAATAGCAGCAGTCGAATCTTCGTTTTACGATAACATATAAGGTCAGCCGGTGTACCCTGATGCGACAACCAGGTTAGCTTATGGGCCATTTTATGACCAAACACCGTAGTGGTTGAACTAGATGTGCACCTACAAGTACAAATTGTTGCAATCTACAACCACTGACAAATTCTTTCCCCGCACTAAAGTGGTCTAAGATGAGAAACTGTCTATCACTATCTGTACTAACCTGACATTAAAGTCCCCTAATAAAGATATATTTCTACCAGGGACCTTGTCCATTGTTCCTGCAACACTGTATGCGGATGCATTCGAATTTCTACTGTCTCTGTCAGTCGTCCTACAGGCCCACAGACCATTACGACGGATACATTACAATTTTTCGTCATAGAGCGTGCCATTAGAACTCAATTATTAACACATTTCCAGCCTGAACAAGGCTCAAAAGTTTCCTTATTCGTCATGAGTTCTATTCCCTTCCAATGTACCCCCACCTTCCTACCTAAATTTATAAATAAAATATGATACAACGTTATGTTTCCTAACCCTGGGAGATGAGTATTCAGAACCCTACCAAGTCCCGTTCAAAACGTCTGAATTCGTCAATTAAAATGCAATTTCGTTTTTTTTAATTTAATCATGTATCAGAGCGTTCAGGGTAATAAACAGCAGAAAAAGAGCGAACCCTGACAAAATTCCATGTAAAAACTGTAGACTTTCAGTAAATACATTTGCAAAATATTTTTTATGAAATTAACAATTATGCTTAATTGTTACGTTTTTGATAGATTAACTAATCATGTTGTGTATAGTTATTAAATGTGTACTGATTTTTCGGTGTAATAAATGTGTAACGCTGACTTGATTAAATTTGTAGCACTGTTTCTTGATGTAAATTACCGAAGAAAATGTTCAGTGTACCAAAAACTACAATTTTCATCTCAATAGAAAGTTAGATCTTGATCAAAGAGGCTATTTTGTGTACGTTGAGCCTTAGACAGTAAGGAGGAGGTGGCTCTACTGCCCATATCCAAATGACGTCCCTACTTCAAAGGATGTTTGTTCCATGGGATCAATTTATCTTGTCAGAGCGCAAGTTTCCAACAGTGTGTTTTTTATGCTATTTTAAGGAGTAAAAAAAATAAAAAATAGTTCCATTTTGCTAAAATAGTTCCAATCTTGCATTAAAATAGCGCGTACACTTTCCCTCCCGCAAACCCAGATAATACTTTTGTGCAAAGCCCCCAACCTTTCATCCCGCTGAAAGTTGAATACAGATTATTCGCGTCCCCATAAGGGATGGAATAGTACGATTTTTTTTAATTCATTTTTTTTTCAAAATAGCGTGTAAATATATATATTTAATTTAATACCGTGCACAACTTTAAAAACTAAATTAAAACTATTTGATTCAATACATTTTTTAAAATAATAGTGACATTTATGGTATCGAGTTTCTACGACATACTTATCTTTAGAATTAAAAATTTCCTAAATTCAGAGTGCATTCCATGCAGGTGGGTCTCAGCTTACTATAACGCTCTATGATTTCATCTCAACCGTAAATCCAACTGACTCTAATTTCATTTGAGAAACATTTGGGCTCAAGGGTGCAGATTTTTTTTCGTGAATTTATTCCGTAATGGCAGTAATCTTTATTTCTTAACAAAGATAGATACCATAAACGGGGTTAACAGCAATTTTTACATACAAAATTAGCCAAAAAGAATGTTAATTTTAATTTGTTTATCAAATTATTTTTCTTTCTTATTATTTGGGTATATTTTTCATTATGACTCTTCCTTTTCCTTTTTTTATACGTATAATTGTTTGATTTTGAGTTGGTTATAAAAGGGTACTTGCTACATGTTATACAATTTATTTTTCAAACTATTGTGTACGGGTGACATGGATAAGATTTAATTAAAAATTAACTAAAAAAAAAACAAGATTTTTAAACTGAAAAAAAGGAGCGACATTAAAACTTAAAACGAACAGAAATTATTCGTATAGGAAAGGGGCTGTCCCCTCCTCAACGCCTCGTTCTTTACGCTAAAGTTAGACTCTTTCTCACAACTGTATTTTTTAAGACAATAAAACACTTTAGCGTAAAGAGCGAGGCGTTGAGGAGGGGACAACCCCTTTCATATACGAAATTATTTATGTTCGTTTTAAGTTTTAACGTCGCTCCTTACTTTCAGTTAAAAAAACCTGTTTTTTTTTTATTTAATTTTTGAAGGTTTTTGAATTAATGCAGGTTTTGATTTTGGCTCACCGTACATGAATAATTAAAACAAAATATATATATTAATTTTACTTTTATTTGGTTAAATAGCTTTCTAGAAAGTTGTTTAGTTTTATTTACGAACGTTTTTATTAGTAATAATTATACGTAACTTGCGGATTAACTTACATAGCGAACTTCTATGTTCATATATTTTTAATACGTATATTAGGGGATTCGCCCCCTTTTCAATACCTCGCTCTTTACGCTAAAGTTCAAATTTTTTTCCAATTCTTCAAAAATGACCCCTTAATCACAATGGCTGTTAATTAGAATAAATAGCTCTTATGAAAGTACTAAATAATCTTTGGCTTAAAGAGCGAGGTATTGACTAGGGGGCGAACCCAATCATATACGTAATAATTTGTGTTTGTTTTAAGTTTTGATGTTACTCCTTAATTTAAGTTGAAAAACCTGGTTCTTCATTTAATTTCTGATCGTTTTTTAAAATAACGCCGGGAAATCCTGCGCCCCTTCATAGCAATGTCCCTTCCCCTATGGTAACATCTTCCATGGAAAGATTCTCCCAAATGACCGCCGACCCCCCCCCCCCTCCACACTACCAGAAAAAATCCTCCCGAAAACGTTTGTATCATAGGCAGCGCAATAGCGCTGCCTAAGTAAAGAAAGATGTTGGCACACTGTATTATTTATTTTTTGGTCTTAGACCAGGGCACTTCCTATCGAAGGGGTTGTCGTAGAAACTTCGAAAAGGGCTTATTCGATTGGAAATTGGAGTGGCTTGTGCCCTTTTCAATAGTCAAAAGTGATTGCAAGGCAACTAACACCCCTTCCACGCCCACCATTTCCCCAAACACATCCAATCAAAATTTTGAGATAGCCATTTTGTTCAGCGTAGTTGATTTCCAACTAGAAATTATGTTTTTGGGGAGGACATTCCCCCACAGCCCTCAGCGCAAGGGTTGTAAGTTATGCCCTGGGGACATATAAGGTTTCAGAGGCAACGCTGTAGCGTTGCCTATAGTAAAGGCCATACGGCTCCAATGTTTTATTAGTTATTATTATTTATTTTTTTTTCCAGAGGCACTTCATATGGAAGGGGTCGTCGTAGAAGCTTCAAAGGGGGCTCATTCGATTGGAAATCGAGAGTTCTAGTGCCCTTTTTAATAGTCAAAAATGATTGGAGGGCAACTAGCTCCCCCCCCCCCCCACGCCCATCCTTCCCCCAAACACATCGTTGTCGTAGAAACTTCAAAACAGGCTCATTCGATTGGAAATTGAAGGGCTAGTGCCCTTTTTAATAGTCGAAAATGATTGGAGTGTAACTAGCCCCCTTTCCCCCCACGCCCATTATTTCCCCAAAAACATCCAATCAAAATTTTCAGATAGCCATTTTGTTCAGCGTAGTTGATTTCCAGATAGAAAATATATTTTTGAGGAGGACACTCCCCCACAACCCTCAGGGCAAGGGTTTTAAGATATACCCTGGGGGCATATAAGGTTTTTATAGAAGGCGTTGTCGTAGAAACTTCAAAACAGGCTCATTCGATTGGAAATTAAAGAACTAGTGCCCTTTTTAATAGTCGAAAGTGATTGAAGTGTAAATAGCCCCCCTTCCCTCCTCCACGCCCATCATTTCCCCAAACACATCCAATCAAAATTTTGAGATAGCCATTTTGTTCAGCGTAGTTGATTTCCAGATAGAAAATATATTTTTGAGGAGGACACTCCCCCACAACCCTCAGGGCAAGGGTTTTAAGTTATGCCCTGGGGGCATATAAGGTTTTTATAGAAGGCGTTGTCGTAGAAACTTCAAAACAGGCTCATTCGATTGGAAATTGAAGGGCTAGTGCCCTTTTTAATAGTCGAAAATGATTGGAGTGTAACTAGCCCCCTTCCCCCCCCACGCCCATTATTTCCCCAAAAACATCCAATCAAAATTTTCAGATAGCCATTTTGTTCAGCGTAGTAGATTTCCAGATAGAAAATATATTTTTGAGGAGGACACTCCCCCACAACCCTTAGGGCAAGGGTTTTAAGATATGCCCTGGGGGCATATAAGGTTTTTATAGAAGGCGCTGTCGTAGAAACTTCAAAAAAGGCTCATTCGATTGGAAATTCAAAGCGATAGTGCCCTTTTTAATAGTCGAAAGTGATTGGAGGGCCACTAGCCCCCACCCCCGCCCATCATTCCCCCAAACACATCCAACCAAATTTTGAGATAGTCATTTTGTTCAGCGTAGTTGATTTTCAGATAGAAAACATGTTTTTGAGGAGGACACTCCCCCACAACCCTCAGGGCAAGAGTTTTAAGTTATGCCCTGGGGGCATATAAGGTTTTAATAGAAGGCGTTGTCGTAGAAACTTCAAAACAGGCACATTCAATTGGAAATTCAAAGGGCTAGTGCCCTTTTTAATAGTCGAAAGTGATTGGAGGTCAACTAGCCCCCCCCCCACGCCCATCATTCCCCCAAACACATCCAATAAAAATTTTGAGATAGGCATTTTGTTCGGCGTAGTTGATTTCCAGATAGAAATTATGTTTTTGAGGAGGACAATCCCCCACAACCCTCAGGGCAAGGGTTTTAAGTTATGCCCTGGGGGCATGTAAGGTTTTTATAGAAGGCGGTGTCGTAGAAACTTCAAAAAAGGCTCATTCGATTGGAAATTCCGAGGGCTAGTGCCCTTTGTGATAGTCGAAAGTGATTTGAGGGCAACTAAGCCCCCTCTCACGCCCACCTTTTCCCCAAACACATCCAATCAAAATTTTAAGACAGCCATTTTATTAAACGTAGTTTTAAGTTCTGGAACTTAGGTCTTTGAGGATTACACCTCCCCCAAAGCCCTCAGGGCAAGGGTTGCAATTTAAGGATTCTCCGAATCCTTCATATTATTTCTTATGGAAGGGATGCTCGTATAAACTTTAGAGAGGGCTCATTTGATTGAAAATTGAAAGTTCTTGTTCACTTTTTAAGAGTCAAAAGAGATTGAAGGGCAACTAGCCCCTCTCCCTCCTCCACGCCCTAAATGCATCAGATAAAAATTTCGAGATAGACATTTTGTTAAAATAGTTCAAAGTTCTGATAACAAAAAACTCCGGTGTCGACACAGCCCACCAGGACCCCGGGGTAGGTGTTTTGTATGGGAAGAACACATAGGAAATCTATTATAATTATCCAATTATAAGGTTAAAATACATACTCTGTGATAGATGCAAAATTGCTTTGGCACACAAATTCCTATTAAGGTCAATTCCAAACAGTCGTGATCCCTTTGTGTCAGCAAGTGAAATGGTCTAAACCCCCTTATTGGAGCTATTTTTTCAATCCATTCATTGTTGTCAATCGCTGTCCACAAGTTATGCAAGCTGTCTATTGCTCATATATAAGGTTTTTATCAAAGAGGTAATCGTATAGACTTTGAAAAAAGCCTCATTCAATTTAAATTGAAAGTTCTAGATCCGTTTTTTAAGGTCAAGAATAATCGGGCAGTAAGCACCCCCTCCCCATGCCATAAAAACTTGAAACTTTTTGCATTCAAAAACGAACAAAAATTAATTAAAGAAAACTTTCCGAGAAATAAGTTTTTCAAAGAAAAGTAAAGGCCATTTTAAACTTAAGCTCAGGAGATACAAATACCTGTTAAAATTCAAACTCAAAACGACCAGCAATTACTATTAAAGAATAAATGTTGCCTAAGTAAAGAACGATGTGGGCACAATGTTTTTTTTTTTTCTCTCCATACCCGGGCACTTCGTATCGAAGGAGTTGTCGTAGAAACTTCGAAAAGGGCTCATTCGATTGGAAATTGGAGTGGCTAGTGCCCTTTTTAATAGTCAAAAGTGATTGGAGGGCAACTAGCGCCCCCCCCCCCTACGCCCATCATTTCCCCAAACACATCCAATCAAAATTTTGAGATAGCCATTTTGTACAGCGTAGTTGATATCCAGAGAGAAAATATGTTTTGAGGAGGACAGTCCCCCACAACCCTCGGGAAAGGGTTTTAAGTTATGCCCTGAGGGCATATAAGAACGATGTTGGCAAAATGTACTGTTTAGTATTTTTTCCTTTAGAGCAGGGCACTTCATATGGAAGGGGTTGTCGTAGTAACTTCAAAAGGGGCTCATTCGATTGGAAATTGAGAGTTCTAGTGCCCTTTTTAATAGTCGAAAGTGATTGGAGGGCAAATAGCCCCCCATGCCCATCATTCCCCCAAACACATCCAATCAAAATTCTGAGATAGCCATTTTGTTCAGCATAGTTGATTTCCAGATAGAAAATATATTTTTGAGGAGGACACTCCCCCACAACCCTGATAACGATGTTACCATTGAGCCGGGTCGCTCCTTATTTACAGTTCGTTACCACAAACTGTTTGATATATAAGATTCATTAAGTCTAGAAATACCGATCAAAAGATACGATCTTTGCCTGATTTTTGAGAAAGGGGAGAAACATCCCCTAAATGTCAAGAATCTTAATGAGAATCACACCACCAGTTTCAGTGTATCAGAAAACCCTACTACAGAGGTTTCAAGCTCTATCTACAAGAATGTGGAATTTTATGTTGTTGTTTTTTTATCAGGGGTGATCGTATCGAACCAATAGCCCTACAAGATCGGCAGAGGGTTCATTTGAACGAAAACTAAAAGTTCTAGCGCCTTTCTTAAGTGACCAAAAAGATTGAAGGGCAACTAGCCCTTAAAAGGAACAGAAATTAATCCGTAAATGAAATGGCCTAATCCCTCTCAACACTCCACTCTTTACGCTAGAGTTTGACTCTTTGTCAAAACTCTTTAAGAACGGCCCCTGAAACATAAGGGCCGTTCAATCAGGATAAGAAGCTTTTCAAAGTGGTAAAAAAACTTTAGCATAAGGAGTGAGGTATTGAGGAGGGGGTAGCTCCTTTCATATACGGAACAATTTCTGTTCGTTTTAAGTTTTAATGTTGCTCAATACTTTCAGCAAAAAAAAAATTAAATTATTTTTTTAATATCTACTTGGAAGTACTACAGGCTCTATATGTGGGTCGTAAGGACTTCAGCGTCAAAACGCGACCTAAACTGTCAACAAGAACAATATGTAGTTTTTGTTACCTTGAATTTTAGTGTGTGAATGTTCAGCATACCATAATTTTTGTTATTATTGTTATTATTAATGATTCCGAGAATGTGTAGTTTTATCCCAAATGACGTGTATTTGTTTGTGGGTAGTTTTAGAACACTATTTTATTCATAAGAAATCTGCAGCCTAAGCATACAGAATCCTTGTTAAGACTTCGGCTATAAGGCTCTGAATGGTCCATGCAGAATCCTTGCTAAGACTTCAGCTATAAGGCTTTGAAGGCTCCATACAGAATCCGGGTCAAGACTTCGGCTATAAGGGTCTGAAGGCTCCATACAGAATCCAAGTTAAGACTTCGGCTATAAGGCTCTCAAGGTTTCATACAGAATCTAGGTTAAGACTTCGGTTATAAGGCTCTGAAGGCTCCATACAGAATCCTTGTTAAGACTTCGGCTATAAGCCTCTGAAGGCTCCATACAGAATCCAAGTTAAGACTTCGGCTATAAGGCTCTGAAGGCTCCATACAGAATCCTTGTTAAGACTTCGGCTATAAGGCTCTGAAGGCTCCGTACAGAATCCTTGTTAAGACTTCGGCTATAAGCCTCTGAAGGCTCCATACAGAATCCAAGTTAAGACTTCGGCTATAAGGCTCTGAAGGCTCCATACAGAATCCTTGTTAAGACTTCGGCTATAAGGCTCTGAAGGCTCCGTACAGAATCCTTGTTAAGACTTCGGCTATAAGCCTCTGAAGGCTCCATACAGAATCCAAGTTAAGACTTCGGTTATAAGGCTCTGAAGGCTCCATACAGAATCCTTGTTAAGACTTCGGCTATAAGCCTCTGAAGGCTCCATACAGAATCCAAGTTAAGACTTCGGCTATAAGGCTCTGAAGGCTCCATACAGAATCCTTGTTAAGACTTCGGCTATAAGGCTCTGAAGGCTCCGTACAGAATCCTTGTTAAGACTTCGGCTATAAGGCTCTGTCGGATACCATATGCAGAACTTGGTTTCGACGTTTCAAAATCATTATTTAAAACTTGAGGATAAATAACGTTCTTATGCACAAAAACGTTTAAAGACAAAGAATTGGATGAATTACTTCGTCAAGACCCGTACCAGACTCTAGGAAAAACAGTACAAGCAAAAACAGGAAAAACAGTACAAGCAGATAAGTCAATAGTTTCAAAACGCTTTAAAACATTTGGAATATTAGAATGACACAGAGGCTAGGAGTTTTGGGTTCTTGTACAAGTTGTTTCAATTCCCGAGAATTTAGACAAGAAGGGGGGGGGGACAAATTTGTCGTTTTCTTCAATTTTTGAAGAAAAGATATTGTCTTAAAAAAAAAGGTATTAACAAAAAAGACAAGTATTTTTCAATGAAAAAAAAATAAAGTATTTTGGTCTGATTCACAGTCAATTCAAGAAGGGGGGCAGGGCAAAAAAACTAAGGGAGGGTTAAGAGGCCCCCCTCAATCGAAGCCACTGTCCTTGTATTTACCTTGACTTATTATTGTAAAAAAAGGGAACTTATTTAAGTTCCTATTACTTATTGTTTTTGGATTACTATTGAAGCAAATGGATTGTAGCCCACTAGCTCAAAAACCCATGAATACATACTATGCGAGAGATAAGCTACAATTATTGAAATATGATTTGAGCTACATACTGTGTTTAAGTTTAACACTCACATTCCAAGTGTAGCCCAAGTTCATTTTTGTATTTTGGCTTCAAAATGTCTTATAGACCAACTTTGATGAAGAATCATAAGCCATTTGAGAAGCCTTTACTTGCCATGTTTTCAGTTGGGGTTTGCTCAAATTTTTGAAATATATCACATTTTTTAAATACATAATTGATATGTTTTGATTTTGGACGACAACATTCCAATGTTAACTTTGTAATCAAAAACCTTACAAATAACCCTTGAAAAATACACGGAAGTAAGTAAACCTGTAGAAAGTCAACGCTTTTGCGTTGTTTATGAAACCTTTAAAATTTACGTTTCCTCTTTATTCCTATGAAAAAATATCTAGAAAAATAAGTTTTTGGGAAAATTTACACATGCGCTCAATCCTTAATTCAGAACGTTTATTCGGGTAGGGGATACATAAATGTCTTACAGACTGAACATAGAGAAGATTCTTTTACCCTTATATGTGCGGGTCAGGAACGTACGAAGGATCTTATTTTGGGGGATAGTGCAACATTTCTGAAAGATGAGGGGATTAAATAGAAAAACACTGAAAACTGTCGATTTATAAGGACAATTTAAAAATAATATACGGAAAATATAGAAGAATAAGGAAGGAACCTCAGATTTCGGTTAGCGGTTAAGGTTTCCTTCCTGTGTATTTGCCTGGTGAAGATATTGCTGGGAGGTTATTTATTATGTATCCAAATAATTTTTCTTATTTTCCCTTGCAGATTTATCTTTATTTACTCTTTCGCCCTGTACAATTATTCTGGAAACTTTAAATGCCAAGCTTGCTTATAAAAGCGTAGTAGCCTACTTGGTGTGATTATTATAATAGATGCTATAATTTACAGATGCTAACGCTGTTCTTCTGTTTAATTCTTTATTCCTCCCCTCTGCCTTTTTCATTCATGTTTTTCATCTGCTCTTTATATTTGCTTATTGAAGCACATTTTGCTGATTGTTAAACGGTAGCTAATGTCAGTAAATCTGTTCCGTTGGAAATGTGGTGTCAATAATATAGATGAGGGGATCGTAACTCTAAATATGTGTAACAATAGCTGCACATAAGCACGAGGAGGGGGGGGATAATATTTATCAGAAGAATTTCTAGGAAAATTGCAGAAATGTGGCGTTTTTTTCTGTTTTGGAGCCCCCCCTCCCCCCCCCCCCCCCCCATACAAATAATGCTCTGATCCTACCCTAAGGAGTGGACCTGTGTCGATCTATCGGTACAATTTGGATAAAAAAAAGTAGTAACTTTCCGTCGACTAAAAAAAATGTTGTGGTAGATGAATGAATCTTTCAAGAATGAAAATATAGCTCGAATTAGGGCCCAGGGAGATGTTTTATTAAAATAGATTCTTATTAAAATAGATGAGGACTACAAAGGAAGAAAAATAAGAGAAATCACCAACTTTAAATACTTTTGTTTAGATAAATAGGGCCTAGATACACTAACATTTGAAAAATAGGTTCTAAACTTCCTGTAGTCCAAAATAAGAAAAATGAATATTATAGCTTTTTTCATCTTTAAACATGTTTCTTTAAACCCTTTTTTGGAATTTGCCCCTCAAAAATAGATTCATTCAGATACACTTGAATACAAATACAGATGGTTATTAGCGGTTGTATAGCAAGGTGAAATTTTCAATGGGGCAGGAAGTGCGGAGAAGGGGGAGGACTGCCCCACCCAGAACCCAGTTTGCAACCCACCCCCCAGCTGAAATTTAGTTTCTTCAAAAATCTTGTCAAAACTATATAGCATAAGCCTGCATAATTCAAGCATCCACAGAAACGGGTCAGTTCTCTAGTATTTTTTTCCCCCTTTATGATACTATATGGCTCATTTTTCAGTTTTCACTGTCATCTTCTATTGATTTGGGAAAATTGGCTCCAAATCCCCTCCCCCCACGATTTTGAAAAAAGTACGCCATTGTTGTATAGGTTTGGGTGTTCGGAGTCCATAGCAATCCAAAAAATCATAGGCGACTATAATCACTGTTTCAATCTCAACACATCCACCCATCCTAGTTTTAGACTGTGTATAGGGCAAAAATCACAATTTCACAACTACATTTTTAATGTCTAACACAACTGATGTACAGAACCAACGAAAATGAATCAAAATTAGTTATACGTGGTGTCAATTGAGGGGGGGGGCAAGGGGCCCTTGTACCCGTAAATCGAATCAACTGTGACGAAACAAGAACCTGAAAAATAAGAGTGACAGGTGGCCGAATGCATTGGAAATATATAATTTGGGCTATATATTTGCACATTTGGGGGGAGGGGGGGGGTAAAGTATAACGGGGTGCATGCAAAGTGTATTAGCTACAATTACTCTACATATTATGAAAAAAGAACTGTTTTCTCATCATGTTTCCTTCTCAATAGCCCCTAATCTAGACCTTTAACTGGGACACCCCTAACCAGTCCTAGCTACCAAGATTTTCTCATTATCATTAATGAGAAATACAGGTTGGTTTTTTTTTTTACCAAAAAAAAACCTGTAATACACTATACGATTTCAGGTGGGATCTAGTGCTGGTGGAGGAATTGTATTAATTTTTTTCCCCGACAGACCGTAACCCTGATCCAGGTTTTAGCCTGATACGGATAATTATTTGGGGAGGTTATTTTGTTTTTGTTTTTGATTGTTAGATTGGTCTTATGGTTAATGGAAATGGGCTTGATTTTCGGATATGGTTTGGATTTTGTTTGGTATGTCGTTATGGTTTTATTGCTTGATATTTTAATGATTAAAACGAATAATGGTAACATTCAAAGCGGTCTACCGGATATTACAGATTTTTTTTTTTTTTTTTTTTTTTTTTTAATTTTTTTTTTTTTTTTTTTTTTTTTACCAAGTAATTACGGAATCTTACACCAAGATTACCGTTCCACTTACCAAGTTCAACTATTTTCCGAAGTAGCAAAAGTCCCTCATCTAAAGTTTCATCATCTCCATCCTCCACAAGATAAGTCCTGCTTACTTCTGTCAGCACAATTCAAGTACTAGCCTACGCGCCTAAAGAAACATGGCGTTAAATATATTGTCTACTTGATTCTATTACTTACGTAGGTAACATACTATTTGTTGCCTTTTTTATGCTCTTTTCAAATATGATGATTGCTTCACTCGCAAATGCAACAACCCCCTCCTCCCTTGATGATCCCATATACAGCCATAATTAATATATTTTTCCGTCGCTTTGCATTTGTATATGTTTCGTTTTCTATTTGAACAGGTTCCTGGACCCATAAAAAAAAAAAAAATTAGACCTAGCCTATATTTGATTGTAAGAGAATTTCAGATCGGTTGGATATCTACTATTATTTTAAAATGATGTATAAATGCTGACAACAATGAAAGTAAACATGATAATCAGGGGCTTAATTTGCTATGAGACAGGGATGGTGACTCCCCCCCCCCAAACCCCAGTTTGCCCCCCCCCCCCTCCAGCTAAAATTTTGTTTCTTCAAAATCTTGTCAAAATTAAGATAATCCTGCATAATTCAAGTTTCTACAGAAACGATTCAGTTTTATTTAGTACATCTTTACCTTTATGGTACTATATGGCTCATTTCTAGATTTCACAGTTACTTTCACTTGAGTTGGGAAAGTTGGCTCAACCTTTACCCCTCTTCGCCAGGATTTTGACGAAATTACTCCACTGATGATAATATGACTAATAGAAACACGTAAAAAAAAAGTGTTTTAAATCTTGCACAAACCTAAAACCTAGAGCTATATATGGGAGCATCAGAAGCAGGGGCGTAAATTGCCATGGGGATAGAGGGCAACTGCCCCTCCCAGACCTTGATTTCCCCCAGACCCGAGTTTATCCCCCTCCAAGATGAAATTTAGTTTCTTCAAAAATCTTGTTTAAATTAAGATAAGCCTACATAATTCAAGCATCAACAGAAACGGATCAGTTTTCTTTACTATATTTTTACCTTTATAGTACTAGGCCTATAAAGTATCTTTATAGTACTTTTATGTTAATATATAGTACTTTCATGGTACCAAATGGCTCATTGGTACTTATGCATCATGCGGGCCTACCGCTATATATTGTAAAAGGAACTACTAATGGATACCCGTCAAACGGGTACTTGCAATAGAGAAATGGAATGCAAAGCGTGGTTTTCATTGCGTTTACAATATTTAAACTGTTGTATTTTGGGCTTTAGGGGGGAAAAGGTACCTAGGTTAGGTTATGTATTTAATTTATGCTATGCTTTACCCCCACACCCCCCCCCCCTAATGTGCAAATATATAGCCCAAATTTGTTTCTAAACTATTATATATTCATCCTATTCTATTATATTTCATTAGCATTAACCAAACTTGACTTCTTTCTTGGGCCCGTATAACGCATAAGTACAGGCTCATTTCTCAGTTTTTACTGTCATTTTCACTTGATTTAGGGAAATTGACCCCGACTTTACCCCCCCCCCCCCCCCTGCCAGGGTTTTGACGAAATTGCGCCACTGATCAGGGGGGGGGAGCATTTACGAACGAAACGATTATCGTATTTGGAAAAAGCATTAAAAAAAAGATATCGACTAGTGTGTTCACATTGTCCCTATACTACAAGATTACCCTGAAGGTTTTTCACTTTCTTTTGTTGGAGAGATACACTTGCTTTTACTCAATTTTTCTCTTAGGTCCTGGAAACAGCATTATATAACCTACCTGAGAAAGATCAGGTCTACTTTGCAGCAACTCGTACAAATTTTCACACCAAACAACCGACAAAAGGCTTCCAAAAATCCAAATATACAGCATATCTTTCATTCTAAAACGAATCCAGTCTCAAGCCAGCTCTTCTCAACTTATTCGGCTTAAATCCAAGAACTAACTAACTTAATTAAAAAATTGTGCCCGGAGAGAATAAGCCAATTGGTAAAATATGCGCGCGCTGTTTGGTGCTCTAAATTATACGCTGGTACACATCGACACAGAAATGAGCGTTACAACACTTTGGGGAGAGGGGGGGGGGGGTAAAAGAGAGCAAACCAAATGTGTAAAAATAAGCGTAAGATTATAAAAAAAAACTTGTAGTTTTGGTGGAGGGCACGGGTCCAAGGCCTCTCACTCCGGTAACTTGACTGTGCCCTGGCAGTAGCGTTAATTAGTGGGGAGAGGGCTCTGCTCCTTCTTTTTTATCCTCCTATATTTAGAAAACCTACCCCCACCTCGTAGATTTTCAAAAAATTTATTTTGCCCAGCCCTTCATTTTTTTTAATTGGAACTACTGTGCCCTAGTAAAAGAACCTATCTACGATATTAATTGTGTTGATAAAAAATAAAAGTAAAAAATTCATTTCTAGATAAAAGGAATTAAATATGGTTCAAACATAATTGCAAAACTTTTTCCTGGGGGTAGATACGTCTTCCTGACGTTCTTTTTTTTCTTCTAATTTTACTAAAATGAGATATATGCTTTCCACGCTCATTCAGGCCTGTGAGTAGCCATTTTTTTCAAAACTGACTATAATATTAAAAAGTATATAAAACCCTTTTCTAATATATATTTTGAGATTCTTCCTCTTTTCTTTCTTTTATCTTGTTGTAATTGGTCCAAGCTGAAACATCCTGGACATAATTCCTTTCCTCGATTCCTGTTCCTTTTCATTTTCTAGGAAATAAATTTGTTACCTTCATAATTTTTTTTTTATATGTGGGCAAGGCCATACCCAGAGGGGAGGTAGGGGGTTTGACCCCCCTCCCGAAATGTTTGTCTGACTCGTAAAAACGTAACAAAAATGGATATAAACAAATTTTGTATGAGTTTTTCGAGTTTTTTTTGTGTAGCCCCCCCCCCCCTCCCCGAATTTTTTTTTAGTCAAACCCCCTCCGGAACAATAATCCCGGGTACGGCCTTGTATGTGGGTAGCCTTTATAACTTCACGATTGTTAACTTCATGATATTTTTAAATTCAGAGAAAAAGAGATACACCATATTACCTTCATTTTATATTTTGCCTAAAAATATTCATGGCCCTTAAAAAAGGCTACCATAGAAAGGTCTTTGAAAACCATTTCTCAAGTAGGATTTTGGCAAAAATCGAAAACCACTCAAAACTCAAAAAACTCAAAAACCGCTGCATTTTTTTCACTTTGCATAATCATTCATTCTACATTTAAGCCTTTTGTCAATGAGGACGGTTGAGTCAATGCGTCAGTAAAATATTTACATTATTTCTTTTATTTGTATTATTCTATATTTGGGAACTTGTCGGTTATTGGAAACAAACTGAAGAAGTGAAGTTAGGTTAATCCTAATGAAATATAACAAAACATGATGATAAAATAATACTTTAGAAACAGAATTATGGAAACCTAACCTAGTCCAACCTAACGTAACCTAGCCTACCCCCCCCCCTAATGTGCAAATATATAGCCCAAACTATACAAGTCCAATGCGTTCTGTCTAAGTCCAGTGCATTGTATCATTCTTCACTTGTTTTTGTAGCTATGAAACCAGTTTTCTGAGATGTAACCTAAGCGTAATTCTTGAATGTGTTTCCAATAACCGACAAGTACCTATATTTAAGGCCGTGCCCAGGATTTTTTTTGGAGGGAGTTTTACTCAAAGATTTATTTTTCGGGGGGGGGGGGTGCGCAAAACAAAATCAAAAAACGCACACAAAATTTGTTTATATCCATTTTGTTAAGTCTTACGAATCTAAAAACATTTCAGGAGGGGTTCAAACCCTCCTAACCCTCCTCTGGGTAAGGCCTTGCCTATATTTGTTTTTATTTTTATTTACGTTATCATTTTTGTTGTGTTTGTTTCATTTTATTTTCATTCTAATTGAGTAATATGCCAAACTACTCGAAATAAAAACTGTTTTCAGTAAATCACAATCGATGCTTTGTCCTTTAAAAGACTTAAAGGGTGTTAGCCCTTCTCTTGTTTGTGGTAATATCTATTCATTTTAATTTCGACTCGGTCATTTATTGCCGTTTCTGTTCATTTTGGGTCAAATTTATTCACTGATAGTGATCGCTGCTGGCTTTAAGTTTTAATTATTGTTGGATTTATTTCTGCTCCTCTTTGTTTTACTGTAGTTCTTTACTTTTCTTTGAATAGATTATCTTCTAGACACAGATTTTATTTAGTTAATATATACTAGGATAATACATCAATATAAATTACAAAAGTAAAAAAAAATCGAAAGCCCCAAACTTATTTTTGGGTCTCCTATCTCCCAGAGCTTTTTCGCGAATTTGTCATTGATATTGGTGTCTTCTTGGTGATTCGTACAATCTTGTACGAAAATTACAACTCAATCGGAGCCAAAAGTTTGAAATCTTATAGCCCCTCCCACAAATTTTCAGGGATTTTGAATACGACTCCAAAATAGTGGCGGATCAAAATGAAAAGTACACGATTAGATTCGCCGGTCCCCCATCAAGTCCCCCATCCATCACCCCAGTCCAGAACATGGAAAATTACAATTTTTACGGGTAGCACTGATTAGTCTCCCTTTTCCCGTTTTTCCAGGAGTAATAGTATTGAACCAGTGGTCTTACAATATTGGAAAAGGGTTTATTTTTACGGAAATCACAAAATCTAGTGCACTCTCTAGGTAACAAAGAGGTCATGAGTAGAAAGGCCCCTATTGACCCCATTGCTCACCCCTGCTGCCATCTTAAATTTAGTTTAATGCTGACGGGGGCACCATATATGGGCATGGAATCCCCAGGGAGAACACGTTTCCGAGAAATTGGAGTTTGTCCAGAAGAATTGTTTCCGGGGAAGTTTATTAATGTCTGACAGACGATGTCAAGGTTAATCAAATTGTTTCCGTTCAAAGTTTATTAATGTCTGACAGGTGATGTCAAGGTTGATCAAATTGTTTCCGGGTGAAGTTTATTAATGTCTGACAGGTGATGTCAAGGTTGATTGATTTGTCACGAAAGGGGAATTGTTTTCGGGAGAATGTTTTGATCTTAGAGATGAAGAGATTAACGCGGGAAAGAGTTTCCTAGTAATTTCAAATGTTACAGCGCAGGGATGCCAAAAACAAAAGGAACAGGCATAAATTACGTTTAGGGGTTATTTGGGCGAAACCGTTTTAGACATTTTAGGGAATTATTTGGGCGAAACAGTTAGAGACATTTTAAAAGATGATTTTAGAAGAGCATTTAGAAGAGTGTTTGAGGGTGAAACTCTGTGGTCGTTATAATACACAAGTTGCATTTGAACAGTGTTGTGAGGTCCTCTACCCCAGCCCCCAAGGGCTCTGATCCCCCTACCCCAACCCCAAAGGGTTCCGATCCCCCTACCCCAACCCCAAAGGAAGCCACCGGTCCCCAGAGGTCCCCCGGGCTCCCAAAAGACCTCCGGCACCCCAAAGGCCCCTGAGCCACCATTTTTAATACTTTTTTATGGCTTTATTATATCTTTTCAGAACAAGTTATTTTCTTAATGTCTATCCTAAACCCATTTTACAAGTTGAAGTACCCATCCTTTTCACCCACAACTTTACTATACTGCTTTTTTGAATGCTCCAACACCAAGCAATACTTTTCAAAGGCATTTCAGAACAAGTTCTTTTCTTAACGTCCCTTCTAAACCAATTTTACAAGTTGAAGTACCCATCCTTCTCACCCACAATTTTACATTACAGCTTTTTGGATACCTCAACACCAAGCAATACTTTTCAAAAGGCATTTCAGAACAAGTTTTTTTCTTAATGTCCTTCCTAAACTCATTTTACAAGTTGAAGTTCCCATCCTTTTCACACACAACTTTACTTTACAGCTTTTTGAATGCCCAACACCAAGCAATACTTTTCAAAAGGCATTTCAGAACAAGTTCTTTTCTTAGTGACCGTCCTAAACCCATTTTACAAATTGAAGTACCCATTTTTTTCACCCAGAACTTAGTTATAGGTAAGAGTTTGAAGTTTTACCTTAGAGACTTAGCTTAGAGTTTTAGTTTGGTTTAGTTTTAGTTAAAAGTTTAGAGTTTTTTAGCTTAGAGTCTTAGCTTAGAGTTTTTGTTAGAGTTCTAGTATAGTTTAGTTTTAGTTAAGAGTTTAGAGTTTTTAGCTTAGAGTCTTAGCTTAGAGTTTTATTTAGAGTTCTAGTTTAGTTTAGTTTAGTTACAGTTAAGAATTTACAGTTTTAGCTTAGTCATAGCTTAGAATTTTACTTAAAGTTTTAGTTTGGCTAAGTTTTAGTTAAGAGTTTCGAGTTTTAGCTTAGAGTCTTAGCTTAGAGTTTTTGTTAGAGTTCTAGTTTAGTTTAGTTTTAGTTAAGAGTTTAGAGTTTTACCTTAGAGTCTTAGCTTAGAGTTTTAGTTTTAGTTGAAGTTTAGTTTAGTTACAGTTAAGAATTTAGAGTTTTAGCTTAGAGTCATACCTTAGAGTTTTACTTAAAGTTTTAGTTTGGCTAAGTTTTAGTTAAGAGTTTCGAGTTTTAGCTTAGAGTCTTAGCTTAGAGTTTTTTTTTGTTAGAGTTCTAGTTTAGTTTAATTTTAGTTAAGAGTTTGATGTTTTACCTTTGAGTTTCAGTTAGAGTTCTAGTTTAGTTTAGTTTTAGTTAAGAGTTTGATGTTTTACTTTAGAGTCTTAGCTTAGAGTTTTAGTTAGAGTTCTAGTTTAGTTTAGTTTTAGTTAAGAGTTTAGAATTTTAGCTTAGAGTCTTAGCTTAGAGTTTTTGTTAGAGTTCTAGTTTATTTTAGTTTTAGTTAAGAGTTTAGAGTTTTTAGCTTAGAGTCTTAGCTTAGAGTTTTTGTTGAAGTTCTAGTTTAGTTTAGTTTTAGTTAATAGTTTAGAGTTTTAGCTTAGAGTCTTAGCTTAGAGTTTTTGTTAGAGTTGAAGTTTAGTTTAGTAATAGTTAAGAGTTTAGAGTTTTAGTTTAGAGTCTTAGCTTAGAGTTTTTTTGTTAGAGTTCTAGTTTAGTTCAATTTTAGTTAAGAGTTTGATTTTTTACCTTTGAGTTTCAGTTAGAGTTCTAGTTTAGTTTAGTTTTAGTTAAGAGTTTGATGTTTTACCTTAGAGTCTTAGCTTAGAGTTTTAGTTAGAGTTCTAGCTTAGTTTAGTTTTAGTTAAGAGTTTAGAATTTTAGCTTAGAGTCTTAGCTTAGAGTTTTGTTAGAGTTCTAGTTTATTTTAGTTTTAGTTAAGAGTTTAGAGTTTTTAGCTTAGAGTCTTAGCTTAGAGTTTTTGTTGAAGTTCTAGTTTAGTTTTAATTAATATTTTAGAGTTTTAGCTTAGAGTCTTAGCTTAGAGTTTTTTTTAGAGTTGAAGTTTAGTTTAGTAATAGTTAAGAGTTTAGAGTTTTAGCTTAGAGTCTTAGCTTAGAGTTTTTGTTAGAGTTCTAGTTTAGTTTACATATAGTTAAGAGTTTGGAGTTTTACCTTAGAGACTTAGCTTAGAGTTTTAGTTTAGTTTAGTTTTAGTTAAGAGTTTAGAGTTTTTTTAGCTTAGAGTCTTAGATTAGAGTTTTTGGTAGAGTTCTAGTTTAGTTTAGTTTTAGTTAAGAGTTTGGTGTTTTACCTTAGAGTCTCAGCTTAGAGTTTTAGTTAGAGTTCTAGTTTAGTTTAGTTTTAGTTAAGAGTTTAGAATTTTAGCTTAGAGTCTTAGCTTAGAGTTTTGTTTAGAGTTCTAGTTTATTTTATTTTTAGTTAAGAGTTTAGAGTTTTTAGCTTAAAGTCTTAGCTTAGAGTTTTTGTTGAAGTTCTAGTTTAGTTTAGTTTTAGTTAATAGTTTAGAGTTTTAGCTTAGAGTCTTAGCTTAGAGTCTTAGCATAGAATTTTTGTTGAAGTTCCAGTTTAGTTTAGTAATAGTTAAGAGTTTAGAGTTTTAGCTTAGAGTCTTAGCTTAGAGTTTTTGTTAGAGTTCTAGTTTAGTTTAGTTTTAGTTAATAGTTTAGAGTTTTAGCTTAGAGTCTCAGCTTAGAGTTTTTGTTAAAGTTGAAGTTTAGTTTAGTATCAAACTTTTCGTGGTAACGAACTGTAAGTAAGGAGCGACCCGGCTCAATGGTAACCGAAACTCTAGAAAACGGTATTTTGATTCAAATAGATACATCAAAAGAATCAGATTTCAATGCTGATTTCAAATATATAAGTTTTATCAAGTTTAATTCTAACCATCAAAAGTTAGGCGCCTGAGAAAATTTGGCTGATTTTCGAAAAAAGGAGGAAAGACCCCCTAAAAGTTATAGAACCTTAATGAAAATCACACCATCATATTCAGCGTATCAGAGAACCCTACTGTAGAGGTTTCAAGCTCCCATCTACAAAAATGTGGAATTTTGCATTTTTTGCCAGAAGAAAGATCACGGGTGCGTGTTTATTTGTTTGTTTGTTTGTTTTGTTTTTTTTCCCCAGGGGTGATCGTATCGACCCAGTTGTCCTAGAATATCGTGGGAGGGCTCATTGGAATGGAAATTAAAAGTTCTAGTGCCCTTTTTAAGTGACCAAAAAAAATGGAGGGCAACTAGGCCCCCTCCCACGCTCATTTTTTTCCCAAAGTCACCTGATCAAAATTTTGAGATAGCCATTTTGTTCAGCATGTTCGAAAATATAATAAGTATGTCTTTTAGGATGACTTAATCCCCCGAAGCTCCCGGGGGGAGGGCTGAAAGTTATGAACTTTACCCAATGTTAACATATAGTATTGGTTATTTGGAAGTATACAGACGTTTTCAGGGGAGATTTTTCCTGGTAGTGGGGGGGGGGGTGGGTCGGGGGTTATGTGGGAGGATATTTCCATGAAGGAAGTTTTCATGGGGGAAGGAACATTGCTATGAAGGGGACGCCGGACTTCCCAGCATTATTTAAAAAAAGATCAGAAATTTAATATAAAAAAACAAGTATTTCAACTGCAATAGCAGCAACATCGAAACTTTAAACGAACAGAAAATATTACATATATGACTGGGTTCACCCCGTAGTCAATACCTCGCTCTTTAAGCCAAAGATTTTTTAGTACTTTCATAAGAGCTATTTATTCTAATTAACGGCCTTTGTGATTAAGCGGTCATTTTTAAAGAATTGGAACAAAATTCGAACTTTCGCTTAAAGAGCAAGGTATTGACTAGGGGGCGAACCCCCTAATAAACAAATTAAAAATATATGAATATAGAAGTTCGTTACGTAAGTTAATTCGTAAGTTACGTATATTTATTACTAATAAAAGCGTTCGTAAATAAAATTAAACAAGTTTCGAGAAAGCCATTTAACTAAATAAAAGTAAATTAATATGAAAATTTTGTTTTAATTATTCATGTACGGTGAGCCAAGATCAAAACCTGCATTTATTCAAAAACGTTCAAAAATTAAATAAAAAAACAAGTTTTTTTAACTGAAAGTAAGGAGCGACATTAAAACTTAAAACGAACAGAAATTATTCCGTATATGAAAGGGACTGTCCCCTCCTCAACGCCTTGCTCTTTACGCTAAAGTTTGACTCTGTCTCACAACTTTATTTTCTAAAACAATAAAAAACTTTAGCGTAAAGAGCGAGGCGTTGAGGAGGGGACAGTCCCTTTCATAAATGGAATAATTTCTGTTCGTTTTAAGTTTTAATGTCGCTCCTTACTTTCAGTTAAAAAAAACTTGTTTTTTTTATTTAATAATAGTTAAGAGTTTAGAGTTTTAGCTTAGAGTCTTAGCTTAGAGTTTTAGTTTAGTTTAGTTTTAGTTAAGAGTTTGGAGTTTTACCTTAGAGACTTAGCTTAGAGTTTTAGTTTAGTTTAGTTTTAGTTAAGAGTTTAGAGCTTTTTAGCTTAGAGTCTTAGCTTAGAGTTTTTGTTAGAGTTCTAGTTTAGTTTAGTTTTAGTTAAGAGTTTGGTGTTTTACCTTAGAGTCTTAGCTTAGAGTTTTAGTTAGAGTTCTAGTTTAGTTTAGTTTTAGTTAAGAGTTTAGAATTTTAGCTTAGAGTCTTAGCTTAGAGTTTTTGTTAGAGTTCTAGTTTAGTTTAGTTTTAGTTAAGAGCTTGGAGTTTTTAGCTTAGAGTCTTAGCATAGAGTTTTTGTTGAAGTTCTAGTTTAGTTTAGTAATAGTTAAGAGTTTAGAGTTTTAGCTTAGAGTCTTAGCTTAGAGTTTTTGTTAAAGTTCAGGTTTAGTTTAGTTTTAGTTAAGAGTTTAGAGTTTTAGCTTAGAGTCTTAGCTTAGAGTTTTTGTTAAAGTTGAAGTTTAGTTTAGTAATAGTTAAGAGTTTAGAGTTTTAGCTTAGAGTCTTAGCTCAGAGTTTTAGTTTAGTTTAGTTTTAGTTAAGAGTTTAGAGTTTTTTTTGCTTAGAGTCTTAGCTTAGAGTTTTTGTTAGAGTTCTAGTTTAGTTTAGTTTTAGTTAAGAGTTTAGAGTTTTTAGCTTAGAGTCTTAGCTTAGAGTTTTTGTTAGAGTTCTAGTTTAGTTTAGTTTTAGTTAAGAGTTTAGAGTTTTACCATAGAGTCTTAGCTTAGAGTTCTAGTTAGAGTTGCAGTTTAGTTTAGTTACAGTTAACCTAACCTAACCTAACTTAACCTAACCTAACTTCATCTAGCCTAACCTAACCTAACCATACTCGCCGGAAAATCCCGCCATGTCGACTTTTTACCAGTTAGATTAGGTTAGCTTATCATGAGCGCTCATGATAAGCTAACCTAATCTAACCTAACTTAAACGTGGAGAAACCTAACCTCTAACCTAACCTAACCTAATCTAACCTATGGTTTTGGTATTTCTATGCAATATTGTGTAATTTTGTGGTTATGCTAGTTCATACTAAACTTCAACTCTAACTAAATATCTAAGCTAAGATTCTAGGCTCCTCTAAGCTATAACTGTTAACTACAACTAAACTAAACTATAACTCTAACTAAAACTCTAAGCTAAGACTCTAAGCTAAAACTATAAACTCTTAACTATAACTAAACTAAACGAAACTTCAACCCTAACTAAAACTCTAATCTAAGACTTTAAGGTTAAACTCAAAACTCTTAACTAAAACTAAACTAAACTAGAACTCTAAATAAAACTCTAAGCTAAGACTTTAAGGTAAAACTCTAAACTCTTAACTAAAACTAAACTAAGCTAGAACTCTAACTAAAACTCTAAGCTAAGACTCCAAGCTAAAACTCTAAACCCTTAACTATAACTAAACTAAACTTCAACTCTAAGTATATCTCTAAGCTAAGACTCTAAGGTAGAACTCTAAACTCTTAATTAAACTAAACTAGAACTTCAACAAAAACTCTAAGCTAAGATTCTAAGATAAAACTCTAAACTCTTAACTAAAACTAAACTAAACTAGAACTCTAAGTAAAACTTCAACTCTAACTATAACTCTAAGCTAGGACTCTAAGCTAAAAATCTAAACTCTTAACTAAAACTAAACTAAACTAAAACTCTAACAAAAACTCTAAGCTAAGACTCTAAGCTAAAACTATAAACTCTTAACTAAAACTAAACTAAACTATAGCTTCAACAAAACTATAAGCTAAGACTCTAAGTTAAAAACATTCTAAACTCTTAACTATTACTAAACTAAACTAGAACTTCAACAAAAACTCTATGCTAAGACTCTAAGCTAAAAAATCTAAGCTCTTAACTAAAACTAAACTAAACTAGAACTCTAACAAAAACTCTAAGCTAAGACTCTAAGCTAAAATTCTAAACTCTTAACTAAAACTAAACTAAACTAGACTCTAACTAAAACTCTAAGCTATGACTCTAAGGTAAAACACCAAACTCTTAACTACAACTAAACTAAACTAGAACTCTAACAAAAACTCTAAGCTAAGACTCTAAGTTAAAATTCTAAACTCTTAACTAAAACTAAACTAAACTAAAACTCTAACTAAAACTCTAAGCTATGACTCTAAGGTAAAACACCAAACTCTTAACTAAAACTAAACTAAACTAGAACTCTAACAAAAACTCTAAGCTAAGAGTCTAAGCTAAAAAACTCTAAACTCTTAACTAAAACTAAACTAAACTAAAACTCTAAGCTAAGTCTCGAAGGTAAAACTCCAAACGCTTAACTTTATCTAAACTAAACTAGAACTCTAACAAAAACTCTAAGCTAAAACTCTAAATTCTTAAATGTAACTAAACTAAACTTCAACTCTAACTAAAACTCTAAGCTAAGACTCTAAGGTAAAACTCTAAACTCTTAACTAAAACTAAACTAAACTAGAACTCTAACAAAAACTCTAAGCTAAGACTCTAAGCTAAAACTCGAAACTCTTAACTAAAACTTAACCAAACTACAACTTTAAGTAAAATTCTAAGCTATGACTCTAAGCTAAAACTCTAAATTCTTAACTGTAACTAAACTAAACTAAACTAGAACTCTAAATAAAAATCTAAGCTAAGACTCTAAGCTAAAAACTCTAAACTCTTAACTAAAACTAAACTAAACTAGAACTCTAACAAAAACTCTAAGCTAAGACTCTAAGCTAAAAAACTCTAAACTTTTAACTAAAACTAAACCAAACTAAAACTCTAAGCTAAGTCTCTAAGGTAAAACTTCAAACTCTTACCTATAACTAAGTTTTGGGTGAAAAGGATGGGTACTTCAATTTGTAAAATGGGTTTAGGACGGTCACTAAGAAAAGAACTTGTTCTGAAATGCCTTTTGAAAAGTATTGCTTGGTGTTGAGGTATCCAAAGAGCTGTAAAGTAAAGTTGTGTGTGAAAAGGATGGGAACTTCAACTTGTAAAATGAGTTTAGGAAGGACATTAAGAAAAGAACTTGTTCTGAAATGCCTTTTGAAAAGTATTGCTTGGTGTTGAGGTATCCAAAGAGCTGTAATGTAAAGTTGTGGGTGAGAAGGAGGGGTACTTCAACTTGTAAAATTGGTTTAGAAGGGACATTAAGAAAAGAACTTGTTCTGAAATGCCTTTGAAAAGTATTGCTTGGTGTTGGAGCATTCAAAAAAGCAGTGTAGTAAAGTTGTGGGTAAAAAGGATGGGTACTTCAACTTGTAAAATGGGTTTAGGATAGACATTAAGAAAATAACTTGTTCTGAAAAGATATAATAAAGCCATAAAAAAGTATTAAAAAATGGGGGCTCAGGGGCCTTTGGGGCGCCGGGGGTCCTTTGGGAGCCCGGGGGACCTTTGGGGACCGGTGGCTTCCTTTGGGGTTGGGGTAGGGGGATCGGAACCCTTTGGGGTTGGGGTAGGGGGATCAGAGCCCTTGGGGGCTGGGGTAGAGGACCTCACAACACTGTTCAAATACAACTTGTGTATTATAACGACCAGAGAGTTTCACCCTCAAATCCTCTTCTAAATCCTCTTCTAAAATCATCTTTTAAAATGTCTCTAACTGTTTCGCCCAAATAATTCCCTAAAATGTCTAAAACGGTTTCGCCCAAATAACCCCTAAACGTAATTTATGCGTGTTCCTTTTGTTTTTGGCATCCCTGCGCTGTCACATTTGAAATTACTAGGAAACTCTTTCCCGCGTTAATCTCTTCATCTCTAAGATCAAAACATTCGCCCGAAAACAATTCCCCTTTCGTGACAAATCAATTAACCTTGACATCACCTGTCAGACATTAATAAACTTCACTCGGAAACAATTTGATCAACCTTGACATCACCTGTCAGACATTAATAAACTTTGCCCGGAAACAATTTGACTAACCTTGATATCGTCTGTCAGACATTTATAAACTTCCCCGGAAACAATTCTCCTGGACAAACTCCAATTTCTCGGAAACGTGTTCTCCCTGGGGATTCCATGCCCATATATGGTGCCCCCGTCGAACTGACAGCACAGGTGTTCTCCCTAGGGACTCTATGCCCAAATATGGTGTTCTCGTAGTATCAATAGGGTCATTTCTACTGTCATGCGACCACAAAGTGCCATTTTCTGCAACCAAACATCAATATTTGCGCAAAGATGGCCTAAATGTCGAGAATACAAATTCCTAGATAGACATTCAATTTTTTATGGTTTAATTCCTGCGCTGCTACAGGAAGTTTTGAGCCCCATTAAAAAAAAGGAAATTCCTTTTTTGCATGGTTGATGCAAAAAATTCAAAAAAAATTCAAAAAACGCATACAATATTTGTTTATATCCATTTTGTTACGTCTTAAGAATCAAAAAACATTTCGGGAGGGGTTCAAACCTCCCTCTGGGTATGGCCTTGCCTATATTTGTTTTTATTTTTATTTATGTTATCGTTTTTGTTGTGTTTGTTTCATTTTATTTTCATTCTAATTGAGTAATATGCCACACTACTCGAAATAAATACTGTTTTCAGTAAATCACAATCGATGCTTTGTCCTTTAAAAGACTTAAAGGGTGTTAGCCCTTCTCTTGTTTGTGGTAATTTCTATTCTTTTTAATTTCGACTCGGTCATTTATTGCCGTTTCTGTTCATTTTGGGTCAAATTTATTCACTGATAGTGATCGCTGCTTGCTTTAAGTTTTAATTATTGTTGGATTTATTTCTGCTCCTCTTTGTTTTACTGGATAATACATCAATATAAATACAAAAGTAAAAGGATAATACATCAATATAAATTACAAAAGTAAAAAAAAAAGAAAGCCCCAAACTTATTTTTGGGTCTCCTATCTCCCAGAACTTTTTTTGCGAATTTGTCATTGATATTGGTGTCTTCTTGGTGATTCGTACAATCTTCTGCGAAAATTACAACTCAATCGGAGCCAAAAGTTTGAAATCTTATAGCACCTCCCACAAATTTTCAGGGATTTTGAATACGACTCCAAAATAGTGGCGGATCAAAATGAAAAATACAAGATTAGATTCACCCGTCCCCCATCAAGTCCCCCATCCATCCCCCAAGTCCAGAACATGGAAAATTACAATTTTTACGGGTAGCACTGATTAGTCTCCCTTTTCCCGTTTCTCCTGGAGTAATCGTATTGAACCAGTGGTCGTACAATATTGGAAAAGGGTTTATTTTTACGGAAATCACAAAATCTAGTGCACTCTCTATGTAACAAAGAGGCCGTGCCACCACAAAGTGCCATTTTCTGCAACCAAACAACAATATATGCGCAAACATGGCCAAAATGTCGAGAATACAAATTCACAGATAGACATTCAATTTTTTATGGTTTAATTCCTGCGGGGCTACCGGAGGTTTTGAGCCCCATTTAAAAAAAAAATTCTTTTTTCGCATGGTTGATGCTACCAGCAAGGACTAGTGGACTACTAAAAGATTGTAGAGGTGCTTAGCAGCTTAGTTATAAGCTTCTGCTCATATCTATGTGTTTTTTATAAGTTTTTAAGAAAAAATATGATTTATTGTCAAAACATGATTATCATATTCCCAGGTAGCCGGAATTTGCACTTCAGAGTCAATAAGCACAGAAAAAAGAAAAAAAAGAGAAAGAAACATTGGTTAGAAAAAAACAACTATTTTGTTCAAAAGGTTAAGAACAATTTAAATTTATAGAACTTATAAGGTGTTAAAACAAACAAAAACCCAAAGACAATTTGATCTTGTGGGCAACTAAATACGAAACAGAATCTATTAAAAAAAAGACAATAAAAAGAAAATTTCCAAATTTGTCAGCTAAACATTAAACATTAGACATTTGTAAGGTAAAAGGAGAGTGGGGGAGGGTGAGAGATTCACTTATTAGTAGAGAGGGGGGTACCAGCCCTGTCCCTCACCCCTGCTGCCACCTACAACTTTTTTTACATAATTTATGTCTGTTTGTTGTCAGTGAGAATGAAAAACAGGAATTTTCTCACTTTGATGGATGTTTTCTTGGATGGTTATGTGTGTTGGTCAATTTATTTGATGTTTTTCATGGATGTCAACAGTAATTTATGTCTGTTTTATGGTTTTTGTCAGTGAGAATGGAAAAACAGTATTTTTCTCACTTGAAAAAACAGGAATTTTCTCACATTGATGGTTGTTTCATGGACGGTTATGTGTGTTGGTCAATTTATTTGATGTTTTTCATGGATGTCAACATCGATTTATGTCTGTTTTATGGTTTTTGTCAGTGAGAATGAAAAAACAGGAACTTTCTCACTTTGATGGATTATTGAGTCTAATGGGGACAGGGTCAATGACACTTCCTTCAAGATCATGTTGTTGTTGTTGCTCGAGGCAAATGTTATGAGTTTCTAGGAATGACAGGTGATGTCAAGATTGATTGATATGTCACGAAAGGGGATTTAATTTGTTGTTTCTAAGGGGGATTATTGATTCAAGAAAGGGGAATTAATTTGTTGTTTCTAAGGGGAATTATTGATTTAAGAAAGGGGAATTAATTTGTTGTTTCTAAGGGGAATTATTGATTCACGAAAGGGGAATTAATTGTTGTTTCTAAGGGGAATTATTGATTCAAGAAAGGGGAATTAATTTGATGTTTCTAAGGGGAAGGTGGGGAAGAGATATATTGATTGCTTAATCGAAGGGAGAGAATTCCCGAGAAATTGATTACATAATCGGTAGAACCCTATAAGGAGCTCGTGACGGAAATCCATTTATGGGCATAGAATGACGTAATCAAATAGAATGACGTAATCGACTAAGACAATTGGATTTCTGAGAAATTGATTACATAATCGGTAGAGCCCTATCATGAGGTCCTGACGGGAATTCATTTATGGGCATAGAATGACGTAATCAACCAGGACAAATGGATTTCTGAGAAATTGATTACATAATCGGTAGAACCATATCAGAAGGTAATGACGGGAATTCATTTATGGGCATAGAATGACGTAATCGACTAAGACAAGCAAGTTACTTTCTTAATGACCCTCCTAAACCCATTTTCCAACTTGAAGTACTTATCTTTTTCACTCACAACTATACTTTACAGCTTTTTGGATACCTCAACACCAAGAAATACTTTTCAAAGACCATTTCAGAGCAAGTTACTTTCTTAATGTCCCTCCTAAACCCATTTTGCAACTTGAAGTACTTATCTTTTTCACCCACAACTATACTTTACAGCTTTTTGGATACCTCAACACCAAGAAATACTTTTCAAAGACCATTTCAGAGCAAGTTACTTTCTTAATGTCCCTCCTAAACCCATTTTCCAACTTGAAGTACTTATCTTTTTCACCCACAACTATACTTTACAGCTTTTTGGATACCTCAACACCAAGAAATACTTTTCAAAGACCATTTCAGAGCAAGTTACTTTCTTAATGTTCCTCCTAAACCCATTTTCCAACTTGAAGTACTTATCTTTTTCACCCACAACTATACTTTACAGCTTTTTGGATACCTCAACACCAAGAAATACTTTTCAAAGACCATTTCAGAGCAAGTTACTTTCTTAATGTCCCTCCTAAACCCATTTTCCAACTTGAAGTACTTATCTTTTTCACTCACAACTATACTTTACAGCTTTTTGAGTGTCCCAACACCAAGAAATACTTTTCAAAGACCATTTCAGAGCAAGTTACTTTCTTAATGTCCCTCCTAAACCCATTTTGCAACTTGAAGTACTTATCTTTTTCACCCACAACTATACTTTACAGCTTTTTGGTTACCTCAACACCAAGAAATACCTTTCAAAAGGCATTTCAGAGCAAGTTACTTTCTTAATGTCCCTCCTAAACCCATTTCCCAACTTGAAGTACTTATCTTTTTCACTCACAACTATACTTTACAGCTTTTTGGATACCTCAACACCAAGAAATACTTTTCAAAGACCATTTCAGAGCAAGTTACTTTCTTAATGTCCCTCCTAAACCCATTTTGCAACTTGAAGTACTTATCTATTTCCACCACAACTATACTTTACAGCTTTTTGAATGTCCCAACACCAAGAAATACTTTTCAAAGACCATTTCAGAGCAAGTTACTTTCTTAATGTTCCTCCTAAACCCATTTTCCAACTTGAAGTACTTATCTTTTTCACCCACAACTATACTTTACAGCTTTTTGGATACCTCAACACCAAGAAATACCTTTCAAAGACCATTTCAGAGCAAGTTAGTTTCTTAATGTCCCTCCTAAACCCCTTTTCCAACTTGAAGTACTTATCTTTTTAACCCACAACTATACTTTACAGCTTTTTGGATACCTCAACACCAAGAAATACTTTTCAAAGACCTTTTCAGAGCAAGTTACTTTCTTAATGTCCCTTCTAAACCCATTTTCCAACTTGAAGTACTTATCTTTTTCACCCACAACTATACTTTACAGCTTTCTGGATACCTCAACACCAAGAAATACTTTTCAAAGACCTTTTCAGAGCAAGTTACTTTCTTAATGTCCCTCCTAAACCCATTTTCCAACTTGAAGTACTTATCTTTTTCACCCACAACTATACTTTACAGCTTTTTGAATGCTCCAACACCAAGCAATACTTTTCAAAGGCATTTCAGAACAAGTTCTTTTCTTAATATGCTTCTTAAACCAATTTTACAAATTCTAAATCTTTTCATAGTAGATAGAAAAAGCTATATCATAGCTGTGAATATTTTCTCGAAAGATAAGCAGTTCTATTTTAATTTTAAATTTTCTCAATGAAGTGAAGAAAAGTTCAAGTTCTCTTCTGAATTTTCTCAATGAAAAAGAAATTAGTTTTTATTCAATTCTATTTTTCCAAATAATATAAAAATTTTCCACTTTAGTTCAGATTTTTCTCAAAGGGATGAAAAATTTATAATACTGTTCCAAATTTTCTCAACGAAGTGAAGAAAAGTTCAAGTTCTCTTCTGAACTTTACCAAAGAACACACGTCAATTCTAATTTCTCCAGAGAAAACAAAAATCTTCCACTTCAGTTCTTTATTTCACAAAGACATAAAGAAATTTAAAGTTCAATTCTAATTTTTCGGTGGAAGATAGAAAAAGTAATACCATACTTGTGAATATTTTCACGGAAGATAAAAAGTTCTAGTTCAATTTAAAATTTTCTCAGCGAAGTCAAGGAAAGTTCAAGTTCTCTTCTGAATTTTCTCAATGAAAAAGAAATTAGTCATTGATCATTTCTATTTTTCCAAATAATATAAAGATTTTCCACTTTAATTCAGATCTGTCTCGAAGAGATGAAAAATTTAAAATACTGTTCCAAATTTTTCACCGAAGATAAAAAAGTTCAAGTTCTCTTCGGAATTTTACCGAAGAACACAATTGAATTCTAATTTCTCCAGAGAAAACAAAAATCTTCCACTTCAGTTCTTTATTTCACAAAGACATAAAGAAATTTAAAGTTCAATTCTAAATTTTTCGGTGGAAGATAGAAAAAGCAATACCATTCTTGTGAATATTTTCACGAAAGATAAAAGTTCTAGTTCAATTTAAAAGTTTCTCAACGAAGTGAAGAAAAGTTCAAGTTCTCTTCTGAACTTTACCAAAGAACACACTTCAATTCTAATTTCTCCAGAGAAAACAAAAATCTTCCACTTCAGTTCTTTATTTCATAAAGACATAAAGAAATTTAAAGTTCAATTCTAATTTTTCGGTGGAAGATAGAAAAAGTAATACCATACTTTTGAATATTTTCACAGAAGATAAAAAGTTCTAGTTCAATTTTAAATTTTCTCAACGAAGTGAAGAATAGTTCAAGTTCTCTTCTGAACTTTACCAAAGAACACACTTCAATTCTAATTTCTCCAGAGAAAACAAAAATCTTCCACTTCAGTTCTTTATTTCACAAAGACATAAAGAAATTTAAAGTTCAATTCTAATTTTTCGGTGGAAGATAGAAAAAGTAATACCATACTTGTGAATATTTTCACGGAAGATAAAAAGTTCTAGTTCAATTTAAAATTTTCTCAACGAAGTCAAGGAAAGTTCAAGTTCTCTTCTGAATTTTCTCAATGAAAAAGAAATTAGTCATCGATCATTTCTATTTTTCCAAATAATATAAAAAATTTCCACTTTAGTTCAGATCTGTCTCGCAGAGATGAAAAATCTAAAATACTGTTCCAAATTTTCTCAACGAAACGAAGAAAAGTTCAAGTTCTCTTCTGAACTTTACCAAAGAACACACTTCAATTCTAATTTCTCCAGAGAAAACAAAAATCTTCCACTTCAGTTCTTTATTTCACAAAGACATAAAGAAATTTAAAGTTCAATTCTAATTTTTCGGTGGAAGATAGAAAAAGTAATACCATACTTGTGAATATTTTCATGGAAGATAAAAAGTTCTAGTTCAATTTTAAACTTTCTCAATGAAGTGAAGAAAATTTGAAGTTCTCTTCTGAACTTTACCAAAGAACACACTTCAATTCTAATTTCTCCAGAGAAAACAAAAATCTTCCACTTCAGTTCTTTATTTCACAAAGACATAAAGAAATTTAAAGTTCAATTCTAATTTTTCGGTGGAAGATAGAAAAAGTAATACCATACTTGTGAATATTTTCACGGAAGATAAAAAGTTCTAGTTCAATTTAAAATTTTCTCAACGAAGTCAAGGAAAGTTCAAGTTCTCTTCTGAATTTTCTCAATGAAAAAGAAATTAGTCATTGATCATTTCTATTTTTCCAAATAATATAAAAATTTTCCACTTTAGTTCAGATCTGGCTCGAAGAGATGAAAAGTTTAAAATACTGTTCCAAATTTTTCACAGAAGATAAAAAAGTTCAAGTTCTCTTCGGAATTTTACCAAAGAACACAATTCAATTCTAATTTCTCCAGAGAAAATAAAAATCTTCCACTTCAGTTCTTTATTTCACAAAGACATAAAGAAATTTAAAGTTCAATTCTAAATTTTTCGGTGGAAGATAGAAAAAGTAATACCATACTTGTGAATATTTTCCCGGAAGATAAAAAGTTCTAATTCAATTTAAAATTTTCTCAACAAAGTGAAGAAAAGTTCAAGTTCTCTTCTGAACTCTACCAAAGAACACACTTCAATTCTAATTTCTCCAGAGAAAACAAAAATCTTCCACTTCAGTTCTTTATTTCACAAAGACATAAAGAAATTTAAAGTTCAATTCTAATTTTTCGGTGAAAGATAGAAAAAGTAATACCATACTTGTGAATATTTTCACGGAAGATAAAAAGTTCTAGTTCAATTTAAAATTTTCTCAACAAAGTCAAGGAAAGTTCAAGTTCTCTTCTGAACTTTACCAAAGAACACACTTCAATTCTAATTTCTCCAGAGAAAACAAAAATCTTCCACTTCAGTTCTTTATTTCACAAAGACATAAAGAAATTTAAAGTTCAACTCTAAATTTTTCGGTGGGAGATAGAAAAATTAATACCATACTTGTGATTATTTTCACGGAAGATAAAAAGTTCTAGTTCAATTAAAATTTTCTCAATGAAATGAAGAAAAGTTCATGTTCTCTACTGAATTTTACCAAAGAACACAATTCAATTCTAATTTCTACAGAGAAAATAAAAATCTTCCACTTCAGTTCTTTATTTCACAAAAGACATAAAGAAATTTAAAGTTCAATTCTAAATTTTTTGGTGGAAGATAGAAAAAGTAATACCATACTTGTGAATATTTTCCCGGAAGATAAAAAGTTCTAGTTCAATTTAAAATTTTCTCAACGAAGTGAAGAAAAGTTCAAGTTCTCTTCTGAACTTTACCAAAGAACACACTTCAATTCTAGTTTCTCCAGAGAAAATAAAAATCTTCCACTTCAGTTTTAAGTTCCCCAAAGAAATGAAGAAATTTAAAGTTCTATTCTAAATTTTTAGATGGAAGATAGAAAAAGTAATACTATGACTGTGATTGTTTTCCATGAAGATCAAAAGTTTCACTTTATTTATAATTTTTCTTAAATTCAGTTCTGATTTTTCTCAAAGAGATGAAAAATTTAAAGTTCTGTTCCAAATTTTTCATAGAAGATAGAAAAAGTTATACATTGATTGTGAATATTCAACATGAAGATAAGGAACTCCACTTTAATTCTGAGTTTTCTCGAAGAAGTGCAAATTGTTCAAGTTCTCTTCTGAATTTTCTTAAAGAAGAGAAAAAAGTTAACTCAATTCTGAATTTTACCAATGAAAATGAAAAAACCTTCCACTTCAGTTCTTAATTTCTCAAAGACATAAAAAATTTAAAGTTCAGTTCTAAATTTTTCTGTAGAAGATAGGAAAAGTTATACTATGATTGTGGTTATTTTCCAGTGAAGACAAAAAGTTTCACTTTAATTCTAATTTTCTTAAGTTCACTACCGATTTTTTGCAAAGAGATGAAAAATTTAAAGTTCTGTTCCAAATTTTTCATAGAAGATAGAAAAAGTTATACATTGATTTGAATATTCGACATGAAGATAAGGAGCATCACTTTAATTCTGAGTTTTCTCGAAGAAGTGCAAAATGTTCAAGTTCTCTTCTGAATTTTCTTAAAGAAGTGAAACAAGTTAGCTCAATTCTGAATTTTACCAATGAAAATGAAAAAAGCTTCCACTTCAGTTCTTAATTCCTCAAAGACATAAAAAATTCAAAGTTCTCTTCTAATTTTTCCAAGAAAATAAAAAGGCTCCACTTCAGTTCTGGTTTTTTTCTCAAAGAGATGAAAAATTTAAAGTTCTTTTCTAATTTTAAATTAAATTTTAGCTCCTTTGTCTTATGGATTTCCCCATCAAATTTTTAAATTAGAAAATGAGTGACTCGTTCTATTATTAAAGACAATCGTTCAAACTCGTTCATCTAACCTCCAAAACAATAGGTTAGGTTAGGTATAAATAAATATTAATAAATAAATAGAAATATTTCTACATGTTTAAGTTAGGTTAGGTTAGGTTAACTTATCATGAGTGCTCATGATAAGTTAACCTAACCTTTTCCGGCGAGTATGGTTAGGTTAGGTTAGGCTAGATTAAGTTAGGTTAGATTAGGTTAGGTTAGGTTAGGTTAGCCTACGTACGCTTCACTTAGGTTAGCTTAGGTTAGGTGAGAGACAGGCAAAAAGTTAGGTGTATGATTAGGTTAGGTTAGATTAAGTTAGGTTAGGTTAAGTTAGGTTAGGCTAGGTTAGCCTACGTACGCGCACGTGCGTAGGCTAACCTAGCCTAACCTAACTTAACCTAACCTAACTTAATGGTCTTTGAAAAGTATTTCTTGGTGTTGAGGTATCCAAAAAGCTGTAAAGTATAGTTGTGGGTGAAAAAGATAAGTACTTCAAGTTGAAAAATGGGTTTAGGAGGGACATTAAGAAAGTAACTTGCTTGTCTTAGTCGATTGCGTCATTCTATGCCCATAAATGAATTCCCGTCATGACCTTCTGATATGGTTCTACCGATTATGTAATCAATTTCTCAGAAATCCATTTGTCCTAGTTGATTACGTCATTCTATGCCCATAAATGGATTCCCGTCAGGATCTCCTGATAGGGCTCTACCGATTATGTAATCAATTTCTCAGAAATCCAATTGTCTTAGTCGATTACGTCATTCTATTTGATTACGTCATTCTATGCCCATAAATGGATTCCCGTCACGAGCTCCTTATAGGGTTCTACCGATTATGTAATCAATTTCTCGGGAATTCTCTCCCTTCGATTACGCAATCAATATATCTCTTCCCCACCTTCCCCTTAGAAACATCAAATTAATTCCCCTTTCTTGAATCAATAATTCCCCTTAGAAACAACAATTAATTCCCCTTTCGTGAATCAATAATTCCCCTTAGAAACAACAAATTAATTCCCCTTTCTTGAATCAATAATTCCCCTTAGAAACAACAATTAATTCCCCTTTCGTGAATCAATAATTCCCCTTAGAAACAACAAATTAATTCCCCTTTCTTGAATCAATAACCCCCCTTAGAAACAACAAATTAAATCCCCTTTCGTGACATATCAATCAATCTTGACATCACCTGTCATTCCTGGAAACTCATAACATTTGCCTCGAGCAACAACAACAACATGATCTTGAAGGAAGTGTCATTGACCTGTCCCCATTAGACTCAATAATCCATCAAAGTGAGAAAGTTCCTGTTTTTTCATTCTCACTGACAAAAACCATAAAACAGACATAAATCGATGTTGACATCCATGAAAAGCATCAAATAAATTGACCAACACACATAACCGTCCATGAAACAACCATCAATGTGAGAAAATTCCTGTTTTTTCAAGTGAGAAAAATACTGTTTTTCCATTCTCACTGACAAAAACCATAAAACAGACATAAATTACTGTTGACATCCATGAAAAACATCAAATAAATTGACCAACACACATAACCATCCAAGAAAACATCCATCAAAGTGAAAAAATTCCTGTTTTTCATTCTCACTGAAAACAAACAGACATAAATTATGTAAAAAAAGTTGTAGGTGGCAGCAGGGGTGAGGGACAGGGCTGGTACCCCCCTCTCTACTCTTATTTAACAAATCGACAATATACAAGAAACAAGTTCTTGTGTATCTTTCTGCGTAAAAGTTTATCTGAGCAAAAAGGGGGGTATCTGTTTAAGCAGAAAGAGAGAGGCAAGGTCGAATGGGGGAAAAATTGACCAGGAAAAGGTGAATTGTCCATGAGTTATGGAGGGCAGTACTGGCAAGGCATAAGGAAATTTCTTCCTCCTTTCCTTGAGGGAGACCAGACTGGCTCTTCAAAGAAGAAAGATATAGGCAGAGCCGGTTTTAGGGGGGGGGGAAGAGGAGACATTTTCCCGGGGCGGAGAAATTTGATGGGCGTAAAATTTCAAATAAATATTCTAACGGTTATAATCAATTTGTAAACTTTAAAATTTCATATTTATTAAAATAAATTAGAGGGCGCAGTTGGCGGTAAGTATGAGCAAATTGAATCCGAAATTTTTATTTTCCCATATCTTCGTCACCATTTCTTGAAACTAAAAGTAAATAGCCATAGAAGTAAAATATTGCGGTGACTTAGATCCCATTCAGTTGTTCCGCCAACCCCAAGATATGAAAAAAAAGGTACTCCTTCGATATACCTACTCTTTTATATACTGCTAGTTTGGTTAGTGCTAATGAAATAAAATAAGATAGGATGACTATATTATAGTTTAGAAACAAATTTGGGCTATATATTTGGACATTAGGGGGTGGGGTGGGGGGCAAAGCATAGCATATATTAAATACGTAACCTACCCTAACCTAGGTACCTTCCCCCCCCCCCCAAAAAAAAAAAAAACACTTTAAATATCGTATACGCAACTACAACCACGCTATACATTGTATTTCTCTACAGCCGTGTGTTGAATCATCCCGTAAAAACGAGTTTTTCATCGCGTTCAGTTTGAAAGAGTGGGTACATCGAAGGAGTACCGAAAAAAATATTTCAACACCGACACAGTTCTTTGAAGAGACCTATAGATGTTTTAGAATTGTTTTTGCAGTACGGAGGTGAAGGGGTCTTCGCAAAGGAAAGGGTTGCCTATCAAATATTATTAGGGATTGCAGTGTCGGTGGCTAGTAGGGGTCGGCGCCGTTTCTGTTTCTGTTTCTGTTTCTGTTTTTTTTTTCTACCGTTTTCTGTTCTGTTTTTTTTGGGAAAACGGAAAAAACAGAAAAAAGGTAGCCGTTTTTTTAGTACCGTTCCTGTTTCTGTTTCGTTTTTTTTTCTGGCCGTTTTTGCCGTTTCTGTTTTTTTAAACCCGTTTTTCTTCATTTTCCGTGTTTTGATTACGAATAGCACCATAGCGCAGCCTAGCGACTTTTATTGGATTAGCGATACTTGTCATCTATCGAAAAGCGCTGTCTTTACGTGTTCCGAAGAAAAGATTTGCTATTGAAGAAAACATTCGCCATAGTAAAAACTAATCTAAAGCAGTCTACTTGGATTTACACCTTTGGTTAGTCTTGGTAAGTATATGGTTACCTGGTTGGGTAAAGGTGCAGATTAGCTACCCCAGTAGCGTAGGGTGCAGAGGCCCTGTAAATAGAACCAGGATATACACTAAAAAGTGATCTGTTTACATCCAGCTTCTACTGAACCCTATCTGTGCAAATTTACACCCCAATTGACTGAATAATATACAGTAAGTAATAAGTTGGTTTTATCAGGGGTTGCTAAACTGCACCTTCACCCAGATTAGTTCCCCCTGTAGTGTAGGGCACAGAGGCCCTACCAACAGAACCAGGTTATACAGGGTGAGTTCCAACCATTTAATTTTCATTACCCTAGTAAGCCCTGTAGCACTAGCAGAAGCGGAACTACAGAAAATCTTTGATATCCAATGGTCAGATATAGGAGCTACTCAACGAATCTTGCTGATTTTGCCTCTGCTAGTGCTGCAGGGCTTACTAGGCTTACGAAAAGTAAAAGGTTGGAACCCAGCCACAGTAAGAGATTTGTTTTTATCCTGTTCCTACTGGACAGTATATGTGCAACTTTACGGCCCAATTGACTGAATAATGTACAGAAAGAAATAAGTTGTTTTATCAGGAGGAACTAATCTGCACCTTTACCCCTGGTTTCTCACATCAATATAATTGAGTTAGTTGATTGAAATTTATAATCAAGGGACTGTTAAACAAAGGAGTAGGCTGAAGATGTTGATGATCTACCCTTCAGCATGAGGGTATAAAATTTCCAAATGACATGTTGATTTTAGGCATGTTCACTTGCAGCACCCAGGAAGGAAATGTGAATAGCCTCGATATTCTTTACCCTGCAAATGTCATATACTTTAGTAAATATTTGGAGCAGCTTATTTCCAATGGTCTAATTAGTCAATCTATTATCTGCATTATAAAATCTTCTAGCTACATCAGAGAGTCCTGGGCCTACGCTTTACCATTTCCTGCTATTATTAATATTATACTTTTATTTCCCTTAATATACCATATGAGGAGTATTCACAAATACAGAAAAAAGATACTTGCTTATGGAATAAAATTATGCTCTGTCCTACATAGAAGTGTCTTTTTTCCTTGAATTGTTCTTCTTTCATACTCTTATTTGCAATCACAGGAGTAACTAGACCTGCACTGCTCCATGCACTTAGTAATGGTATGCTTTGCAGGTACCGATACACATGCTGTCATAAATGGCATCAAATCTGGCATCAAATATTTCATCAAGTTCTGACTCAGAACTTGGAGAGGGCCCTCCACCAAAGAAAGTCAAGTTCTGGGAGCAACATGGGACCAGGAATAAGGGAGCAGCTGTAATTACCTGCAATTACTGCAAAAAAGATGTGAAGTCAACAAAGGGGTCTGCAACATCGTTTAAAATGACCTTATGGCTAAACACAAAATTGCTGAACAACCTAAACCAAGTACTGTTCCAAAGAAGTCACATTCTACAGCCTTGTCTCAGCTCAGCATGCCGAGCACCTCATGTGAAACTAACCCAACTCAATTTGAAGGCACTGGAAAGAAAAGGGATATAAGAAATTTTTTGAAGTCAACGAAGCAGCAGCAGCTGAAGCTGAACAAGTTGTGTCGAAAAACGATTTGCATTGACAAGCTTCCTATTTCAATATTTGAAAAACCAGGAGTAAAGGCTCTAATCTCTAAACTTACAGGAGGTCTTACTGGCCCATCAGCTCGTACTGTTGCAAGACATCTAGTTACAGCAAAGAAAAGGAAGGTCAAGCAGCTCAAAGCTGAACTCCAGAAAGTCCGGAAAGTGAATTTGACACAAGACTGCTGGTCTTCAAGAACGGGGTCTGGCTTTCTAGGTATTACAGCTCATTATGTGATGAAAAGCACTGATGGCAAGCTAACTTTGGTGCATAGAATCCTTGAGTTTAAGAGACTAAAAGTTGCTCACACTAGCGCCAACATTCTTCGTGCAATCCGTAGTAGCCTCCAGAAGTTCAGAATTCTACGGAAAGTCTACTTTATAATTACTGATTCGGGAGCTAATATAGTAAAGGCTCTCAGAGACGATGAAATTATGCGAAGCTCATGCTTTGCACACAACCTGCATAATGTGGTGACTAATGCCCTTAAGCTGAGGGAATGCAGAAACCAGGCAGATTTAGTGAGTGTTCCCCACCTAAATGATTCAGGATCCAGTTCAGAATCTGATGACAACGTCGATACTGCTGAACAAGATGACTTTCCTGACGTGATTGTAGGAGATGGTGACATTGAAGAAATTGGGTATACCGACTGCAGTAATGATGATGATAGTAGCTCAGAATTAAATGATCCAGACCTTGACAGCGATTGTGAGAGCTCAATACCTAGACAAAGAGGCGTCTCTAGTGAAGTATTGACGCTGGGACCAGCACTGGTAAAAATAAGAAAGCTGGTTAGAATCCTGAAAGTATCTTCCAAATCCCACGATCTTTTTGAAGGTATCTGCAAGACATATAATCTTAGTCCATCCATCACAAAAGACATGAATGTTCGATGGAACAGCACACTTACCATGATAGAAATGTATTGTGCCTGAAAAGAGCCACTGCGCGACTTCTTCAACCAAAACCTACGTGACGCTAAGATTAGAGAGCTCGAACTTCACAGCAATGAGTGGTCCGTCATGGAAGCTGTCATCGAGGTTCTTCGCCCGTTCAAACAGGCAACAGTGATAGCTAGTGGATACAATTATGTTTCGGCAAGCAAAGTCGTGCTGATGATTAAGGGATTACTGTTGTTTTGTCAGACTCCAGATACTAGTATTATGGCTGAGTCAATCAATGGGCTGAAGGAACTTCTAGTTGTTCAGCTCAGGAGATACTTTTCAGCCAGTCCTAAGTTTGATATGATGCTCTTCACAAGAGCTGGCTTTTTGGACCCTGCAATTTATGAAAAAATGACACGTGTAGACAAAGTCAGCTCGTCAGTCCATCTCCTCGCTTCTCCAGCAATTCATCTCCGAGCATAGAAGCACAGAAGAACTCGATCCAATCCAATTGAACTCCAAATCTTTCCCTATTGACGTCACTCCTACTAAGGCAGGGACTAACCGAAAAGGGTCACCAGAGACTCTTGATCAAGAACACAGCTTGTTTTCTAAGTTTCTCGACACGACTCGGTTACGGATGAACTCTACGAGGCAAAATGCCAACAGTATGAGCATTGACCGCGTGGCAGCAAATATTGTCAGGGCATATGAGGAGAGAGTTCCTGTGATTTTGAGCGAGAGACGAAGATCAGGACAAAATAATTCTGATCCACTAGAATTTTGGTCTGATTACTTTTACACTTACTCGGAGTTAAGTGAAATTGCATGTATTCATCTATCAGTCCCTGCAACTTCAGTACCCAGTGAGAGTGCATTTACTATTACTGGGTACTTTACGCGAAAGCAGTGCTCACGAATGACTGCAAAGTCACTTGAACTCCGAATGTTTTTAAGTGATAAATTTTAATCTATGTGGTCTTTTCATATATTTGGTCTTTTTGTATATTTGGTCTTTTTTATTAATCTATATTAATAAATATTCACTTTACTCTCGTAAATCTAAAGAAATTGAAATAAAAACAGAAATATCTGTTTAAAACGGCCGTTTTTTAAGTAAAAACAGGTCGTTTCTGTTTTTCGGTAAAAAAACGGAAAAACAGAAACGGATTTCCGTTTTTTTCACCGTTTTCGTTTCTGTTCCGTTTTTTCATTGCCGTTTTTTACCGTTTCTGTTTTGGCCAAAAACAGAAACGGTGCCGACCCCTAGTGGCTAGTAATCAATCAATCAATCAATTTATTAATACTAAAAAAAAACAATACAATTACAAACTTAAAATTTATATACGCCCAAGAAGCTAAGCTTGTAAAGGGCCAACAAAACAAATAAGACACTATTATAAAGCACATAAAAAAAAAAAAAAAATTAAAATAAAAAAAAAAAAAAAAAAAAAAAATACAAAAAAAAATAAATAAATAAATTGGATAAGAGACATTTATGAAAATAGGAGAATTATTTGAAATATATTGAATGAAAAAAAAAGACATATAAATGTGGATGGAATGCAAAAAAAAAGAAGAAGAAAGGGGGAAAATACTATACTGGAAATACCCAGCGAGAAAGTGCCTTTGCAGAAAGAGATAGAGGGACATCAGGAGGGATGGAGTTCCATAGTAAAATAGATTGATAAACAGGAGACCTCTGACCTGCTGTCGATGATCGCTTAGGTAAAATGAACCTGCGATAAGAGCTACGTAAAAAAGAAGAGTACCTACCTGAGCCTGACAGAAAGAAAAACTGCTGCAGAGATGGTGGAAGTGTACCTAGAAAAGCAGAATGTGCTAAATAAAGGTAACTTTTACCCACAATACGATCCAGCGGAGCTATTCCAGTATCATTATAAAGATCAGAGGAAGGGTAAAAACGAGGTAGAAGAAAAGTAGCCTTCACTGCCCTATTTTGGGCTCTTTGAAGTGAGCAGAGAAGAGATTTATTAGTACTACCCCAGACAGAACAGCAATAAGAAAGGTAAGGAAAAATAAAAGCATAATAAAGAGAAAGCATAACATCTGGGGGAAGAAATGAGTTAACCCTGTATAACATTGAAGATTGGCGGAGGACAAGGGAACGGGTATGAGTTATATGGGGTTTAAAAGAAAGAAAACAGTCAAGATACACACCAAGAAATTTCACTATAGTAGCTTGCGGTATAATATCATTCCCATAAGTCAGGATGGTTGGTTCCCTTGCGTCTCTCATACGATAAGGGGTTCTAAAGTGTACAATGGCACTTTTTTGGCTGTTGAGAGTCATACCATTTGACCAGCACCAATCTTTTACTTTATCAAGAAGACCATGAGCTAGGGAAATGGCAGATGGCAGGTCCACTGCAGCAATGAAAAAGTTACTGTCATCAGCAAAAAGTATAGGGTGCACAAGGGGATGAAGACCATCAACAAGATCATTAATATAAATTAAAAACAAAAGTGGTCCAAGCACAGAGCCCTGTGGGACACCTTTCACAATAGGCAAGGAAGAGGAAGAAGTACCATTAACCGAAACATACTGAGATCTCCCTGAGAGGTAAGACCTAAACCATTCAAGTGGGACTCCATGCACTCCAAATGAAGATAATTTAGACAAAAGAACAGAGTGAACGACCATATCAAATGCCTTTGAAAAGTCAAGAAAAAGACCCAAAACACACAAGCCCTTGTCAAGATTAACACGCACAAACTCTGTTGCATCTGAAAGTGCATGCAAGGTAGAGAAACTGGGACGAAAGCCATACTGATGGTTAGTTATGAGAGAATTACCTGCAGTCGTATTAGTACTAAATACAAATGAAGAGAGTCTACAATACACTACTTTTTCAACAACCTTAGAAATTACAGGAAGGAGAGAAATAGGTCTATAGTTTGAAATTAGAGATGAATCACCTTTTTTAAACAAAGGTACAACATTAGCAACCTTAAATAAATGAGGAAAAACACCAGAAGAAAGAGAGAGGTTAGTTATGTGTGAGATGGGGTTAGAAACAAACTGACCAATTTTTTTAAGAACATTACAGCTCAAACCAAAACCATCAACTGAACGGCTACTTGAAAGCTGAGAAATAATGTTAGAAATTTCGGTATCACTGCATGGAAAAAGGAAAAATGACTTTTCTGCTAAGGGAAAACTACTTACTCTGCTGTAGGGTGGATTAGGAACTGAAGGAAGTGAGGTGAAATACGAATTGAAGGCGCTTGCTGAAGAATTTTTGTCCACGAAAGATCCATCAGCTTTCCTGTAGCGACAAGGGGGGGACTGTTTGAGTTTCTTGCGGGAAAGAGCTTCATTAACTACAGTCCAAACCTTTCGCAAATACCCCTTACACTCATCAATTCGACGCGAAAAATATAGCTTTTTGGCTGCACGTACTGAAGAAGTAAGCACATTTTTATAAAGTTTATACTTCAACAGATCATCCTGTGTCTTACTTTTACATGCAGCCTTGAACAGAGACGCCTTCATATGTTTAGCATTGATCAGACCTCTAGACATCCATGGACATTTAGGTATGGAATTCCTTGGCCTCTTTCTAAGAGGAAAATGCTTATCCAACAGAGCTCCCATACGACACAAAAATAAATTCGTTGCACAATCAACATCATTAGCTTCAAGAACACTAGACCAATCATTACTCTGAAGACTATGTATTAAATTAGAAATTTCTTTATCTGTGGAGGTTCTAAAAGAAGACTCACCCTGCTCATCCACAGCAATCTCAGTTTGAGGCACAAAAAGTGAAACATAAATAGGGAAGTGATCAGAAAGATCAGTGAAAACAAGACCAGAAGTAAACTTCAAATTAGAAGAATGAGAAATGAAAATATTGTCTATTAAAGTGGCAGAATTTCTAGTAGGGTCAACACGAGAAGGAAAAAAAATTGAAGGAAGTAGACCAGCAGAAGAAAGCACATCAAAGAGATGATCACATTCATCACTTGATCCAATATTTAACATATTACAATTAAAATCTCCCAAAACACAAATACGTTTTTTAGAGAAAGACCCCACACAAGAAAGTTGATCAAGCAAATCACAGAACAAATGTGTTGGAAAAGGAGGGGGCTTATAAAACAAACAAACAGTGTCACATGCAAACTGGCTTTTCAGATCAATAACAAGAGAATAAACTGTCCTACTATTTGACACTACTGATGTAAACAAGGATTCAAGGTCAGACCTTCTTCTAAACTCAATATCAGACTTTATAAATAAAGAAATACCTCCTGAGCACTTTGTTACCATTCTGGGGATATGGACAGCAACATAACCATGCATATCATAGGCTGTAAAATTTTCACCATCAGATAACCATGTTTCTGTTAAACCAATTACATCAAAAGGGCAAGAATTATCAGACCACAAATACGATTTCAGACTATCCTACTTATCTCTTATCCCACGCACATTCAAACAAAATGCATTAAAGCTACTATTTAAAGACAGTGAGGGTATAATTTTATCACAATAATCAATGGTAGTGTGATAATTACAGCTAGAATTAACCATAGATTCAAGGAGAGGGTCAAGCGTGTGAGTCTCTTGTTTACCAGCCCTAATTGGTTGATCAAAATAACTGAATTAAGAATAGAAGAATTCAAAAGAAAAGAGAAATCACCCATAATTATCACAAATAATAAATATACACATAGAAATATAAGTGGGATGGCACAAATTATCCAAAGTATTGGACCAAAGTATAATGTGACACCAGTTGCTATTACATGAGCTGCAAGTGTGCTGGACTGACAAAAAAATAATAGAAGTTAGGCTACATGAAGGTGAGAGGATCACAAAAAGCATAATGAGATATCAGTAAAATGAAAGTAGAATCAAAGTATTGGCCCAATTTATAATGTGGGACCAGAAAATTATGTAAGCTGTAACTGACATGAGAAAGAAAAAAAAAAAAAAAAATAAATAAATAAATAAATAACAAAAAATATAATAGTAGTCAGCCTACCTGAAGGTGATAGGATCACAGACAAATATAAATGAATATCAATGGAATGACACATATTATTCCAAATATTAGCCCAAAGTATACTATGGGTAGTAAAAAATTATGAGAGCTGCATATATACTGACATGACAAAAATTTGATAGAATTCAGGGTACACAAGGGTGATAGCATCAAAAAATAAGATAAAGAAATATCAATGAGATGGCATATATTATTCAAAATATTGACCAAAAATATAATATGGGACCAGTCAAAATTATGCAAGTTGCATGTGTGGCTAAGTGGACGCGCGCTGGGCTGAGAATCCGTGAATCGGGGTTCGATCCCTGGTGTGGTCAGTTTCTTAGTTTGGGACGCAGGTCAGTGGTGTGACCTTGTAAGCTTAGCCAGAGTCAACCCAGCTCTAAATGGGTACCTGGAGAAATCTGGGGAAGGTAAACAGGAAGGGTTTGCGAAAGCATAGGTTGGCTGGCCCCCAGCCCCCCATTGCACTTCCTGGCTGAAGGGCCACGAAACGGAGATCAGCACCGCCGGTTTGGACCTTAAGGGTCTAGTGCCGTATCCTTTACCTTTACCTTTCCTTTTAAGTTGCATGTGTGCTGACATGAAAAAAATATGATAGAATTCAGGTTACAGGAATGTGATAGGATCACTAACCCAGATAAGGAAATAATAGTGGCATGGCACATACTCATCAAAATATTGGCCCCAAGTATAATGTGGAACCAGTCAAGATTATATGAGCTGCAAGATTAATGAACGGTCGTTTACCTTAGATCATTGTGTTTTTGTCCCATTTCCTGGACTCTTCATTCATTAGTCTAAGAAGGAAAATTTCATTAGTCTAAAGATGAAAACAAGACCTACCAGGTCGAAAAAGTGTTGCTCTTCCCTGAGATGTGATTCTTGGGCTGTCCTTTGGCATTGTAATATTACTCTGGGTGGCATTTTACTAGGCACAGACGTTAAGTTAATGCTCCTCCAGTTGTCACAGATTAGCGCATCGCCCCTCTTGCAGAGTTCGATCAGTATGCCCCTGGTCCAGCCTTTTGTGAGCTTTTCGTTATTCCAGTTGATCACTAAGAAAGCAGTCCAAATACTTGTGCTGGCTCGAAGGAATATTATCGGCATCTCTGCCATGATCTTTGTGACTCCAGATGCACGTCCATTTTTCAACTTTTTCAAAGCTGTTGTCACTTCTTCAGTGCTGCAGGGTCAGCACTTACGTCAATTGGTACAAAAGGTCAGATCAACCATAGGCCATAGCCAGATCGACCATGGGCCAAGAGTGATTAGATGATTTAGCACTAATCACTAACGAGCATAGAGCGCAAAGAATTAGATGCAATCAATTGGGACGAGATAATAATAATCTTGCAGAGACTAAAGTAGGAGAAGTCAGATTTAAACAAATAATTTTTTTTTGATAAATGAAAATTTTGTTAACATTTGACCCGAAAATTTTTGGAGACAGGGCTTATCAAGATTTTGCCCCGGGTGCGATAGAGGCCAGAACCACCACTGGCTATAGGGGATTTCACCCTCATTGAATATAATTCTTGGGCGCCTTTTTAAACTGCCTCTATTCAGTTCGATTCTTCATTGGAGATATAAGGCTGCTAGACAGGACGGGTGTACTCAAGGAAGGGGCGTGAAAACGAGAGGAAACTTTTTGAACAATGTGATATAAGACATTTAAATTTTTGAAGGATTTTAAGGAGGGTAAATGCGGCGTATGGTAATTCCCTTTTAAATCACATGAGATGGTCATACCCAGTAATTTCATAGTACTAACCGACACTTCCAAGGTGATTGGACGAGTGAAAGACGGAAAAGTCTTAAGATTATTGCTGTTATCTGTTAAAACTGCTTGTTTTAAAGGATTGACTGGCATATCATTAGCAACAGCTCCATCTTATATGTGTTTCAGGACATCTATTGGGATACTTTTAAATTCATGTAACGCGTCTCTAAGGTAGTTAGACAGTCTTGATAAATCCATCAGAAAGTATCGAATGAAAGCAAAAATACTTTTTTGTGCCAAGTTGGGAGGAGAAAGGCTGAGAAGTATAAAGATCCTGCGAGTTTAATCATTATGATTGAAAATCCTTGACTGTAGGTTTATTCTCCCTCTCTTTTATACTCCCCCTCCCAACATTCTTATTAAATGAAAACTAAGAACTTTTGAAAAAAAATGCCCAAAGAAAAAAAACATATATTTATTTTAATTTTTATGCATATAATTGAATTTATTTGAAAACTTCCCAAAGATGCTGGTGACAATATACCTCTCAGACGTTTCATCTATGCGACAACATTGCAAATATCCCATGAGAAAGTTTTTAGGAAAAACCTTACCTTAAATCTTAGATATTCCAGAGCCATTGATGGCACATAGGGCGGTGACAAAGCCTCTCCACTCGTCATGAAGCTGGGGTGCAGCAGCTGCGTCTTCTTATTATGGTACTAGAGATGTCTCAGCCGTCCGTAGTTGTCAGTCAGAAGTTCACCGCAAGTTGCTTTTTGAACAACCTTGTCTTCTTCGGCAATCTCATAGCCAGTCATCCTTTGAACAGCAGAAATAACAGGCTAATCCGTTCTACCACAAATTTCAGAATTACCGGCTCTTTGTAGGCAGCTTATATTTACAATTCTGCTGAGGCTCATATCTTTGAAAGAAATATTTTCTTTTGAAAGAATCCTCTGAATAAATTTTCAGAATTCATTCAGCACTTGCTAGCATAGATGAGTATGAAGGGTACATTACTATTGAAAAGAAACAACTTTATTCGTAGGGTATGTTCGTTGCTCCTCCAAATAGGCTTTAATCTATTGAAGGTTCCAGTTGACTGCCCACTTCTGCGTTTTATCTCGGTCATTATTTCTCCGCCACAGTTAATCAAGGTACCGAGTTCTTGCAATGTAATGCAATGTCTTACAATCTCATTCTTGCAATGTAAAACCAGTGGTGAACTTTTGATGGACATACTTTCTGACATGTCTACAAGTCTGACGTTCTCTTTATTTCCTATGATTGCATCAAGTAGCTTCTGATGCAATTTACAGGAGTCTAAATGAAGTAGGAACAAAAACCTATATTTACTTCCGTAACGAGACAAAGAGAGAAAAATCTCCAGAAAAACATAACACCAGTCTATGGCCAGTAAAAAGAAAAAAGACGACAGACACGACGGATATTTCACCTACATGAAACCAGGATTCTTCACTGCTAAACAAAAGGAAAAAAATCAAAAAAAAATCTAAATCATTATAAATTAAAAAAGAAAATTGATAAAATCTATTGAAAATTGATTAGATCATCGATTATTTTCCTATGATAGGCAGCGCAATGGCGCTGCCTAAGTAAAGAACGATGTTGGCACAATGCATTATTTATTATTTTCTTTAGACCAGGGCACTTCGTATTGAAGGAGTTGTCGTAGAAACTTCAAAAAGGGCTCATGCGATTGGAAATTGGAGTGGCTTGTGCCCTTTTTAATAGTCGAAAGTGATTGGAAGGCAACTAACACCCCTTCCACGTCTACCATTTCCCCAAAAATATCCAATCAAAACTTTGAGATAGCTATTTTGTTCAGCGTAGTTGATTTCCAGATAGAAATTATGTTTTTGAGGAGGACACTCCCTCACAGCCCTCAGGGCACGGGTTGTAAGTTATGCCCTGGGGGATATAAGGTTTTTATAGAAAGCGTTGTCGTAGAAACTTCAAAAAAGGCTCATTTGATTGGAAATTGAAAGGGCTAGTGCCCTTTTTAATAGTCGAAAGTGATTGGAGGGCAACTAACCCCCCGCTGACGCCCACCTTTTCCCCAAACACATGCGATCAAAATTTTGATATAGCCATTTTGTTCAACGTAGTTGAAAGTTCTGGAAATTCGATCTTTGAGGTTGACAACCCCCTCCACAGCCCTCAGGGCAAGGGTTGTAAGTTATGCCCTGGGGTAAATAAGGTTTTCATAGAAAGCGCTGGCGCAGAAACTTCAAAAAGGGCTCATTTGATTGGGAATTGAAATGGCTAGTGCCCTTTTTAATAGTCGAAAGTAATTGGAAGGCAACTAGCACCCCTTCTACGCCCACCATCTATCCAAACCCATCAAATCAAAATTTTGATATAGCCATTTTGTCAAAGTAGTTGAAAGTTTAGGAAATTATATCTTTGAGGATGACACTCCCCCCACAGCCCTTAGGGTACGGGTTGTAAGTTATGGCCTGGGGGCATATAAGGTTTTTATTGAAAACGTTGTCGTAGAAACTTGAAAAAGGGCTAATGCGATTGGAAATTTAAAGGGCTAGTGCCCTTAATAATAGTCGAAAGTGATTGGAGGGCAACTAACCCCCCTCTCACGCCCACCTTTTTCCCAAACATATCCAACCAAAATTTTTAGATAGCCATTTTGTTCAACGTAGCTAAAAGTTTTAAAAATTAGGTCTTTGAGGATGGGTTGAGCAAGGGTTGTAAGTTAAGCCCTTGGGGCATTGAAGGTTTTTATAGATAGTGATGATGTAAAAACTACAAGAAGGGCTTATTCGATTGGAAATTAGAAGGGCTTTTGCCCTTTTTAATAGTCGAAAGTGATTGGAGGATAACTAACATCCCTCTCACACCCACCATTTCCCCAAACACATTCCTTTCTGAGGATGAAACTCCCCCCACAGCCCTCAGGGCAAGGGTTGTAAGTTATGCCCTGGGGGCATATATGTTTTTTTTTTTAATAGAAAGCGTTGTCGTAGAGAATTCAAAAACAAATCATTCGACTGGAAATTAAAATGACTAGTGCCCCTTTTAATAGTCGAAAAAAGTAATTGGAGAGCAAGTAGCCCACCTCTCACGCCCACCGTTTCCCCAAACACATCCAATAAAAATTTTTAGATAACCATTTAATTCAACGTAGTTAAAAGGTCCTTTGAGGATGACAACCCCTTCAAAGCCCTCAGGGCAAGGGTTGTAAGTTATGTCCTGGGGCATATAATGTTTTTATAGAAAGCGTCGTCGTAGAAACTAAAAAAAGGCCCATTCGATTGGAAATTGAAACGGCTAGTGCCCTTTTTAATAGTCGGAAGTGATTGGAGGGCAACTAACCCGGGGCAACTTTCGGGGCTACTTCTCCTCTTAAAATTTAACCAAATCAAAATAGCCTAAGTGTATCGAAGCCATCAAAGAAAGTAAACAGGTTTTTTTGCGAATGGTATCAAGTTTTCCATTTAAGGTCAACTAGAGGAGGTATGAAACTAAATTAAACACTATTATTTGTGTCCAGATTTTTAAAACGGTTTGTTTTGTTAAAATTGCTGAAAATTTTTCTCCAGCATACAAAATAGCAGGCCAAACTATAAAGTCTTAAAAAAACGAAAAGATTTAAAGTATTATTTTCTTTTTCCCTAAAAGACTATGTCAATATGAAACGAACAAAAATTAGTTTAGAAAACTTTTTCCACAAAATAAGCTTTTCAAAGAAAAGTAAATATTTTTGGGGGACTTGGTGTCGAATAATTTTTTTTTCCATACCAGGACACTTCGTAACGAAGTAGTTGTCGTAGAAACGTCGAAAAGGGCCCATTTGATTAGAAATTGGAATGGCTAGTGCCCTTTTTAATAGTCGAAAGAGATTGGAAGGCAACTAACACCTCTCCCACGCCCACCATTTCCCCAAACACATCCAATCAAAATTTTGAGATAGCCATTTTGTTCAGCGTAGTTGATTTCCAAATAGAAATTATGTTTTTGAGGAGGACACTAGTAAAATGCTACATTATACTTTGCATAGATTATGTTCCTTGCCGTGCTATTTGCGTACATTATGTTCATTGGTACCTTTTATAAAGTGATCAAACATGTTATATTTGGAACTAGGGACGAGATTGTGTAATGCAACCAGACGGGTTTCTGAGGCAACACCCATTTTTTAGGGCCAATCAGAGAGAGTGGAGGCTACTCCATATACGATAACTTGATTAGTAATTGGATTCAAATAAAAGAGGTGATTTTCATTGTAGTTCATATTAGTAAGAGAATTGAATTCAGAGAATAGTTTATTTGAGACGATATTAGTAGAAAAAATGACTGGAACATTTACACTATTGGAGCTTGATGGTGGAGCAGGTAGCAGCAAAGATACAAGGGCAAGAGTACCAAACGTGGCTGTGGAAATAACACAAGGATGTAGACTAAGCCTTGAATGGGACGATATGTTCGCTACATACGTGATATCATTGAGCAAATTTAAATTGGAGGAGCAATTATGCTTTGCTGCAAAACTGAACATTGTGCATATAAATAGACTTCAGGCTGCATTAGATGCACTAGTGAAATATATTGGTGAAAACAAATTGAATCAGTGATTATTATTGTTGTAATTATGCTCAATAAAATTGTTTCTAAATCGAAGATATTTTTCTTTCTATAGTAGGCTAGCGTATATTTTTTAGAGTAGAAAAAAGAATCATGGCTAGTCTGAAGTTGGTTGTGAGAGTGCTAGGACTCTAAAAAATGGATAGATTTGAGAAAGAGCGAATCACGGAGAATCTTGTGTTCACGGAAAAACGTTTGATTCTAGATGATGATTTTCTAGAGTTATCTATTCAAAGGAAAATATTTTCTCAGGGAATGCTTATCGATATAATGAAAACTGATTCTCCATCATTAGACTATTGCATGAAGCTTTTACGTTGTGGTCCAAAGCCATTTACACAATTTATTAACATATTAATCACAGCAGGACTAAATGATATTGTGGATATGCTTTTAAACACTAGCTTAGAAATTTAAGACTTTTTTCATGAGAATGATGCTGTTCAAGGATGATTTACTCCTCTCTCTCTCTATCCCACTCAATTTTTTTGATATTACCTCAGTTTCATTTTGGTGGTGAGAGTGTCAGCACATGAAAAAATGTTCCATACATGTCCACTATGCATGTACACACTGGGCAGCTAGTTATCATGTGAGAATTGTACAATGATTGATGAGTATGATGAAAAGTGTAGATTATGCAACCCGTGTAAATTGCATAGAGGATATGCTGTACAAATTAAAGGTTGTAATTCCTGTCTTGAAGGGGTGTGTGACTCTAATCCTAGAGGGCACCTATGCTCTATTTGCTACTATGATAAATGTACTCAGTGGAAGAATACATATCCTGGTATGATTGGAAAGAATCCTAAGCGTGATTTTAGTTTATTGCTAAGAGATTGGTATCGTCGTGGCTTTAGATTGTTCTGGGAGGAGGAGATTTTTCAATCTAACGATATGAGATTTTTCAATTGATTGTACAACACAAATCCGTCATACTATCATGTTCTATATACTTCAATGTGGCATGTGGATATTCACTAGATTTAAGTGCTTCAACCCATTCATACTCGACAAAGAGTGACCAATCTAATTTGTAACTTTTATATCATACACGCAATCCTTTCTCAGGATGTCATAGGTATTTTTGAGAATACAGTCGACAAGAGCCACTTCATACGCACCGTCGAATTTGATGGCGGGGGAGAGTTTCGTCCAAAAATCGAATGTTTAGTTCAAGTCATTGTAGAGAGGATCGGAAACATTGGACATAAATGTTACATGAAAATCATTAGGCATTGTCAATATCTTCAACACCGATCCAAGAATCAAAATCAGAGTTTTATCCTAGCCACCGAACAAGTAACTGTTTCTTACGCCTGCGAGTACGAGTCTTTAATATCTTTTCAATTTGATAGATTTCACTATTATTTTTAACTTTCCGTAGTTCATAGTCATAAAAGCCATCGAGTATCTCTTCATCTTTGTTATCGCGCAAACGATAAGCTATGGGTTTAGTGTTTAGGATTTTGCCACTTTAAAAAGTTTAGTGGACCACAAGTAATTGCCCTTTTCAAAAACATTAGTTGTTCTATCAATTCGAACAGTATCACCAACATTGATTTTTTCTTCTTCTTCATAATCGTTTCATTGGAATATTGTTTAAGAAAAGTACCAACTGTATTATGATCAGAATGATGAACTTCCGTTGGGGTTGAGTTGGACAATGATCGATGAGGTCCTTGATTATAAATCAACTTGATTTTATCTAAATCATAAATAAAAGCAAGTGTATTTTTCAATGTACAATATCTTGAAATTAAAAGTCGAATTCAATCGTTCGGCCAATGCAGCCTTTATAGGACTATAACTATGACGGAGCAGTGTATTATATTTCGCTAGTACTTTTTCAACATGGGGATTAACAAATTCACTACCGCGATCCGTTTGAATTTTTTCTACGAATCCTGTTCGAGAATACTTTCAATAGCCCGAGCAACTTCAACACCTCTCTTTGACCGCAATGGAATGGCATATGCATAGCGACTAAAACACTGATTGCAAGTGGAATGCACTTGTACGGTGTATTGGGATGTCTTTGAATCTCATCTAGAGTTAAGAGATCTGCTTGCATTATATGCAATGGGAAAAAGGCTTTAGTTTTTCGATAATGATTAGCACGAAGCCTAAGATTTCTGTGCAGAGTGTAACTTGATTCATTTTGTAGATAGTCTTTTTCACTTTTAGTGTGAACACCAGTGAATTTGGGAAGAGTGGTGGGGGAACTTAAACTTCCCACTTCACCAATATTTTCATAAGCACGTTTTAGAACTTCAACCATTTTGAACGTAAACACGTAGTGTAACGTCCACTACCCTTTTGTGTACTAGTGGTTAGTGGTGGTGGTGACGTTGACTTAATACGTCTTCGCTGTTGTCTAGCTATCAGGGGTGTGCTTCTCATTGTCAAATCAATGTTTCCACTAGGTGTGCTAGTATTTTCCAATATTGATTTAAAAGCTTCTTCTTCTTCTTCTTCTTCTTCCTCTTGTTCATGTTTTAATGTCGACGAGGGAGCACGTTCATTTAACTTAGAATTTGCCTATTGCTAATAAGACTTTTGGGGAAGTTTAATGTATTTAGAAAGTTGTATAGATGACTGTCAAATGATAAAAGTCCTTTACGATTTGTAACCATATCATAGATTAAATCAAGTATATTATAGCTCTTGCCCTGAATTATAGTCCCTTTCCCATTGCTATCAACTTGAATATGATCTTGACCACTTTTTATGAGATATGTTATGATTCGTTTACTTTGTTCACAATATGAGTGGGGAATTAGATTTCCAATGCTCAACACTATTGAATCAAATTCCTCCTTCTTTCAATGTCTTCCACCAGTGATAGCAGAAGAATCCTGAGGGGATGGTTCTTTTTTGCGATCAATGTTACTGGCTCTTGCACGATAGGGCTTTTGTTTGTCCAGTCGGCGAAGTGCATCTTGAAGTAAAAGCAGTTTTTTATCATCCTGAATATTCTCGTTGTCAGTGAATTTACTCAGATTGTCCTCAAAGTGTTCCACGGGTGAGAGAGCGAGTTCTATTGGAGTCAATTTAAAGGGTTTAGCCATCTAGAGAAAACTGTTTACAAGTCCTGCAATTATTGGCAGTAAAAGTGTGAAAAAGCTACCGCCCGCTTGAAGAAGACGTTTCCTTTTAAAATTCTTTCCTTTCTTCTTACAGGCCAATGTACGTACAATGGAACGATGGTGCTTTGCCTGTTGATTAACTACTTCTGGCAGTTGAGAATTGCCCTCGGTTAAATTTAAACAAAGCTCGGTAGGCCTTTTTACCGTTCACGGGGAGATATACTGTAATTTCGTTGTCAAAATATCTGTGACTACACGCAGATCCTCTGGTGTATTTTGATTAAGATCCAATAGGATGTAGCCGTAGGGTTGATTAGTTGCCTGATTGTACGCTGAAAGTAGAAATTTGGGTGCGCCGGGGTATATTTGTTTATTGAGAGTTAATAATAAACAAATATTACCCGGCGCACCCAAATTTCTACTTTCAGCGTACGGTCAGGCAACTAATCAACCCTACGGCTACATCCTATTGGATCTTAATCAAAATATAATCAAAAGGCTTAGCCGTGATTACATGTCATTTTCGACACATCGTCGTTGACACCGCCCAAAATGAACAATAGAAGAATTCTGTTTGTCTGTCCTGATATCAATTGCTATGTTGGTGCTCTGAGTCCACGTCAAATAGGTCATGGATTGGACTACTACAAGGGGCGTACTACAATGTCTGGCTATGCTCTTGGCAGCTGGTTTGCTAGGCTATTTCGTTCTGCACTGCCCCTTGCCGGAAAATATCTTCTACCTGCTGCATCAAATTTTGTTGCCTCAACACTACAGGACTGGGGTTCGGGTTAAAATTTCAACGAGAGTATTAAGGGCAATATTAGATCTTCAGCAAGAGCCGTTTGTGAGCAATTAAAATCTCAGCAAAATGGGAAGGGATTAAAAAGGATGCGTGGGCGTCATTCACTCATCAGTCTCTACCCAGGCGGGAAGCGAAGGACATCAACAAGGACTTTGAGGAATAAAACAAAGAAAATCAACAAGAAAAAAAGAAAAGATTGTTAGATCAAAGTAGGATTTCTTCTCTTAAGATGACTTATCTCCGCCACAAGTAATCACATCCATAAATCAGTTCCTCATTGAATCTGTTCAATCCTGAAAATGTTGATGCCAGTGTCAAGTATGGCTACTAGGAACAATTTCATCCTCAACAACCCTTTTCGGAAAATATACACTTTCAGATATTTTCCAATGAAGACTATTTCATTGATTTGTCAACAACATTTATTGATTTAAATGTTACGGTGAAGAAAAATTCAGATAATACAACTCCAACTGCTGCCGATGGTCTGTCCTACGAAAACTGTGTTCTACACAACCTGTTCTAGACAAATTAATGTATTTATTAATGGAACATTGGTGAGCACTAGCAACAATTTATCCAACTATGCAAGATACATACAATTTATGATGATGACACCAAAGGCATTTAAGGAGTTGAGAGGACAGCCATTGGGCTATGAATATTCATCAGGTGTTGATACTGACGGTGAGTTGACTACTGCAGTGACCCGGGAGTATCATTAAGTTGGAAAATTAAATCGTGAAATATTCAATATATCCCAATGGTTACCCCCCAATGTCAAGATTGACATAAAGTTGCAACTAGCTCCATCGAATTTCATTTTGAGAAAAACACTTCCTGCAGCACCCGATGCAAATGTCATTATCACTTCGGCAATTCTTCATGTCCGAAAATAACAAGTTATGGAAAAGCTAAGAGCCAATGGGAACAACATTAAACTTCTTGTCCCCCATACGATCACCAATCAACGTCACATTGCCACCGGGTCTCGTAGTTATACCGATTCATCATTTATCAATGGAGAAATCCCATCAAAACTCGCTTTGGCCTTTGTGAAGAGTGGCAGTGCCGTTGGATCCTGGACTGCATCCCCCCATGATTTTAATTTTTTGGTCTATCTAGCCTTGTGTGCAGAGTGAATGGTATTTTTCTACTGTACACTCAAACATTTGACAAAAATCCTATAGAACTCTGTATGAGTTGACCATGCAATCCCTAGATCATGACTCCCAACTATTTGAAAATGGAATAACCGATTCATTGTTTTCAAAAAACCATGGTGTAATTGTTTTGGACCTGTCGGGGACCCAGGATATGAGCGTAGTACGAACAGGGAATGTACGCTTAGAGTGCACAATTGCCGATTCTTTGACTGAGAGTATCACGCTAATATCATTGAGTCAATTTGAAACCTATTGGGAAATCACACCCGACGGCAGTGTTCTACTAGACCTAGCACCATGAACACAAACCAAATAATCAGTGTATTTAATATGGATCCATACATGTCCCAGTACAAGTCATATTGCACACCATCGGACTTCATTGAAAAAATTCCAAGTGTTAACAATACCCTAATCATTGTTAATAGCAGTCGATCAAAACATTCAATATTCTTCGCATACCATCGGACTTCATTGAAAAATTCCAAGTGTTAACAATACCCTAATCATTGTTAATAGCAGTCCATCGACTTTGAAGACAGGCCATTGGCTATCCATCTTTCAAACAGCGAAAAATATTGAACTGTTTGATCCTCTTGGCCTATCATATAAATTCTACACTCCACACATCAGCAACTTTATTGCGAGCAGTGGGAAAACTATTATTCAAATCAAAGGAGAGTACAGGATTTAACGACTAAGACATGCGGCTTTCATGCACTACTCTTTTTCATGTTCAGATATCGTGGCTATACCTACAAGCAGTTTCTCAACATTTACGTTGACTTTCTTCGATTGAATGACTTTCTAGTGGAAAATATACTTACAATCGTGTTTAATATTGATTTTAGTGTCCTACGAATAAAATGTTCTAAAAATGTTTGTGAAATTGTTTATTAATAAAAATAATGTATATACATGATAAAATCAACTTTTCTACTCTTTAGATTTCATCTTCTACTAGGTATAGGTACTTGTCGAGCACAACTAATGCAGGTAGATTATCTGAATTCGCGATATACTGATTCTGATGTGCTGCAATGTCAGGGTCACATTTTCTACAGTAGAGTGTAACTTCACTCTTATCATTTCTCTTTGTATAGTCAATGATACTATTCTCATTCATTTTGTAGAATTCGCATGTTTCAATTTGCTTATTTGAAGCAATGTCACAAACAGTGTCCTCAAATGGCGAATCACATTCTGTCACAGCCAAATAAAAATCAGTGGGCTTATAATCATAGTAGCCATTGTCTTCCCAATGATGGCGTAGAAACCAAATTCTTTTGTTGCTCCAATAGTTGAATCGCTGACCTGGCTCCTCCTCCCAGAACAATCTAAAGCCACGACGATACCAATCTCTTAGCAATAAACTAAAATCACGCTTAGGATTCTTTCCAATCATACCAGGATATGTATTCTCACACTTATTACATTTATCATACTGGCAATTCGAGCATAGGCACCCTCTAGGATGAAAGTCACACATCCCTTCAAGACAGGAATTACAACCTTTAATTTGTACAGCATATCCTATATGCAATTTACACGGGTTGCATAATCTACACTTTTCATCATACTCATCAATCATTGTACAATTTTCACATGATGACTAGCTGCCCAGTGTGTACATGCATAGTGGACATGTATGGAACATTTTTTTATGTGTTGACACTCTCACCGCCAAAATGAAACTGAGGTAATATCAACAAATTGGGTGGGATAGAGAGAGAGAGAGAGAGGAGTAAATCATCCTTGAACAGCATCATTCTCATGAAAAAAGTCTTAAATTTCTAAGCTAGTGTTTAAAAGCATATCCACAATATCATTTAGTCCTGTTTTGATTAATATGTCAATAAATTGTGTAAATGCCTTTGGACCACAACGTAAAAGCTTCATGCAATAGTCTAATGATGGAGAATCAGTTTTCATTGTATCGATAAGCATTCCCTGAGAAAATATCTTCCTTTGAATAGATAACTCTAGAGAATCATGATCTAGAATCAAACGTTTTTCCATGAACACAAGATTCTCCATGATTCGCTCTTTCTCAAATCTATCCATTTTTTAGAGTCCTAACACTCTCACAACCAACTTCAGATTAACCATGATTCTTTTTTCTACTCTAAAAAATATACGCTAGCCTACTATAGAAAGAAAAATATCTTCGATTTAGAAACAATTTTATTGAGCATAATTACAACAATAATAATAACTGATTCAATTTTTTTTCATCAATATATTTCACTAGTGCATCGAATGAAGCCTGAAGCCTATTTATATGCACAATGTTCAGGTTCGCAGCAAAGCATAATTGCTCCTCCAATTTAAATTTGCTCAATGATATCACGTATCTAGCGTACATATCGTCCCATTCAAGGCTTAGTCTACATCCTTGTGTTATTTCCAAAGCCACGTTTGGTACTCTCGCCCTTGTATCATTGCTGCTACCTGCTCCACCATCAAGCTCCAATAGTGTAAATGTTCCACTCATTTTCTCTACTAATATCGTGTCAAATAAACTATTCTCTGGATCCATTTCTCTTACTAATATGAACTACAATGAAAATCACCTCTTTTATTTGAATCCAATTACTAATCAAGTTATAGTATATGGAGTAGCCTCCGCTCTCTCTGATTGGCCCTAAAACATGGGTGTTACCTCAGAAACCCGTGTGGTTGCATTACACAATCTCGTCCCTAGTTCCAAATATAACATGTTTGATCACTTTATAAAAGGTATCAAGGAACATAATGTACGCAAATAGCACGGCAAGGAACATAATCTATGCAAAGTAAAATGTAGCATTCTACTAGTGTCCTCCTCAAAAACATAATTTCTATTTGGAAATCAACTACGCTGAACAAAATGGCTATCTCAAAATTTTGGTTTGATGTGTTTGGGGAAATGGTGGGCGTGGGAGGGGTGTTAGTTTCCTTCCAATCTCTTTCGACTATTAAAAAGGGCATTAGCCATTCCAATTTCTAATCAACTGAGCCCTTTTCGAAGTTTCCACGACAACTACTTCGTTACGAAGTGTCCTGGTATGGAAAAAAAAATATTCGACACCAAGTCCCCCAAAAATATTTACTTTTCTTTGAAAAGCTTATTTTGTGGAAAAAGTTTTTTAAATTAATTTTTGTTCGTTTTATATTGACATAGTCTTTTCAGGGAAAATGAAAATAATACTTTAAATCTTCTTGTTTTTTTAAGACTTTATAGTTTGGCCTGCTATTTTGTATAGAGGAAAAAAATTTTCAGCAATTTTTAACAAATTACACCCTTTTAAAAATCTGGACACAAATAGTAGTGTTTAATTTAGTTTCATACCTCCTCTAGTTGACCTTAAATGGAAAACTTGATACCTGTTCCCTTCAACAGTTCACCTACAACTAACTGTAGACTATAGATGTCTAATGACTGAATAATTTCCAAATTAGTACTACTACTCCGTTCAAGAATAATGAGAAGAAGAACAAAATCAATAAAGAATCACATTTTTTTTATTATTAATATAAAAGCAGCACTTTACAAATAATACATTAAACAAGAAAAAAGCACATCAAGCAAGAAAAATACACTTTTTTTATTTATAGGAAAAAACACAAACATTTATTCTAAATAAGCACTAGAAAAAACACTTTAATAAATACTCTCTTTTTTATTTATTTATAATAAAAAATACAACATCTATTAAACAATACACTTAAAATAATATCAAATTTTTTATTTACAACATTTTTAATTTGACATGGGGTCCCCCCGGGGGCGACCGCTGTGGCGGCCGAAGGCCACGGGCGGCCGCTGCGGCGGCCAGGAAGCGCCATGGGGCCCGCTGCGGCGGGCCGGGCCAGGGCCGGAGGGAGCATTAAATAACTCTAAATGGTGGAAATTATGAAGAAGAAGTAACTGCTCTGCCTTGCACGCACACACGTATTGAAAATTGTTTCATAAGAAAAAAAATAATTTAAAACACCCACCACCCACCCACCTTGTACAATTAAAGAATTTAAGTTAATTTTTTTTTAGACCGAGTTGTTTTCTATACTCTAAACATTCAACTTGGTCTGAGATTAAATAGTGACCGTGTGGTAGTACCTTCACACCATCCTCAAGTATATAAACTTTGTCTGATATGGCCGACATGGCGTTTTTCGCAACTCCAACTGTGTAGTTTTTAAATTGTAAAGAGCGAATCACCATGACTTTCACTCTTTTGACTAAACTACGTTCCACACAATTTCTATAGACACTCATGTCGAAATTATTTTTTACAAAGTGTGTAAGTACCCCTTTGAAAACTTGTTTGATATCCTTGTTGTGCGTTTCCACACAGTATACCTTCGGCCCAGGAAACACACCACTGGATATCATATCACTACCCGTTTTAGATTTTAACATTAACAATTGATTTGGGGCCTGGCGTTTCACTAGCTCTGGGTAGAGGGATTCATTCCAGTTGTTGTAGTCCATTCGTGAGCCAATGTACTCGCCATTTTCCAAATCATTCCATAAATTTTCAGTTTAACTTTTAATAGGAGTGAATCAGTGTCCCCGTAATACACTTGAACGTGTCCCTCAATCGTCCATTGTACCTTGCATACATTATAATAAAATGACAACATGAGTTTTTTAGGTATTTCTGTTATTGCACTCCCGCCTGCAATATTTTTATTTAAAACAATGTTTCTTTTCTTACGATGTAGGAGCACCTTATCAGAGTCTATGACAGTGAACGATGTGAAGTTTCGAGCACAATCTTTGTGATTGGTTACAATGTCACATCGACTTCTGTTTCGTACGCTTTCGCACATTTTACCGAAGGCTGACATCAAAATGAGTTTATAGATTTCCTTCTCAACCTTCGTTTTCGCTTGTGAACGTTTACTGACAAAGGTGTCAATAAACGTTTTCATGTAAGGCTTTTGATCAAATTGGAGGGCTCTATGAATCTTTGTGACTTTGAAACCATTGGACACCATCCATTTCAATAGCACTTGATGTACAACGATATTCTGTTTTGGGTTGAGGTTGGCAATAAGTTTTTGCTTTGAAGGCACCCAGTGCATACTCCCATCCTCTACTAAACATAAATTTTAGGTACTCAGAGAGTCCCTACCCACCGGTCTATTTATGCACGGAAAAACAAAATCTTTTACCGATTCATGGATTTCCATGGGTATTTCACCATCAATTTCAAAAAACAATCCCTGTGCCCCATTCTCAACGATAGCAATGTTTGGGAAATTTGAAGCACATAAATTGTTAAGCCATTTGTAATCCCCGCACGGCAAACAGTAGTGAGACATTGCCGATGGGTAAATAGAATTCCTATAAAAAAACTGCGTCTGACTTTTCATCGGTGTGCTGTCTGGTCGGATCTGTTTTCATGATACGATCCCCGTGAAAAACATAAGCACCCCTCATTGATCTCTCTACAAACAGATGCCGATCCTCATCGGGGATCAGACCTATTTCTTCTTTGCTGATTTTAAGTATCAAGTCCATCACCAGATGAGGAGTGGAAAAATAATACCTTAAATCCAACTCGAATTCCCCATAGATTTTATCCGTATTTTTGCACACAGTATCCAGAAGAGTGAGTACGTCACGGACCAAGTATAGTTTACAGTAATCCCACCCATTTTTACACCCACCCTTGCCCAAACCCTCTTAGAAAATTTATAGTCGCTAGTGGTGCACTCACTCTCAGTAAGAGAATTGTAAAAAGCTTCAATGGGCGGTAATGACACCTCATCTAGCCTCGAGGCAGAGTTGTAGTAATCATATGCATATATGCCCTAACACGTTAATAAATCATACATTTTTTCATCGGGGAAGCGCTGTTTAAGGAGGGGGAAGCTATCAAAATTGTCACTTTTCTGTACCTGAATCAATTGACTTAATGACTTGGGAAAGAAGCTGAAAGAGTCTAAAAAATGGATTTTATTCAGGCACGTGTTACCCTTGTCAACTGTTTTCCACATGAATTTCAGCAGCAGTAGCTTCTCTGATGATTTGGGTATGATATTATATGAAAAAGAACCATCTATCCATGCGTTATCTACAACTCCTCTCTTGGCAATATGGGCCAACGCCGGTAAAACAAACTTTAAGTCGTAATTGGAATTGTGTATAAAAACCGGTACGAAATATTGCTGTCTAACGTTTAAATTGCACGACTGATATGCAACCCCTCTAAAGTTACTCCCTCCCGATGTAATTTCCTGCCACAAATGATCATGGTCGATCACCTTACTCTTTCCCCCATTTCCAACACCATCATCAAATTCTCCCTTGCAAACCCAACATATTTTACGATTTTAAATGGCCAATCGTTTGTGTAACGAAGGCGCGAAATTGCACCTTTCGCTATTTTGATTAGACTGACCAATGTCGAGTGCATGCAGTCTTCACTGCCCAACGCCTCAACTACATCCAACACTTGCATGGTATTACTGAATCTCGTTGCGCATGAGCGTAAGAGGCTTCATGTATTTTAACACGATTTGGATTTGACGAATCATACACGTCTGTGAGTTTCACTTCGCAGTCCAAAGCGATCTTATTGCTCTGTAGAAGCGTGTTCCGGAAATTCTTAAAATGTAAGATCGGTCTATCTCCACTTACCGTTTCCACAGCCTGGTATCCATGACGTTAAGAGTGTCTCATGTGATGCTTTAACTTTAAATCAGTCCAAAATCTGGACAGGCATGTTGGACAAAAATCGCGTAAATTCCAATTTTTACCCTCACTTAAAACCCTACTAATATCTGTAATTGGATTAAAATATCCAATTGAATCAGGCTCTGTAGTTGGCGTGTATAGAAGCCAAACCCAATGCTACACTGACTCAATCGACGGAGCCCTCACTGGAAATAATACCCCCTTTTTATCAGAACGCTGGCTATCCTCAAATTCTGTTTCATATTACAACACCGTGACACCAATCTTTAAATGTGCGTTAGCCCGCTCAAAAATATCTATTCCTTTTAATGTCACGGGAAATTGACCATTTAAACAATTAAAATCACTTTAGGAAACTTTGACCCCTCCCTAAAATTAACTGCTAATTCGTCCAACTTTTTCTTAGAAGCATCTTTTTGCAGTGGTCTATAGGCAGCAATTAAACATGCATACGTGAAACACTGTAGCCTCGCATCGAAACAGATTGGTTGTATCCCATGACAACCCTTCTAAATCTGAATTATATTTTAAAACTATAGCCCTCTCCCCACCACCTCTTAAAATAAAATCCTTTTTAAACCTACAAATATTAACGTTCGAACTCTCAATAAATAAAACCACCGACCCGCTACCCCCCTCGTTATAATTATCCAGTGTAGTTACAATACTGCTTACCCAATCTAAAAAAAACCTACTCATAATTAAATAAATGCGGGCGAGTTACTAACATCTCTGTATGCAAGTATTTTGAATAGAGCTTGCTCGCATTTTCATTAAAAAAATTTTTTTAGTGCTATTGATTCTTTTAAACTGTCCCTTCCCCCCAAACCCCCATCTTTTCTTCAAGAACGGCTCGAATCTTGTTATAATATAAATGAGTAATATCCAGGGGATGTGTTATTATATTCCCTGAGATTAAGGAGTTAAAGGGGTCACCGAATTTGGCACAGTAGACTTTAGTATGGTGCAAGGCAGAGTTAGAAAGAAAAAAATCGGGGAGTGTAAATGTTTGTGTGGGTATTGTTTCATTACTACTTGTAGCATCATTAACGTCAATGGTGGGGGGTGGCAGAGAATCGTCAATAGCACCACCCCCAGTCTGTTCAATTGCATTAGTTTGCGCTGGTGTGAAATCACCTAATCGCCGAGTTTGGCTTCCAGGGTATTTGGGGATAGCTGATCAAGCCAGCCTGTATTGTCTTGTGACGGAATTTCTTTATTAGGACCCGGTTTAGATGAACTTGTACTAATATCACATAAATACTCATTCATAAATCTATTTGTCCATTCTGGGTCCTCCACCATATCTATGTCACAAGTTAAGTCATCTAGGCTGGCCATTTCCCCAAAACAGACATTTAAAAACCCCCTTTGCCACTCCATACTATCAACAACTAGGATATTCTCGTCTCTAAAATCCACCGGCGGTGCAATGATTGACGCAGGTTCACTAAAAATAAGTGTTTCTTGAGCTGATGCTGGTGCTAATTCATTAATCTATAAAAAACAGGGTTTATTTTCCATGTGAAATATCCATTATTTTATAAAGATAAAGGACTATACCCATTTTTCACCCCACTCAAAACTTAATTTCCCTCCTAGCATTATATTGGCTAAATACTTACCCCCCTTCACCCATATAAAGTAGCCTAATAGAGCTTAATAGATTTTATATTTCACCATTTTTATGATATTAATTTCACTGAAAATAATTGAGCAGAAAAAAGCTCGATACATATTTACTAGTTGGTATGGCACACACACACAACACGACATTTGGCTAATAGCAATAAAATAAAGTACAAAAAAAATTTGTCAAGGAGCTTCCAATATCTCAGTAAGAAGCGATAGCTTATTTCTAATGAAGCATTTCAATACACTTCTACTCACATGTTTACCAGGTACTAAATAAGTACCAAAAGTCATCTAGCAAAGTAAAGGTTTTTTTCCCTCTCTTTTTTTCCCATCCCCCACCCTTTTCTTCAACATCCCTACCCCTTTTTACCTATGCGAAATTGTGAGTGCATTATAAAGTTGAAAACTATCTGATAAATGAAGGTTACCTTAGAAATTGCAGGTAGGTCGTTAGAAACTATCTGGCCATCTGAAGCTTGCCCAAAGTGGATTATACTATCCCTCCTCAAGTTCAAGAATCTGATTAGGTCCATGTCAGTGCTATCCGGCCCGGCATCCAACTTCGACCACTTTTGGATTACCAGTGTCCTGGAATAAAAATTAATTTCAGTTTTTTTCACTATGTAACTTGTAGCCTCATAGGCTTAAATTCATATCATCCTAAAACACATAGAAAAAAGAAAAAAATAAAGTAGCCAAAAAGAGCTTAATCAATTTTATATTTCACTAGTTTTACGATATTAATTTCACTGAAAATAATTGAGCAGAAAAAAGCCCGATACATATTTACTAGTTGGTATGGAACACACACAAAACGTGACGTTCGGCTAATAGCAATAAAATAAAGTACAATAAAAAATATTTGTCAAGGAGATGCCACTATCTCAGTAAGAAGCGATAACCTATTTCTTATGAAGCATTTCAATACAATTCTACTCACATGTTTACCAGATACTAAATAAGCCCCATTTTTCACCCCATCAAAACTTAATTTCCCTCCTAGCATTATACTGGCTAAATACTTGCCACTCTTCACCCGTATAAAGTAGCCAAATAGAGCTTAATCAATTTTATATTTCACCATTTTTATTATATTAATTTCACTGAAAATAATTGAGCAGAAAAAAGCTCGATATATATTTACTAGTTGGTATGGCACACACACATAACGCGACGTTTGACTAGTAGCAATAACATAAATTACAATAAAAATATTGTCAAGGAGCTGCCAATATCTCAGTAAGAAGCGGTAACCTATTTCTAATGAAACATTTCAATACACTTCTACTCAAGTGTTTACCAGGTACTAAATAAGTACCAAAAGGCATGTAACATAGTTAAGGCACTATCTGTTTCAGGTTTTTTTCCTCTCTTTTCCCCATCCCCCACCCTTTTCTTCAACACCCCTACCCCTTTTTTTCTATCCCCCCTCTTCTTCTCTAATAATACCCCATGAGTTGCATCATATGCACCTTCATGTCTCATAGTTTTTTTTTAACAATCGCTGACAATTTTTAACTCGGTTTAATCCTTTAGTGTATTTAGAATGTAATACTGACTAATATGTGTGAAGATAATTGCTATCTGTTAGTTAAATGAGAATATGCTTTTGCGAAATTATGAGTGCATTATAAACTTGAAAACTACTAGATAAACTGAACTTACCCTAGAAATCGCAGGTATGTCCTTAGAAACTGCTTGTCCATCTGAACGGCGTGCGTAGTGGATTAAAGTGAGCCGAATTTTGTTCAATGATCTGATTAGGTCCGTGTCAGTGCTGTCGAGGGCGACATCCAACTTCACCCGCTTTCGCACGATGGTTTGAACATCAAGGTCCTGGAATAAAAAATTAAGTTCAGTTTTCTCACTATGTAACCTTAAAGGCTTAAATCACAATCATCTTAAAGCACATAGAAGAAAAAAGAATGCCGCTTCTCTTTGGAGCTTAAAGTATCTGTATTTTAAATATGAAGCATAATGAAACAACACATTTTTTATTATTTAGTCTGTTTTTGTTATTTATTTAGAATATTAATGTGAGGGAGGTTGTTCACCCACTTTACAATAGCATAGCCCAACATTGGGATAAAAGAAAAAATGCATGTCATTTTCAAGTTACGAACCAAGAACCCTTTTTAGACAAAATACCTGAACACCTGGCTTATATCACTTGAATTTACCAATGATAATTACTATGCTCGCTGAAAGGCAGACGACAGAGAATTTAGTCTTTAAAATGTGTTATTTCTGTAAAGTACTTGAAAAGCATTTTAAATCAGATAGCCTAAATCTGAACGGGTGTCACAAAACATATTTTAAATAAGATACATAAAGAAATGATTATTTACTCTGTCTATGATTTATTCAGAATATTAATGGGGAGTGCTGCTCCCTCAACTACACAATACTAAATCCCAAAAGATGATAATTACAGATCTTTTTCAATTCTGTATATCATGGTTTTAAACAGCCATGAATTGGTCAAAAGTTCTCTTTACCCAGGTATATAGACATCACCATCGACTGATTATAATAGCCTAATTTACCTGTCTCATATTCGGCCAATCCCAATTTAGTCCTCTTTTTGGGTTTAATTATTATTATTATTATTTAGTTTTTTTTACTGATGCAAAGACTATGCAAAAGATGATGCAACAGTGCTGGTAAATCTCTTCATCTAACCCTTTCCATATAACCCCTCCCCCACAATTTTAGAGACAGTTTAAAGTCCAAACGCCTCACTTTTTTCAAAAATTAGAGTTTTGCCGCTGCTTAAAGCAACCCAGATTTGGATATTGTCAGATTTTAATTATATTCACCAAATCGAACCAAATCCGCCTAGATAATTCTTTTATTGACTTTATTATTATTATTTAACGTTTCTCGCATGCCTAGTTTTTATTTTATAATCTCCATTATAACAAAGCGGAATGAATAAGCAATTCTGTAATTGAGTAGGATCATTCAACTAAGCTAAACTAATTTTTAGGTTTTGGGGTTTCTTATTTAAGTACCCTTTTTAGTCAAAATATCTAAACAGCCATTATAAAGCACGCGAATTTTATCATAGATATGTAACCCATTGTCAATCTGAAATACATATGGCAGATAGCTATAAGAAAAAGATCACGCTTTTTATGATAATTCAAGAATAATGTATATTTATTACCATCAAGATTCTTTTGGTGTTCTCCATCAGAAAATGAATAAATTTAACTATAAAAGGCTTATTACAAGTTCTATTATTCAACTAATACAGAAAGACCAATTCGGTCTATATTTATAGTAAAAAAAACGTGATTATAAGCCCTCAAGGTGAAAACCAGTATTTCTAGAAAAAGACCATCTTTGAATATTCGGTATGACAGAATCAAGTTTTGGATATTGAACCAAGGCAAAACGTGTCTGACAATGCCTATAGTCGTGAAATATATATATTCATGGTAGGGGCAGGAACCGACGATACTGGAAATATATTCTTGTATAATTCCTTATACATCCATGTTTGGACCAGAAAAATGCGTGTTGGCTCAGAAACCAGTCTGGTAAGACATGTACCGTTCATAGTAATAGGTGACTGCCCCTGGTAAAGTGTGTAGGTGTGAAACTGCACATATATTCTCGTGTAATTTCTTGTGCAATTCGCGCCTTTATATTAATGATGATGCAATTCATCCTTTTCATCACTACTAGCGTAGAGATTAAAATGATGATAACTCAGTAACCAGGAGTCAGACGAAAAAAGTAAGCCAATTTTTGGGATCAAGAGAGACAAATTAGTCTCAAAGGACCCTCTGATAGGAAATATTTTCCACTCTGAAAGTCAGCTATTTTTTCCCAAGCGGAAAAACGCAAAACGGCAAGAAAATCGCGTCAAAAAATGTGTTTCTGCCCCCCGTCAAATTTTCCATATTTTTCTGCACATGTCTGCCAAATTTCATGCTTTTACCATAAAATACACAAACCTGACGCTTATGTACCAAACTATTTGTTTAATTAGCGGGGAGGCATCTTAATACATATTACAATTTCTTGTTTCGGCGGTCATATTTTCTGTTTATGCGACTCATGCGTTAAAAATATATTCTCAAGTTGAATCTTGGCTAAATATAATTTTAAAACCATTTCACAGATAAATGAAAAACTAAAAAAGAGTATTTATTTAAATTTTACAAGTGGAAATGTAATTTAAAATCTATGTATCGATTGAAATAATTTAATATTAAATTGTTTTAAATGCTGTTAAAGTTTCGTAACTTCTTATATTATTATTTCAAATCTGATTACAATTTTTGAATAGCCTCAATAGTGAGATCCAGTTAATTCCGGTCTCTCTAAGTTGAGGCTTCGATTAGTATATCCAGGGTTGGCACCGTAAGTTTGGATGCCAAATGGGCACTTTTAGTGGCTCTTGGACATTTTATAGCTCTGAAGGACTTCGGGACACTATTGGGTAAAAAAGGCAGATTTTTGAAAAAAGGGACACTTTTTGGACATTTTTCCAAATCAAAAACCAAATGTCTTTATTTTCTTTATTTTTTTTTATAAATACGACTGCTTTTAATTTGTACTTTACTTTTAAGCTTTGGTAACGTCTTGGAGATTTTTCTTAGATGTTTTTGCGCCCTGCGCGAACACAATTTATCAACCGAATAGGAATAGGACCCAAAGTCTTAACCAATGTGGTATGCTAGAACTATCGAATCCATCTTTTTCTTCTATCTTACGGTTGACGTTTGTCATCAAGTCGGTCAACTTCAAGGACTTACCTACTGCTGGTGGCAAAATCACCAAGGCCGCTGAGAAGGCTGGAACAAAGAAGTGAATCGTCATTCCCTGCTGGCGCGTTCCGCGTAGATCCCTGTGGCGTGTAGCCGTGTGCACATGGCTATTATTACACTGCTGTCATAGAAAGAAAGGAGTTTCGCAGAAAAGCTGTGTTGCGGCTCAATTTTATTTATAGCCGCTAGCGAATGTTTCTGTTTTATATTCTATACTTTCAGCTGTGATTTTTTGTCAAACGCTGGTCGCCAGTTTCTACCGAACATAACTCAAGCGAATTTATTTCAATCGGCCTTGTCTTCTCACTTTTTTAGTTCTCAAAAAGGTCATTTTTGCTCTGGGCTACTTCTAAATGTTCAGAAAACGGCAAGATAGAGGAGTTATTAAACGATTTTAACCACTTGACCAACCAGTTGGCTGAGTGGTTAAGGTGATCGACGTCTTTTGTTTAACTTCAAAACCATGTAGGTCAAAATAGACATTTCGTTGCTACAGCCATTCGAACCTTGTCGCACCCAAAGGTCCTTAATAGCTACCAAAGATCAAAGAGTCACATCTTTTTCGCATAAATTATGAAAATGCCGAAGTGAAAATAAATCTCTATGGTTGGTTCTTTCCTTTTCGACTAAGATAGGTAGCGGTATCGATAATCGATATAACATTTCGCTCTGTTGACATTCTCATGACGATTTTTTTCTGCCATCTTTTCAAGTTAAATTAGCACTAAACTAAACTTAATTTATAGGTAGTGTTAATGTCAAAGCTAGAAATACCTGCAGAACATATGCAGGTAACAGACCGCTAGGTAGCAGAACTAAGAAGGACAAATTTCACAGGTTTTTCGGCAGTTTTTTCACAGGTTTTGAAAATGCATAGTGGCAACTCTGTATTTTGGCTAATTTTCTAGAGGGACACTAAAAGTGTCCTTTTTTGGCTGATTGGGACACTTTTGTCTCGAAAAGTTTTGGCAACCCTGACCGTAAGTAGGATGCTACTAGATCTAGTCAATTTAGAGGATCTTGTAAATTTCAGCGTTGCCAATGTGGTCAGGGTTGCCACCAAGGTTACGTTCGTACCATTTTTGGTACGTTTCAAATAAAACGTCACGTTTTACGTTACGGTCCTAAAAACCTTACATTTTTGTTATGTTTTTGAACTTATGTTACGCTTTTGAATAATGAGGAAGTTTCACATTTTCTGAGTAATCTATTTTTCCCCCGTGAAAAAATCCGCTGTTTCCATTTTAATTACACTGACATGAGTATTGACATTTTTTTCACATTGCGGTCATTTAGTCTTATCAAGCAATCACTCAGTTATTAGGATGAGAAAATACCCACTTCGCTTACTCGCATAGTAAGTTAAGATAATATTCTCTCTCATGAGCTTACGATTATCATTTGTTTAGTGACAAGTGACAATAGTCAGTTAGTCACCTCACCAACTTTCAATTTCATCAGTTGACTTTGAATCTTGTTCTGTTAACAGTCATACTAAAATTATATGGAGAAGGAGCTAGTTTCAGTAGTTAATGCTAATGAAATAAAACAAAATTTGACGAAAATATAAAAATTTAGAACCAAATTTGGGCTATATATTTGCACATTAGGGGGAGGGGGGTAAAGCACAGTATATATTAAATACGTAACCTAATCTAGGTACTCCCCCCCCCCTTAACCCCAAAAACAATAGTTTAAATATTGTAAACGCAATGACAAACCACGCTTTGCGATCCAATTCTCTACTGACTGATAACCGTTTGACTAGTTTCCTTTAGCATCTATCTTGCGTGTGTATCAGCTAATTGACTAGTAGCGATGATATATGTATTATTCTTTCCGTAACAACCTCACCCCCCCCCCTTCTGATTGGTTTGACATAATATCAGGTTATATACAAAAGTTGCTCGTTTTATATGGGATTATGAACAGCCGGTACCGTACTGACAAAATATATGAAACTGTAAAAATGAGCCATTTTTTTGGTTATATCTAAGCATTGAGGAGGGGGATGGGTTAGTTGAGCCTGAATTTTCGATTTTATGCTAAACTTTTTCCAAATATTATGGTCACTTTTTTGACATTACCCCATCCCCATCTGCGGTCCCATATATAACTGTATAAACACATTTCATCGTTGTGGCGAATCTTGTGATGACATTCTTTATTGTTACATTCTTTTTGTGTTCTTTCATATTGTAAAGTAAGAATTTTATTGATCGATTTTTTTTAATATATTCCTAGGGCTATATCCCAGACCATCAGGGGGGTGGGTGTATTTTCAGAAAAGAGGCCATGATATTTGGAAATAGTGTAAAATAAATAATTTAATGGTACTATTTGTGTGTTTAGAATGTTTTCTTCAGAAAAGGACAATCGCTAGATATTTGGCTTTAGAAAACGACAACTAGAGTAATGCCCATTTTTATGAAGAAGATAACAGTCTTGTATCTGTATAGGGTAGGTTTACAGTTCATTTAAAAACTGATTCATAGGGACCACGCCGGCTGGACTGGGGCCCCAACCCCCTGAAAATGTAAATTTCTTGGCATTTCTTTATTAAATTATAGGTTTTTTATTATACCCCTTAATTTTCTTAATTAAATCATTTCCAGTTCATTTTTATCAACTCACTGATCTTTTTGTTCCATCTTCCTTTTATTTCATTGTCACACAATTTTTTTTAATTTCTGAGCTATTTTTCAACTATCTTTTTTATTTGTATTCCTCAACTCATCGGCTTTTTCCGTTTACGCATTTAAAACCTAGATAAATTTGGTGTTTATGTTATGTATAACCCAATGCTTTTTGTTCCCCTTGTATTCACTTATATTCATATATTCTTTAGAAAAAAAATTCTCTACTTTGTAGTTCATTTTGAAAATGAGTGTAATTTTTTTTATTGTTTGACCCCCTCCCCTAAAAATTCTTTGTACGTGCCTGGACTTGTGAGACCCATCAAAACAGCTTTAGGCTAACATTCTTGTGGTTGAATTGTGTGAACTCTTCTTTTATTTCTGACTTTCTTTTGGTTGGGAGTTACGAATCAAATTACAAACGGAAAAATGCATATTATGTAAAATAACTGTTGTTTCGTATAGGAACTGAAGACAACGATTAAATATTTTTTGTTCGATAAAATAAAAAAAAACAAAAACTCTGTCACTCAGAATCGCTTAAATCTTCATGTTCGAACGATGCAAATTTGAAGCTAGAGGAGGTGAGACTGAGACTGAGCCAATCTAAAATATTAGACGCAAGGGAGCGATTAAAATGATTTTTTTGGTGTTTTTAAGAAGCTGGATTTATAAGATCGTTTTTATTGAAATTTAGCAATAAAAAAAAATCTAGTTGGTTTTCTTAAATAATTTCTTAGACCACACTGCTTTTCCATTAAAAACAAAAAAAAAAAAATTTTAAACAAGAAAAACGGGTTTTAATTTTCTATAAAGCAGTGAATTACAAAACAATTAATTATGCACAAAAGCTCCGAATATTTCGGCCCCACATCCGGGAGCCTTTCTCAACGGAAAAAAAAATAAATAAAATAAATAAATAAAAAAACAAAAAACTTAACTTACATCACAATACTAAACACATAAAGAGAAAGACAAAAAAACAAAAGAAAAATATAAATAAATAAGAAACAAAACTCACATATTAAACAAACACTTCCATGCACTGAATGTCTATAATGATTCAACTCGCCTCCTCCCAGTGTATAAATGGAAATATATTAAATAAACACTTCCATGCACTGAATGTCTATAATGACTCAACTCGCCTCCTCCCAGTATATAAATGGAAATCTATCAAAAATGAAGAATATATTTATACTTAGACCAAAACAATAAAAGGTCAACTAACCCCCCGGCCCATAACCCCTAATTAAATTTCACAAGTTCATCAACCAATTTATGAATTATAAATTGAATGGATTCGTTTGGTTGCAAGCTTAGCTGCAGTTCGTTTACTTTTCTCATCATTTAACCCATTCTGACCTTTGTTCGCAAGGTCATCTTTCGTTTCAGAAATATTATTAAAATCAGTACTGGTTGAATATCTTGCCTGCATTTTAATTAAACTATTATAAATTGAATTGATCCCAAATTCCCCTTCATCTCTATTTATACTAGTACCCCCATATATTATCTTTTTTATTTCTATAATTTCCCTGAAGCTTTGTAAAAGTCCTACAGACGTATCTACTATTTTTGTTTGATCAAATAAAATACTGTGATGAGGAAAATTATAAAGATGTTCTGCAACAGCTGACTCAAACGTTTCTGGTGTTTTGTTTTGTTTTAGAGCGCAATCTATTGCATTCTTGTGTTGTTGTAGCCTATTTTCTAAAGTTTGTTGCGTTCTTCCCACATAAAATTTACCACAAGAACATGGAATTTTGTATACTCCCTTTTGCAAATTTCTCGGTACCTTGTCTTTCCCTTTATTTAACAACGAGCTTATATTATGTCCTGATTTAAATGCTGTATTTATATTATGTTTTTTTAATTCTCTTCTTAATTTTTGTGATAAAATTGGTATAAAAGGCAAAGTTATGTAATTTGTTTCTTGATTTGACCCATCTTCTTCTAATATTTTTGGTTCCGTCAACTTTTTTTTCCTTTTTTCAATTATTTGAGAAATCATATTTTCCGGATAGCCATTACCTATTAGAATATCCTTAATAAAAATTAGTTCATTTCTTATGTATCCTGGTGATGCTAATTTTAATACCCTATCAACTAAAGAAATAACCACACCCCTTTTTACCTGGATTGGATGATTTGATGTGAAAGACAAATAACGGTTGTTACTAGTCGGTTTACGGTAAATTGAAAATGCTAGTTCGTTATTATTTCTATGGATCAAAATATCTAGAAACGGTAACTTATTCTCTGTTTCCTTTTCAATTGTAAAAATTAATTCTCCTCCCAAATCATTTAAATGTTCCAAAAAACCTTCAATTTCTGATTCCCCGTAATTCCAGATAACTAAAATATCATCCATATATCTGCCCCAAAATTTAGGTTTTAAAAAATATGTTTCTATAGCTAAATTTTCAACATACTCTACATAAATATTTGCTAACAACGGACTTAAAGGCCCTCCCATTGCTAAACCCCTAATTTGATGGTAAAAATTATCTCTAAACGTGAAATAGTTAGTATACCTGCTAGTTATTCTGACTAAATTTAATATAGTTTCCAGTTCAATTCCCGAAGGTAATTCTTCTATCTCATTTTTTCGTTCCTCAAGTTTTTGGGATAAAATACTAAACGATTTATCAAAAGGAATATACGTATACATGGATTTTATATCAAAACTGAACAATCTAGATTCTTCTGATATTTCTACACTTATAAGTTTATCTTTTAAAAATTTTGAGTTTTTTTTATATACTGGGAGGAGGCGAGTTGAGTCATTATAGACATTCAGTGCATGGAAGTGTTTATTTAATATATTTCCATTTATACACTGGGAGGAGGCGAGTTGAATCATTATAGACATTCAGTGCATGGAAGTGTTTATTTAATATGTGAGTTTTGTTTCTTATTTATTTATATTTTTCTTTTGTTTTTTTGTCTTTCTCTTTATGTGTTTAGTATTGTGATGTAAGTTAAGTTTTTTGTTTTTTTTATTTATTTATTTTATTTATTTTTTTTTCCGTTGAGAAAGGCTCCCGGATGTGGGGCCGAAATATTCGGAGCTTTTGTGCATAATTAATTGTTTTGTAATTCACTGCTTTATAGAAAATTAAAACCCGTTTTTCTTGTTTAAAATTTTTTTTTTTTTTGTTTTTAGTTGGTTTTCTTCTTTTCTTCAAAACTCTAAAGTGTCCAGTGTTAATTGATTTGCCTTTTATTTTGTACGTATTACTCATCAACTTTTGGTTTAAAACACCAACAATGGCAAACAAAAACAACAAGATATTCAAAATAGTAGCCTGGGGTTTTATACACGCATCAGGGGGGGGTGGTCTTTCTGTTGTTCAGGTAAACTGGAAGCAGCACTTGCAGTTGAATAAATAGGAATTTTCTGAAGGTAAAGAAGCATGAATTGTTATTATTGTATACTTTTTAGGCACCTTTTAAAGTTGGAGGGAAGATTTTTAATGAGATTACGTAAAAATATATTTTTCAATTTATACAGGCAAGAAAACGTTCCACCCCCCCCCCTTTAAATACCGCTCTTGATAGCAAAACTAAGGCACCCTGCCTTGAAAAGAGACTTTCCTATCAAAAGGTACGAAAAAGTTACGTTTTTAAGAGTTGGACATTACGAAATTTTTTGGTCTGGTGGCAACCTTGAACGTGGTATAATTGTACCGTTTTTGATTCAATTTCGAGATCCAGGTACAGCGTTGCCACCGTCAGTAGGATTCTACTAGATCTAGTAAAAAAACAAAATCTAGTAAATTTAGAGGATCTAGTAAATTTCCCGAAATCTAGTAAAAATTCATGATTTGTAGTAAGCAAAACTTTTGTTATTTTCCATGAATTCAGGGAAAAAAAATTAATGTCCATTGATTACAAAATCTGATTTCGATTACGTTAGATATTATGGCTTCTATTTCTCTCCTTTTTGCGATTTCGCGTCAACCCTAGCGCTTAGAAATCTATACTCTTCTTTCGGCTTCTTCTTGATACTCGCCTTGAAAGGCAAACTATTTAAAATCAGGACTGGTATGCCGGCTTAATTTGTTTTCAGAAAAATTTCCCAGACTCTCTTAGCAGCTGCCACGTTTGTTAGTTAGTCTTGATTTTCACAACTAAACCGGTAGCCGAATACGTCATTTCCGTTTTGAAGTGACAGAGATTGTATTGGTTTTTGATTCCCTTGAATACGAATGAGAGAGAATCCAGAAAAAAACAGTCCAAAAAAATCCTAAATTATTTGCTTTAAAATTTGCCAGAAATCTTTAAACTGGGGGACAAATTTCAAAAGCCGTCACTTTCAAACACACCTCAGATTCTAAGCACTCCATCGCCTGAATTGCTTCATGAATATGAACTGTGGCTGTTTTTCTTCGTTGATTGTTTTTTAATTTTTCAACATATCTGAATTGTATGAGCTGAAGACCATTGATAAATTTAAAGCACATCCAAATGATAAGTACATCCAAATGATAAAAAAAAAGGATTTTTGAACTGATAGGTCTCCAGAATTTTCAATCATACTATGAAAACGAAAGAAAAGAGGAAAAGAAAAAAAAAGAAAAAAGAAAAAAAGATTTTTTCAAATCCTATTGATTATCCTCCTATAGTAAAAATCGATACTTGATGGTGCGCGTGCGGCAGTAGCCGTACGCAGCAACAAATTTTTTGAGCATTTAGTAAACACAGATGCGATTTAGTAAATTTTTCCTTTCAGATTTAGTAAATTCTTCCAGGCTAGGGTGGTAACCCTGTCCAGGTACAATACGGTACATTTGAAAAATTTTGGTTCAATCCAAAATGTTAACGTCGTTCACACCTCGAGAACGACGTTATTGGCGAAGTTGTTTTCGAAGATCTGGGCAAAATCATCAAGAAGCAGAAATTCTCGATAATATTTGATGAAATCACAGACTTGAGTAACAAAAAGAGCCTGATTATAGTTTTTCGCCATCTTGATCTGAATGGTGTTGATCGAGAAGACAGTTTTCCTGTAAGAGACCCCTTCTTATGACTTATGGAAGTTCAGCAATGTACAGCCGAAAATATTTACCGGGCCATAACTAAGCTACTTTTTTAAGAAATTGGAGCTCCAAAGGCAAACATAATAGGATTTGCCGCAGACAATGCATCGGTTATGATGGGGGAGCAAGGTGGTGCTTAGGTGAAGCTGTCAGAAGACTGCTGATGTTTATTTGTACTTGGTTGTTCATGCCATTCCATTCACATATGTGCTAGTGCTTCTGCAAACAATTGCCAAAAGAAATTGAAGATTTTTGTCAGGATGTATACGGCTATATTTGTCGCAGCCCAAAACGGGCCAGTCAGACTTTAGAATTGAAAAAGTAAATGGAATTGGAAGAACATCAAACTTTGAGACATATAGAAACTCGATGGTTCTCTAGACAAGCCGTCGTAGCTCGATATTTGGAGCAGTGGGATTGCTTGACTTTATTCTTCCGTGCGGAAAGTCTTAAAGAGGCCAACAAGCCGGGGAAAACCACTGTCATACTAAAAAACTGCTGTCAGTGGTTTTCAAGGCTTACTTTGGCTTCCTGGTCTATATTTTGAAGTGTATCGAAAACCTAAACCAGAAATTTCATTCACAAGACACCTAGATTCATCTTGTCAATAATCGTTTTTCTGAAGTGTACAAGACAATAGCATCCCACTTTTTGTTGCTTAGAAAGTGATTACCAAAGAAACTTATTCCCGCCTCATACACCCACATGACACCAAGTACTACGTCGATGTCAAGGACTTGGAATGTGGGGACCGAGTGGAAGGGATTTTTGCCAAACCAAAGGTATCTCTATCTGCTGCAGTTGAGTTTAAAAAGAGTTTAGGAAATTTTTGATCGTGCTCTGTGATTAGATGAGAAAACTTTTTTCAACTTCAGGTATTCATGACTAAGAAACTTCGATAGGCTTCATCCAGGCTATGCTATGGGAGTAGAGTAAAATCAGCCAAACCTGGCACCGCTTCTGGCTCAGTTTCTGAATTTCCTGATTGACAATGATCTGGAAGATATCTTTCAAGAGCGGAAGAGATTACCATTTTGCTCTGAGCTTGGTACTTCGATTGACTCAGATCCAGCCGGCAAAAAGATGTTAATGGATCAAAGTGGTTTCCTCTGCTCGGGCGTTTCATTTTAAGCCTACTTGTTCTCCCCCACGCTTCCGCTGCTGCTGAGCGAACTTTTTCAGCTGTCAATCAGAACAAAACCAGCATTAGAAATTGTCTCGGTTTCACCACCTTGAACCGGCTTCTCAGTGGAAAAAGGATCGTCCCAAAGAATTGAAAACCACTCTTGAAAACGGTTTTATATCCCGAGTAGAATAACAGTAGAGAGGGATATGAAAAAGTTAGCCTACAAGAAGAAACGGCAGAAAAAATGACCAATTAGCACAAAAAAAATCCTCTTTTTTTTAATGTTACAGTTTTATTACCTTTGTACGGTTCTACCTGATTTCTTCTGCAATATAGTCAAAATTCTTCTGTTAAATTAATTTAGTTCTGATTAGTAGAGTAGACCAAGAACTTATGTAGGATGACCAATGTACTCCGCATGAAAGAAAGCCACTCCCTCGGACAGCGTAAGACTGGAAACCAGGCGGTTAAAGAAGACGAGGTCGTCCAAAGAACACTTTGCGGCGAACTTTTGATCGAGATCTGAGGACGGCTGAGACCTCGTTAATACCTGAGTAGGAAGATGTCATCGCTGCAGCATTGCTTCGGGACGAGTGGAGAGGCTTCGTCGACGTCCTATGCGCCACCAATGGCTCAGGAGGAACTAAGTTAAGTAAGTTCTTAGCTCAGGGTGCCCAACACGTCTTTTTGGTGTAAAGCTTATCATTATTGACCACCAATTTCTGGTGATTTTTTTGGTGATTTTGTGAAATACTGGTGATTTCTGGTGATTTTCTTGGTGAAAATCTGGTGATTTCTGGTGATTTTCTGGATGAAAAACTGGTGATTCTGGTCATGGTGGCAACCCTGGTAGTATCCGTTGTTATCAGCTTAATATCTGTATCTACATGGGACCCAGAATATTAAACTGATTTTTGGAAACATGAGGGATATCGGGGCTTGCTCCGCTCCCTTCACGCGTTGGCCCGGTATTGCAGTAACTCCGGGATCGGCGCACCCCTCTCGAGGGGAAATCAAAGTCCTTGAACCCTAACACTGACGTATAATGCGCTTCTCAAATAATAGTTTCCTAGCCCTTAATATATTGCAAATTATTTTTTTTTTCATCTGAAAAAAAAGAAAAATTGTTTGTAATTTACAAAATTTAATGGTGAAAAAGCCAGTGACCACTCGCCATAATTAAATTCAAATCCCCAACCTGGATTGAAGTCCCCATGCATCTTTCTCGAAAATAGTATGCAATTATTAAATGCTGAAATTTAAATTGAACCCAGATTCGAACAGAATTGCTGAAATGATTGTTTTTGGCCTCAGAGGGCTTGGTTCTGTGGTGAGTTGTTAGTAGTAATAGTAATGACTAAAGCCCCCTTTGGTTGTTAACGAGAAGAACGGCCATTGGGTTCTCAGAAACAAAAGTTTCAACTTTTCAGTCATATTGATAAGAGAGTGAGAAACCCCTGATTTTTTTTCTCAAAAAGATAAACTTGCATTGAAAGGATTAAGACGTTTGCATATGAAAATGAAATGGGGCATTGCTATTTTCAAAAATAATTTAGAGACTTGATTCATTGATGTGAAAAAGTTTTGTAAACATGCATCTATCTAATAAATTGGAGCTTCTGAGTGGCATTCAAAGCAACGGGATTAATGTCGAAAGATATTAGTAAAATGTTATATTTTAAGCAAACATATTTACCTGGCTAAAAAGCTGATCTTGAAGGAGGCGTTTTAAGGGTGAGGCCTTTCCATTGCACTTCAGATTGGGCTTACCCCTGGGCTGGGATTACCCCAAACGGTGATAACTCAACAGCGTAATTTTTGGTGGTGGGGGACTGCGTTCGCGCGGACTCCTGTCCACACTATGAAAAGTTCTGTCCTTTAGGCCTCTTTTATATGTCACGTATTTATCAGTTGTAAGGAAAAAGTATACAATTTGATATTGTCAACAGGGTTGCTATCCTGTCTAGAATTTTACTAGATCTAGTAAAAAGTCATGATTTATGGTAAACAAATCTTTTTGTTATTTTCTATGGATTCAGGCAAAAAAAATTAGGGTCCATTCAGTACAAAATCTTATTTCGATTACGTTAGATATTATGTCTACTCTAGCTTTCAGGATTTTTCAATCATACTATGAAAACAAAAGAAAAGAGGAAAAGACAGAGAAAAGAGGAAAAGAGAAACAAAAAAGAAGAAAAAAGGAAAAAAGATTGTGAAAATCCTATTGATTATCCTCCTATAGTAAAAACTGATGCTTGATGGTGCGCGTGCGGCGTTAGCCGTACGCGCAACATTTTTTTTTTTAGCATTTAGTAAAAACAGATGCGATTTAGTAAATTTTTCCTTTCAGATTTAGTAAATTCTTCCAGGCCAGGGTGACAACGCTGATTGTTAAGACAATAATGGGACATGTAAAATTGATCATTGGGCCCTTTTGAAAAAATTAATTTCTTTTTAAACTTACATGTTTGAAATATTACGGAAGAAGTGTGCCTAAAATCCCAAGCATATGAGAGAGTTGGCCGTATACCCTATAGATTTCTGATAGATTTGGTTTTTGAAAATACTCTGTAATTACCAAATGCTGACTTTTAAATTGAACTGGGAATTGAATCAAATTGCTGAAATTTAGATTTAGTCCCAAAGGCTAATCTTGAAAAGTGAAATGCCCTTGGTCCCCCCACATTTCATCAAGTCAATTGCGTTGGCAACATATCAAACTAAAAATTCCTTCACTACCGCCAAGTTTCATGGAATATTTAAATAGGGGGGCCTTTGGCTACAGCCATTGCCCGACCACTCAGTTACATTACAATTATTTTTGAGCCTGATTACTAAATATTTATGTTATTTTCTGCGGATGTAGGTTTTGTACCATGTCATTAAAGTTGCCCATGAATTGCTGCTAATTGAATATGTTTTCTCATCATGTGATTTTTTTGCCCGTATGATTGAGCATTAATTTCCTTATTGCTTTCGAATCTTGTTAAAAAACCAATAAGGATTTACTAGGATTTATTTCTATATACTCAAGTCAACTCTAGCCATTTTCATAGCTCTGGCCCAGTGTTGCCACCCTGACCTTGAAGAATTTACTAAGCTTCAGAGGAAAAATTTACTAATTCGCATTTGTTTTTACTAAATGCTCAAAAAAAATTTACATCATCAAGCATCCATTTTTACTATAGGGGGATAATCTATAGGATTTTCACAATCTTTTTTCTCTTTTCCTCTTTTCTTTCGTTTTCATAGTATGATTGAAAATTCCCGAAACCTATAAGTTCAAAAATCCTTTTTTTTATTATTTGGATGCACTACTGGATAGGCTTCATATTCCAGATGCAGTGTATCCAAGACGTCAAACAATAGTCTGGAATCTTGGATTCTGGAAATCCTGCTGGTAAAGCCCGGCTTTAATTTTATCAATAGTCTTCAGGTCATAAAATACAGATATATTGAAAATGTAAAAAACAATCAACGAAGAAAAATAGCTACAACTCATATTCACGAAGCAATTCAGGCGATGGAGTGCTTATAATCTGAGGAGTGTTTGAAATTGACAGCTTTTGAAATTTGTCCCACAGTTTCCGTTTTTAGGTTTGAAAATTAAACCCTTCAATTTTGCATTTTTAAGAGGAAATTTGCCAGTTTTAAAACACTAATTGGGCTGGTCTTTAAATAAGGGATAAGCTGCTTACAAAGATTTCTGGCAAATTTTAAAACAATTAATATAGGATTTTTTTAACTGATTTTTTCTGGATTCTCTCTCGTTCGTATTCAAGGGAATCAAAAACCAATACAATCTATGTCACTTCAAAACGGAAATGACGTAATCGGCTTCGGGTTTAGTTGTAAAATGATGTAAATAAAAAGTGCACCTCAGATTGGACTAGGGCTGCCAAGAAAAAGAAAACTTATGTAACATACAATAATTAGTTTAAAAAAATACCATCGTGTCAATAGTCTTCAGGTCAGGCAAATTATACAAATTGAAAAGTAAGACGAAAAATATGTAGTCATAATTAAAAAAAAGTCGCACTTAAAAGGCTTTAATTGTCCTCGGCCTCGTACGAATTTAAAGTATCCACTATTTTCGAATTCTGACTGAAGGGATCTACTTGTTTCCATTTCTTGGTAGCCCGAGTCAAATCGCTGGGGATCACCTAGTCATGTACTCCATTTGACGACCTGAGAGTAAGTTGCTTTGTTTTTATCAGGGACGAAATACTCGAGACATTTAGCCTATTCCAATTTTTGGTTTTGATGACCGACAAAATCGAGAACTGTCTCTCTGCTCTAGCACTTGAATGGGGCAAGCTGCAGAGGGTCTAAAAGAACTTGGGCAAGTATGGAAAAATTTCGTTTCCAGCAGCGTCTTTAAAAAGGGACAAAGATAACTAGCAAACGTAGCAGCTGTTATGAGAGTCTGGGAAAATGCTCTGAAAACAAATTAAGCCGGCATATCAGTCCTGATTTTAAATAGTTTGCCTTTCAAAGCGAGTATCAATAAGAAGCCGAGAGAAAGGTAGAGATTTTTAAGCGCTTGGGTTGACGCGAAATCGCAAAATGAGAGCAATAGTAGCCATAATATCTAAAGTAATGAAAATCAGAATTTGTAATGAATGGACCATAATTTTTTTCCCTGAATTTATGGAAAATAACAAAAGTTTTGTTTACTATAAATCATGACTTTTTACTAGACTTGGGGAAATTTACTAGATCCTCTAAATTTACTAGATTTTTTTTACTAGATCTAGTAAAATCCTAATGACGGTGGCAACCCTGGGCAAAATAGTATCAAATTCGTATAAAAAAAAGTCATTTTCCAAAAATTTGCCGCTCGTGCTGGTATCAACAAGCTCTTCAAATTGAAAATGTTGGCCAATCCACTTGGGACCACCTCCGTGCGGTTTTCCGCATCTTTAAATTCTCCAACATGAAAACTCGGCTCTAATGCCATATATCAACTATAAATAAAGTGGTGATGATTCTCCGCTTTGCGCAGCACTTCCATTCTAGTCAACTTTTCAGCCCCCCGCCGCTGCTAAAAACCCGCTTAAACGCATTTGGTGCTTACTGCATAAAATGGAATTCGTCCCACAGAGTACTTTCTTCTCTTTTTTTCTGAGTAGTCTTTGCTCATAGAGGAAAAGCCTTCAGGTTTTTTGTCTTTTGGGAAAACGGAAAAAGGGACAGCAATACTCGTCTACATTGAAACTTTTCATTCTGTTTTTCCACAAAACGAACTATCTGGATTATTTAAGTGCGTTCGGGTGCTTGAAACTTTTCTTTTCTTCGAAAATACTGAAGAGAATGCCACGAACATAGATCGCAGCTATTGATGACCCTATGATAAATACAACTAATAGTCGATCAGACACTAACTCTGTCAAATAATTTATTTGGCAAAAACTTTAGGATATCCTTCTGCTGAGGTATATGGGAGACAACACATAAGGAAATTATGACTTATTACACTCAAAACTTCGTAACCAGGAAAAACCTAAAAGAAGGAAGTGCGTCCAAATTCAATTTATGAAACAATCCAACAAACAATTGATACTGCCAAGGGTTTAAAGAAGAAATATGATAAATCCAAATGGTAATGTTGCTTTTTTTTACTCTTTTCTTCTTTGAATTGCGGTCGATCCTCAACTTGTGCTACATAGAAATTGGATTTGGACCCGCTCAAGAATTGTGACCTGCTCGGCAGTTTCATCATCTAACGAGCCTACGAATTATTGCAAAATTACGAAATAGTGGACAAAAAATGACTTCAATAAGACAGCTATATCATCTAATCTGTTTATCACAACCTGAATATTAACGAGCATTTAGAGTATCAGTAAGAAAGCACATTTACAATAAAAATCTACTGAGAAAGAAATAACTAAAATGAAAAAGTGTGTCCGAATTCAGTTTATTTTACTATATAACATAAATTTAAGCAATAAAAAAAGTGAAATTAGATTGTGATTTTGCTAATGATAGTAAAGAGGGGGTCACCATTTCTAAGAGTACAAGATCATTGACCCCCAACGAGGTAGAATCCAACGAGTACAAGATGACATGCCTCATTCCAGGCCTGTTTGATGGTTATATGATGTTGTTTCATGGTTCTGTTTGTTGGTCAACTTGTTTGATGTTTTTTTTCATAGTTCTGTTCTGTTTGATGGTTATATGATCTTGTTTCATAGTTCTGTTTGTTGGTCAACTTGTTTGATATTTTCTTACATCGTTCTCTTCCGTTTGATGGTTATATGATGTTGTTTAATAGATTTGTTTGTTGGTCAACTTGTTTGATGTTTTTTTCATAGTTCTGTTTTGTTTCAAGGTTATATGATGTTTGTTTCATAGTTCTGTTTGTTGGTCAACTTGTTTGATGTTTTTTTTTCGTAGTTCTGTTCTGTCTGATGGTTATATGATGTTGTTTCATGGTTCTATTTGTTGGTCAACTTGTTTGATGTTTCTTGAATATAGACAGAAGTTTAAAACATTTTGATGTTTTTTTTTTGTATGGATTTTTTATGCTTATGGATGTAAGGATTTTTATTGTTCACCATACCAGCGGGTCTGCCCCCCCCCCTCCCCCAACTTTTAGGACCCCCCCCCCATTTTTTAAAGCTTTTCTTTTGTGCGCTTGAGACACAGAAGGCCCCCCCCTTCCCCCAATGTTATGACCCCCCCCCCATTTTTTTAATACTTTTTTCTGTGCGCTTGAGACACAGAAGGGCCCCCCTCCCCAAACTTTTTTGGCCCCCCCAACGTTTTGGACCCCCCCCCCATTTTTTAATACTTTTTTTTGCGCGCTTGAGACACAGAAGGGCCCCCCTTCCTCCAACTTTTTGGCTCCCCACCTTTTTAATATTTGTTTTTGGGCGCTTGAGACACAGAAGGGCCCCCCTCCCCCATCTTTTTTACCCCCCCCCCCCCTTCCAATATATCATTTAAGATCAAGTTCTCTTCTTAATATTCCTCCTAAACTTATTTTATAAGTTGAACTACTCATCTTTTTTCACTCCCAACAATACTTTACGACTTTTTGCATACCCCAACACCAAGCAATACTTTTCAAAAGGCTTTATTATATCCTTTCAGAACAAGTTCCTTTCTTAAAATCCATCCTAAACTTATTTTATAAGTTATAGTACTCATCTTTTTTCACTCCCAACAATACTTTACGACTTTTTGCATACCCCAACACCAAGCAATACTTTTCAAAAGGCTTTATTATATCCTTTCAGAACAAGTTCCTTTCTTAATATTCCTCCTAAACCCATTTTACAAGTTGCAGTGATGGTACTGACTTGGTCGCTGCCTTGCCTTAGAGGAAGTGTCCAGTCACCTGAATGCTTTGTCTGAGCTCTGACGCAACCCCCAGGACACATTTTTTCACCAAAAATATCAGGGAGATCATAATATACGCAAAAAGAATCGTGTATTGTAGAAAATTGGGGGTCCTAGCATGCAACCCAGAGGAGTAAGAGGGAGGGGGAGTGATATTAGATGCAAATTTAAGAAATTTTAAGAGCTTTTAAGGAAATACCCCTTTTTCATTACGACTTTTTGCAAACCCCAACACCAAGCAATTCTTTTTAAAAGGCTTTATTACATCTTTTCAGAACAAGTTCTTTTCTTAATATCCCTCCTAAACCAATTTTACAAGTTGAAGTACTCATCCTTTTCACCCACAACTTTACTTTACGACTTTTTTGAATACCCCAACACCAAGCAATACTTCTCAAAAGGCTTTACTATATTATTTCAGAACAAGTTCTTTTCTTAATATCCCTCCTAAACCCATTTTACAAGTTGAAGTGATGGTACCGGCTCGGTCGCTGCCTTGCCTTTGAGGAAGTGTCCAGTCCCCTGAATGCTTTATCTGAGCTCTGACCCAACCCCCCAGGGCACATTTTTTCACCAAAAATATCAGGGGGGATCATAATATACGCAAAAAGAACCGTGTATTATAGAAAACTGGGGGTCCTAGCATGCAACCCAGGGGGTAAGAGGGAGGGGGAGTGATATTAGATGCAAATTTAAGACATATTAAGAGCTTTTAAGGAAATACCCCTTTTTCATTAAGATAAATTTATGGATATTTCACCGCAAAAGTATTTCAATTTTCCTGATTAGAAAAAAGCAGGGCTTTCACCCTCTCAGGAAATTTTCGGGGATTTCCAGCTTGCAAAAACATGAAAATAGAACTACTACTAGCAACTTGCTGCAACATAAAGCCATCTGAGATCAAAACAAATACGTTTTATCATGAAAAATATCTGAAAATGTTGAAAGTATAGTAAGAAAAGATTGCAAAAATATGATAATGCTACTAGTACTAACAACTTTCTGTACTACTAAACCATCTGAGGTCAACAAAAGTACGTTTCATCGAGAAAATATTAGAAAATTTATAGGTTATAGTATGAATGACATGCAAAAATATGAAATACTACTACTACTAGCAACTCACTGCAAAATCAGGACACAAGAGGCCAATACAACTACGTTTTATTAAAAAAATATCTGAAAATGTTTAAGATATAGTACAAATGGTTTGCAAAACATGAAAATACTGCTAGTACTAACAACTTACTGCACTACTAAGCCACCTGAGGTTAACAAAAGTACGTTTTTTAGAGAAAATATTAGAAAATTTACAGATTATAGTTTGAATGACATGCAAAAACATGAAATACTACTACTACTACTACTAGCGACTCACTGCAACATAAGGACACCAGAGGCCAATACAACTACGTTTTATCAAGAAAATATCTGAAAATGTTTAAGATATAGTAAGAAAGGTTTGCAAAAAACATTAAAACAGAACTACTACTAGCAACTTGCTACAACATAAGGCCACCTGAGATCAATACAGATACGTTTTATCATGAAAAATATCTGAAAATGTTGAAGATATAGTCAGAAAGGCTTGCAAAAACATGATAATGCTACTAGTACTAACAACTTTCTGTACTACTAAACCATCTGAGGTCAACAAAAGTACGTTTCATCGAGAAAATATTAGAAAATTCACTGATTATAGAAAGAATGACATGCAAAAACATGAAATGCTACTACTACTACTAGCAACTCACTGCAACATCAGGACACAAGAGGCCAATACAACTACGTTTTATTAAGAAAATATCTGAAAATGTTTAAGATATAGTAAGAAAGGCTTGCAAAAAACATGAAAATAGGACTACTACTAGCAACTTGCTGCATTATAAAGCCACCCGAGGTCAAAACAGATACGTTTTATCATGAAAATATCTGTAGATGTTGAACGTATAGTAAGAATGGCTTGCAAAAAACATGATAATAGGTTGTGAATATTCTCCATGAAGATAAAAAGTTGTACTTTAATTCTAAATGTTCTCAACGAAGTGAAGAAAAGTTCAAGTTCTCTTCTGAATCTTCTCAATGAAAAAGAAATAAGCTACATATCAATTCTAATTTGTTCCAAGAAATTTTTTTTTTGTATGGATGTTTTATGTTTATGGATTAAGGATTTTTATTGTTCACCATACAAGCGGGCCTGCCCCCCCCCTCCCCCCAACTTTTTGGATCCCCCCCACATTTTTTTTAAACTTTTCTTTTGTGCGCTTGAGACACAGAAGGGCCCCCCTTCCCCCAACTTTTTGACCCTCCCCCATTTTTTTAATACTTTTTTTTGTGCGCTCCAGACACAGAAGGCCCCCCTCGGCCAACTTTTTTGGCCCCCCTCCCCCCAACGTTTTGGACCCCCCCCCCCATTTTTAATACTTTTTTTGCGCGCTTGAGACACAGAAGGCCCCCCCCCTCCCTCCAACTTTTTGCCCCCCCCCACCTTTTTAATATTTTTTTTGCACGCTTGAGACACAGAAGGGCCCCCCTCCCCCCAACTTTTTGCCCCCTTCCATTTTTTTGTACACTTTTTTTGCGCGCTTGAGACACTGAAGCCCCCCCCCCCCTCCTCCATCTTTTTGACCCCCCCCCCCCCCCAATATATACTTTAAGAACAAGTTCTCTTCTTAAAATTCCTCCTAAACTTATTTTATAAGTTGAACTACTCATCTTTTTTCACTCCCAACAATACTTTAGGACTTTTTGCATACCCTAATACAAAGCAATACTTTTCAAAAGGCTTTATTATATCCTTTCAGAACAAGTTCTATAAATTTTCTAATATTTTCTCGAAAAAACGTACTTTTTTTAACTTCAGATGGCTTAGTAGTGCAGTAAGTTGTTAGTACTAGCAGTATTTTCATGTTTTGCAAACCATTTGTACTATATCTTAAACATTTTCAGATATTTTCTTACTAAAACGTAGTTGTATTGGCCTCTTGTATCCTTATGTTGCAGTGAGTTGCTAGTAGTAGTAGTAGTATTTCATGTTTTTGAACGTCATTCATACTATAATCTATAAATTTTCTAATATTTTCTTGATGGAACGTACTTTTGTTGACCTCAGAGGGTTTAGTAGCACAGCAAGTTGTTAGTACTAGTAGTATTATCATGTTTTTGCAGTCTTTTCTTACTATACCTTCAACATTTTCAGATATTTTTCATGATAAAACGTATCTGTATTGATCTCAGGTGGCTTTATTTTGTAGCAAGTTGCTAGTAGTAGTTCTATTGTCATGTTTTTGCAAGCCGGAAATCCCCGAAAATTTCCTGAGAGGGTGAAAGCCCTGCTTTTTTTCTAATCAGGAAAATTGAAATACTTTTGCGGTGAAATATCCATAAATTTATCTTAATGAAAAAGGATATTTCCTTAAAAGCTCCTAATATGTCTTAAATTTGCATCTAATATCACTCCCCTCCCTCTTAACCCCCTGGGTTGCATGCTAGGGCCCAAATTTTTCTATAATACACGGTTCTTTTTGCATATATTATGATCCCCCCTGATATTTTTGGTGAAAAAATGTGCCCTGGGTGGTTGGGTCAGAGTTCAGATAAAGCATTCAGGGGACTGGACACTTCCTCAAAGGTAAGGCAGCGACCGACCCGGTACCATCACTTCAACTTGTAAAATGGGTTTAGGAGGGATATTAAGAAAAGACCTTGTTCTGAAATAATACAGTAAAGCCTTTTGAAAAGTATTGCTTGGTGTTGGGGTATTCAAAAAAGTCGTAAAGTAAAGTTGTGGGTGAAAAGGATGAGTACTTCAACTTGTAAAATTGGTTTAGGAGGGATATTAAGAAAAGACCTTGTTCTGAAAAGATGTACTAAAGCCTTTTGAAAAGTATTGCTTGGTGTTGGGGTATGCAAAAAGTCATAATGAAAAAGGGATATTTCCTTAAAAGCTCTTAATATGTCTTAAATTTGCATCTAATATCACTCCCCCTCCCTCTTACCCCCCTGGGTTGCATGCTAGGACCCCTGATTTTCTATTATACACGATTCTTTTTGCGTATATTATGATCCCCCTGATATTTTTGGTGAAAAAGTGTGTCCTGGGGGATTGGGTCAGAGCTCAGACAAAGCATTCAGGGGACTGGACACTTCCTCAAAGGCAAGGCAGCAACCAAGTCGGTACCATCACTTCAACTTGTAAAATGGGTTTAGGAGGGCTATTAAGAAAAGAACTTGTTCTGAAAAGATATAATAAAGCCTTTTGAAAAGTATTGCTTGGTGTTGGGGTATGCAAAAAGTCGTAAAGTATTGTTGGGAGTGAAAAAAGATGAGTAATTCAACTTATAAAATAAGTTTATGAAATATATTAAGAAAAGGACTTGTTCTGAAAAGATATAATAAAGCCTTTTGAAAAGTATTGCTTGGTGTTGGTGTATGCAAAAATTCGTAAAGTATATTTGGGAGTGAAAAAAGATGAGTACTTCAACTTATAAAATAATTTTAGGATGGATATTAAGAAAAGAACTTGTTCTGAAAAGATATAATAAAGCCTTTTGAAAAGTATTGCTTGGTGTTGGGGTATGCAAAAAGTCGTAAAGTATTGTTGGGAGTGAAAAAAGACGAGTACTTCAACTTATAAAATAAGTTTAGGAGGAATATTAAGAAGAGAACTTGATCTTAAATGATATATTGGGGGGTGGAGGTCAAAATTTGGGGGAGGTGGGTCCCTTCTGTGTCTCAAGCGCGCAAAAAATTGTAAAAAAAAATGGGGAAGGGGGAGGGGCAAAAGTTGGGGGGAGGGGGGCCCTTCTGTTTCTCAAGGAAGCAAAAAAGTATTAAAAAGGTGGGGGGGGGCCCAAAAGTTGGAGGGAGGGGGGGCCTTCTGTGTCTCAAGCGCGCAAAAAAAGTATTAAAAATGAGGGGGGGGGGGTCCAAAAAGTTGGGGGAGGGGAGGCCTTCTGTGTGTCAAGTGCACAAAAAAAAGTTTTAAAAATGTTGGGGGGGGTCCAAAAAGTTGGGGGGAGGGTGGGGGCAGGTCCGCTTGTATGGTGAACAATAAAAATCCTTACATCCGTAAACATAAAACATCCATACAAAAAAAACATCAAAATGTTTTAAACTTCTGTCTGTATTCAAGAAACATCAAACAAGTTGACCAACAAATAGAACCATGAAACAACATCATATAACCATCAAACAGAACAGAACTATGAAAAAAACATCAAACAAGTTGACCAACAAACAGAACTATGAAACAACATCATATAACCATGAAACAGAACAGAACTATGAAAAAAAAACATCAAACAAGTTGACCAACAAACAGAACTATTAAACAACATCTTATAACCATTAAACAGAACAGAATTATTTAAAAAAACATCAAACAAGTTGACCAACAAACAGAACTATGAAACAACATCATATAACCATCAAACAGAACAAAATTTTGAAAAAAACATCAAACAAGTTGACCAACAAACAGAACCATGAAACACCATCATATAACCATCAAACAGGCCTAGAATGAGGCATGTCATCTTGTACTCGTAGGATTCTACCTCATTGGGGGTCAATGATCTTGTACTCGTAGAAATGGTGACCCCCTCTCTACTATCATTAGCAAAATCACAATCTAATTTCACTTTTTTTCTTACTTAAATTTATGTTATATCGTTAAATAAACTGAATTCGGACGCACTTTTTCATTTTAGTTATTTCTTTCTCAGTAATGTTTTATTGTAAATGTGCTTTCATACTGATACTCTAAATGCTCGTTAATATTCAGGTTGTGATATACAGATTAGATGATATAGCTGTCTTATTGAAGTCATTTTTTGACCAATGTTTCGTAATTTTGCAATAATTCGTAGGCTCGTTAGATGATGAAACAGCCAAGCAGGTCACAATTCTTGAGCGTTTCAAAATCAAATTTCTATGTAGCACAAGTTGAGGATCGACAGCAATTCAAAGAAGAAAAGAGTAAAAAAAGCAACATTACCATTTGGATTTATCATATTTTTTCTTTAAACCCTTGGCAGTATCAAATGTTTGTTGGATTGTCTCATAATTTGAATTTGGACGCAATTCCTTCTTTTAGGTTTTTCCTGGTTATGAAGTTTTGAGTGTAATAAGTCATAATTTCCATATGTTTTGTCTCAAATATTCCTCAGCAGAAGGATATCCTAAAGTTTTTGCCAAATAACTTATTTGACAGAGTTAGTGTCTGATTGACTATTAGTTGTATTTATCATAGGTTCATCAATAGTTGCGATCTATGTTCGTGGCATTCTCTTCAGTATTTTCGAAAAAAAGGAAAGTTTCAAGCACCCGGACACACTTGAATAATCCAGATAGTCCATTTTGTGGAAAAACAGAATGAAAAGTCTCAATGTAGACGAGTATTGCTGTCCCTTTTTCCGTTTTCCCAAAAGAAAAAAAAAACTGAAGGCTTTTCCTCTTTTTTTTTCGTTCCTTTTTCACGCTATGAGCAAAGACTACTCAGAAAAAAAGAGAAGAAAGTACTCTGTGGGACGAATTCCCATTTTATGCAGTAAGCATCAAATGCCCTTAAGCGGGTTTTTGGCAGGGTCGGGGGGCTGGAAAGTTGACTAGAATGGAAGTGCTGCGCAAAGCGGAGAATCATCACCACTTTATTTATAGTTGATAGATGGGATTAGAGCCGAGTTTTCATGTTGGAGAATTTAAAGATGCGGAAAACCACACGGAGGTGGTCCCAAGTGGATTGGCCAATATTTAAATTTGAATAGCTTGTTGATACCAGCGTGAGCGGCAAATTTTTGGAAAATGACTTTTTTTATACGAATGTGATACTATTTTGCCCAGGGTTGTCACCGTCATTAGGATTTTACTAGATCTAGTAAAAAAAAATCTAGTAAATTTAGAGGATCTAGTAAATTTCCCGAAGTCTAGTAAAAAGTCCTGATTTATAGTAAACAAAACTTTTGTTATTTTCTATAAATTCAGGGAAAAAATTATGGTCCATTCATTACAAAATCTGATTTCCATTACTTTAGATAGTATGGCTACTATTGCTCTCATTTTTGCGATTTCGCGTCAACCCAAGCGCTTAAACATCTCTACTTTTCTCTCGGCTTCTTCTTAATACTCGCTTTGAAAGGCAAACTATTTAAAATCAGGACTGATATTCCGGCTTAATTTGTTTTCAGAGAATTTTCCCAGACTCTGAAAACAGCTGCTACGTTTGTTAGTTAGCTTTGTCCCTTTTTAAAGACGCTGCTTGAAACGAATTTTTTCCATACTTGCCCAAGTTCTTTTTGACCCTCTGCAGCTTGCCCCATTAAAGTGCTAGAGCAGAGAGACAGTTCTCGATTTTGTCGGTCATCAAAACCAAAAATTGGAATAGGCTAAATGGCTCGAGTATTTTGTCCCTGATGAAAACGAATCAACTTGCTCTCAGGTCGTCAAGTGGAGTACATGACTAGGTGATCCCCAGCGATTTGACTCGGGCTACCAAGAAATGGAAACAAGTAGATCCCTTCAGTCAGAATTCGACACTAGTGGATACTTTAAATTCGGACGAGGCCGAGGACGATTAAAGCCTTTTAAGTTCGACTTTTTCTAAATATGACTACATATTTTTCGTCTTACTTTTCAATTTGTATGATTAGCCTGACCTGAAGACTATTGACACAATGGTATTTTTTTGAACTAATTATTGTATGTTATACAAGTTTTCTTTTTCTTGGCAGCCCTAGTCCAATTTGAGGTGCACTTTTTATTTACATCATTTTACAACTAAACCCGTAGCCGATTACGTCATTTCCGTTTTGAAGTGACATAGATTGTATTGGTTTTTGATTCCCTTGAATACGAACGAGAGAGAATCCAGAAAAAATCAGTTAAAAAAAAAATCCTATATTAATTGCTTTAAAATTTGCCAGAAATCTTTGTGAGCAGCTTATCCCTTATTTAAAGACCAGCCCAATTAGTGTTTTAAAACTGGCAAATTTCCTCTTAAAAATGCAAAATTGAAGGGTTTAATTTTCAAGCCTAAAAACGGAAACTATGGGACAATTTCAAAAGCTGTCACTTTCAAACACTCCTCAGATTATAAGCACTCCATCGCCTGAATTGCTTCGTGAATATAAGTTGTAGCTATTTTCCTTCGTTGATTGTTTTTTACATTTTCAATGTATCTGAATTTTATGACCTGAAGACTATTGATAAAATTAAAGCCGGGCTTTACCAGCAGGATTTCCAGAATCCAAGATTCCAGACTATTGTTTGACGTCTTGGATACACCGCATCTGGAATATGAAGCCTATCCAGTAGTGCATCCAAATAATAAAAAAAGGATTTTTGAACTTATAGGTTTCGGGAATTTTCAATTATACTATGAAAACGAAAGAAAAGAGGAAAAGAAAAAAAAAGATTGTGAAAATCCTATTGATTATCCCCCTATAGTAAAAATGGAGGCTTCATGATGTAAATTTTTTTTTGAGCATTTAGTAACAACAAATGCGAATTAGTAAATTTTTCCTCTGAGACTTAGTAGATTCTTCCAGGTCAGGGTGGCAACACTGGGCCAGAGCTATGAAAATGGCTAGAGTTGACTTGAGTATATAATAATAAATCCTAGTAAATCCTTATCGGTTTTTTAACAAGGTTCGAAAGCAATAAGAAATTTAATGCTCAATCAAGTAAATACGGGCGAAAAAATCATATGATGAGAAAACATATTCAATTAGCAGCAATTCATGGGCAACTTTAATGACATGGCACAAAAACTACATCCGCAGAAAATAACATAAATATTTAGTAATCAAGCTAAAAAATAATTGTAATGTAACTGAGTAGTCGATCAATGGCTGTAGCCAAAGGTCCCCCTATTTAAATATTCCAAGAAGCTTGACGGTAGTGAAGGCATTTTTAGTTTGATATGTTGCCAACGCAATTGACTTGATGAAATTTGGGGGGACCAAGGGCATTTCACTTTTTAAGACTAGCCTTTGTGACTTAATATAAATTTCAGCAATTTGATTCGATTCCTAGTTCAATTTAAAAATCAGTATTTAATAATTACAGAGTATTTTCAACACAAAATGTATCAGGAATCTATAGAGTATACGGCCAACTCTCTCATATGCTTGAGATTTTAGGCACAGTTCTTCCGTAATATTTCAAACATGTAAGTTTATCAAGAAATTAATTTTTTCAAAAGGGTCCAATGATCAATTTTACATGTCCCATTATTGTCTTAACAATCATCGTTGCCACCCTGGCCTGGAAGAATTTACTAAATCTGAAAGGAAAAATTTACTAAATCGCATATGTTTTACTAAATGCCCCCAAAAAAATTTTGCGCGTACGGCTAACGCCGCACGCGCACCATCAAGCATCGATTTTTCCTATAGGAGGATAATCAATAGGATTTTCACAATATTTTTTCCTTTTTTCTTCTTTTTTGTTTCTCTTTTCCTCTTTTCTAACGTTTTCATAGTATGATTCAAAAATCCTGAAACCTAGAGTAGACATAATATCTAACGTAATCGAAATCAGATTTTGTAATGAATGGACCCTAATTTTTTTTCCCCTGAATTCATGGAAAATAAAAAAAGTTTTGTTTATTTTAAATCATGACTATTTACTAGATTTCGGGAAATTTACTAGATCTAGTAAAATTCTACTGACGGGGTGGCAACCCTGTTAACAGTATCAAATTGTATGATTTTTCCTTACAACTGATAAATACGTGACATATAAAAGAGGCCCAAAGGACACAACTTTTCACAGTGTGGACAGGGGTCCGAGCGAACGCAGTCCCCCACTACCTAAATAATACGCTGTTGAGTTACCTCCATTTGGAGTCATCACGGGAGTCAGCCAATCTTAAATACAATGGAAAGACCTCACCCTGGGAACGCCTCCTTCATGATCAAGGCAGCTCCCTAGCCAGGTTAGGGCTTTCTGCTTATAACTCCCTGGCCCCTGCTTATAATATAACATTTTACTAATATCTTAAGACATAAATCCCGTTGCTTTGAATGCCACTCAGAAGCTCCAATTTATTAACCAGATGCAGGTTTAAAAAACTTTTTCACATCAATGAATCAAGTCTCTAAATTATATTTGAAATTAGCAATGCCCCATTTCATTTTCATATGTAAACGTCTTAATCCTTTGAATGCAAGTTTACCTTTTTTAGAAAGAAAATCAGGGGTTTCTCACTCTGTTATCAATATGACTGAAAAGTCGAAACTTTTATTTCTGAGAACCCAATGGCCGTTCTTTTTGTTAACAACCAAAGGGGGCTTTAGTCATTACTACTACTACTAACAACTCACCACAGAACCAAGCCCTCTGAGGACAAAAAAAAATCACTTCAGCAATTCTGTTCGAATCTTGGTTCAATTTAAATTTCAGCTTTTAATAATTGCATACTATTTTCGAAAAAGATGCATGGGGACTTCAATCCAGGTTGAAGATTTTAATTTAATTATGGCGAGTGGTCATTGGCCTTTTTACCATTAAATTTTGTAAATTATAAACAATTTTTCTTTTTTTTCAGATGAAAAAAAAAATAATTTTCAATATATTGAGGACTAGTAAACTACAGGTATGGCTTCTATATTATTTGAGAAGCGCATTATACGTCAGTGTTAGGGTTCAAGGACTTTGATTTCCCCTTGAGAGGGGTGTGCCGATCCCGGAGTTACTGCAATACCGGGCCAACGCGTGAAGGGAGCTGAGCAAGCCCCGATATCCCTCCTGTTTCCAAAAATCAATTTAATATTCTGGGCCCCATGTAGGGACCGTATCGGATATTAAGCTGATAACAACAGATACTACCAGGTTTGCCACCATAACCAAATAAAATCACCAGTTTTTCACCAAGAAAATCACCAGAAATCACCAGATTTTCACCAAGCAAATCACCAGAAAACACCAGTATTTCACAAAAGCACCAAAAAAATCACCAGAACTTGCTGGTCAATAATGATAAGCTTTACACCAAAAAGACGTGTTGGGCACCCTGAGCTAAGAACTTACTTGACTTAGTTTCTCCTGAGTCATTGGTGGCGCATAGGACGTCGACGAAGCCTCTCCACTCGTCCCGAAGCAATGCTGCAGCGGTGACATCTTCCCACTCAGGTATTAACGAGGTCTCAGCCGTCCTCAGGTCTCAGTCAAAAGTTCGCCGCAAAGTGTTCTTTGGACGACCTCGTCTTCTTCTGCCGCCTGGTTTTCAGTCGTACGCTGTCCGAGGAAGGCGGCCTTCTTTCATGCGGAGTTCATGGCCTGAATATGACCACCTCTTCTACCTCAGAACAGCAGTAATGAGAGGCTGTCCCGTTCTATTCCGGATTTCAAAGTTACTGATTCTCTGTTGCCAACTTATGTTTAAAATTCTCCTCAGGCACATATTTTCAAATGCAAGAATTCTCTTTTCGAGCTGCTGATTCATTCTCCAGCACTCACTAGCTTAGAGGAGTATGGAGAGCACATTGCTACTGAAGAGATGTAGCTTCAGTCGCAAGGAATATTTGCTGCTTCTCCAAATGGGCTTAAGTCTATTGAAAGCTCCAGTTGACTGACCAATTCTGTGTATAATCTCGGTCATTATTTCACCATCACAATCGATCCAACTATTCAGGTATTTGAAGTCCTTCGCCTGTTCTAGACTTGTATTCTTGTGATGCAGAACAAGCGGTGAGCTTGTGATGGACATACTCTTTGATTTGTCAATATTTATGCTTAGCCCGACATTTTCTGCATTTTCTGTAATTGCGTCAAGTAGCTGCTGCAACCTCTGTTTGGAATCTTTTGGCAAGACTACGTCATCCACGAAATCTAAATCACAGAGTTACTTGCTGCTAACTTTTACGCCATATCCATAGTTTCCTCTTAATATGTAATCCATTATACTTACAAAAGGAGATGAGGGAAGTACGCATCCCTGACGCACACCAGACATTATCTTGAAAAAATTGGTTGTGCCATTCTCGGTTTTAACGCAGCACTCGATCTCTTCGTATAGGGATATTATCATGCTCACTAGGTTTTCTGGCACCTCTTAATACTTAAGGACTCGCCACAAGAATTCTCGGTCAACTGTGTCAAACGCCTTTTCGAAGTCAATAAATACTAGATATAACTTGTTGTTCCACTCTTTTGATTCCTCGACAAGCGTTCTCAGTACAAATATCAAGTCAGAGCACGATCTGCCGGTCCTAAAACCATGCTGCTCTTCTCGCAGGTGTGTATCTAGTGCCTCTCGTATCCGGTACAATATAATGGAATCCAATAGTTTGCACGGTACTGGCAGAAGGTTGATACCTCTCCAATTATCGCACACGATTATGTCTCCGTTTTTGAAGATTTTCACCAATATCCCCTTGGTCCATTCACGTGGAACCTTCCCTATATTCCATATATTGGTGAAAAGGGCGATCCATACAGAGAGGCATGTTCTTAATGAATATTTTAGCATTTCTGCTGGGATTCCGTCTATGCCAGGAGCTCGTCCGTTTTTCAGCTTTTTTGCTGCATACATGACCTCGGCAGAGCTTGGAGGGGTATGTATTTATGTCAAGTTCTAAAAAGGGGGTATCACAAACATTTTCTCGGTCACTGGGTCTCGGTCTATTTAATAGTTTCTCGAAGTGGTCAGCCCACCTTTCGTCAATGTTATCAGGATCTGATAAAAATTACTCCATTCTCGACTTTTACCAGGGTTATTCTGCTGCTCTGTTTCCCGACCATCTGATTAGTCAGCCGGTAAACAGTTTTAGAATCACTCTTTTTAGCAGCTTCCTCTGCTAGCGCAGCTTTATTTTCGAGGAAAAGTCTTTTATCCTTCCTTGCACTCTTTTTAATGCTAGAAAGGACATTATGTTTTTGAAAGGCCGTCAACTGCTTAAGAAGGAAGAGAATTTATACCTAAAACCGGAATTCCAGGCAAAGACTGAAATCATTACCTAAAATCCTGTTACTGGACATGAAGAGCCTTTTTATTTATTTAACTTTTATTATACTTTTCTTTGTCTTTACTTTGCGAAATCTTTTCTTTTTCTTTTTCTAGGTCTCCATTGAAAAGAATAACCCCAATAATCCTCTTTTGTCCTCAAATCGAATTTCATTTGCTTATAAGCGTTTTTAATCCACCTGCCATAGTTGGTATCCATAGTGGTAAACTTTAGCTCTGAAAAAGACGACTCGAATGGTGTCAATTTCTTATATATTTATTTTACTTCCGGAAAATTGTCGTGGGTCAAGTCTAAGCTGAAACAACAGACAAGCAGTAATAAATCTTATTTCCCTGGTTCCTTAGACGAGAACCCCTTGAGACTGAGCCCCCTGGTTTCTTGAGACTGTTAAGTCCCTTGAAAAAGACCTAGCTCAGGCTGCTGTCGGACTATGCTTTCTTTACCTGAGAATTTTTTTTTTTCGTTTCTGAGCCCCAATCCGTTTTTATCACACATGGGACACACATTTATGTATTTATAAATTAAATTTTGTAACTATGGAGAAGCCGATGGTCAAGCTAAAAGGATACACATAAGCCCAAAATAACGCCACTCCTTAGAAATAAAGAATAAAAACAAGACATAACATATGAAAGTCACTGATTATTTCACCTCTGTAAGACAGCGAAACTAATCATGCATGGGCAGGGTTGCCACTGAACGCAATAAAAAATCACCATTTTCTCTTAGAATAAATCACAAAAAAATCATTAAAAGACAAATTGGCTGTGTTTTAAAGCACAAGCTGAAAACGTTTTAGTATGCCAAATAGGTCCATATCTTTTAATTAACTTTCATACCTAGGCAGTTTTTGTATAATACCGGTGCATATTTATACCTATTTTTAGGTGAATTTATGCTTGTTACTGTTATTTACACATTTAGGTGAATTTATATGTGCCAGCGGTCTCTACTAGTCTTCAGAACAAAGAGAAGCATTTTCCGTACCAAAACTTTTTTAATTGCCACATTCATGCGGATTTTATTCACAGAACTAATCACAGTTTCCATTTTTTGTGTTTATTTCCAGATTTTGCAGATTCTTAGACTTTAAAAACAAATAGGAAATTAGTTTTTAAAGAGTGAACTTGTCTACATTGGATTTAAAAATATTTTGTACCAAAGCACCAAAAATGGATGGGGTTCATAATATTTTTGCCTTTGGCATCAATTACAGTCGAAATTTTTAGCATGTATTTCCATTTACCACAGAGTAATAGGTGACAATTGTAAGCTTTTTGTTTTCTTACCAACAAATATCAACTAGATGTATTACTTATTAAAAGTGAAATGGAAAAATACCAAATAAAAAAGATTTTGTAAACATTCAGGTTAAAGCTTTGGAGCGTTATCATTCCTATATTTCATCATTTTCTTTTTGGCCAGAAAACCTCATGAAAGATTCAATGTGGACGCAAAATAGGGCGTGACTTATGTTTATATCTTTCCTACTTCTTCATGAATTTAACAAATTGAAAATAAAACAGGATTTTTCAACCTCTTCTTGAATTTAAAGAAAAAACTTATACTAACTTTTGAACTTCAAGGAAAAACAGCAAAATACGATTTTTCAGCTCTCAACAAAACATAATGACTTCGTTTAATTATAAAAACAAATGCTTTGGTTCAATGAGTTTTGATTATTAATCCTAATTATTAATGAAAGTGACTAACACCATGGATCGAGTTACGCGTTGACCACATAATTCACTGGTCACCCTACTTAAGTTCTTGGTCTATTCTACTAATCAGAACTACATTAATTTAACAGAAGAATTTCGACTATATTGCACAAGAAATCAGGTTGAATCGTACAAAGGTAATAACACTCTAACATTCAAAAAAAGAGGAATATTTGTGCTAATTGGTCATTTTTTCTCCTGTTTCTTCTTGTAGCCCAACTTTTTCATATCCCTCTCTACAGTTATTTCACTGGGAATACAAAACCGTTTTCAAGGGTGGTTTTCAATTCTTTGAGACGATCCTTTTTCCACTAGAAGCCCGTTCAAGGTGGTGAAACCGAGACGATTTCTAATGCTGGTTTTGTTCTGATTGACAGCTGAGAAAGCTCGCTCAGCAGTAGCGGAAGCGTGGGGGAAAACAAATAGGCTTAAAGTGAAACGCCCGAGCAGAGGAAACCACTTTAACCCATTAACATCTTTTTGCCGGCTGGATCTGAGTCAATCGAAGTACCAATCTAAGAGTAAAATAGTAATCTCTTCCGCTTTTGGAAGATATCTTCCAGAACATTGTCAATCAGTAAATTCAGAAACTGAGCCAGAAGCGGTGCCAGGTTTGGCTGATGTTACTCTACTCCCATAGCATAGCCTGGATTAAGCCTGTCGAAGTTTCTTACTCATAAATACCTGAAGTTGAAAAAAAGTTTTCTCATCTAATCACAGAGCACGATCAAAAATTTCCTAAACTCTTTTTAAACTAAACTGCGGCAGGTAGAGATACCTTTGGTTTGGCAAAAATCACTTCCACTCGGTCCCCACATTCCACGTCCTTGACATCGACGTAATAGTCGGTGTCATAGGGGTTTATGAGGCGGGAATAACTTTCTTTGGTAATCACTTTCTAGGCAACAAAAAGTGGGATGCTATTGTCTTGTACACTTCAGAAAAACGATTATAAACAAGATGAATCTAGGTGTCTTCTGAATGAAATTGCTTGTTTAGGTCTTCGATACACTTCAACATATAGACCAGGAAGCCAAAGTAAGCCTTGAAAACCACTGACAGCAGTTTTTTAGTATGGCAGTGGTCTTCCCCGGCTTGTTGGCCTCTTTAAGACTTTCCGCACGGAAGAATAAAGTCAAGCAATCCCACTGCTCCAAATATCGAGCTACGACGGCTTGTCTAGAGAACCATCGAGTTGCTATATGTCTCAAAGTTCGATGTTCTTCCAATTCCATTTACTTTTGCAATTCTAAAGTCTGACTGGACCGTTTTGGGCTGCGACAAATATAGCCGTATACATCCTGACAAAAATCTTCAATTTCTTTTGGCAATTGTTTGCAGAAGCACTAGCACATATGTGAATGGAATGGCATGAACAACCAAGTACAAATAAACATCAGCAGTCTTCTGACAGCTTCGCCTAAGCACCACCTTGCTCCCCCATCATAACCGATGCATTGTCTGCGGCAAATCCTATTATGTTTGCCTTTGGAGCTTCAATTTCTTAAAAAAGTAGCTTAGTTATGGCCCGGTAAATATTTTCGGCTGTACATTGCTGAACTTCCATAAGTCATAAGAAGGGGTCTCTTACAGGAAAACTGTCTTCTCGATCAACACCATTCAGATCAAGATGGCGAACAACTATAACCAGGCTCTTTTTGTTACTCAAGCCTGTGATTTCATCAAATATTATCGAGAATTTCTGCTTCTTGATGATTTTGCACAGATTTTCAAAACCAACTTCGCCAATAACGTCGTTCACGAGGTGTGAACGACGTTAAAATTTGAATTGAACCAAAAATTTTCAAGTGCACCGTATTGTACCTGGACAGGATTGCCACCCTGGCCTGGAAGAATTTACTAAATCTGAAAGGAAAAATTTACTAAATCGCACGCGCACCATCAATTATCGATTTTTATTATAGAAGGATAATCAATAGGATTTGAAAAATCTTTTTTCCTTGTTTTTTTTTTTTCTTTTCTTCTTTTCTTTCATTTTCATAGTATGATTGAAAATTCCGGTACTGGATAGGCTTCATATTACAGATGCGGTGCATCCAAGACGTCAAACAATAGTCTGGAATCTTCGATTCTGTAAGTCCTGCTGGTGAAGCCCGGCTTTAAATTTATCAATGGTCTTCAGATCATAAAATTCAGATATATTGAAAAATTAAAAAACAGTCAATGAAGAAAAAACAGCCACAACTCATATTCATGAAGCAATTCAGGCGATGGAGTGCTTAGAATCTGAGGTGTGTTTGAAAGTGACGGCTTTTGAAGTTTTTCCCACAGTTTCCGTTTTTAGGTTTGAAATCTAAACCCTTCAATTTTGCATTTTTAAGAGGAAATTTGCCACTTTTAAAATACTAATTGGGCTGGTCTTTAAATAAGGGATAAGCTGCTTACAAAGATTTCTGGCAAATTTTAAAGCAAATAATTTAGGATTTTTTTGAACTGTTTTTTTCTGGATTCTCTCTCGTTCGTATTCAAGGGGATCAAAAACCAATACAATCTCTGTCACTTAAAAACGGGAATGATGTAATACATTAATGTATTTTATCGTTTAGCTACCGGTTTAGTTAATACATAAATTAAAAAGTGCACCTCAAATTGGACTAGGGCTGCCAAGCAAAAGAAAACTTATAGCATACAATAATTAGTTTAAAAAAATATAATTGTGTCAATATTCTTCAGGTCAGGCAAATCATACAAATTGAAAAGTAAGAAGAAAAATATGTAGTCACAATTAAAAAAAGTCACACTTAAAAGGCTTTAACCGTCCTCGGCCTCATCCGAATTTAAAATATCCACTAGTGTCGAATTCTGGCTTAGGGGATCTACTTATTTCCATTTCTTGATAGCCCGAGTCAAATTCCTGGGGATTACCCAGTCATGTACTCCACTTGCCGACCTGAGAACAAGTTGTTTCGTTTTCATCAGGGACGAAACACTCGAGACATTTAGCCTATTCCGGTTTTTAGTTTTGATGACCGACAAAATCAAGAACTGTATCTCTGCTCCAGCACTTGAATGGGGCAAGCTGCAGAGAGGCAGAAAGAACTTGGGCAAGTATGGAAAAAGTTCCTTTCCAGCAGCGTCTTTAAAAAGGGATAAGGCTAACTAACAAACGCAGCAGCTGTTACGAGAGTCTAAGAAAATTTTCTGAAAACAAATTAAGCCGGCATACCAGTCCTGATTTTAAATAGTTTGCCTTTCATAGCGAGTATCAATAAGAAGCCGAGAGAAAAAAAGAGATTTTAAGCGCTAGGGTTGACGAGAAATCGCAAAATGAGAGCAATAATAGCCATAATATCTAACGTAATCAAAATCAGATTTTGTAATGAATGGACCCTAATTTTTTTCCCTGAATTCATGGAAAAATACAAAAGTTTTGTTTACTACATATCATGACTTTTTACTAGATTTTGGGAAATTTACTAGATCCTCTAAATTTAGTAGATTTTGTTTTTTACTAGATCTAGTAGAATCCTACTGATAGTGGCAACCCTGTACCTGGATCTCAAAATTGAATAAAAAACGGTACAATTTAACACGTTGGCAACGCTGAAATTAAAAGAACCTCTTAATTGACTAGATCTAGTAACATCCTAGTTACGGTGACAACCCTGGATATACTAATCGAAGCCTCAATTTAGAGATACCGGCATTAACTGGATCTCACTATTGAGCAAAGTATGAACACATACAATAAGTACTGACAAAACCTATCCTCGCCACACAAAAAAGTGACCCTTTGTCCGCGTCTCCGGAGACGATTCCATACCTATACGAACCTGGCGCCTAAATTTTTCAAGTTCCGTAGGTGATTATACTTGTTCCGTAAAAGCTGTATTAAATTTAATTTATTGGCTCGGAGCGATTAAGTAGTAAAACATTTAGAGGCGCTGAGGTAGGCGGGGTCACTTTTGGAGAGTTTTGTCAGTAGTTGTCAGTATGCGTTTATACTTTGCTATTGAGGCTATTCAAAAATTGTAATTGCTTTAGAAAAATCAGAAAAAGTAATTACGAAACTTTAACAGTATTTGAAACAATTTAATATTAAACTATCTCAAGCGATACATAGATTTTAAATTACATTTCCAATTGTAAAATTTCAATAAAAACTCTTTTTTGGTTTGTCATTTATCTATAAAATGTTTTTCAAGTTACATTTAACCAAGATTCAACTTGAGAATATATTTTTAACGCATGAGTCGCATACACAGAAAATATGAACGCCGAAACAAGAAATTGTAATATGTATTAAGATGCTTCCCCGCTAATTAAACAGATAGTTAGGTACATAAGCGTCAGGTTTGTGTATTTTATGGTAAAAGCATGAAATGTGGCAGACATGTGCAGAAAAATATGGAAAATCTGACGGGGGGCAGAAACACATTTTTTGAAGCGATTATCTTACCGTTTGGCGTTTTTCCGCTTTGGAAAAAATACCTGACTTTCAGAGTGGAAAATGTTTCCGATCAGAGGGTCCTTTAAGACTAATTTGTCTCTCTTGATCCCAAAAATGGGCTTACGTTTTCGTCCGACTCCTGGTTACTGAGTTATCATCATTTTCATCTCTACGCTCCATGCACTTCTGAGTAATTTCCGCTTTCTGACTTTGTATTTTTCATCGTAATCGCATAGAAACTTGTGAACATGTTACCAAAAATGTGAAGAGCCGACTAAGTCGCAAATTCAAATTTCTGTCCAAGGTTCTGTACTACTTTGCGTTTTTCCGTGCGAAGAAAAAATTGCGAATTTTGAGAATGAACGATGACCAAGTTTAAGATCTCTTTTCTGACTAATTCGAGTGTCTCAATTCCAAAAATGTGGTTATTTTTGTAATCGGATTTTTGGTTCAGGATTTACTATTTTCAGGATTTACTATAACATTCCAAAGGAGATCATATGTTTTTGACTGTAAGTAATTGATTACCGTTTCAGATCTCCTCAATAAGCTTTCAGTAAAAAAAATCATTTATTCAACTCAAACAGCTTGACTTAGGGAACTTCGGACGTAAGAAAAATACTATTATGATGATAAAATGTAGAGTACTAAACTACTTCAGGTATTTCAAAATAGTTAAACAATCACATGGATCGTAGGAATGAAATAGCCGATTTCGACTTGTTTCATCATAAAGATTGCTAAAAAAGAAAATGAGGTTCTCACGGACAGGATAAAGGTTAAAATCAGCTTCTGACAATTGAAGCTACAAAAAGTGCATTACTGATTGTACTGATTATCACTACCTTTGCACGAACAGAGAACTGTGCATTTAAGGGAAGCTTTTGCACATTTGCAACTGTTTTTGCACTTTCTTTTACAGCCACATTTGAGCAGTTCTTTGCATATTGTAGCTGCCTCAGGAAGGTTAGTCCAGATAGGCTCCCAGGTTCCGTCATGCTTCACCCAGCAGTATAAACCTGGATCGAGTGGGCAAAGTACCGGACAACACGATGATGCCCATATCTGGGTCTGCAGGTAAGTGCGTTTGGTATGCTGCTCAAGAGCAGCCACTGTTGGGGACAGTCTTTCCATTCCGGCTGTTTTTCGTGTGAAAAGCTCCTTCTACAGACTGTTCATTTCAGACAAGCCGCTTGATTTTTCGTAAAGAATGACGACGAATCGCTGGATGTCTGTAAAGAGACAATCTAGGAGCGGGACTCCTGATGTACTTAGAGTAACAAAAGTCGGAAGAATGGATTCCACAGCTTTCCAGGTCTTCCAAACACCATGCTTTCCATGAAAAGCGAAAGGATAAGTCGTTTCGTATCCAGAAAAGGCATGCAAAAAGAGAAGGCTGTGAGACCTGTCAGGTCCTAGACGATAAGTAATATAATGAACGGACAGTATTTTCGTCTTTGCTCCATGCCCATAGATGACAAACAGGTTTTCAATCTGAAGCTGCTGGAACAATGCTGTTGCAATCACAACTGCATCAGAATCCACAGTTCTGATGGCTATAGTTATAGTCACACTGGGCCCGATGGAAGGCATGGAGCAGCACACGAGTGTCACCTTCTTCGTGGTTGGAAAGTGTGAGGTTTTCGCGAAAAGCGATATCGCGCGTTGAAATAACTGTGTCTCCAAGAGTGGCCACTACAAAGATGTCCTGCAATTCCTGGACTACCATAGTCACCAAAAAATGGAAGAGTTGACTCTTGTTATAAGTTGCTTTCAAAAAGTCACGCTAGTTCATTCGATGAACGGAGGTTCGGTCTGTGATTTTCACGGCATAAGACAAAGTTCCTCTGTGTTCACGCGTTTTTAAAACTGCTTCCTTCAAAGCGGAAATATCATAAGAAATTTTGGCTGTGCGCAAAGTTTCAAGAAATTTGTCTGTGCATGACTCAAATACCTCATATCGCTTTTATACTTAAGGCAGAAAAGGCTACTAGTCACGTGGTGAGACTTTAAACAACATCAAGAAATCAGAGGAGCGGCAAAAATATAGTCTTCTGATTATTGTATGTCATGATACGAAGACATTGATAAAAGGAAACAACACTTATTAAAGGTAAATTGTACGTTACTTGTTCTCTTCTCATATGCTTTCTCTTTAAAAAGTACGGGCCACGTGGATTTTCTTCTATTCTTTGTTAAACCTGCTAGCGAAGTGAAGTATTTCGAGTTGCGTTTTTAAACCCGCAAATGGTCCATTCATTTAGACCATAGTCGTCACTTCCACATTGAGGTGTACCAGAGTTTGTAATGTAGAAGTATGAAAGACAGTCTACACCCATCAATGATGAAAGTGATAATAAATCAGTAACGGATGGTTTGATATTAAAAGTAAGGACATTTTCAGACTCAGCATACTCGATTTAGCCATGAAAGATACCCTAAGCGCATCTACTAGCTCAGGATACAGGAAAGAGTACGACCCACAATGATGAAAATGACGATAATTCGGAAAGTACTGATTTGATTTCGAAAGTGGGCACATGTTCAGAATCAACAGACCTGAATCAACCAAAAACGACCCTTCAAAAGTCCCAATCCTTCAATTTCAAAAATAAACGATTTTCCCTGTGGAAGAACGTAGTGAAACACGGAAAAACGTGCTCAGAAAATGTTGTTCTGTCCTCTCTCAGATTATCTGTATTTTTCTACATGTTTGTGGCAATTTTCGTGCTTTTATCATAAAATGCACAAACCTTAAGGAAATTGGCGCTTATGTACCTATTGGGAATAGATGTAAAAATAAAACAAGTGCTGATTAAAAAAAAAAAAAAATGTTGAACAGCCCCTACGGGAGGGGGGTATTCAAAAAGACAGTGTACTTTGTTTTTATCGAGATATAAAGAGAAAATGTTTTTAATTTCCTTATTCGAAATGTCATCTTTCCTTCCCATTGGGAGGAAGGAAACCCCTCCAATATATTTAAAGAGTTGCATTTTTAAGCATTATTATCATACTTGAGCAATTGTCTTATGAATGCAAAGCCTGGACAAATACAATAGCTATACGCAGTTAAACCTCGCTGTACATAATTTCATTTGATCGAGAACTTAACTCTGTGCACATTGCTTTATAGTCATAACGACTTTGTCGTCAAAGGGTTTTTCAGCTTAGTGATTTTTTTTGTCATACTATCGATTTATAAGGTGGTCAAGTAATGACAATATATTCTGGTGTTGTAGATGCAAGTACAGACCACTTTACTTAAAATTTTGAGAATTGTTTTATCTTCTTGAGTAAATTAACATGACGATTGCATCCTAAAATTTATATTTTTACCGTAATTTTGATTCTTAGAATATCTTATTTGGAAAGTTCTATGCACCATTTAAAAAGAAGTTTGAGACTTTTGTCAATTTCTTTGGGTCGTACAATTTAGAGGTAAAAAAAACTGCTGAGTTCATAAAACCAAGTATTAAAGCTAGTTTAGTAAAAGCTAAAGTAGTTATGTAGTTTTGTCAAATTCCCATAAAATCCCATGTCTTCATGGAGAGTCTTCGGTTTGTTTAGGAGATAAATGTTACAAATATTTGAAATTTGTCACTGAATATAAACAATTCAACATGGAACAGTTTGTCTTTACAGTTTGATTATAGTAAACAATTTTTAGACAAACATGTTTTCAAGCTCAAGCTGGATTTTGTCGTATTCAAGTTGAAGGAAGGAAAATATCGAATTTTCAATTTCTACAATATTTTCTGGGTTGAATGGGCGTTTCCTATTATTCAAGTTCGGGGAGACTGAAAATGAAATCAAAACTCAAAAATTCCATCATTTAGTTCCCATCTTCTACCCTATAGAGTGAAATACAAAAATTAAAGCTTCGTCATATGACGTGAAAAACTATTGTATTCAAATGAGGGGAAAAAAATTCTTCCCGGAAAAGTAGTTCACGCCAAAAACAAGCAAGAAAAATTAAAATTGGCCAATATTTACGCCTGGTGGAATAACTAAAAATTTTCCGGCCAGTCACCATGAAAATGGGCCAGTCTGGCGGGAAACCAGCCAATGTGGCAACACTGCCTGAGTATCCTAAAATGTGTCATATTTATCTAAGATATGTCCAACATGTAATCTCTAATATTACAGGATCTTTTTTACCAGTTGTATTATTGATCAAAAGCCACTTTGTAAACTTTTTCCAAAACGGCCAGTTCATGGGCGCTGGCAGGAGGGACAGGGGGGCCATGGCCCCTCTTGAAATTTTTGACTATAAAGCAATTATAAAGAAACCAAAGGAAAGAGAGCAGAATAGGGAAGAACCATGGATGAAATGTGTGTTGTCCCATTGTTGGCTGCCTACCAATAGATTTTGACCATAAATGAGGAAAATCAAAGCTCTAATTTGTGACTGAGTGACCCCTTTCGAGTTTTCCATAAACTTTTTTTCTATATGATTTGGTTGGAGCAACAAAAAATTCAAATTTTCATATAATTATAGAAAACACAAGGAAAACAAACTTAATAAAGGAAATTTCAGAAAAAAAATGCCGTCAGCTTTTGCTTGTATTGCAAGAGTGCCCATGAGCTGATATATGAAGCAACTATATCCAGAAATTTTTCTCCTGAACGGAATGCTGGGAATTTCCGGATTTTCCCCCTGAACGGACACGTTTTTGGTGTTTTACTATCATTTTTTTTCCCAATAATGATTATATTTATCTAGTGAAGCCCGGCTTTAAATTTATCAACGGTCTTCAGGTCATAAAACTCAGACATATTTAAAAAGTCTGAGAGTCTGGGAAAATATTCAGAAAACAAATTAAGCCGGCATACCAGTCCTGATTTTAAATAGTTTGCCTTTCAAAGCGAGTATCAAGAAGATGCCGAGATAAAAGTAGAGATTTTTAAGCGCTAGGGTTGACGCGAAATCGCAAAAATGAGAGCAATAGTAGCCATAATATCTTACGTAATCGAAACCAGAATTTGTAATGAATAGACCCTAATTTTTTCCACCTAAAACCATGGAAAATAACAAGAGTTTTATTTTATTCATGACTTCAAACTAGATTTCGGGAAATTTACTGGATTCTCTAAATTTACTAGTTATTTTTTTTACTCGATCTAGTAAAATCCTACAGACAGTGGCAACCCTGGATATACTAATCGAAGCCTCAATTTAGAGAGACCGGCGTTAACTGGATCTCACCTCTCGGCACAAGCAGAATAATGTGGTAAGATAAGCATTTTCATCATGAATTCACCCAAGAATGGGAAACTTTTGACTTGAGGACCATCACATCGTTCTAGTACTTTAAACCAGAAATAAACTGGGCCAGAATCTGCACATTTCTTGAGATCATCACAGAATGACAGCCTTTTCCATTCTTTTGTAATGTTTTACATATCAGTCTCCTTTGCCAAATTTGGAAACTGGACGAGTAGTGGGACAATGCTTGAGTTTGAGTGGTCAAGAGACATTTTTTTGCATATTATGAAGTGAGAACTGTTTATTAACATGTTTTTTCTCAATAGCCCCAATTTTAGGCCCCAATTTTAGTGCATTAAACATACTCTTCTATATACTGTATATGCAATGTCAAACTGGAGATGCTACAGATACCGGGACAAACACCCGCCAGACTGGTTATTTCAAGAGACCGCTATTAAGAACTGGAATGCAAAGAGTAGTTTTCATTGCGTTTACGAAATTTAAACTGTTGTTTTTTGGGTTTAGGGAAGGGGGAAGGCACCTAGGGTAGGTTAGGTTACGTATTTAATGTATGGTATGCTTTACCCCCACCCCCCCCCCTAATGTGCAAATATATAACTGTTTTTTCCATCTTGCTGTATAAAAATAATAGTAAACAAAATGAAAATAACCGTGAAACACATGATACTAGCGGTGAAGATACACACAGAAACGGTCCACCATCGCTGGATATTCGACAGATATAACTAAGCCCAGTGCAGCCCTATATTAAAATGTAGGGCTACTAATAAAAGGGAAATACTAGAAACGATTGCCAGTGGTTTGGGAGAATGTTTATATATATATATATATATATATATATATATATATATATATATATATATATATATATATATATATATATATATATATATATATATATATATATATATATATATATATATATATATATATATATATATATATATATATATATATACATATATATATATATATATATATATATATATATATATATATATATATATATATATATATATATATATATATATATATATATATATATATATACATATATATATATATATATATATATATATATATATATATATATATATATATATATATATATATATATATATATATATATATATATATATACATATATATATATATATATATATATATATATATATATATATATAATATATATATATATATATATATATATATATATATATATATATATATATATATATATATATATATATATATATATATATATATATATATATATATATATATATATATATATATAATATATATATATATATATATATATATATATATATATATATATATATATATATATATATATGTATGTATGTATATAAACATCCTCCCAAACCACTGGCAATCGTTTCTAGTATTTCCCTTTTATTAGTAGCCCCTATGGAAAAGGCTGTCATTCTGTGATGATCTCAAGAAATGTGCAGATTCTGGCCCAGTTTATTTCTGGTTTAAAGTACTAGAACGATGTGATGGTCCTCAAGTCAAAAGTTTCCATTCTTGGGTGAATTCATGATGAAAATGCTTATCTTACCACATTCTTCTGCTTGTGCCGAGAGGTGAAATCCAGTTAACGCCGGTCTCTCTAAATTGAGGCTTCGATTAGTATATCCAGGGTTGCCACTGTCTGTTGGATTTTACTAGATCGAGTAAAAAAAATAGCTAGTAAATTTAGAGAATCTAGTAAATTTCCCGAAATCTAGTTTGAAGTCATGAATAAAACAAAACTCTTGTTATTTTCCATGGTTTCAGGGGGAAAAAAATTAAGGTCTATTCATTACAAAATCTGGTTTCGATTACGTAAGATATTATGGCTACTATTGCTCTCATTTTTGCGATTTTGCGTCAACCCTAGCGCTTAAAAATCTCTACTTTTCTCTCGGCTTCTTCTTGATACTCGCTTTGAAAGGCAAACTATTTAAAATCAGGACTGGTATGCCGACTTAACTTGTTTTCGGAATATTTTCCCAGACTCTCAGACTTTTTCAGTCTGAGTTTTATGACCTGAAGACATTTCAATATGTCTGAGTTTTATGACCTGAAGACCATTGATAAATTTAAAGCCGGGCTTCACTAGATAAATATAATCACTATTGGGAAAAAAAATGATTATTAAACACCGAAGACGTGTCCGTTCAGGGGGAAAATCCGGAAATTCCCAGCATTCCGTTCAGGAGAAAAATTCCTGGATATAGTTGCTTCATATATCAGCTCATGGGAACTCTTGCAATACAAGAAAAAGTTGACGGCATTTTTTTTTCTGAAATTCCCCCTTATTAAGTTGTTTTCCTTGTGTTTTCTATAATTGTACAAAATTTGAATTTTTTGTTGCTCCAACCAAATCATATAGAAAAAAAGTTTATGGAAAACTCGAAAGGGATTACTCAGTCACAAATTAGAGCTTTGATTTCCCTCATTTATGGTCAAAATCTATTGGCAGGCAGCCAATAATGGGACAACACACATTTCATCCATGGTTCTTCCCTATTCTGCTCTCTTTCCTTTGGTTTCTTTATAATTGCTTCATAGTCAAAAATTTCAAGAGGGGCCAAGGCCCCCCTGTCCCCCCTGCCAGCGCCCATGAACTGGCCATTTTGGAAAAAGTTTACAAAGTGGCTTTCGATCAATAATAAAACTGGTAAAAAAAAGATCCTGTAATCTTAGAGATTACATGTTGGACATATCTTAGATAAATATGACACATTTTAGGATACTCAGGCAGTGTTGCCACATTGGCTTGTTTCCCACCAGACTGGCCCATTTTCATGGTGACTGGCCGGGAAATTTTTAGTAATTCCACCAGGCGTAAATATTGGCCTATTTTAATTTGTCTTGCTTGTTTTTGGTGTGAACTACTTTTTCGGGAATAATTTTTTTTCCTCATTTGAATTCAATAATTTTCACGTCATATGACGAAGCTTTAATTTTTGTATTTCACTCTATAGGGTAGAAGTTGGGTACTAAATGATGGAATTTTTGAGTTTTGATGTCATTTTCAGTCTCCCCGAACTTGAATAATAGGAAAAGCCCATTCAATTCAGAAAATATTGTAGAAATTGAAAATTCGATATTTTCCTCGCTTCAACTTGAATACGAAAAAATCCAACTTGAGCTCGAGTTTGAAAACATATTTGTCTAAAAATTGTTTACTATAATCAAACTGTAAAGACAAACTGTTTCATATTGAATTGTTTATATTCAGAGACAAATTTCAAATATTTGTAACATTTATCTCCTAAACAAACCGAAGACTCTCCATGAAGACATGGGATTTTATAGGAATTTGACAAAACTACATAACTACCTTAGCTTTTACTAAACTAGCTTTAATACTTGGTTTTATGAACTCAGCAGTTTTTTTTTATCTCTAAATTGTACGACCCAAAGAAATTGATAAAAGTCTCAAACTTCTTTTTAAATGGTGCATAGAACTTTCCAAATAAGATATTCTAAGAATCAAAATTACGGTAAAAATATAAATTTTAGGATGCAATCGTCATGTTAATCTACTCAAGAAGATAAAACAATTCTCAAATTTTTAAGTTAAGCGGTCTGTACTTGCATCTGCAACACCAGAATATATTGTCATTATCTGACCACCTTATAAATCGATAGTGTGACAAAAAAAAAAAATCACTAAGCTGAAAAACCCTTTGACGACAAAGACGTTATGACTATAAAGCAATGTGCACAGAGTTAAGTTCTCGATCAAATGAAATTAAGTACAGCGAGGTTTAACTGCGTATAGGTATTGTATTTGTCCAGGCTTTGCATTCATAAGACAATCGCTCAAGTATGACAATAATGCTTAAAAATGCAACTCTTTAAATATGTTGGAGGGGTTTCCTTCCTCCCAATTGGAGGGAAAGATGACATTTCGAATAAGGAAATTAAAAACCTTTTCTCTTTATATCTCGATAAAAACAAAGTACCCTGTCTTTTTGAATACCCCCCTCGCATAGGGGCTGTTCAACATTTTTTTTTTTTTTTAATCAGCACTTGTTTTATTTTTACATCTATTCCTTTGAGCTGCATGGAAAATCAATCGGTGAATTTTTAGTTAGGTACATAAGGGCCAATTTCCTTAAGGTTTGTGCATTTTATGATAAAAGCACAAAATTTGGCACACACATGTAGAAAAATACAGAGAATCTGAGAGAGGACAGAACAACATTTTCTGAGCACGTTTTTCCGTGTTTCACCACGTTCTTCCACAGGGAAAATCGTTTATTTTTGAAATTGAAGGATTTGGACGTTTGAAGGAATGTTTCTGGTTGATTCAGGTCTGTTGATTCTGAACATGTGCCCACTTTTGAAATCAAATCAGTAGTCTCCAAATTATCGTCATTTTCATCATTGCGGGTCGTACTCTTTTCTGTATACTGAGCTAGTACATGCGCTTAGGGTATCTTTCATGGCTAAATCGAGTATGCTGAGTCTGAAAATATGCTTACTTTTAATATCAAACCATCCGTTACTGATTTATCATCACTTTCATCATTGATGGGTGTAGACTGTCTTTCATACTTCTACATTACAAACTCTGGTACACCTCAAAGTGGAAGTGACGACTATGGTCTGAATGAATGGACCATTTGCGGGTTTAAAAACGCAACTCGAAATACTTCACATCGCTAGCAGGTTTAACAAAGAATAGAAGAAAATCCACGTGGCCCGTACTTTTTAAAGAGAAAGCATATGAGAAGAGAACAAGTAACGTACAATTTACCTTTAATAAGTGTTGTTTCCTTTTATCAATGTCTTCGTATCATGACATACAATAATCAGAAGACTATATTTTTGCCTCTCCTGTGATTTCTTGATGTTGTTTAAAGTCTCACCCCCTGACTAATAGTCTTTTCTGCCTTAAGTATAAAAGCGATATGAGGTATTTGAGTCATGCACAGACAAATTTCTTAAAACTTTGCGCACAGCCAAAATTTCTTATGATATTTTCGCTTTGAAGGAAGCAGTTTTAAAAACGCGTGAACACAGAGGAACTTAGTCTTATGCCGTGAAAATCACAGACCGAACCTCCGTTCATCGAATGAACTAGCGTGACTTTTTGAAAGCAACATATAACAAGAGTTGGCTCTTCCATTTTTTGGTAACTATGGTTGTCCAGCAATTGCAGGACATCTTTGTAGTGGCCACTCTTGGAGACACAGTTATTTCAACGCGCGATATCGCTTTTCGCGAAAACCTCACACTTACCAACCACGAAGAAGGTGACACTCGTGTGCTGCTCCATGCCTTCCATCGGGCCCAGTATGACTATAACTCTATAGACATCAGAACTGTGGATTCTGATGTAGTTGTGATTGCAACAGCATTGTTCCAGCAGCTGCAGATTGAAAACCTGTTTGTCATCTATGGGCATGGAGCAAAGACGAAAATACTGTCCGTTCATTATAGTACTTATCGTCTAGGACCTGAAAGGTCTCACAGCCTTCTCTTTTTGCATGCCTTTTCTGGATACGAAATGACTTATCCTTTCGCTTTTCATGGAAAGCATGGTGTTTGGAAGACCTGGAAAGCTGTGGAATCCATTCTTCCGAGTTTTGTTACTCTGAGTACATCAGGAGTCCCGCTCCTAGATTGTCACTTTACAGACATCCACCGATTCGTCGTCATTCTTTACGAAAAATCCAGCGGCTTGTCTGAAGTGAACAGTCTGCAGAAGGAGCTTTTCACACGAAAAACAGCCAGATTGGAAATACTGTCCCCAACAGCGGCTGCTCTTGAGCAGCATACCAAAGGCACTTACCTGCAGACCCGGATATGGGCATAATCGTGTTGTCCGGAACTTTGCCCACTGGATCCAGGTTTACACTGCCAGTTTCCATGACGGAAACTGGGAGCCTTTCTGGACTAACCTTCCTGAGGCAGCTACAATATGCAAAGAACTGCTCAAATGTGGCTGTAAAAGAAAGTGCAAAAACAGTTGCAAATGTGCAAAAGCTTCCCTTAAATGCACGGTTCTCTGTTCGTGCAAAGGTTGTGATAAATAGTACAATCAATAATGCACTTTTTGTAGCTTTAATTGCCATAAGTTGATTTTGACCTGTATCCTGTCCGTGAGAACCTCATTTTCTTTTTTAGCAATCTTTATGATGACACAAGTCGAAATCGGCTATTTCATTCCTACGGTCCATGTGATTGTTTAACTATTTTGAAATACCTGAAGTAGTTCAGTACTCTACATTTTATCATCATAATAGTATGCTTCTTACGTCCGAAGTTCCCTAAGTCAAGCTGTTTGAGTTGAATAAATGATTTTTTTACTGAAAGCTTATTGAGGAGATCTGAAACGGTAATCAATTACTTACAGTCAAAAACATATGATCTCCCTTGGAATGTTATAGGGAGGGCACGAGTTCTTGTTAGAGTTTGGCATAGAAACCGTAGTTATGAAACTAGTAAATCCTGAACCAAAAATCTGATTACAAAAATAACCACATTTTTGGAATTGAGAGACTCAAATTAGTCAGAAAAGAGATCTTAAACTTGGTCGTCGTTCATTCTCAAAATTCGCAATTTTTTCTTCGCGCGGAAAAACGTAAAGTAGTACAGAACCTTGGACACAAATTTGAATTTGCGACTTAGTCGGGTCTTCAAATTTTCGGTAACATGTTCACCAGTTTCTATGCGATTATGATGAAAAATATAAAGTCAGAAAGCGGAAATTACTCAGAAGTGCATGGAGCGTAGAGATGAAAATGATGATAACTCAGTAACCATGAGTCGGACGAAAAAAGTAAGCCCATTTTTGGGATCAGGAGAGACAAATTAGTCTTAAAGGACCCTCTGATCGGAAACATTTTCCACTCTGAAAGTCAGCTATTTTTTCCCAAGCGGAAAAACGCAAAACGGCAAGATAATCGCGTCAAAAAATGTGTTCTGCCCCCCGTCAGATTCTCCATATTTTTCTGCACATGTCTGCCAAATTTCATGCTTTTACCATAAAATACACAAACCTGACGCTTATGTACCTAACTATCTGTTAATTAGGGGGGAAGCATCTTAATACATAATACAATTTCTTGTTTCGGCGTTCTTATTTTCTGTGTATGCGACTCATGCGTTAAAAATATATTTTCAAGTTGAATCTTGGTTAAATGTAATTTGAAAAACATTTTATAGATAAACGACAAACCAAAAAAGAGTTTTTATTGAAATTTTACAATTGGAAATGTAATTTAAAATCTATGTATCGATTGAGATAGTTTAATATTGAATTGTTTTAAATATTGTTAAAGTTTCGATATTGCTTATACTGAATTTTCTAAAGTGATTACAATTTTTGAATAGCCTCAACTGTGAGATCCAGTTAATGCCGGTAGCTCATAATTGAGGCTTCGATTAGTATATCCAGGGTTGTCACCGTAACTAGGATGTTACTAGATCTAGTCAATTAAGAGGTTCTTGTAAAATCAGCGTTGCCAACGTGTTAAATTGTACCGTTTTTTATTCAATTTCGAGATCCAGGTACAGGGTTTCCACCGTCAGTAGGATTCTACTAGATCTAGTAAAAAAAAACAAAATTTAGAGGATCTAGTAATTTCCCAAAATCTAGTAAAAAGTCATGACTTGTAGTAAACAAAACTTTTGTTTTTTTCCATGAATTCAGGGGAAAAAATTTGGGTCCATTCATTACAAAATCTGATTTCGATTACGTTAGATATTATGGCTAGTATTGCTCTCATTTTTGCGATTTCTCGTCAACCCTAGCGCTTAAAAATCTCTTTTTTTCTCTCGGCTTCTTATTGATACTCGCTATGAAAGGCAAACTATTTAAAATCAGGACTGGTATGCCGGCTTAATTTGTTTCAGAAAATTTTCTTAGACTCTCGTAACAGCTGCTACGTTTGTTAGTTAACCTTATCCCTTTTTAAAGACGCTGCTGGAAACGAACTTTTTCCATACTTGTCCAAGTTCTTTTTGACTCTCTGCAGCTTGCCCCATTCAAGTGCTGGAGCAGAGAGACAGTTCTTGATTTTGTCGGTCATCAAAACTAAAACCCGGAATAGGCTAAATGTCTCGAGTGTTTCGTTTTGAGTTTGACTTATTTTAATTTCTATTTGTTTTGGGTTTTATTTATTTCTTGATACTGATTTGTGGTAGTTGTATGCTTGGTAGATTATTTGATCCTATTTTTGTTCATTTTTGGTTTAATGGAGTTCTTTACTTTTTTTGAAAAACTTATTTTGTGCAAAAAGTTTTTTGGTTAATTTTAACAAAAACTAAGTTTGATCTCTTCAGTTTCATTTCCTAGGTTAGACAGAGAACTTTTTGTAAAGTTTGTTGTGTATATTATAAAAAACTAAAACAAGAAAAATTAATTTAAAAAAAAACAAAGTTTGGGTTTGAATGTATAGAGTAAAGTTCCAACTTAAAAAAAAAAAAACAGAAAAATTGTTATGTTAAGAGGTTTAGACCAGAAAAAATTTAATGGTACACTTGATATGCATCACGCTTTTTCACTTCAGATATGGCCCCAACAAGTTTCATTTTTGGTGTCATATTGCAATTTACGATGGCATTATCAAAAAGAATGTATAGATGTCACGCAGATTTCACGCATTATCTTTCCAACGAGCACTTAAAAAGCTCTATACGACCTTTCAGTACCCCTCTAGGGCTGGATGAATAAAAAAGAAGAAAAGGTACATCGACATTTAAAGATTATTTTCTAAATTCCCCCCCCCCCCAAAAAAAAATAAACTTGGCTTAAGTTTCCTGTTGGGCACTGCTCGGTGTAGGGAGTGTCCTCTGTCTCCTTCATCTACTTCGGTCCATGGCAAGGGTTGTTGTTTCTCTCAGTCTGATTTTTGCTATCGTCAGGATCTCGGACAGGCTGTCGGACCGTTGCTTCTTCGTTCACCCGCAAAGTCCCTTCCAGCCAGCTTTGGTAGGGCCAAAGTCGTAGATGGTTTTTGCGGGTAGATGTGGAGGTGTCTGCATCTACCTACAGAAGGAGGTTGATTCGCAGCAGGTGTCCAAACCATCGTAAAATGTGTTCGGCTGCTTTGGCTGAAAATCGACACTACTTAATGAGCTGAATGAGCTTCTCGTTGCTGACGAAGTCAAACCAATGCACACTTTTGATCCTGCTCAAACTCTTTGACTGAAATTTGTCAATAGCCTTGACCGTTGCGGGTGATGCTTGCCACGTATCAGCCCCATAAAGCATCACAGGGCCGAAAAGTGCGTTGAAGATTTGCAGTTTCGTTATGATATTTGGTTTTCACGAGAGGTGACAGCTTAGTCAGCCAGCCCATGGTAAAAGACGCCATGGATATACTTGCTTGCACCTCAAAGAGAACGAGCCATCCAAAACTGTGGAGCCTATGGAATTGAACTTTGAAATTACATCAATACTAATTGTGCTGTCTAGACTAACTGAGGATTTTGCAGCAGGAGAAGATAGGTCTTCAGCCATAATTTGGTTTTGTTACAGTTTCTTCTACAGCCCAACTTTTGCAGACTTTTTTTGTAGGATTCAGAGCACTTCCAGCAATGTTCCAAGGAGTCTCCCAGAATGGCTAAATGATCAGCATAATCAGCATCTGAGACGGCTCAATCTCTAAGCTTCAGCCCAAAGATAAGACGTGAAGTTGTCTTTGTCGTAACACTTCTGTCATGGTCTGGAAGAGCGGGCTGCATCAAGCACAGCTCTATGTCCCATGGTTAAGAGCCTTGAAAAGTCTGCAGTATTTTTCAGGGAAAAAACAATTTCGTAATTAACTTTGATTGTTAATGTAAACTTGAATAAAGTTTATTATTTCAGAATGAGATTTACATGTTTTCCATTCAGCATTTTTTCAAAACGTGCTTTTTAGTTTTCGCGCATTAAGGGGGTTGGGAGGGATTCAAGAGATAGGGTTTAAAACTTCCATTGAAGGGTTTTCGACCACAGGCATTTTAAAGTTACAGTTATTATGCATACCCTGCCTTTCCATTCCCGAAATAGCACAAAAAATTACTATATTTGGTGTCATATGGCACTTTACGACGGTACTATCAAAACCATCACGTAACAAGCAGGTATATATAAGTATTATCATTCAATTAGCCTTTAAACAGCCTTCTACAATGTTACACTGTCCCGCAAAAAAAAAGCGCTTTTGCCGTACCGTTTTCCATATTCACCTGAAAAAAAAAAAAAAAAAAAAAAAAAAAAATTACAGACATGTCTCTTGCTTGTGAACATTTTCAATGGTCATCCCTTTAAGTTAACTGATATCCTTGTTTCAGCATGTAGCTTACAGTAGATGGTTTCACAATCATCCTTTCAAACATCAAAATAACAACAGGGTTCGAGGTATTGAAACATGTTTTACCAGGATCAGGTATATATCATCTCCCTCCCACCGAAAAAATTCCTTTCCTGGACAATATTCCCGGGAAGATCCCTCTTCCCTCGACAATTTACTCCTAGAAAAATCTTACTACATGCAACGTCGAGCAGCCAAAGGAAAATTAAGACAAATAAAAGGACGGAGAAAAAAAAGGGATTAAGGAAAGTCTATTTACATTCCAAAATACATGTAGAATATATGGAGTAGAATCATAAAATTCGTGGTAACGAGCTGTAAGCAAGGGGCGACTCGGGCCAATAGTAACCACACTCTAAATAAGAAACTTTGATAGCAATTAATACATTAAAAGCATTGGTTTTTATGCAAACTCCAAATATGAAAATATCATTAAGTTTAATGTTAAACGTCAAACGCCACAAGCCTGAGAAAATTTGCCTTATTTTCGTAAAATGTGAAAAACACCCCCAAAAAAATCCAGTGGTCATAATGAAAACCACACTATTGAATCCAGCATATTAGAGAACCATACGTGGAGGTTTAATGCTTCTATCAACAAAAATGTGGAATTTTTATTTTTTGGAATTTTATACTAAGGTAAATCAACTCCCAAAAACACGAAAAAAGAATTAATCTAAATAAAAATGTAAAAACATATTCTGTAGTATGCAGCATACATGTAATGTATACTGTAGGATATCCTACACCATAAATTCTGCATATATTTCGTAATAAAAAAATACCCCAGTCTCGAGTAATAAATAAATAATAAATAAGTAAACGAAAAATAGTTTTACTGTATAAGTAGAATACTCCAAAATTCCTTCTTTTTTTCAGTATTTGTGTTTGTCATGTATTTTTCAGCCTTTCAATTTTACACATGGGGGGAATTTTCCACGGGGGGATTCTTTTTTTGGGAGGGGGGGGAGGGCTCAAAGAATTTCAGCAAGGAACAATTTTCTGGGGGGTTTTCTGTGGGGAATCCTCCAGGTAGAATTTTATGGGGGAGGAGTTTTCAGGAGGAATGCGTCAGCATCGTTTTACCAACAAGATAAAAATCTTTTTTTTTTTTTAACAAGGATTTTCAAAATCCTGAAAAAAGTCTCGAATAGAGTTTCTTTCTTAGCAGGGTAAAACCAATATAGTACAGCCAAACTTGGGCTAGACATTGAATATTTTGCAGCAAAAAATGATTTTAATACCATTCGATATAGAAAAATAAGCTATTTAACATATCCAAAATCGGCATCACCACCCCGAGATGGAATGGGTCAAATTTTGCCCTTAAAGTACAAAGGAGGTGGTAAAAAGCTAAAAAGTTTACTTGTGATAATCAGAGGCAACGCTGTAGCGTTGCCTATAGTAAAGGCCATACGGCTCCAATGTTTTATTATTATTATTTATTTTTTTTTCCTAGAGGCACTTCATATGGAAGGGGTCATCGTAGAAGCTTCAAAGGGGGCTCATTCGATTGGAAATCTAGATTTCTAGTGCCCTTTTTAATAGTCGAAAATGATTGGAGGGCAACTAGCCCCCCCCCCCAAGCCCATTATTCCCCCAAACACATCCAATCAAAATTTTGAGATAGCCATTTTGTTCAGCGTAGTTGATTTCCAGATAAAAAATATATTTTTGAGGAGGATAGTCCCCCACAACCCTCAGGGCAAGGGTTATAAGTTATGCCCTGGGGGCATATAAGGTTTTTATAGAAGGCGTTGTCGTAGAAACTTAAAAACAGGCTCATTCGATTGGAAATTAAAGAGCTAGTGCCCTTTTAATAGTCGAAAGTGATTGGAGTGTAACTAGCCCCCCTCCCGCCCCCCCCCCTCCCCCCTCATGCCCATCATTTCCCCAAACACATCCAATCAAAATTTTCAGATAGCCATTTTGTTCAGCGTAGTTGATTTCCAGCGTAGTTGATATTCAATTTGATTTTGTTTATACTTTCCAAGACTGTTCAAGACTCATATAGTTTTGCCATTTTTTTTAACTCTGCCATTTTTTGTAACTAATCGTGTTAGTTTGTTATGAAAACATTCTATGGCTTCTAGGCATTTCTATTTGAGCGGAAAACTGCACCTCAAACTTTGTGGAACATGCATTTTCTTGCATGAAACACCAAAATATAATAAAATGTCAAGGTTCGGAGTGTTCCACCACTCGCAAGCAAGTGCCATTGGTATTTTTGAATCCACATGGTCAATTTAGGGGGTGGAGGGTAGGCTAATTCTCGTAGCAGCCCCATACCGTCGAGGTATGGTTCACATTTTCAACACCTGGTGTCCGGACTATCATATAATCTACCAAGCATGCAACTACCCCAAATCAGTATCAATAAATAAATGAAACCCAAAACGAACAAAAATTAAAATAAATATTACAGTCAAACTCAATACGAGCATAAATTAATGTGAGTAGGGTTCAAAACCCCTATGCTTTCTAAAAGCCAGAATATAATTTGTACTTTACTGAAAAAAAATTCAAATGAGTTTACTGAAAAAAAATGTGCATTGTCAATTTAATATACATATGCTAATATTTACTCCCTAAAATCTTAATTAATTTTTGATTTCTTAAAGTTACAAAAGTGAAAATATTTCAAAGAATTGTTTTCAGTAAAGCGCCAATATATAGAAAATATATATTTTTGAGGAGGACACTCCCCCACAACCCTCAGGGCAAGGGTTTTAAGTTATGCCCTGGGGGCATATAAGGTTTTTATAGAAGGCGTTGTCGTAGAAACTTCAAAACAGGCTCATTCGATTGGAAATTAAAGGGCTAGTGCCCTTTTTAATAGTCGAAAATGATTGGAGGGCAACTAGCCCCCCCCCCACGCCCATCATTCCCCCAAACACATCCAATCAAAATTTTGAGATAGCCATTTTGTTCAGCGTAATTGATTTGCAGATAGAAAATATATTTTTGAGGAGAATACTCCCCCACAAAACTCAGGGCAAGGGTTTTAAGCTATGCCCTGGGGGCATATAAGGTTTTTATAGAAGGCGTTGTCGTAGAAACTTCAAAACATGCTCATTCAACTGGAAATTAAAGGGCTAGTGCCCTTTTTAATAGTCGAAAGCGATTGGAGTGTAACTAGCCCCCTTCCCCCCCCCACGCCCATCATTTCCCCAAATACATCCAATCAAAATTTTCAGATAGCCATTTTGTTCAGCGTAGTTGATTTCCAAATAGAAAATATATTTTTGAGGAGGACACTCCCCCACAACCCTCAGGGCAAGGGTTTTAAGTTATGCCCTGGGGGCATATAAGGTTTTTATAGAAGGCGTTGTCGTAGAAACTTCAAAACAGGCTCATTCAATTGGAAATTAAAGGGCTAGTGCCCTTTTTAATAGTCGAAAGTGATTGGAGTGCAACTAGACCCCCCCCCCACGCCCATCATTTCCCCAAACACATCCAATCAAAATTTTGAGATAGCCATTTTGTTCAGCGTAGTTGATTTCCAGATAGAAAATATGTTTTTGAGGAGGACACTCCCCCAGAACCTTCAGGGCCAGGGTTTTAAGATATGCCCTGGGGGCATATAAGGTTTTTATAGAAGGCTTTGTCATAGAAACTTCAAAAAAGGCTCATTCGATTGGAAATTCAAAGGGATAGTGCCCTTTTTAATAGTCAAAAGGGATTGGAGGGCTACTAGCCCCCCTACACCCATCATTCCCCCAAACACATCCAATCAAAATTTTGAGATAGCCATTTTTGTGCAGCGTAGTTAATTTCCAGATTGAAAATATATTTTTGAGGAGGAAACTCCCCCACAACCCTCAGGGCAAGGGTTTTAAAATATGCCCTGGGGGCATATAAGGTTTTTATAGAAGGCGTTGCCGTAGAAACTTCAAAACAGGCTCATTCGATTCGAAATTAAAGGGCTAGTGCCCTTTTTAATAGTCGAAAAGGATTGGAGGGCAACTAGCCCCCCCCCCCCACGCCCATCATTTCCCCAAACACATCTAATCAAACTTTTGAGATAGCCGTTTTGTTCAGTGTAGTTGATTTCCATAAAGAAAATATGTTTTTGAGGAGGACACTCCCCCACAACCTTCAGGGCAAGAGTTTTAAGTTATGCCCTGGGGGCATATAAGGTTTTTATAGAAGGCGTTGTCGTAGAAACTTCAAAACAGGCTCATTCGATTGGAAATTCAAAGGGATAGTGCCCTTTTTGATAGTCGAAAGTGATTGGAAAGCAACTAGCCACCCCACGCCCATCATTCCCCATACACATCCAATCAAAATTTTGAGATAGCCATTTGTTCAGCGTAGTTGATTTTCAGATAGAAAACATGCTTTTGAGGAGGACAATCCCCCACAACCCTCAGGGCAAGGGTTTTAAGTTATGCCCTGGGGGCATATAAGGTTTTTATAGAAGGCGTTGTCATAGAAACTTCAAAAAAGGCTCATTCGATTGGAAATTCAAAGGGATAGTGCCCTTTTTAATAGTCAAAAGGGATTGGAGGGCTACTAGCCCCCCTACACCCATCATTCCCCCAAACACATCCAATCAAAATTTTGAGATAGCCATTTTTGTGCAGCGTAGTTAATTTCCAGATTGAAAATATATTTTTGAGGAGGAAACTCCCCCACAACCCTCAGGGCAAGGGTTTTAAAATATGCCCTGGGGGCATATAAGGTTTTTATAGAAGGCGTTGCCGTAGAAACTTCAAAACAGGCTCATTCGATTCGAAATTAAAGGGCTAGTGCCCTTTTTAATAGTCAAAAAGGATTGGAGGGCAACTAGCCCCCCCCCACGCCCATCATTTCCCCAAACACATCTAATCAAACTTTTGAGATAGCCGTTTTGTTCAGTGTAGTTGATTTCCATAAAGAAAATATGTTTTTGAGGAGGACACTCCCCCACAACCTTCAGGGCAAGAGTTTTAAGTTATGCCCTGGGGGCATATAAGGTTTTTATAGAAGGCGTTGTCGTAGAAACTTCAAAACAGGCTCATTCGATTGGAAATTCAAAGGGATAGTGCCCTTTTTGATAGTCGAAAGTGATTGGAAAGCAACTAGCCACCCCACGCCCATCATTCCCCCATACACATCCAATCAAAATTTTGAGATAGCCATTTGTTCAGCGTAGTTGATTTTCAGATAGAAAACATGCTTTTGAGGAGGACACTCCCCCACAACCTTCAGGGCAAGGGTTTTAAGTTATGCCCTGGGGGCATATAAGGTTTTTATAGAAGGCGTTGTCATAGAAACTTCAAAAAAGGCTCATTCGATTGGAAATTCAAAGGGATAGTGCCCTTTTTAATAGTCAAAAGGGATTGGAGGGCTACTAGCCCCCCTACACCCATCATTCCCCCAAACACATCCAATCAAAATTTTGAGATAGCCATTTTTGTGCAGCGTAGTTAATTTCCAGATTGAAAATATATTTTTGAGGAGGAAACTCCCCCACAACCCTCAGGGCAAGGGTTTTAAGTTATGCTCTGGGGGCATATAAGGTTTTTATAGAAGGCGTTGCCGTAGAAACTTCAAAACAGGCTCATTCGATTCGAAATTAAAGGGCTAGTGCCCTTTTTAATAGTCAAAAAGGATTGGAGGGCAACTAGCCCCCCCCCACGCCCATCATTTCCCCAAACACATCTAATCAAACTTTTGAGATAGCCGTTTTGTTCAGTGTAGTTGATTTCCATAAAGAAAATATGTTTTTGAGGAGGACACTCCCCCACAACCTTCAGGGCAAGAGTTTTAAGTTATGCCCTGGGGGCATATAAGGTTTTTATAGAAGGCGTTGTCGTAGAAACTTCAAAACAGGCACATTCAATTGGAAATTCAAAGGGATAGTGCCCTTTTTGATAGTCGAAAGTGATTGGAAAGCAACTAGCCACCCCACGCCCATAATTCCCAAAAACAAATCCAATCAAATATTTGAGATCGCCATTTTGTTCAGCGTAGTTGATTTCCAGATAGAAAATATGTTTTTGAGGAGGACAATCCCCCACAACCCTCAGGGCAAGGGTTTTAAAATATGCCCTGGGGGCATAGAAGGTTTTTATAGAAGGCGGTGTCGTAGAAACTTCAAAAAAGGCTCATTCGATTGAAAATTCCGACGGTTAGCGCCCTTTGTAATAGTCGAAAGTGATTTGAGGGCAACTAACTCCCTCTCACGCCCACCTTTTCCCCAAACACATCCAATCAAAATTTTAAGACAGCCATTTAATTAAACGTAGTTTTAAGTTCTGGAAATTAGGACTTTGAGGATTACAATTCCCCCAAAACCCTCAGGGCAAGGGTTGTAATTTAAGGATTCTCTGAATCCTTCATATTATTTCTTATGGAAGGGATGCTCGTATAAATTTTAGAGAGGGCTCATTTGATTGAAAATTGAAAGTTCTTGTTCACTTTTTAAGAGTCAAAAGAGATTGAAGGGCAACTAGCCCCTCTCCCTCCTCCACGCCCTAAATGCATCGGATAAAAATTTGAGATATATATTTTGTTAAAATAGTTCAAAGTTCTGATAACAAAAAACTCCGGTGTCGACACAGCCCACCAGCGCCCAGGGGTAGGCGTTGTAAGTTATGTCCTGGGGCATAACTTATTAGAGGGGTTTATAACTTATGGGAAGGGGTTTTGTATGGGAAGAAAACATAGGAAATCTATTATAATTATCCAATTATAAGGTTAAAATACATACTCTGTGATAGATGCAAAATTGCTTTGGCACACAAATTCCTATTAAGGTCAATTCCAAACAATCTTGATCCCTTTGTGTCAGCAAGTGAAATGGTCTAAACCCCCTTATTGGAGCTATTTTTTCGATCCATTCATTGTTGTCAATCGCTGTCCACAAGTTATGCAAGCTGTCTATTGTTCATATATAAGGTTTTTATCAAAGAGGTAATCGTATAGACTTTGAAAACAGCCTCATTCAATTTAAATTGAAAGTTCTAGATCCGTTTTTTAAGGTCAAGAATAATCGGGCAGTAAGCACTCCCTCCCCATGCCATAAAAATTTGAAACTTTTTGCATTCAAAAACGAACAAAAATTAATTAAAGAAAACTTTCCGAGAAATAAGTTTTTCAAAGAAAAGTAAAGGTCATTTTAAACTTAAGCTCAGGAGATACAAATACCTGTTAAAATTCAAACTCAAAACGACCAGCAATTACTATTAAAGAATAAATGAAACCCAAATCGAACAGAAATTAAATAAACAATCATAGCAAAAAACATACAACAAGTAATAATATAAATGATAAATAGATCTTAAAGCGAGTAATGCTTAGATTGAATATGAAAATCTAGCTTAAAACGAAAAAAAATATTTTGCTATTAAAGTATAAATGAAACTTAAAACGAACAGAAATTAAATAAACAATCAATGCGAATAAACATACAATATATATTAATGTAAATGAATGAATAAATCTTAAAACGAGTAAAACTTAAATTGAACATGCAAATCAAGTTTGAATCGAATAAAAATATCTACAAACAAGAGTTTGGGTATCGTCTCACTGCAGAAGCCTAAAACCTACTGCGTCATTGGCGCTTTACTGAAAACAATTCTTTGAAATATTTCCACTTTTGTAACTTTAAGGAATCAAAAATTAATTAAGATTTTAGGGAATAAATATCAGCATATGAATGTTAAATTGACAATGCACATTTTTTGCATTTTCAGGTATTTGTATCTCCTGAGCTTAAGTTTAGAATGGCCTTTACTTTTGTTTGAAAAAATTATTTTTCGGAAAGTTTTTTTTTTAATTAATATATAGAAAGAGATATCTTCTATGGGGTTATTGAGGTCTTAGAAAATGAAAATGAAGGCAAAAAGGGTCCCTCACCAGTATCACAGGGGTCTTTTTTACAAATTCCTCCCTAGAGTTTGTGAAGTGAGTGAAGACTGAAATGAGAGGGGATAAGTCCGAACATCGACGAAATATCCGATTTCAGTAAGCAAGGAGTCCTTTCTATGGTTTTCTTGATCGTTGATAACGAAAAAAGAAAAGAATAAGACTTAAAACCTGCAAAAACACCCTTAATTACAATATTAAAGAATTGAAATTACTTACCTGTTCTGTAGAATAGACTACCATTTGGTGGAACCCTAAGTAGAGAGAATTCTTTTTTAAGATTGAATAGGCAGAACTAAGCCGTAGAAAACAACTTTATCGAATACCCTGCTCCCGAGAAAAAGAGTCCAAGGCTTCAAGATATTAAAAGTATGGCTCATTTAATAATGTAGCCAAATCAACTAATATAAAGACTGGAGAATGAACAAGATAACTTTGGTTGCAATTTTTTCACTTCGTCAAACATAAAAAGAGAAAACTTTCAAAAAACATTGGCATTAAAGGCAGCGTCGTCGTCTTCAGGTTCAATGACAACCTGGCAGGAGATCTCTCTGTATGATTTGCAAGCTATTGAGCAGTCCAGACACGACTTCTTGCATGAGTATATTTCTGAGACACCGTTATTCGGCTTACGGAGCACTTCTCAACTTTCAGAATCTGCAATGGAGCCGGAGATAAATCAGTCATCGGTGGAACCAAGACTCTTTCTTTGCATTTAAATCCACACTTAAGAAGGTTGTGCCCGCTATTTTTACTTCAATTTTGGACCTGATGATACACATGCAGCGAGTGAAACTTCGCAGATGCACATGTGGCCAGTCTCGAGGATGCAAAAATTTTCAGGATTTTGAGACCTTCTTTTGGAAGATACGATAGCAAGCTGAGTTTAGGTCTTCATCACTCTTGTGCCCATATATTGGCAGTAAAGCACATTCTCCAGCACTAACTATCCCCTCCTTTGTGCTTGCCGTCAGGGAAACTTGAGAACTTCTTCAGAATGCCTCGTTTCGCTTAGATATGCATGTAGTTTCTTTTTTCCAACACCATGTATATAGAAAGTGGTGTCGTATTGTTTTGGGTACCGATTTTCTATAAATGCCAAGTACTGGTTGAATATCATTGAAAAGTTGCTTCCAATCTTCCACTGAAGTCAGTTCAGAAGATTTCCACAATCCAAAACGTTAAGATGGGGTCCTAGTATTTTTTTTCCTACTTGAGCACCGGTTATTTACGTCTGTACAAGCATAAAATACAGCTTTTGAAAGATCAGGCTTGCTTTGTCTTCTCATGAGCCCATCGTCGTCAAATAGTGACGAAGGAACAGTGTACCGGGAGAATTTTTCGATCGGGGCACTTGTGAAATTAAGGCCAACTGCACCGTTAATTTTTTAAGCTTGTGCCATTTATGAAACTTGTGCCATTAAGGTTTTAAGCTTGTCGCTGAGTTGAAATAAACTTGTGCAGCTAAAGACTGTGCCACTTGTAATGGGGGGAGTTATGAGTATAATGAAGGGGTAGAAAAAATGACCGCGCCACTCCCTATGGGAGAAAATAAAATAGATTAAGTAATGAGTTAGAATTGCCTTGTGGGGTGATTAATTAGGCTGGTGAGCCGTCAATCCAGGAGCGTAATCATACTTCATAGGTTTGTCAGATTCCTTCGGAGCGCTACCAATGGAGACACATGAACTTGTTATCTACTATGCGGTGAGATACAGGGATATAATAAGAACAAACACAAATAGAAAAGTAATGGGTTTATTGAGACTTACATTTCAGGTATACAACAATGAACGTATATGAGCAAAGCTTCTCTTCGATCGTGCTAACAGTCAGAATAATAACTTCATAATGTCTCATAGGATAATAATCATATCATAATCAGAATGGTAAATGACGACAATAGAGACGCGAAAAGCACTTTTTATCACTATACATTATGAGTCTTGATTCTGCGCCCTACGAGCTATTTCACGATTGGCCCAACTCCTGTGGAGGGCCCGCCACTTTTTCATTTTGTTCAAAAACTAAAATCATTATGCTAACTGACCTTCTAATAATTTATTTTAAATATTTTGATGATTAGACATTCATATTCCCATGATAACTTGAAACTTTGTATAAGACATTGTCTTGTGATTTTATTGCGAAGTATTTTCGCGAAATTCAACACCGTCTTCCTTGATTAATACCGTAATTCGACTGGTAGCTTTTTCCACATTTCACATCTGTCGGTCTGTAAAACAAAACGTCTGGAATGCTGCGAGGCATTACAAAGTGCTCTGGAATTCATCAAGCTCTTTTGCGAATATAATCATCTTTTTTTGTACTTTAAAGGGATGTTTGGCTGAGAATAAAATTTCAACCTTTTAAACATTATCATGGGAAATATTTTATGTGGTTGGGGCTATACTACTACTATTTTAAGATATTTTTAATGTAATAATAATCATATTAATTGAAATTTGCAAGTCTTTATCTAATGCTATTTATGGGATTATTATACTTTCTATCTACGGTAAATTAATGGAATAATACTGCAATACTACACATAACTCTATCTAAGCAATTAGCAATACATGTATATATGAACGATTTAAAACATAAATACTATGTCACCACTTTCACTGGTAAATTTCGAAATGCTTTCACTGGGTCTGTGCGTTATGCAATATTAAAGATAAAATATCGAAATTGTTAATTTATCAAAACTGTTAAAATGTGACATATGCATATTCAAACCTACTTCACCACCTTACGTGTCTCTTAGCGTACTCACTCCTTCTGTTGTAAATTATGTTCCTTCACTCTTTTCGTTTTATGCAAAAAAATTTAGAACACTTACAATATAGTTTCTTCATAGAATAGTTCGAGCATGGCTGTGTTCATCTTGAACGGAGGGTTTTCATTAATTTGTCAAATGGGAAATGTTACATCCAGGTACAGGTGTGTGGAATTTTGATATCAGCGTTCATTCTCACCTGCTGTTTTTGGATAGTTCATAAGGTGCTCTATCGTTAAGGGGTTGAACACTGGGATCGTGTTGTTAATAGATGGGTTGACTATCTTCTTAGTATATCATTCTTGGGTTATTTTAAAGCACATAGAGAATGTATTTCTCGTATAAAATTGTTCGTTCATGCACTTAGAGATTAAGTTCCCTTATAAAATTGTTCATGAATGGCTTGTATCTATTGGCTTTTGGAAGGATATACTAGGTCGTATGACAAAGTTCCTCCCGTGAGGGTAAATAATGCGAATTCAAACTTATTAACATCTGTCGCCAGATTTAGTAATGACATGGTAATTATATCGAGTGATACCATGGTAAGGCTCGCGTCTGTCACCACGCAATCCACTTCGTTCCTTAAATAATTTATTACGTTTACAGTTTTTGAGATTTTCTTAGATATCATTTCGACTTTGTCTCTTTGGTAGTTTGCTATACTTGCTTGTATTTTCTGGACGTGAAACGTTACGTTCATGGCATTATTCAACTTTTTTACATTTTCCCGCAGGATGTTTAAGTCTTCCTCCGTTGTTAAACCAAAAAAGCGGGAGGCGAGTTCTCCAATGATGGGAATTAGGCTTGTAGACCTACGGTATTTACTTCTTCGAAAGAATACTTCAAAAATCCTTGTAGTATTTTGTTTTAATTTTTGTATTTCTGTATTAAATAATTCAAATAAGGCTTTTAATCTTTGTCTGTGTAATATTAAGAAGGCTTGATGAGTTGATACTTTCTGGGCGTTTTTCTCATTTAGATAAGGTAATGGTTCGATACCTTCTTTTGTCGGTTCGTCGGCCATGACCAGTCTAGCACAAGTACGTTTACCGTCTATTGTCCAAAATTTCTTATGTACGTAATTATCTTCTTCCTTTTCTTTATAATTATTTTTCTTTTCTTCTGGCTTAAGCCCTTGTACTTTTATCGTTTGTATTTCGGTATGTCTTACCGGGATTCTTGCCCTTGCGTTTAAGGAATTTGCCAATAGAATGGGTATGCGTAAACGTGGGCCCTGTTGACCAAGTCCATTTTGTAAATGTCGTGGGTTTTAGATAAGTTAATATATTTAAATTTCCAGGTTTCTCTTTACTTAGTTTGATCAATTGTGACACTGTTTGCCGTAGTTTCCGATATCGAGGATTGTATCTCTTTTGCTGGGGTCTCATATGTAGGTGTGGTTGTCGTGATGTCTTTTTATTTTCTTTCTGTAGGATTTATATATTCATTATCTTGTTTGGTATTTGAGAATTTGTTTCTTGATTTGTCCAATTCCTTTATGTTAGCATCTTGTCTGTTGTCATTTTCCTTTCTTAGTTTGGATGATATTCGTTTCGTGACGTTTTTCTCGGCATGACTTTGCCCTAATTCTTTGAAAAAGTCCATAGGCTTGGTAGTTCGTTTAGCATTGCGTAATTTCCATCATAAAGTTTTCCTTTCCTTGTAGTGAGCAATTTAGGGTTTTCTTAAGATTTCATTGCAGTAAAGTCTCTCGACAAGCATTCAATATTATTCGCTAATCTTTTCCTTCTGTCTTCCTTGGTGCTCGTTCCAAGTGCCATGTCAATTTCTGCCATTTTCTTATCAAAATCATCTATCACAAATTTTGATTTTGGCTTTGGGATAACCGGAATTGGGAACTCTTTATTATCTTTACTATGCATTATTTTACTGGTTTGTAATCCTTTATCCGACCTTAAGAATTGAAATATCGATTCTTTGAGTTTATTCGTGTTTTTCTCTAGTCTTGTTACTTGTTGAAACAAGTCTTCGAAGGGTTTGGGGTCCAATTTCATAAAGATTTTGCACGTATTATGGCTGGCTAGGAGTGAATTTTCATGCTTAAATATTACTCCATGTTTAACAATATCTTGGGCTGCTGCGTGAACAACGAGGATTATGATGATATTCTTAAGCCACATCTTATTGTTCGTTTCTAGAATTAATTTATTATTAATTTTACCTATTTTTGCAAAATTTGTTTATTTACTATTATTTTTTTTTCAAAATAGTTTGGGCTTTTTAACTTTTAACTTGGGCTATTTTGTTATACTAATTTATATTAATTTGATTTTGAACTGTTTTATGGCATTGGCCAAACAAAACTGATTTATAAGCGTGAAACAGAATTTCTGTTTATAAACAATATTTTAGGATTAGAATGGTTATGGGAATCCTAGCTTTACTCTGGTCGTGGTATGCTTTTATGACTGGTTGAGATATAACTTAAAGGCTTAGTTAATAATTACTATACAACATATTTTTATATTATATTTTCGAGTAAGCAAAATATAAATAAATACGCAAGCAACGTATAAATACGCTGGTAACCTATCTTTATTATAAGCCTTTTAATAAGATTATTTTTGCTATTGCAACTAGAATTATTAGAATTTACACTAAGACAAATAATTCTTATATATGAGATTAATTTATTCCATAGTTACATATTCCTATTATTGATAACTGATAGGTAGTTATCTAGATGCTCGGTGGATGCTAGGTAGTTATCAATCTCGTAAGATTATTACTCTTCTAAGCATTGAGGTAAATGTATGGGTTGACTTTGCGTAGAGTATACGCTATGTCATTAATATTTATTCACTTGATTCACTATTATTATTATATTTTGAGAAGGGAAAATTTTGAAAACAGAAATTATGGTGTTTTTAGTGAATTTATATTTTAAGACATTATTTTGATAATTTTATCTGAATACGCGATTTGTTTCATATTCATCTACATTCAATTTTAATATTGACGTATCTTTCTGTAGTACATTACGTGTTTCTAACAACGCTAGCTTGGTATTAAGGCGATGAACTTCCCATGATTATACATTTGTGCTTAGGAACTTCAATTCGAATACTATGTTATTTTCATTACTCTTATCTGTATCTGTGTGCATCAAATAGACCAACAGATCGTTCGAAAGGTTTAGGTTTTTTAACGTATTCGATATATGTTTCTTTTGCATATTTTCACGAATTATTTTGCGACATCGTTCAGCTAATGAAGGCGGATTATTTATGACATTTATTACTCTAAAAATTAATTGTATTGGCGACGCATTACAAAAATTTTGTTCACGTACAATATTGTCAAAACCAGGGAATACTTTGGATCCAAAATTTTCATCTTCTTCAAAAAAAGTTTAGTGCAATTTTCTTCATGTCATTATAATCTCGCTGCGGGAACTTCTAATGTGTTGGCTTTTATTTCAGGGTTTATGCCATCAAAGTTTCAGCAATTTTTATACAAACTTTTAAGAAAATTTCCTCCATTTAGTAGGTTATACCCTCGATCTATTAGTAGTGTAAGGAATCTAAGTGGTAAGAAGCGATTATCACCATTACTACAATTTGGCCACTTTCTGTATCGATTATCGCCTTTCGATTGGGTTTTAATTCTGTCGTCATGACATATATCTGAAAGTGATCAGTTTATCATTAAACACTTTTATGCTGGCAATTTTGTTTTTAATGTCAGTCTTTGTTGAAACATATGTTGATTTTTCATAGAAAGTCTGAGGTAGAGCTCGACCGCAACAAACCAAACGCTGTTTGAGGGCGAACTCCACCCCAGGCTTCCCACAATTTACGGTTCATCACTTTATGTTTCGATAACGTCCCACAATACGGAAGGGGGAAATGGGTTTCTAGGGTCACTTTATAGAAATACGAGTTGACTTTCACAAAGGAGCTTAGGAACGGTCTCTCCCACGAACTGAATAAAACACTGTTTGTAGGGGAGGCGGAACATCGACTTCCCACGATATAAAATCCGTCATTAATCTCAATAACTGGGTATATTTTGGGTTGTTCAATTGATTAGTTCACTTTGTAGAGGTACAGTTGATTCTCGTTAGGGAGCTACCCAGTAGGCAGAATGTGCCAAATAGGACCTAAAACACTACTTGTCATCATCGGCCGACAACGAGCTTCCTACGTTGGGCCATTCTCATTGATCACTAATGTTTTGACATCATTATCATTATTATATATTCACCAATATTGACTTGTTTAATTTTATTCGCATACCTTTAAATTTATTACTGTGGATTATAAGTTGATTTTTCATAAGAGATTTAAAACCCACCTCCATCGACTACTAAAAAAAAACTACTAGTTGATGGTTGTGGGCACAACTTCCCTACGACAAGAACATTTGACTTTACATTGATTAGGAATATTTCCATCTGTCAGGTTTCTTAACCGTTCTACCGGACTGTGTCGTTACTTTTTCCTCTGTTTCTCGCGGTTTTTTTCTTTTTAGGTTTTGCTAGCGATATAAGATCAAACTTTTTGTATTGTTTTTTTCATAATTCTTTACCTTTTAATTTTGTTTCTTTTGCGTGCGCGGCCGCTGAAGTCGGTTTTGATTTCCCTATTTCTTTAACTACCATATGGCCTGATTCGTCGTCAGACTCTTCGGAACGTGTTTCCGATGATTCCGCATTAGAGCTTTTAGAGGTGGCACTTCGCGTTTTTGAGGTATCACCTGCCCTTCCTTCGTAAATTTCTACTCCTCTGGAAGTAGAGGGTTTATTCTCTAAATCCTCGCTTTGAGTTTTCAATTCAGGAGACTTGAAAGACTCTTGAGAACTCTGAGACGAATCAAATGTTTTTGCGGGGTTCCTCCATTGTTTAAATGCCATATCTTCAGGGGGTGGGGCATTTTTTGCACTAATGTTTCCCTCCATGAAGTCCAATGTTTAGGCTTGACCTTGGACACGGTTATATCATGATACTGTCCTTCCGGGGCGTCCTTGGGAGTTTGATTCCAAGGCAACGTGTTTTGCCTCGTTTTTACGGGGAAATTTATTAAATCCATTACTTCTCGCAGATTTGTTTTACTTGAATCTTTGGGAGGAGTTTTCTTTACAATAGCACCCGGAGTTTCTACAGCTCTGTTCAATTCCTCCTGTAGCGACAGGGATCTCTCTATTGGGGTTGCTGGGGAAACCACATCATCTGGAGATCTTTTGAGGGGACAAGGGGTCGAAATTCTATCAGGAAAAAATTGTGTTTTTGGAGATATCGTATAATCTAATTCTCCTGCGCTCTCAGATGATAAACTTTTTGGGCTTTTTGGCGGTTTTAATCTCGCTTGTACTAGGGGTTTTCTTTTGGGAATAACTAGGCTTTTCATGGCTAAGAATTCTTCAAATTTTTCCTTATCACTCTCATTTTCAAAATAATCTTGCTTGAAATTAAATGGTTTTAACTCGGCTAATCTTTATTTAGGGGGTTCGTCTTCTACGTCTGAAGACTCGGTAGAAGAGTGACCTGATACCCATCTGTCCGGGAATTTAGCTCTTTTTATTCGGCTAACATGTGCCTTATAAGTTCTTCCATTATCGGGGTTGGCCATTTTAAAAGTAAAATTGTTATCGTACTTTTTGACTATTCTATACGGTCCAGAATATTTATTGGAAAGTTTTTTGCCTTCCGTCGTTGCCTCATTCTTCAGGTAGACGCAATCTCCTATCTTAAAATCTATATTCCCTTTGACTTTGGGTAGGTTTCTTAGCTCTTGACTTATTTCACATTTTTCCAACTCTTGCCAAACTATCTTATAAGTTTTTCTCATCCTATTTATGAACTCTTGTTAGTAATCCTCCGTGTTATTATAATATTGTCGGGACTCAACAATATCATGATACGGTATTCTGAAGTCGCGACCAAATAACAAATCAAAGGGGCTTTCTTTGGTTGTTTCTGAATAAGCAGCATTTATTATGTTGGTTAAATAAGGTAAGAATTGATCCCAGTCATTCCTGTTGTCTTTTGTATAAATACTTAATACATTCGAAAATATTTCATGCCTATTTTCTATTTTACCATTAGCTTGTGGATGATAAGGGGATGTCACAAATTTCTCTATGTTAAGAAAATTCATTAAGTCTTTTGTTACTTTTGAAACAAAATTACTTCCATTATCGCTTATAACCTTGTTTGGAATAACAAACTTTAAAAATAATTTCACTAACGCCTGCCTCGTAGCGTACGCGCCTTGATTCTTTAATGGTTTAGCAAAAGTAAATCCAGAAAAGTGATATTTAACTGAAAGAAGACAAGTATGTCCTCTATTGGAAACAGGTATACCTCCACTGGTTCCATACAAATAAAATGAGACATTATCGAAAGGGAATCTCGCTACCGGGAATCTTCCCATTGGAGGATTAGGATAAGCTTGGGGTTTTTTCTTAAGTTACACGCTTCGCATGTACCTACAAATTCTTTAAGTTTTGTTAACGCCGACGGGACATAGAAATATTGTTTTAATTTATGGAAAGTTTTGGTTATCCCTAAATGTCCACCTATATCTGAATGAAAATATTCAAACGCAGGTATTATTAAGTTTTGGGGTAATACAGGTATTATTGAAGTTTCGTTTCAATTTGCCTCGCATTTCACGATTCTGCATAATATTTCTTCATCAAGATCATAGTAAAAATTATCTATTTCTTTTCCAAGAGTTTTGAATTTATCTGGTAACACATCATCATTCACAAAATAATTAATAAGTGCTAGACACATTTCATCCTTTTTTTGATTTCTTTTTATATTATCTAAGGATAAAGGACAATAGTTATCCTTATTTTCTTTTACTCTATCTTTAACTTTGTTTTTCTTATATTCATGTTTACTCTTAGTATTGATAGTGTTAATTTCGTTCTGCTCGGCTTCCAAAAATATATCATTAATTTTGTCTTGATCGGCTTCCGACGGCGTCCTCGGTTTCTCGGTTTCAGAAAATACTCCGTCGGAGATATTTTCTGAGAATCTACTTAAGAAGTCACAAGCTGCATTTTGTTTACCTTTTAAATTTTCAAATTCATAATCTAGATCCTGGATTTTCATAATCCATCTAGCTAGAATTCCCGTGGGGTTTTTAAAAGTGCGCAAGTATTGCAAGCTTTTATGGTCTGAACGTAGTGTAAATTTTCTACCATTTAAATAATGTCTAAATTTATCCAAATGGTGGATTATTGATAATAATTCTAGGTTTGTGGCGGAATAACTACTTTCGCCTTTTGATAAAGTTCTGCTCGAATAGAATATATCTTTTTCTATTTTTTTTATTCGACGGTCCTTGTAAAGGATCAGGGTTTCCTATGGGAATTATTTGCGAAAGAATAGCACCAATGCCTTTCGAACTAGCTTCGGTTGTGACCACGAATTGTCCGTTTTCAAAATCAGGCAGCGATAATAGTGGTTCCGAAGTGAGTTCCTTTTTGAGACCGTCTAGGGAAGTTTGAGCTTCCTGGGACCAGGTAACATTTTGGGAGTTCCCTTTAGTTAATTCCGGGAGGGGTTTCGCAATTTGGGCGTAATTGCGCACAAACTTTCTAAAGTAGCCAGTAAGACATAGAATTCCTCTTAATTCTTTCGTAGTTCTAGGGGGTTTTAGGTTTTCAACACATTTTATTTTGTCTGGGTCTGGGGATATCTCTCCTTGCGTCACCACTGCTCCTAAAAATTTAATTTTAGGTTGAAATAAATTTACTTCTTCAGGCCGGCATTTTAAATTGCCCTCTCTGAATTTCTCGAACACTTTAGCTAGTGTTGCTAAGTATGTGTCCAGCGTTTTCTCCTACACATATGACATCATCAACAAAATGAATGATATTCTTTAATCCTCTTAATAGTTGCAATAAGGGTCTACATAGCGCGCTTGAACTTGTCTTAAGTCCAAAAGGTACTCTTAAGTATTCATAGGAACCGCATTCAGTTGTAGAAAATGCAGTTTTATAGACATCTTTTTCGGCTATTTTCACTTGGTGGTAGCCTTGGGTAAGATCTAAAGAAGTAAATATTTTGTTTTTGCATGAGATAGAGTCAAGGATTTCGTCTATTCTTGGTAACGGAAATTCATCACTAACTACTTGTTTGTTAAGGGCTCTATAATCTACTACGAGTCTCAGGTCACGATTCTTTTTAGGGACCAAGATCACTGGGGCTGAAAACGGACTTATACTTGGGCGTATAATCTCATTTTTTTTCTAATTCATGAATTTTTATTTTTTAACCACTCTTTGTGCTTATACGGTACGCGATATGGCTGTTTCGTGACAGGATTACCAGTCGTTAGAATTGAATGTTCATAAAACAGTATCTGTCCGATGTCATCTTCGGATGCGGAAAATACATCTTTAAAATTCCATAATAATTCGCATAATTTTTTCTTAAGTTCTAAGTCCTTAATATGATTCATATTAAATTTGTTTAAAAATTTTGATTTAGTTAGAGGGTATTTGTTATTTGAAGTTTTAGTGCCGTGAACTAGGTTTCTTTTGGAATTTTCCCATTTATTTAAATCATTCTCCGAGATAACTTGGATTTGAACTAGACATGTTCCCTTTTTTATCGTAATTGTATCATTCTCATGGTTATTAGTTATCCAAATAAAACCTTCTCCTTTGCGTTACGATATAATCTGTTCTTCGCATAACAGATTTTCAGGAATTTTATTCGACGGGATCGCAAGCCATATTTCGGATTTGCTATTCACTGGTTCAATCATCTGTGATATTTGTATTCTTTGCATAGTTTTGGGAGGGATTTTTGTTTTTCGTATCGTGAACCCGTAATTTCTCTTCACTATTATTGTCTATTAGATTCATACTGGCGCTTTCCTGCGTCATTGCGGCATCTTGCGGTGTCATATTGGGTTTTACTATTTTTTTCCACAATTCTACTATTTTCTTGATTTAGTTTGACCTATACTGTCACGTATCTCCTATTTTAATTTTTGCAGATTCATCCCATTTATTATTTAAATTTGCTTCACTTCTCCAATATAGCTCAGAATAAGAAAGCGAATTTCTGGTTATGCCACGTCCTCTTTGAAGCGAGACATGAAGTTCAAAAGATTGTGACATTATACCGCCAGAAATTTTATTTACTGCTAAATTCTCTTCGTAACCTCTGTTACAATCTCTTAGAGTAGGGGAAGGGGTATTTGCCTTTTATACAAGCCTCTCGTTCGCTAGGTCTAATAATGCCTTATTAGACCTTAAAAAATTTGCGCCAATAATGGCTTCATATGGAAAATTTTTTCATATTATCAAATTTGTCGGAAATATTCTATTATCCCTTTTCACATCTAGGCGAATTGAACCTTTTGCATCCAATTTATGCCCTGTTACGCTAGTCAAATTGGGATTATTAAAATTCTTCCGTCGCCTAATATGCGGAGGTAACATATTAAATACGCATGAGTTTATGATATTAACTGTTGCACCAGAGTCAATTAAAGCCTTAAAGTAAACATTGCCACACAAAAATCATTAAATATAGGTAATTTATTATTACTATGACTAAAGGACGGTACTACTATTGGGTTAGACCTATAAAATATTCTAGGCCCCTTCTGGGTCCAATTTGTTCTTCTGAGGGGCCTGACACGTTTCCCTGCGGAGCTATTTCATACGTCGGTGTCTGCAATAGAGATTCAGATATGCCCATGGAATCTCTAGCTAATTGATTTACATTTGTTTGCCGATTTTGCCATGTATTATTATGGTAGTTTGGATTTCTTGCGACAGTGCCGGGTGCTTGTGCCGACGGCATTCGCAATGTACATTCACTTTGCGTTCTTGAAAAATTTGCATTTCCCGTCGGGACGTTTTCGGGATTTCTATATACCATTCTTGCACTATATTGGCTTTGACAAGTATTTGGGTTTTCAAATCGATAATTATTTTGTCTATTGGGGGGAGGGTTATACAAATTCTGTTGGTACGCATTGTGAGGCACTGGTGGGCGCAATGTTCCCTGCCTATAGCCTTGTGCACCAATGGCGCTAAAATTTGTTCTCCCGAGCAAATGGTTGCCATAATTTTGTGTATTACGGACGGCATTCCCTGGTACCGTTATGTCTCTGATCCTGGAACGGCACTCTCTCACGATATGCCCAGGTCGATTAAAATTATAGTATCTTACTATTGCAGTACTATTTCCATAATTGGTTGGTTTAATGGGCTGAAAACGTACTGTTTTCTGCCTAGTGGGTTCTTGCGTTCTATTTCTTTGTGGCAATGGGGAATTATGCCTTGAAAAGAAATTTGGAGAAGCCTGACCTTCAAGGGAGGCTAGCCTTGTGGTCGATTCAGCTAGGCTATTTATTTTTGTTTTACTGTGGTTTGCCACAATCGTGTCAATTTAGATCATTCGTCCCACCTCCTGAACTGCAAGATCTAACGTTTGAATATTTTTGGATATTACTATTCTATATAATTTGGGGGAAGCCCTTGCAAAAAAGCGTGTAGTATGATTTTTTCATACAATTCTCCTGAACCCTTTCCGCATTTCGCTTCTACTGAAATTCCGTATATTGTGTAAATAATCTCTCACATTCTGTGTATGGTCAAAGCATACCGTTCCGTGTTTTAGTTTATGTGTTGAACTAGTCTTGATAAATCTGTCTTTAAACGCTGTTAGTAATTTGTCTACTATGTTTATCGGGAGGTTATCATCGTCCCCTATAGTATTTTCAATTTGCTTTAAAAATGTTAGTGCTTGGCCTCTCAATCTTAAGAGAAGCATACTTATTAATGTTTTTATTTCTGTTTTAGTCATCTCTACAAATTGGGCCAATTGGATATTAAATTCATCGATGTCTGATTGTCCATCATATTGCAGAATAGACTTGGTTATTTCTACATTTTTCGCGACCAATTTTTGCGCAATTAATATTTCACTTATTTCTTCTGCCATCTTTGCGTTTTAAATATTTAAATCAACCTATTTAGGGGAGACTGCTATCTCCTATGAGATATTCTAAAAGGGTTTCCCTATTATAGCTTAGCGGTTATAGGCCTAGGCACTTTTTCTTATGCGTCTGTATCTATCCAATGATTTAAATTTAAATTAACAAGTTTATAGCCTAACTAGTTCGCATGTTTTCCTCCAAGTTTTACGATCGCGTCACTTGTACCGGGGGAATTTTTCAATTGGGGCACTTGTGCCATTAAGGCCAACTGCACCGTTAAGTTTTTAAGCTTGTACCATTTATGAAACTTGTGCCATTAAGATTTTAAGCTTGTCGCTGAGTTGAAATAAACTTGTGCAGCTAAAGACTGCGCCAAGTGTAATGGGGGGAGGGATGAGTATAATGAAGGGGTAGAAAAACTCCCTATGGAAGAAAATAAAATAGATTAAGCAATGAGTTAGAATTGCCTTGTGGGGTGATTAATTAGGCTGGTGAGCCGTCAATCCAGGAGCGTAATCATACTTCATAGGTTTGTCAGATTCCTTGGGAGCGCTACCAATGGAGACATATGAACTAGTTATCTACTGTGCGGTGAGATACAGGCATGTAATAAGAACAAACGCAAATAGAAAAGTAATGGGTTTATTGAGACTTACATTTCAGGTATACAACAATGAACGTATATGAGCAAAGCTTCTCTTCAATCGTGCTAACAGTCAGAATAATAACTTCATAATGGCTCATAGGATAATAATCATATAATAATCAGAATGGTAAATAACGACAATAGAGACGCGAAAAGCACTTTTTATCACTATATATTATGAGTCTTGATTCTGCATCCTACGAGCTATTTCACGAAGGGCCCGCTACTTTTTCATTGTGTTGACAAACTAAAATCATTATGCTAACTGACCGTCCAATAATTTATTTTCAATATTTTGATGATTAGACATTCATATTCCTATGATAACTTGAAACTTCCTGTGAAACTTTGTATAAGACATTGTCTTGTGATTTTTTTGCGAAATTCAAAACCGTCTTCCTTGATTAATACCGTAATTCAACCGGTAGCTTTTTCCACATTTCACATCTGTCGGTCTGTAAAACAAAACGTCTGGAATGCTGCGACGCATTACAAAGTGCTCTGGAATTCATCAAGCTCTTTTGCGAATATGTTCATCTTTTTTTGTACTTTAAAGGGATGTTTGGCTGAGAATAAAATGCGGTTTTTCTTTTGTTGATTAAGAATTTAGACTCAAGTTTGAAACGGGATTTAAGCTTAATTAGGTTGAGTTTAATTTATATCGGAAGCATCCTTAGAAGGAAACAATTTTATTTTTTATATTTTAAATATATCAAATATTACTCACGGTACAACAGCACATAAATTCGTGTTTGAAGTAGTCTTTTTCTTGTATGATTCATCGTTTTGCAACAACCAATAACCTCTGGAAGATTAGGCTAGGGTCTGTGTGCTTGATCTCTGGTGAGCCAGCTCTCTTGGTGGTCATGAGGGTTACTTTTGATTTCTTTCTGGAAACAGAATTCTTTACCGACTTGTTGGCCAAACCATCAAGAATCAGTTTTCCAGCTTTTAGAGCTTCTTTCGTGTTCAGTTCTAGGAAATCCATTATCCCATTCATTATATTTCTCAGTCCTTCACAATCTTTGAATATATTTCACTTTTCAAGCATTTATATGACAAGCAACGTGTCTTCGTGGTATCTTTTTTGCCTTGAGAACACTATCTCCTTGTTTTCTTCACTAGTCAAGTATTAATTTCCTGTAAGTTCCTTCGTGAGATAGCTTACATCAATGCAAGCTGGACGCGACCTAACCCAAAAATTTCGCTGAAATTCTTTCATTCCGCCTCCACCAGTAAGGCCTCCGGATGTCTTAATACTCTTCATGAATTCCTGTTCTATTACAAGGTAAGCTGACAACCCAGCTCACTGCCTTTCTGAGCGTTTTATCGTGTGAAGGCCGTCTTCACAAAAAGATCTGCAAATTTCCGGGTGACAAACAGATAGCTTGCCCATATTCTGAAGATAGATTCTCGCTGTCTTTACATATTGGTTTGGGCCTGCTTCTGCGACATAGGAAAGCACATTTTTTACTATTTGCAGATGTTTTTGCCACAGACCGAGTCTCTTTGCCCTTAGGAACGGCCGAATTATGCCAAACATTTTGAGGTACTTCATCCAAAGCTTGACTGCCCTATTTCCATTGACTGACCGTTTTTCCTTCAGCTTGTCAAATAAAGCTTCAAGATCCTTAGAACTTCCTCTTTACAGACCTCTTCCAAGCTTAGCCTACCGTCGATTAGTCCTTCATACAAAGCTTGCAATAGATTTATTGTTATAAACTCCCTATCCTTTAATAGGAAGATTTGGAGTGCGAAAGCTATGATCACGTTTCCTCGCAAATCGCGAGTTACTGCTTTCCTGTCAATATATGCGGTACTCTTGTTCAGCATAAACGATTTCAAGAATTTCTTTCATGCCTGATCCTTGCATGATATGTCATATGCAGCCGAGAAAGCTCATGCAGAATCCTAGAAAGAATCCTCCTAGTTTCACGACAATCCTTTTCAGCATGCTTCCAGGTTTTGACTTTCTGTTATTTTCATAGACTACAGCCGTAGTGGCTGGTCAAACGTTACGATAGGCACGAATCCGTATTTCTCCCCTTGCTCGGCCACGGGCAGAATACAGGCATGACTCACTACTCGAAGGAAGATCGGTCATGGGTAGAAACAAGATACCTGCTTTTGCAGCTAGTCCATGGCTAGCAGCTCAACCATGGAAAATGTCCTTGCTATCTAAAGTGCAAAATCATAATCCGCATTGTTAGCCACATTTTGGAAGAACTTGTTTCTACAGAACTGGGTTTCTGCTTGTTGGTGGCATGTTGCACTTTTTGAACTTCTGCACTTCAGTATATGAGGAACAGAACCGTTGTTTATTAAGACTATCAATAAAAAAACTTGACTTCAGACGATCGTCTAGCTGCAACAGCAGGGTCAAGTTGCAAAGGTAAAAGCAGAGCGTGGGAACGTCTTGCTAGGAAAACACCATGTCCGATCGATAAATTCTTCACTGAAATTTTCTTTCCAACAAAAACCGTCCGAAGAAACAATTCTAAGCTGTCTGGTGTATACTTTTTCAGCTATTCTTCAGAGGACATGTCTTCGAGAATTTTGTAGCTTCTTGATATCACTCTTAATTAGTTCAGAAGCTGTAAGAATTATTCGCAATTTTTCTCCCTTGTTGGTTTCTTTCTTTTCAGTGTCGAAGTTTTCATGAAGGATGCGAGATGTCATCTAAAAGTAGTTACCTTGAATTTTCTGTTAATATTGGCAATAACAAACTCATCCCTCGAGCATTCGTACAGTTTTTCTTCATATACCTTTTGCTATATGGCTCAAGCCCACCTTCCAGTAAAAACTGTTTCATTTTTACACGTAGGTCTCTGATAGCTAGCTTCTCTTCGTCATTTTCCTGGAAGTATTCCAACACCTTTAAAAATGCCTCATGGTTCTCTGCATCGCCAAGTCCTCCAGGACTCGGATTTTTTAGTAGTTTTGGCATCACTGGTAAATATTGAGGGTGCGTTATGATATGTTGAAAAAGCAGCTGAGCACGACACGTGATATACAGCGTCAGGAGCATGGAGGTCTACTACTGAACTAATGTGAAAATGGGTGGTATTCTCCACTCATCGTGTTTTCTTTGCAGACTGAAAGCAGTTTTTCACGGATTTCTTTGTTCTAGTCTGACACCAAAAATATCCTTTCTTGTGCTAAGGGTTGTTGGTGTACCGCAGAATAAGCAGCAGTTTTTGAAATCAATACACTCGAATGAGAATTCAGAAGACATCTTTCTTCAGGGATTTTCTGTAGTGGCGACCGTATTTTCTGCTTCTATAAATTTTTTTTCGTCTTTATCGTTCGCGTAAGATCTGCAGAAATGGGCGGTATTCTCCACTCAGCGTGTTTTCTTTGCAGACTGAAAGCAGTTTTTCACGGATTTCTTTGTTCTGGCCTGACACCAAAAATATCCTTTCTTGTGCTAAGGGTTGTTGGTGTACCGCAGAATAAGCAGCAGTTTTTGAAATCAATACACTCGAATGGGAATTCAGAAGACATCTTTCTTCAGGGATTTTCTGTAGTGGAGACCGTATTTTCTGCTTCTATAATTTTTTTTTTTCGTCTTTATCGTTCGCGTAAGATCTGCAGCAATGAATGTGTACCCGACTTCGTACAGAAACTTCAAAATTCCCTCCTTGCTCTCGAGCCACTGCGCTTATACTTAAAAAAAATTTCGCCAATGACGCTTATTGCGCCACAGCTGTTTACGCTTTTAAACCATATTGAACCGACGGTAGATTTCATCTAAGACTATGTCAACTTCAGAAATGAAAGTAATTCTGTTATCGGCAAATAATCTCATATTTTATTGGGAATAATAATAAAATAACAAATAAAGAAGAAATAATTAGATTGAGGAAAGATGAGTTCCTCTAGATAGAAAAGATCCAGCTCTTCTACCATGACCGAACAGGAATCATAAAAACAAGAAGAGTAACGGACAAGGAATCATCTTGCAAATAAAATATCGTCCTAAGAAAAAAAGAAATGGAGAAAAATGAAATACAACATAGCTTTAAAAAAAGAATGTGGTCGAAGATGCTTAAATAGAAGCTGAAGTAGAAAATTTCCACAATTAAAAAAAATTTAATGACTGATATTCAATTATGCTTAAAAGTCTCGAAAAATAGGCAGTAAGTTTTTTAAATTTTTTTCTAAAAACCGATTTGGATTAAAAAAAAAACTGGAATTAGCTCATAGATTTCACCGGCAAAGCAAGTGATTCTTTTAAAGCAAGTGCTAGAGCTAGATCCTACCTTATGAAAACTAGATAGCGGTCAATATCAAATATTTTTGAAGAAGTAGTTTTTATGTAGTATTTAAGTAGTATTTTATGTTTTCAACAAAACCAGGCAAATAAAGCAAAGTACTCGTACGCTTACTGTAATTCACTGCCTTGGTATAAGCTTAAATCAAGAACATTTAAGGTTTCAAACAAGGTTTGATCAACAGAATTATAATAGTTCGCATACCTCTTTTTTAGATGGCATTGTGCGAAATTGTTCAGGAGTCTAGTAAATGGATATCAGTAGTTGGCTGGTGTAATTTCGAAGGTGAAGGACTAATTACTGAGTTCAGTTGATACTGATAGAATATAATGCTGGTGACGCATGTTTAATTTATTCGAGAGTATTTTCATGTTCCCTTTCCGTTTTTTTTTAGTTTTTTTTTTATGATGCCGATAGCTCCATAAAAGTTATTTCCTCCAATAAATTTTCATGATTAAATTTTTTTTTTCACCTTCCGATCGCACCTTGAGGGCAGACTCGAAAGAATGGCAACAAAATGCGCTGCCTGACACCGTTCCCGGTAGTCTTAGAAAACACATTTTTTTTTTTTTTTTTATTGTTACGATTTCCACTTTTTGCTTTTGCCATTAAGTAGTATAGGCTTCAGTTTTTATAGGTTCCAAGGTCTTTCTTTCCCTTTTTCGTTATCTAAGACCAAGAAAACCATAAAAAGGACACATAAGGTTTTTCGGAGATAAGCCCTCCGACTTCAAGCTCTAAAGAGGCATCTCCAAAAATATTCCTGATAAACTTGTGAGGGGCCATTTTTACATTAATTTCCTTTATCTATTACCTTATAGAAGACATCTTTTCTGTGTGTTATGACATAATGAAATTTTAGCCTTTTGCCCCTTCCCCCGCAGTTTAAGGGTGAATTTGACCCATTTTTCCTAAGAGTAGCGATGCCAATTTTAGGAATGTTAATAAGCCCCTTTTTCTCTATCGAATGGTGCAAAAATCATTTTTTTTTTAAAATTTGTTCAAGGTTACGCCTTTTTGTCATATCTTCATTGTACTAATAGACAACCTTTCAACTTTGTCGTTGTGAAAACATACTTTGGGCCCTAATATACACAGGAGGAGCCTTCGGACCCTCCCCTCAAATCTTTATATTTTCACAATTTTCTTCTCTAATTTGAAATTTCTTGTATTTTAAGCATAAATCTTCAACTTGTTCATTCTTTGAATCCCCCTTCACCTCACCAAATAAATTTCCATGCACATTCTTGGTTAGAGCGGTTAATAATTCTTAATAATTCTTAGCAGTAATCCTTACTGCTTAACATCTTTTCTAAGATGTTATTATTCAGTTAGTACTTTTACGTGATTTTTAATTGAATTACACTCTGCAAAGTAATTTGGTAGATAAACCCAGGACCCCAATTGCTCCCCCCCCTAAGTTCTGAAAAATATCTCTCTTTTTGTATTTTGATTGAAAAAATAGAAAACAACAAAATTGTCTCCTTTCCAAATTATGAAAAAATACATTTTCTATCTTCATTTAAAAGAACTGAATTTTTTCACCTCCCTCCCCCTTATATTTTTGTGAGCTAGTGCCCTTGACGTGAAACATCTTTTAAAGTAAGAAGCAGAGGGTAGTTTTGATGTTTTGCCTTATTGTTTTATTACAAAATTAAATACCGAATAATCATCTTGCTTAAGTGATTGATTCAATGTTAAAGTTGTACTCATCACAAAAAAATAGGACTTAGGAAATTCAAGGCCGAAGGAGAAGGACATTCAAGTATTCAGGGACCACGGAGTCCAATGGTGCTGCTTCATTGTCCCCAGTCTAATGCTTGCACTGTTCTCCGGAAACTAGTTAAGCCAAAAGCACATAACTTATGTAACTACGTATGATAGATGTTACTAACCTAAGCGCCATCGAGAATCCATGCTGAGACCCAATATGATTATTTATGAAGCAAATAAATGCGCATATTCAGTAGATGTCTACTTATTCAGCTAGTCCTGTGACAAAACTCGTAGCATAAACACCGTCAAATATTCGCTGGTTTTATCATTTTAGGTAAGTGTTGATAATATGTAATAAGTACTTGAGTGGTCAGGCCAGGGCGCAAATGTGACCTCTTTCTTATTAAACATGCGGGGAGTGTTTCTTTTTTAGTTTGTTGGTTTTGACATGCGTTATTTTGTGTACAAATATCTCATCAACAGTTGGTTCATGTTGCTAAATAATGTGAATTTGGAATACAAAATAAGCGGAGAGGTTTAATCTTTCAATATTGTTTAAAACAAACGGTACTTGTTAAGAATCCGGTAAACACGCGAGAAATACCGCATCGAAATCTCAAAGATGCTTTATGAAAAACAGGTTTTCGCTGCCTTGCGAGGTATTGCTCACTCCGTGACGAAGATTGAAACTTTAATTTTTTGGGCTTGAAGGGTCAAAAAAATATACCTAGGGTAGGTTAGGTTACGTATTTAGTACTTGTGCATTAAATGGTACACACGTAAGAAGTAAAGTTTGGCTAATGCTTATTAAAATAATAAAATGGATGAATATATAATAGTTTAGAAACAAATTTGGGCTATATATTTGCACATTAGGGGGGTGGGGGGTAAAGCATAGCATATATTAAATACGTAACCTAACCTAGGTACCTCCCCCCCTAAACCCCCCAAGAACAACAGTTTAAATATTTTAGATTCAATGAGAAACCAGGCTCTTCGATCAATTTAGACAGCAATTACCCGCTTTACGGGTCTCCATCACTGCATTTCTTCGACAGTCTATAGCACTGTATACCAATTAGTGCACAAGTATCCGTGTTTAATATATGTTATGCTTTACCCTCAACCCCCCACCCTAATGTACAAATATATACCCCAAATTTGTTCATAAGCTATTATATTTTCATCCTATTTTGCTTTATTTCATTAGCATTAATAAAACTTCACTTTTCGCGTGTTTACCGGATTCTTGACAAGTATCAAATAAGCATACTTTCTTATAGTCGTAGAGCCTAGGAGTACATGTAAAAATTAGGCAGGGTGGGGTGCAGTTAAACTGGGAGTGACTACACGAGATTTCCCTACACTTCAGTTCACGAGAATTCAGAGGGGCGGGGGGAGGGCAAAATGTTTTTTTCAAAGTTTATGTGGGGCAAACTTGTCATTTTTTCAATGAAAATATAAAGAAGATGTTTGGCACAGAAAATAACGCCCAAAAACGTCTTTTTTCTCAAAATCTAGAGGAGCAATTAATATATATTCGGATAATTAATGGGTGGTATGTCCCTCAAACGAATGTGTCCCCAATTTGCTGATAGAGAATCAACAAAACGACTCAAAAATTTTGAGGCTTCTAATTATACAAGCTTAAAAATTCCTGCATGATTCTGGTTTCTATGAGCATCTTTTTGAAAGGGTTTCAAGAGCATCTTTATCCTAAAACATATCTATAAAAACTTTAAAATGGGACATTCCTGGTAATCTGGCACGCTTATCTCCAGTGTTGCACACATCCTGTTGCATTTACCCACCAAGTTACGTAAGATTGCTAAGGCTATTTTAAAATTTATTTATGTGTAATGCCATGGGGTGCGACCAGGGCTTAAAGGATGGTTTGTGGCCCTATAGGATCTTTTTCATCGCTTAAATAGGGGGCTATATTTTAAAATTCGTGATTGAATGATCCCAATAGGCACGTAAAGAGGGATATTTTTGAGGAGGAGGCAGTAATAATAAAAAAAAATTTATAATCGGTGTGAAAAGTGCCCAGAAATTCAAGAAAAATTGGGTTTTTCTTTGGGAAGGACCTAAGAATTCCCCGGCTTGTGAAACTAACCCCTCCCTCCAGCCACTAAGATCACCTCTTCGTAAGGGATATTGATCTTAACTAAATAGTCTCTATCGCGTTGTATGTTTCGCTCGATGTATGAGAATTGGTATGTCTGCTGTTGATATTGCAAACATTTATTATCGCGGATGATATTATTCAACACAACAGCTTTGCTATGATTATTTCGTGAGAGAAATAGTTCCGGTCAGCCACATGGCGAGATGTATTTGATCTGTGGCGGTTCTAGCCTCTCTTGCGGCCGGAGAAAAATGTTAATTAGCGCCACCCCCATTATCTTGCATAAGATTTCCAGGTCGAATTATAACAAAATCTTCACTTATTGACCAAATTAATTTGTATTTATTAATCAATAACATATTATTTAAATCATTGGTACTTTTGTCTTATAACCACCACACTCAAGGTCTTGTATCGCGAACATGAGACAATAACGGGTTTTCGTGGTCTTTATACCAGACAATATTAGCTTCAGCTCATTAGGAAACTACATTGTTGCTATATTTTAATTAAATATTTAGTTGGTATTTTGGTTTGGTTAAATTAGATTAGTTTAGGTTACGTATTTAATATGATGCGGCCTGGGCAGCCCCCTTCCATAATTCTTTGCTGTAGTTTGATACTTTTGTTGATAAAGTATTATATTTTCATCATATTTTATTTATGTCATTAGCATTAACCAAATATCATGTCTCGACAGAACTTGAGTGTGATGGCTATAAGACACAAGTACCAAATAATTTAATTATTATTATTTATTTTAATTTAATTATTTTATTAATCTTTTAATTATTTCCATTTTTAATTCATTTGTATGTTATTAATTAATTAATTATTTGTTAATTATTTTCCTCTTTCAACTTCTCCCTCTATTTTATTGAAAATAAAATTTCTAAAATTGTAGAATGATTATAAACCGTTCGATTATTTATTTCAAATTTTGCACCTCTGAAATTTCTGCGCTCGGGGCAAGTACCCTCTCTGCCCGTCTCCTAAAACCGCCACTAAGTATGCAGTGAAACTATTGAAGGAAACTATTGTACGTAATTACCATTTTACGTGTAATATTATAAGTTTTATTTTCGTTTTAAAAAGTTTAATTAAATATATTGAAATACGTCTTGCTTCAATCCAGCTTATGTCATTTCGCAGTTAAATTGAAGGAACTACGTTCATTATTTTAATTTTTTTTTCCTCATTGGATGTTACTTGGACTTTTAAGAAAGTATAAATTTAGCTCACCAGCAAAATTGAGCCAGGTTAAGCTCACCTGGTGAGCTAAATTAGCTCACGGAAAAACTTTTAAAAACCCATCAAAAATTTTTTTATATGCATTTTTGTTACGTTTTTACGAGTGGAAAAAATTATAGCAAGGGAGGGGGTTCAAACCCCCTAAAACTTCACACCCCCCTAGGTACGGCCTTAATTGAAAGCGTTATTATTTTTTTCCGTCGTAAGATTCACAAAATGTTCACTCGGGTGCGATCTTTATTGAAGCAATAGAATATGCATATCATAAGTGTTAAATTTGTTTTAAACATATGTTTTATAATATAATGGATTGAAAACATTAACTAAGTAATGATGATAGTATGTTAAGGTTTATATAAATTTCATCTCAAAAGACAATGTTTAAAACTTGATTTTAACTTGAAATTTATTTTTACGTTTAGCGCTTATAAACATCCTATCAACTTATGGATAAACATGTCCATCAATGAAACGTTAAAACAACTTCTGAATAGCTGCAGAGACTTGACAGAAGGTCAGGGTTGCCACCGCCGGTGATTTATCACCAGATATGGTTATTTTTCATCCTGGTGATTTTCTTGAATCTGGTGATTTCTGTTTTTTTTTTTAATCTGGTGATTTTCATTTAGTTTGGTGATTTTCTACAAAATTGGTTGACATTCCATCCATGATTGGTTTTACTGTCTTACTGAAGTGAAATAAACAGTGACTTTCATATTTTATGTCTTGTTTTTATTCGTTATTTCTAAAGAGCGGCGTTATTTTGGGTTTCTGTGTATCCTTTTAGCTTGGCAGTCGGCTTCCCCATAGTTGCAAATTTTAATTTATAAATACATATATGTATACCTGACTGACTTAAGTGCCGTCCGGCCTTTGTGGCTGTGTTGGGACTTCTTCTCTTCTGAGCAAATGATGAATGTGGCGACGGTAGTTCGATCTGTCTGGCGCTAGACTAAGTAGCTGGGGGAGGCGATGGGCCGGGAAATTGTCGGTCCATCTCTTACGAGATCGGCCTCTGGGGCACGTGCCGTTAACCCGTCCTTCGAATGGGATTTTTGGAAGCTGGTTGACCGACATTCGCTGGAAATGGCAAAACCAGTGGAGTTATTGGTGTCTGACCCGGTCCATGATGGTACGGGGACAACGGAGTAGTTTTCGGAGGTCTTCATTTGAGACTCGGTCAATGTAGGTATTCCCCGCAATGCGTCTAAGGCATTTAGTTTCAAAAGCACTGATTTTTCACTCATCATCAGCCTTTATTGACCAAGTTTCACTTGAGTATAAAGCTATTGGGATTATGAGAGAGTTGAAGAGTCGCACTTTCAGAGAAGTTGACAGAGTCTTGTTTTTCCAGATTGGCAAGAGGTTCTTGAAGCTGGCGCGTGCCAGGCCGAGTCTTCGTTTGATCGATTTCGAGCAGTCGTTATCAGAAGTTAGGAGGCTCCCTAGGTAGACAAAGGAGTCAACATTTCCTACTGGATCTCCTTTTATTGTTAGCTGCACGTTTCTTGAAGCAGGGTCTCCAGACACCCGCATAACCTTGGTTTTGGCTGTATTAACGACCATCCCAAAGGCCTCGGTTGCTGACACTAGCTCGTCGGTGTCAGCTTGGAGTAGATGCTTTCGACTATTGAGTTTCTCGATGTCATCTGCGTATGCCAGTTTATCGATACGTTTTCCTCCAATCTCTGCACCGTCAACCATTTCAGCAAATGATAGCGCTGCGTTGAGGAATAGGTTAAAGAGGTGGGGTGACAAGAGGCAACCTTGAAGAACGCCCGCTGATGTCAGAAACTCCTCTGTCAATCCCTCGGGCGTCTGGACTTGGCTGACGAAATGTGATCACATGTCTCTTATCAGGATTACTATGTTTTCAGGGACTCCATAGTGTAGCAGGACGTGCCATAATCCATTTCGCCATATCAAGTCAAAAGCCTGCTTGAAATCGATGAAGAGTAGTAGCAGCTCTTTAGCAAACTCGATATACTTCTCCATCATTTGCCGAGTGGAGAAAATCTGGTCTATGGTAGAGCGGTTTTTTTGAAAGCCTGCTTGGTATTCCTCTGAGATATAGTTATGTCAGAGATTTCAGACGGTCAAGGAGTATTTTTGTAAGAATCTTCACCGGTTGGCTCGTTAAACTTACTGGTCTGTAGCTGTTATTGTCGCCCTTTTCCCCTTTTTAAAAAGGGGGACGATGGTGGCTTTCGCCCAAGATCTGGGGAAGTGGACCGTTTCCCAGACACTTGTTATGACTTTGTGATAGATATTGACCAGTTCTTCTGGGCCTGCTTTTAATAGTTCTGACTGAATACAATCCGGGCCTGGGGCTTTATTAACTTTTAGAGATTTTATTGATGAGAGTACTTCATCTCTTAGTGGAGGAGGGCTTGGGTCTACTGGGCACTGCGGTAGTGGGAAAGATAATAAGATGTTCGGGTCGGGCGTTATTATGGGGTTCAGTTTTTGCTGAAGTGATCCTTCCATCGTTCTCGTCTTCCCTGGGAGTCCGTGATTGGGAGCCCGTGCTTATCTAACAGTGTAGGAGCGGCCGAGGACTTCTTTTTTGACAGTTCACGGACTTTCTTGTACGTGAAGTGGCTATTACCTTTTGAAAGGCTTCTTTACACTCACGACATTTGTCATTGACGTAGTGTCGTAGAGCTTGCCGTATTTTCTTTTCTATTAGGCGCTTCAGCCTCTTGTACTCGTCCTTGCTTTGTCGATCTACCTTGTTAGCATGAGCGCGCTTCTGCACACATAGATCAATAATTTCGGGGGTGATCCACGGTTTATCCGAATGGGTCTGAATTCCCAGGATTTCAATAGCAGTTTCTCTGATGATGGATTTGCTTTCGTTGACGAATCGGTCAATTTCTTCTGCTGTTGGAGCTTCCATGGGTTGTATTCTCGACAACTTGTTTGAGAGTGCTGTTCTATTCCTGTTCCTTGTTTCTATGTTTTTCAGCAGGTCGACACGATATCTTAGTAAGTTTTTCTTAGGCTGCTGGGGCTTCCGAATGCACAAACCGAGAACAGACATGACTAGAACGTGGTCCGAGTCGCAGTCGCCACCGGCTATGGAGACTGAGTTCAGTACTGATGATTTCCATCGCTTGCAGACAAGTATGTAATCAATCATGTTTGCAGTGCGGCCGTCAGGGGATCTCCAAGTAACTTTCCTTCGTTCTCTGTGACGGAACATGGTGTTCGTTATGATAAGTTCGTTATCCCGACAAAAGTCGATGAGCATTTCACCCCTGTGGTTCTGCTGCCCATGCCCGAACTTGCCCATGACGTCTTCAAGTCCATCATTGGAGTTTCCAACAATGGTGTTGAAGTCCCCATCACGAACAGAACATCTTTCTTGGGAGCAGTGTCAATGGTGTGTTGGAGTTGGCTGTAGAATTCTTCGGCTTCTTTGTCACTCCATGACGAGTCTGGGGCGTAAACTTGGATTATGGTCATGTTGGCAATGAATCCTTTCAGACGAATGGTTATAATACGTTCAGAGACAGGATGGACGGCAAGAAGAGACTGTTTGGCTCGGTTGGATAGTAGGAAATCAACACTTCGGCGGTGAACTCCATCACTTCTTCCAGACGTGATGAGCGTGATATTGTTTGTTCTTTCTATTCCTGTGGAGGGAATATGAGTCTCAGATAGTACAACGATGTCCCAGCGGTAACGGTTCATCTCGTTTAGGACTAGTTCCCTTTTTCCTGGTTTGGCTAATGTGTGTACGTTTAGCATTCCTAGTGAGAGATATGTTTTTGGGGTTTGGATAAACGAAGTCTTCTCCGACTGGAGAGTCGTCAAATCTTATAAATGATCTTCGGCTGCCGGAAGCGGTAACAAAATCATTTTCATTATCATCATTATCAATAATATCATTCTCGCAATTTGCAATTCTTGGTCTCATACCGTCAGTTACCCCGGACGCGGTAGCACGAGTTCTTACTTTCTTATTTGCCATTTTCATCATTTATATTTAAGAGAAGGAGTTTCATGGCTAATTTGTTGGGGTAGCGGTAAGCCACTCCTCTCTACCCTTAGCAGAGGCCATTGTCCTTGCAGCTGGATCGTCTGCCCTTCACAGTTGTCCCTCTAGGAAGGGATCCTCCCGTTCGGTGGTCTGCGACGCCGAGCAATTTTTCCCATTGCTGGGGGAAGGTGTGTAACCACCGGGACATGTCCACACGCCGGTTGGCCCTGTATGGTGTACATCAGAGGGGCCTTCCTTCTTCTCCGTCTGTATTTCAGACCCCCGGGCGAGGGTGTCCCAGTTTCAATTATGGACCCCCAGGAACTAGGTCCCCCCTAGGTCCGCGCCTTCTATGAAGGTATCCTACATATCTGTAGGATGTTCCCCTATCCACCACCTGGGGACGCGCTGAGTGGCCTGGGGGAGGCCCAGGACTCATGTGTACCCCATAAGTGATAAAAACACATTGAGGCTCAGAAACAAAAAACAAATTCTCAGGTAAAGAAAGCATAGTCCCACATGAACATAGATTCAGCAGCCTAGGCTAGGTCTTTTTCAAGGGACTTAACAGTCTCAAGAAACCAGGGGGCTCAGTCTCAAGGGGCTCTCGTCTAAGGAACCAGGGAAATAACCGCTTGTCTGATATTTCATCTTAGACTTGACCCACGACAATTTTCCGGAAGTAAAATAAATATATAAGAAATTGACACCATTTGAGTAGTCTTTTTCAGAGCTAAAGTTTACCACTAAGGATACCAACTATGGGAGGGGGATTAAAAACGTTCATAAGCAAATGAAATTCGATTTAAGGACAAAAGAGGATTATTGGGGTTATTCTTTTCAGTGGAAACCTAGAAAAAAGAAAAAGAAAAGATTTTGCAAAGTAAAGACAAAGAAAAGTGCAATATTAATTAAATAAATAAAAAGTCTCTTCATGTCTAGTAACAGGATTTTAGGTAACAATTTCAGTCTTTGCCTGGAATTCCGGTTTTAGATATAAATTCTCTTCCTTCTTGAGCAGTTGACGGCCTTTGAAAAACATGATGTCTTAGCTCAGGGTGCCCAACGCGTCTTTTTGGTATAAGGCTTATCATTATTGACCACCGATTTCTGGTGATTTTTGTAAAATACTGGTGATTTCTGGTGATTTTCTTGGTGAAAATCCAATGATTTCTGCTGTTTTTCTTGATGAAAAACTGGTGATTTTTATTTGGTTGTGGTGGCAACCCTGCAGAAGGTAATTCTGAAGTAAGGTTGTAGCTAACAACTTTGGGAAAAGGCAAAAGCTCTCTACTTATAGCTATTGCTTCTTTGCTTTACTTATAGTCTCCCTTTATATTCTTATTTAACAATTAAAAACTGTAATAATTATTTCATTTACTAACTGCGCCCTCTACTTTCTTTTATTACAACTACGAAACAATTATAACAGTTAGATTATTTAATTCGAATTTTGCACACGGAGCAAGTCCTCCTCTGTCCCTTCCTTAAAATCACCGCTGAATTTGATCAGTCGTAATAAATTCAAAGCCGTCAAGTTGCATGAACTAGGTGGCTGAAGCGCCTAGTAGAAAAGAAAATCCGGCAAGCTCTACGACACTACGTCAATGAAAAATGTCGTGAGTGTTAAGAACCCTTTCAAAAAGGTAATAGCCACTTCATGTACAAGAAAGTCCGTGAACTTTCAAAAAGAAGTCCTCGGCCGCTCCTACACTGTTAGATAAACACGGGCTCCCAATCACGGACTCCGAGGGAAGACGAGAACGATGGAAGGATCACTTCAGCGAAAGACTGAACCCCACAATAACGCCCGACTCGAACGTCTTACTATCTTTTCCACTACTGCAGTACCCAGTAGACCCAAGCCCTCCTCCACTAAGAGATGAAGTACTCTCAGCAATAAAATCTATAAAAATTAATAAAGCCCCAGGCCCGGATGGTATTTAGTTAGAACTATTAAAAGCAGGCCCAGAAGAACTGGTCGATATCTATCACAAAGTCATAACAAGTGTCTGGGAAATGGGGTACTTCCCGAGATCTTGGGCGAAAGCCACCATCGTCCCCCTTTTTAAAAAGGGGAAAAAGGGCGACTGTAACAACTACAGACCAATAAGTTTAACTAGCCAACCGGCGAAGATTCTTGAAAAAATACTCCTTGACCGTCTGAAATCTCTGACAAACCATATCTTAGAGGAACACCAAGCAGGCTTTCGAAAAGACCGCTCTACCATAGACCAGATTTTTTCCACTCGGCAAATGATGGAGAAGTATGTCGAGTTTGCGAGGGAGCCGCTACTGCTCTTCATCGATTTCAAGCAGGCTTTTGACTTGATATGGCGAGATGGATTATGGCACATCCTGCTACAACATGGAGCCCCTGAAAACATAGTAATCCTGATAAGAGACATATATTCACATTTCGTCAGCCAATTCCAGATGACCAAGGGATTGACAGAGGAGTTTCTGACATCAGCAGGCGTTCTTCAAGGTTGCCTCTTGTCACCCCACCTCTTTAACCTATTCCTCAACGCAGCGCTATCATTTGCTGAAAACTGTTGACGGTGCAGAGATTGGAGGGAAACTTATCGATAAACTGGCATGCGCAGATGACATCGAGAAACTCAATAGTCAAGAGCATCTACTCCAAGCTGACACCGACGAACTAGTGTCAGCAACCGAGGCCTTCGGGATGGTCGTTAATACAGCCAAAACCAAGGTTATGCGGGTGTCTGGAGACCCTGCTTCAAGAAACGTGTAGCTAAAAATAAAAGGAGAGCCAGTAGAAAATGTTGATTCCTTCTTCTACCTAGGGAGCCTCCTAACTTCTGATAACGACTGCTCGAAATCGATCAAACGAAGACTCGGCCTGGCAAGCGCCAGCTTCAAGAACCTCTTACCAATCTGGAAAAACAAGACTCTGTCAACTTCTCTGAAGGTGCGACTCTTCAACTCTCTCATAATCCCAATAGCTTTATGCTCAAGCGAAACTTGGTCAATAAAGGCTGATGATGAGCGAAGAATCCCCGCTTTTGAAACTAAGTGCCTTAGACGCATTGCGGGGATTACCTACATTGACTGAGTCTCAAATGAACACCTCCAAAAACTACTCCGTTGTCCCCGCGACATCATGGATCGGGTCAGAAGCCAACAACTCCACTGGCTTGGCCATATCCAGCGAAGGTCGGCCAACCAGCTTCCAAAAATCACATTCGAAGGACGGGTTCACGGCACGTGCCCCAGAGGCCGACCTCGTAAGAGATGGACCGACAATTTCACGGCTTATAACCTCCCCCAGCTACTTCGTCTATCGCCAGACAGATCGAACTACCGTCGCCACATTCATCATTTGCTCCTAAGAGAAGACGCCCCAACACAGCCGCCAAGGCCGGACGGGAGTTAAGTCAAGTCAAAAGTCAAGTCAAGCTGCATTTGATTTAGTTAGGGACAGTGGGGTCAATTAGTGTAAGGAGAAGGGGAGATGTATTTTTCAAACTTAGGGAGGGGGCAATTTTCACTGAAATGGCATGTTCCAATGAAAAACACCTCCCCGACAAGCTAAGATTCGAAATCAATGGAGGGGAATCTATGACAGCATAGTCTGCTGAGCTTGAATTGGCTAGATTATGTGAAAAGAAAGAAATAAAGGACATTCACATTGTTTCAGGAACGACTTAAGATTCAGAATTCTGCAAAATATATCAAACAGTTCGTGGTAACGAACTGTAAGTAAGGAGCGACACGGCTTAATAGCAACCGAAAATATAAACAAAGGCATTTTGGTATGGATAGATATATCAAAAGAATTGGCTTGTTATGCTGATTCAAAATATATAAATTTCATTAAGGTTAGTGTTACCTATCAAAAGCTACACACCTGTGAAAATTTGTCTGATTTTCAAAAAAGGGGGGAAGCATCTCCTGAAAATCAAGGGATTCTAATAAAAACCACATCATTAGATTCCGCGTATCCGAGAACCCTACCGTAGAAGTTTCAAGCTTCCATCTGCAAATCGTGGAATTTTTTTTTTTTTTTTTTTGCCAGAAGAAAGATGTGTGTATATTTATTTTTGTTTGTTTTTTTTCCTAGGTGTGATCGCATCGAACCAACAGTTCCTGCAATATCGAGAAAGGGCTCATTCAAACGAAAATTAAAAGTTCTAGTGCCCTTTTTAAGTGACAAAAAAATTAGAGGGCAACTACACCCTATCCCAATCCCCCTTTTTTCCTCAAAGTCGCCCGATCAAAATGTTGAGATAACCATTTTGTTCAGCATAGATGGAAGGCCCAATAGCTATGCCTTTAGAGACAACATGACCCTCCGCAGCCCCTGGGGAAAGGTCTTTAAGTTACAAAATTTGCCCATTGTTTAGGTATAGTATTTGTTATTGGGAAGTATGAATACATTTTTGGGTGGGGGGGGGGTAATTATTCTCTAGGGGGATTTTCCACAGAGATAATTTTTGGTGGGGAAGGAAGATTTTTGGGGGTGAACATTACAGAAGAAATTTTACACTGGGAGAATTTGCCAGAATTCCTATCCAAATTCTTTTTATTAGCCATACTTTCTCATTGCCGACCCAATTTTACTTTTGGAGGTGTTAAGGGGAATTGCCTGGGGGAAATTTTTACCGGGTTGGAGTTGTCTAGAGTATCTTTCTGTAGGAGGGGGGGATTTTTCACAAGAGAAATTCACCATGGGGGAGTTTCCCAGGGGATAAATTCTCCAGAGGGAATTTTTTGTGGGAGCAACTTTCTACTAGGGGGCGGGGTATTCACGGGAAAACTTTTCCACGGAGTCGGGGATTTCCAGAATGATTTTAAAAACAAACTTTCCTAATAAACATCTTTTCAAAATGAAAGTTCGCTAAAAAAAAATCACCTGGAACCGTCCGTAAGAAATTTTGGGGGTAGCTAGAATTGAATTATCTGGGACGAATATTCTTGGCGGGGTGCAGCTTTACGTGGGAATAAACTTTCCATGGTGAGATTGTCCATGGTGAGAAAAAATTTTCCATGGAGGGGGAGCCAGATTTCCCGGCACTATTTAAAACGATCGGAAATTTAAAAAAAAGAGTTTTTTCAACTGAAAGTAAGGAGCAGCATTGTAACTTAAAACGAACAGAAGTTATTAATTATATGAGGGGGCTGACCCCTTCTGGCTACCTCGCTCTGTACGTTGAAGTTTGGACTTTTTGTCCTGATTCTTTAAGAACGACTCCTGAAACACAAGGGTCGTTTAATTAGAATAATAAGCTTTTTTTCAAAAATTCAAAAAAAACTTTAGCGCAAAAAGTGTGGCATTGAGGAGGGGGCAGCCCCTCATATAATTAATCATTTCTGTTCATTTTAAGTTTTGATGTTGCTCCTTAATTTCAGGTGAAAAAGGACTTTTCAGTTTCTTTCAGTTGCTTTTTTTTATTTAATACCAAACTGAGTCTGATGTTTTGATGATAAATGAAAATAGGGTGACTCTTCAATTTTAGCCTCCCGCACAGTTTTCAAATCTTGGAATACTCATGAAAAAATTTCGTTGGTGTTTCTGATCAATCTGAAAAAATTCAAGCTCATTCAAATATTATGATGATAACGAAAGGGATGCCATTCGGAATAGTAATTTAGGTGTTAGCGCTCTGCTTTGCCAGTCACACCAAAGAATGAAAATAGTTGTTATTTTTTTCTAAAGAAAGAATTAGGCCTATTGAATTTTCTACAGATAGTAATTTTAGCCGGTAGTTCAAAGAAGGGTTTTATATTTCAGTGAAACTTTAAAAAAACAAATGTTAAAAATAACCAAAAGCTACCTCTTTTGCGAGAAGAAAGTAGCGTTACGAATGAAATCCAATTTATCGGTGAAACTCAAAACCTAAGCTAAGTCTTTTTTTTCCGTAAGGTGATTTTCTTCGTAAAAGTTAAATGTAGATAGTATCGGTAGTACAATTATTTATCTTTTTATGTTGAAGTTTAGAATGAGCTTACCAAAATCTTCTTTTCTTAAGCTAATGATTAATTTAAACATCGCGTTAGAATTGTTTAAAAGTTTTATTCTGTACGTTGATTCTTTGATCTTCTCTAACATTTGGGTAAATAATCTTCCGATTTAACTGTAAGTATTGATTACAAAGCTGAGGATAGAGAAGCTAAAATAAATATTCATTACATATGCAATGAATTATACAATAAATTGAATATGTAGAATAAAACCTATTTAGCAATAACTTTTATTTATTTAGGCTATCCAGAAAATATATTTGTTTAATGCTTGTTCGGTGTTTTTTTTGTAGCTTGGCAACAATGTCAACACTTGCAGAGGTAATAACATTTCCTGTAAATCCTCTTCCAACTTTCCGGAAACGAGATGAATCTATGTCACATGCTCCTTTCCGAACCCATGGACTGAGTCAAGAAGAAAAAAAGGTACCATGGATTGATTACTACTGTTTGTCTTTACTTCTAATTCTTTGAATATTCAGTGCAGCAAGGTACCTCTTTCCAGACTTTTAAATCTTATTTCACAAACTATCTCCCATAAATATTCTAGGAAAAAGCTAAGTAGAAAAGGCAGATATTGCTGTAAGATTTTACCTGTTAGAAGTTAGCTGAACAAGTGTGGTTTGAAACCAGATTTGCTTTGATTTCAAGTCTCTATAGACCTCTTTTCTTAGAGAACCTCTTTTCTTAAAAGAGGTTAAAGAACCTCCTTTCTTACATTTTGGTTCTTGAAGTATGTATAATATGTCTTTCAGTGTGAAAATTAAAAGTTGGTACAACAAGTCCTAATATACGTCACTATTCAAAGGGAGCCGAGCTATTCCATTCTGAAACCCGGTTCTAAATTGAATTAAGCTTAAAGTCCGTAGTTATGCTAATATTCTGTGATAATACTCATCTTTTTTTAGATTCAGGGACTAAAATTTAAATTATGACAAATTTGTGTAATTCCAGTTAAAAGCATTAATTCTTAGAAACGGTCAGAGAAACGCCTTAAATAGTTTCCACGGTAGATATTTTGTATGTAGATGGGTAGATTGACAATTCGTGAATTAAGGAATTAAGTAGCTACATTAACTATAATTATTACAAAGTTAATTGAGAACTAAAAATTTTTACAGATCAGGGACGTGCTACAAATAGTTCCTAAAATTAAATCTGACATATGCACTATTTGATGGGTCAAAGAGGATTGCTAATGCCTCATGCGTTATGATCGTTTCTTGAACGTGGAAGCGTTATAAATATCTTGACTAGTCTATCGCTTCCATCGATCCTGTAAAGCACAACACCTGCAAATTTTCAAAATAATGCTACTTATTCTTTTATTATTTGAAGGTTGTTTAGGTAATAAATCACCCCACTAGGCCTAAATCAACTTATGAAAGGTGACTACATTTAACCACCAAAAACAAAACGAGAAAAGACAAAAAATCAAATAAAAAACTATTCGGAACCTCCCATCATCAATCCATCAAACCAAAAAATCCAACAATTTGATTAATTTAGTAAATAAAAAACCAGAGAACTTATCACCCATCCTTCTCATAAACCCTAACACAATGGTTTGTCAGCAAACTTCGGGACTTAGGCGTGTTTGATTCCTGTACAATATTCTGTGGTGAAGTATTCCAGGCACTAGGGCAAACATGACACGCAGAAAACTTTGATCGTGTAGTAACTATTCTAGGATTTCTAAACTGACTTAAACTCCTTGTATTATGCCCGTGAATATCTGAAACAGGTAAAAAAAAAAAACACGGAAGCATTTGGTTAACAAATTATTTTAGTACTTGAAGATAAATAGAGCATTATAAATTTCGCCCGACCAAAAATGGATAATATCTTAAGTTCAACATATCTGGACCTCACTAAGAATCTTTATCTACACCCGTCAGCACTCTATCCTCTTTATTTTGAACCACTCTCAATTGATGCAGATGAACAATGAACGTAGAAGACCATACAGTAATACAGTATACTAATTACGACTACTTTATTACAGTATACAGTATACTTATAAAAAAAAAAAAATTAGCGGACAATTTTTTCAGAAATTGCAGCTCCGAGAGCCCCTACAAAATTGTTAGAAAATATCGTTAAAGAATGTACAGCTAGTATGTGTATGCACAGCTAATATTTATTCAGGACTCAAATGCAGAACTAAAGTAAGAGCTTAATTTGTCATGACGTATAGGAGTCTTATCAATTTTCATTTGTTGGAGCTAGTTTTTCTTTTAAATTTTTTTTGCCACAAGCAGCAGTATTCAACCTGGTAATACACCTTTCTATGATTAAACTATTCATTTATAATGTGTTCTTATTTTCATTTCAGCTTGCTTTAAAAAATGCTCTTCGTTATTTCCCACCAAATGTTCATGAAGAGCTTGCCAAAGAGTTTGCCGAAGAATTGAACCAATATGGCCATATATATATGTATAGATTCATGCCTACTATGGAAATAAGGTAAGTTCAAAATTTTAAATAGCTTCAAAAAAGTCAAAAGGTGCTTGAAAACAAAATTGTTAGCTCTCCTGTGACTCCTAATCAATGTGAATATTCACTCTTACCAAGAGCAGTACAACATGTGGAATTACTATACCTTACTAACCTTACTAAATACTCTATACTCTATACCTTATAAATAATACTCTATACTAAATACTCTATACTAAATACTCTATACTCATACTAATACTAATACTATACTAATACTAAATACTCTATACTCTATACCTTACTAAAAACACAAAGTGCCCAGACCAATTTTTAACATCTTGTTTTTCAATGGTAAGTAAAATTTTATGTTTCTTCTTTCAATTTCGTTTTCTGAGTAAGGCTAAATTATAGAGCTACATGATTTCTATTAATTCACGTTTGAAACCGCATTTTAGCTACACTTTAATAGTAACAGTATTAACTTGTCTTGTCTGGTCGCTCTCTTTTCTGAAATCCTGGTGGCTATTCTAGCTCTCGTTTTCTGACAAAGCCGAAGTGGATTAAACATATAAAAAGTTTTTTTTTTTATGGTCACGAAATATCTTAGTCTCTTTAAATAAAAGTTGAACTGGCACCGTGTAAATAAATATAGACTTTAAACTTCTCTTGGTAGGGAGCACAACATGATATATAGAAGTGTGGATACTTTTGGTTTATCAAAATTGTCTGAAACTACCCTTTGCAAGGCATTAAAGGTGGCAGCACTTCAACTTTTGTCGCTTGGCCAATTATTACGAAATAGCCCGAGAACTGCACTTCAGAAATTGCAAAAGAACTCAGATTTATCCGAGTTACCCAAAACATCTAGGAAATTATGGGAAATACATTGATAATTAAAATGGGGAACGAGGTGAAGAGGGGGGGGGTAGTTGAGGGTTAGACAGCCTTTTTTCATCCACTTCTTACGTTCTGGGCTCTTTTGGCGTCATCAATCGCTGCAACAGAATCAACCTACTTTCAATAGTGTTACAAATGTTTTTTTTTTTTTCAGCTGCATGGAATGTTTTTTTTCTTTTTTTAGCATGCTATACCCAAAAATGATTCCAGTTCTGTAAAAGACTGATGCGTTGTATGGAAGCAGATATTTATTTTATTCCAACCAGTTTGGATTTAGAATTGGTCAATCCATAGAGGATGGTGTTGACTTTCGATATCTTCAAATGGCATCTCACCTAGTTGTATAAATTATAGATGAATAGTTAGATTGTGCCACGGCACATACGAGTGCGAGTGAATTGAGTGATTCCAGAGTGATTACTGCTAGGTTTAAGTTATTGCCATGAAATATTCTTTTTAAGCTATTGAAAATGATCTCAGGAGGATTGAGCATGACCTTTATTCTAAAGGCTTTCAAAAGAAACTGGTTTTAATACATATTGGCTTTTCATAAAAGGTTAAAGGAAGGAAAAGCGAAAGGATTGGAAAATTTAGGGGATGAAGGGTCCGGCAAAGAAAAAGAAAAAAAAATGTAGATTGAATGCAATACAATCTTTAACTTTTGGGCTTAAGTAATATACTGAAGTAAGTGCATATTATACATTTCAAGATAAAATCTACAGATATTACAGCGTGTTTTTGAACAATCTAGGCTCATTTTTGCGCATAGTACATTCAACTACATCAGTGGTATCATAAAAAGACGTACCGAGCCTTTTTTTTCCTGTCATGACTGGTAGCCCTAACATCCCTTGAATTCTACACACCTCCAAGAATGATGTAAAGCAAAATCGGGGGGGGGGGCAATGTGGCAATAGCGCGAATTATTCACCAACTCGGCAAATCTATTTAAAAAAAGAGTGAAAAACAGAAAAAACTCGGAATAAGGGCGCCAGAAAAATCTTGGGGGTGTCCCCCAGCCCCCTCCCTCTGGGTCTGCAAATTTACATTTCTGCAAGTATGACAGTGACTAGTAGCCAAAGACCCGCTAGATTAAAGTATGAACGCACCTGTTTGATGTGTTGAAATGAAATGTTTGATATTTATTTTTGTTTCGTGCATGGCGATATCGTCTTTTGGTCGCTTGATGAGCGACTAAGCTAAACACAATAAATAGCAACATGGAATACTGACTCAATTTATCTTCCAGAGCATATCCAATAGATCAATACCCAGCAAAGAGCAAACAAGGGGCAGCAATAATGCTGATGATAATGAACAATTTGGATGGGAAAGTAGCTCAGTTTCCTCAAGAACTGGTGACATATGGAGGGAACGGTCAAGTTTTTTCTAACTGGGGCCAAGTAAGCTATTTTCTTATACAAACAATCATAATGATAGAAACACCAAGCGATCATGTAAAGCATGCTTTGAATAGGTTGGTCTGATAAGGTCATGACTGCGTTTTAGGTCTGACATTCATAATGCTTGAGTTTCACAAATGCTTGTGCTAAATAAGTTCAGAATCAATACAGCAATACCAGCTTAAAGAATAGCTCTGGTCCTTATTTGATATATTTAAGAAGAAAATTAAGCGTATTAAAACAACAAATATAAATCATGGTTTAATCGAAGCTGCCTCGATAAAAATAATTAAATAAAAGAACTTCGGAAAAGATTATTCTTAATTTTCTTTTGAAAAACACAAAATCAATTTTCGTAGACTTCTTATTGGGCTGATTTAAATTAGCCCAATTTTAGTTTTTATATCAGTTATTTTAAATTCCAAAACTGAGCATACTTCTTTATGTCTACCCGTCCTTGTGCCGCTAGTATAAGTATTTTAATTTTTAAATTCACCTATATTACAGACTGTACTGTTTGTTGCACTAGTAATTTTGTGTTCCTACGAGACCCATTGATCAAATTCTTCTCAGCTCCCTATTTTCTTTCATTTGAACAATATATAGCAAGTTTATTAAAAACGCCAAATGTGCATTTGATTCGGTATAGATTCGATAGTACAGGTTAATAGCTCTGGGGTACCGTATCACTTTCCAGACATGTCATCTTTTACTTCTTATTTTTCCAGGTTTATTTTTCAGTGGAAAATGTTTTTTTTTTTAATGACGCGTATTAAGTACTATTAAAGCCAGTCTCCATTTGGCAGATTCTGCAAATCTGCACCGCCAATCTACAAATTTTATTTCAATGGAGACATCTTTTCCGGCTTGGTATTGGCAGTTTGCAGATACTGCAACCTTCGACGTTGCTTTTTCTGCAAGATTGCAGATTTGCAGAATCTGGCAAATGGAGACTGGCTTCAACCTTCGACGTTGCTTTTTCTGCAAGATGGCAGATTTGCAGAATCTGCCTAATGGAGACTGGCCTCTACCCTTTAGCTATGGAGTGAAACAATATTTTCGTACCACACCTATTAATGTTTCCAACTAACTGTGGAAACTGCTACTAAAAAGACCACTGTTTTTCTTAAAAGAAAGCATAAGAAAATCCAAGTCTTCGCCACAAAAAAAAAATTGTTGTACGCAACTCTGAAAATATCCATAAAGCAATACTTTACCCTAACTATGTGAAAGGCTCAGGCCAGCAATACACAGGCTGGTGATCCTGTCAGTAGAGCAAAAGCCTGGTAGGTGCTGTAAGATAATGGTTATAGACCTTTTGAGAGTCACTGCAACCTGTTTTGCGGATAAACATAAGATTCATTGGAAGTCCCTTGCGTATTGAATCAGTTTTTCTCCAAAGAATTTGTTATTCCGGTAATCAGCCTAAACAGTTTGATAGCTGCTTGGGTTGGTGTTATGCTACCCACGCAAAGTTATAGGAGAGAGGGAAAACCCAAAATAATATTTCTATTTTTTTTTTTGTCTTTTTGCCGGTATTAAGGGCAATTTATTTTTGAAAAAGAAACGTCTTTGGAAATCCAATTTACGACAAAAAAAATTGAATAGCACCTTCATTCAGGTTTTCTATCTGTGAGAAAAGAGCATATAATGAATCTTAAACAGACTATAAGAGTCAGCTGAGTTTGCTCGGTGCAAGGTACCGTGAAACAGCTCTTATTTTTACAACAAATGGACATAACACCCATTAAATTCCCGCAACTGAGCTGGAAACTATATAATTTTCAAGACTAGTAACATATCGTTAAGTAATTAATGTCATCACAAATTTTACAAGAAAAAAGGACGCACAAAATAACTTATCAAAATTGTATGCATTTAAATATTTATATCAAAATCAAGGCATATAGGAAAAGTGCGGATGAGATATGAGAAGAGCCGTCTCATGAAAAGACAGTAGCTTTCTTATAAAGACAGTGTTAAAACTCATTTAAACTGAAAGTATCTCTCTGATGGTACCTGACTGTCATTGTTTCTGCCACTGTCACTGTCACTGTCAACGTACAGTCATTGTTTTTTTTGTCTATTTTTTTTTTTTTTATGTATTTTTATACTGTTTGAAGTCAACTTATATTTTTCTCAAATATAATATTGCCTTTTATGGGTGTTGTACAATTCTTTTGAATATTTACAACTATTTCATGTTCTCTGAAAATCTATCAATATTCTATTGCTTTGTGGCTACTTTTCCTTGATATATGGCAATCGCGTGCGCTTACGCTCTAACTGAATTTAATTCTTGTTGTAATATCGGTAAATGAAGCAATTCTCTCCCTTTTCAGATACTTCTTCTACTATTGCAACTATCGAAACCTTTATGCTATTTGTATTTTTCTTAATATGTATTTTTAATTTAAAGAAGAAATGATCAAAAATTTACCTCCAAGTGAAAATACTGGAAAAACGACAAATAAATAAAACTTCAAATAGGGATCAAATCCTTTTAATAGACAGTGATTTTTACAAACAGTGATAAAATTTTACAAAAAATACTAGATATTTCGGTCACATATGCAGTGACCGTCATCAGTAGTAATTATCTACTGGAAAAACAAAACGAATATTTCAAATGGACAGCCAGGACAAAAATATTTACAGAAAATGCCAAGAAGGGGGCAAAGAAAAAAACAAAAACAGATGCGGAGAGTCAATGTGAAAAAACAAACCAATAAAAGCCAAAGAAAATCCAAAATTGAAAGATGAAAAAAATTCAATAAAAGCCAAAATTAGAAGAATTAAAACCAAATACCTAACAACCAAAAAGTGAGTCATTCACCAATATCCAACGATTTGCACAAAATCCAAAAACTATTAAACTGCCAAAGGTTTTTATTGGTTTGTTTTTTCTCATTGACTCGATGCGTTTGTTTTTGGTTTTTTCTTTGTCTTTTTTGGCATTTTCCTTTATTGTGTTTTTATTTATTTGTATTTTTTTTTTGCCCGTGCTGAAGAGGAGAGGTGGTTGTTCTTTTAAAATGTTCGCTTTTGTTTTTTCAATATTTTTGTCTGGCCTTAAAAAACCACATTTTTGATCGTTTCTTCTTTATAATATGGCAGGCTATATGTACTATTTCTCATCATATCTTGATAAACACTTTCGGCAGATCATTGTGATACTCTATATCTTATAGTTTCGGCTGACTATGAAATACTTATCAGAATTAGATGAAGATCAGACACTTGTCATGTACTCTGGTCATCCATGCGGCCTCTTTCCCTCCAGCCGATAGCACCAAGACTAGTAATCACCAACGGGATGATGATACCGAAGTATTCCACATCTGAAAATTATGATCGACTCTTTGGCCTGGGAGTAACAATGTATGTAGTGAGTTAGAAACTTCGTGTACAATATTAGCCACTAGTACCATAAGTACCAACCATAAGTACCATAAAACGTAAAAAAGTATAATTTACTACCTTTGTTCTTTAAGGTCTATTCAGAACGAAATTTTACTAATACCAATCTTTACCTTGCGCTAGTTTGAACCAATCAGAATTTTTCGTTGAATTTTTCAGCTGATTACAAACCTCTATGAAAAGCCTCATTTGCTCAAATTAGTGCTATCAAAATCTCGTCATTAGTTATTAAAAGTGATTAAACGATTATCTTCAATAGTTGACCGTCGAAGCTATGCGAATTGTGATCGAAGCTATTGAAGGCCATTATGAATCCTTTAAATGAAAATATATAAAAATGTGCATAGCCTACAAATATATTCGAAATTACACATATTTCGAAAATATTGAAATGACCTCAAAAAATGGAGGTATATAATCCATTGCTGAGGAAATTAGAATAATGTTATTTTTAAAATCAGTGAAATCTACAGTAGTTATGTTTTCTGTCTCAGCTAAAATCTGCTAGCCAATAAAGAGAAGTCGTTATTTTTTATGATTTTTACCTCTTTAAGCAAATAAAAAATATACTATAGGTAGATTTTCATTTCTGGGGAAAGTTTCTTAGTCGCCGGTGTGTAATCAAAAAGTATTTAATTGAAAATAAGACAGATTAGAAGGACAGAAACCACCTTTCCCGTCATATTTAACATCAGGGCCATCTTCAGTAGTTATATTTTGTGTCTCAGCTAAAATCTGCTAGCAAATAAAGAGTATAGATAAAAAGTATTGCAAATAAAGAGAATGCTTATTTTTATAATATTTACCCTTTTAAGGAAATATAAAATATACTATAGGTGGATTTTCCTTTTCTGGGAAGTTTTTGAATCGTCAGTGCGTAATAAAAAGTATTTAATCAAAGATAATTCAAATTAGAAGGACAGGAACCCACGTGCCCTTCATATTTAACATCAGTGCCATCTAGAGTATTCATATTTTCTGTCTCAGCTAAAATCTGCTAGCAAATAAAGAGAAGTCATTATTTTTATGATTGTTTACCTTTTTAAGCAAATAAAAAATATACTATAGGTAAATTTTCATTCCTGGGGAAAGTTTCTTAATCGCCGGTGTGTAACCAAAACTATTTGATTGAAAATAAGACAGATTAGGGCAGGAACCCACGTGTGCCCGTCATATTTAACATCAGTGCCATCTTCAGTAGTTATATTTTCTGTCTCAGCTAAAATCTGCTAGCAAATAAAGAGTATAGCAAATAAAGAGCATACTTATTTTTATAATATTTACCCTTTTAAGGAAATATAAAATATACTATAGGTGGATTTTCCTTTTCTGGGAAGTTTTTTAATCGCCAGTGTGTAATCAAAAATATTTAATGAAAGATAATTCAAATTAAAAGGATAGGAACCCAAGTCCTCCCCTACTGCCTTTGATTACTCTCTTCTAAGAAACAATGGATTGAATTAGTTTATATCTGGGAGGGTGTTTTCTAAACTTAGGGAAGTCTTTCGATCAGGTAAAGTTATTTCGGCAGCCCTCGTATTGTTCGATTGAAAATTAGAACCTTTACTTCCCCCTCCCCCAGAATACTCACTCCTTGATAAGCTATCGACGGTAACTAACTTTACCATTGAAAAATCAAACTTGGCCGCTAAAGAGATATTAAAATCATGCTTCAGAATCCACCTTTTTTTAAAACCATTTAACTACAAGGCTACTCGCTTTAACGTTTTAGTTGTAAAATTGTTTCGCCCAATGACAGGATACATATGCTTTTTTACTATTGTTTTTGTATTTATAGTATTCATGTATATATATAAACTGTAAGAGTCTTTTTTTCAAGACCGCATTGCCTTTCTAAGACGAACAAATAAACGTTCAAATGGGGATAAGTAAAAAAAAAAAAAAAAAACATAGTTCAAGGTATAACGTGAAAAATACGTAATATATACGAGGAGATGTGACCAATCAGTTATATAAGTATAAATTCAAAAAAATTCCTTTTGCAATTAGAAGACGAGGAACATTTTGCCACCATCATTGGAAATTCAACTTACATTTAGGCAACATTAAAGAAGAAAATTTACAACTCCAGACTTTGGATGAACCCTGTTTTTTGAACTCTCTCAGACAAATCTAATGAATAAGCCGGAAGTTTATATTTTATTCTTTATAAATACGTTAGTTTTAATTTTAATACTTTAATATTTCTCTGATGGCGATCGCTGTGTATGTGGTCGAAATATCCTTACTTTTGTATCTATTTTCACTGTCTAATAAATAGTCTTATCCCCATTTGAACGTTTATTTGTTTTTATGAGAGTCAGCTCTGCTGAGGCTAAAGATCAAGATGATTCGATTATACGGGAACCTTTAAAGTCAACCCCTCTTCTTACTAAGTTATCAATACAGTTTTAAACTGAAACATTTACTTGGTTCAGTTCAACTCAGACAAAAGCAAGTAATATTGTATAGAAAAATTTGAGAAGAGATAGCGTATTTCAGAAAGCTAGGAAGTGCTGTTGATTCAATTAAAATAACCATAAACATTTGCAGAGCAAGTTCAATTTGTTAAAACTTGTTACTCTTTCAGGTATGGACAAATGACAGCAGGGAGCTACTGTTACATTGGCCCACAAGGAATAGTTCATGGGACTACGGTATATTACCTCTTTATAGATAATCATTTACTGCACTGTTTTATAAGCGAAATACCTAATAATTAGCCAAAGAGCCTCGAGGCTTCAGGCAGAACAAGCAAAAAAATGCATGCTCTCTTGTGAGCATCTGAAAACCAACTGACTCTGATCTTTTTGTAAAAGTTCCCGTAAAAATACACGTCCTAGATTATCACATCATATGTCAAGAGTGGCTGATAAATGTTTGAATACACATACTACTTGTCCTAGGAAAATTTTCCCTAGAGTGCACCCCAAATTTCAGCATATGGACCATTTGAAATAATATTATGTCAGCAAGAGAATTCAGCTCAAAGCAAAACAAAGAACTGAAAAGGAAAGAAATAAAAAAAAAGAAAGGAATTATGTTAAGTGCGTTACTTATTGTTCTGAAAAAGGATGTCATAGCTCAGAAGATAAATTTTTCCTTGTATAATTGATCAAAAGACATAAAACACTATTCAGAGTTTTCAACTGTAAGAAAAAAAAACCATTAGAAATGTTCACATATACTTTACCCTTTGGGTATTTTTTTTTATTCTTATGAAATCTAAGGATTGTTTCTAAAAACAAGGGTTTCCACACTGTCTGTTTTTCAAGTGTAACAAATTTTGGTATTGAATCAATTTTGAGAATGAAAACCACAATTTTCTTAGCTCATGAATAACAGCTAAATTTCGCTTTTTTAAATGAAATGCGGCACCGTTTAGCTACAATGGAAAGAGCACGGAGATTAAAATTATCTCTTTATAACTGTAATTGTGGGTTGTTTGTTTTGAAAAAGACGGGAGGTTTTAATTGGAATGGCATGGGATGACTATAAAATTAAAATTTAAAATTAAAATCACTGACTTTGTGGAGTTTTTGACTATTTCTTTACAAGTTTTGCACATAAAAATCTACCAATCTGCTTAAAATCAACTTGTCAGTTGCTTAAGATCTGCTTTACTGCTTAAATTACAATCTGTATGTCTACCAATCTGCTTAGAATCAAATTGTCGGTGGCTTAAGATCTGCTTTACTGCTTAAATTACAATCTGCATGCCTACCAATCTGCTTAAAATCAAATTGTCAGTTGCTTAAGATCTGCTTTACTGCTTAAATTACAATCTGCATGTCTACCAACCTGCTTAAAATCAAATTGTCAGTTGCTAAAGATCCGCTTTACTGCTTAAATTATAATCTGCATGTCTACCAATCTGCTTAAAATCAAATTGTCAGTTGCTTAAGATCTGCTTTACTGCTTAAGTTACAATCTGCATGTCTACCAACCTGCTTAAAATCAAATTGTCAGTTGCTAAAGATCCGCTTTACTGCTTAAATTACAATCTGCTTAAAATCAAATTTTTTTGTGAAATTTTAAAAATCCATTATTTTGGAAGAAAAGCTTTATATTGCTTCATGTGACTTAAAATGGCATTACATCTGTTTCAGTTGACTGTCTTAAATGCTGGAAGAAGGTACTTGAAACTGGACAGTTTGAAGGGCAAAGCATTTCTCACATCCGGGCTTGGAGGAATGAGTGGAGCGCAAGCAAAAGCAGCAACAATCTGTGGGTGTGTTGGTATCGTCGCTGAGGTGTGTTTGCGTTTATTTTTTTTTTCATCCAAACCTTTTAACGACAAACTGCTTAGAAGGAGGACTAGCCGAACGGAAAATCTAATTTTCCTCAGTCGATGCGACTTTAAACGAGATATGGTTCTTACGGTCCTATGCGTATTTTTGTTATGTTCCTTTAGTCATGTCTAAGCTCTTGAGGTGTCAATTGATCCTGATGGTTTTAGTTGAAGTTTACTTGAACTTTCAATTGAAATTCAATTGAAATTATAAAAGAAGTTTTAAATTAAAGTTTACTAGATCAAATGAACGCCACTCATAGAAAAGTTATGTTTAAAGCTCAATATTTCTTGAATATTTCAACCTTAAACTTGTAATCTAAACTTTGTTTTGTAATCTAAACTTTAATTGAAGATAGAATAATTTTAAAACAAAATAAATAGCTTGAGTTTTTTAATAGAAAATTAACTCGTCTCCCTTTTTCTCCCTTAAAATATGCAATGTTATTATAACACGATCATAGTGGATTCACGCTGTCATATATGTTAAATAGCCTTTTTTACGGAGAATGTCTGATTTTGTCAACTAAAAATCATTCAACAACAAGGAGCAATTTTAAATTCTTACGCACCAAATGCAAACCTGTGTGCTACACCTATAAAGCCAATGCGGAACAACTATAAGTTGATACGGCGTTTAGCGCCATCTAAAAATATTATTCCAGGACATCTTTTTTAGAAGGGCAGAGGGTAATGATTGGTTGTTTAAGAACTTACTTAGTGTTCTTATAATGTGGTAACAGTTTTATATGTTCCCTCCATCCCCTGGGAAAACCCTTGAATATATTTCTTCCCCTAAATGAAAACTAAAATGCTATCTCTGTTTCCATTTCTTTCTTTCGCTTAATCCATACTTTCAAACTTTAGCTTTTAAGTTTTGAGTAGTCAATGGCCAAACGTATGCAAAGTCTACAGTACAATGTTTTATTGCTCAGAATATCGTAAAAATATTAGCAATGGTGAATTTTTTTTTTTTTGTAAAGTTAGCCCGTTAGTAATGTATATTCACTAAATAGCATTTGTTTTCAGGTTAGTTATGATGCTTTGAAAAAACGATTTGATCAAGGATGGCTGTTAGAAATAACCGACGACTTGGACGAGCTAATGAAGCGAATTCGGGAAGCAAAATCAAAGCAAGAGGTATAGCTTTTTCTTAGTTAGTGCCATGACGCAAAAGTCTTGAATATCAAAATCACTAAATATGTGCCATATTTATAAGTTTTGTCTAGGATCAAAACAGATTACGCAAGTTTCAGCCTTTACGTTAAGCGCACCACATCTTTTATTAGTCTTGCTGTGCCAATCGCTGATATTTGAAAAACTGCTAAATCTCTATTTTTTTCATTTAAAAACCCAAAAATTACCGTTATTTTATCTAGCCTTGTAACTAGAGACTGCGATTACTAAAACATTGTTATTTGTGTTTAGATTTGGGATGCATAAGGTTTCTAAGATAAGTTTTAGAGATAATGTATTCATCAGACATTTCTGAGGATATTGATGCGTGGTTTATATACTTCAACAAAACTCAACTTCCTTGTATGAATAAAAATGACGAGTGAGTTTTTGTCTCTGATCATTGAAATGATTATGAAATTGTTTTAGGATTTCTCCACCACTCAAAGCTGTTAGGTGATAATCTTAATTTTTTAAGCGTAATATGGTTGTTTTGGACTTTTTATATCTGCGCTATTGAACTATCTAGGAAGGTTTCTTTAATGAGAAATTTTACTTAAACATTAAATAAGTAAGTTGCCCCCTCCTCAAAACCTCGCTCTTTGCGCTAAAGTTTTTTCATACTTTTAAAAAGCTTCTTAGTGTTCTGATTAAACGAACCCTGTGTTTTAGGAGTAGTTCTCAAATAATTGAGACAAAATTCGAACTTTAACGTAAAGAGCGAGGTGTCGAGGAGGGGCCAACCCCCCTCATATACGTAATATTTTAAGTTTTAATGTTGCTCCTTACTTTTGGTTGAAAAAACTCGTTTTTATTTAATTTCTCATCGTTTTTTAAATAATGTCTGAAAATCTGGCTCCACCTCAACGGAAAAATCCTTCCTCCCTTTACTACGAGCCTTGCCTTGGGGCCTGGCCCCCCACATAATCCCAAAAATTTTCCTGAATTTATCGGCACTTCTTTTTTAAGTTACCAAACAAATTTTTTATGACTGTCATCCCGAAATTTTGCAGAATCCTGAAAAACTAGCGCTTCACTTAAAAGACAAAACCCATCAAAAAATATAAGAAAAATAGGATGCTCTCTTAGGAGTAAAAATGTCTTTAATTAGCCTGCAGAAAATAATTCTACTGACCATGATATTGATGACTGACTTTTAAAGTCAGTCAATCTCTCACCTTCGTCTCAGTTGTATGTTTTTCTGCTACCTTCTCTTCACTGTACATGTATTCTTAAGTTATTAAATTAAGACCATATACCGACGTTAATGCTATTGACCATCTCTGAGAACTTACGTAAACCGTTACATCAGCCGATGTAAAAGGCATGTAGACAAAGAGTTTTACAGAGTGGTGGCTAGTGATTAAAACTAGTGGAGGAAATATACCAAGTGGAAACCTCCAAGTGACATTTGAGTGACCTAGTACTTGCGACGACATCTTACGCTAAATACTGGCAACCTATTGAAGATTTATTTCGCTCGCTACCAAAAATGCTTCTTATATTGAAGTGCAAATACTGCAAAAGACTCATTATTAGGGAATGGAAAGGTCAAGAACAATTAAACTTTCTTCTATTCCAAGCATCTTCTTGAGAGACAATTTCTTGTTAACTAAACGTTTTGAACAACAGTGAAATATTTTTGTTCGTTTTAAGCTTCATTTGCATATCGCGGCTGCTGTGTGCACACCTCGTATAATCAATTTTTACCGAAAATGACTTTTTATATGCGTCTGATGCAGTTTTTTATGCTGCGTCGTCTGGTGACAACGAAAAAATTCCATCTCTAATACTCACATGGCAAGATCAGAAAAACACACCTTATAATATCTCTGATAATCTTATATCAGAGGTATAAATTACACCCCGTAATAACTCGTAATATCTCTGATAATATCTCGTATATCTCTGATATATGTATAACGAAAAAAATTCTGAGTCATATGAAATTCTTTGGTTTTTTTTACCTAAACAAATTGCACCATAAAATCAGTTTTTATCGTCTCCTAAAGAATTTCATTTCTCCATTATACGAGGTGTGCACGCAGCAGCCGTGATATTCAATTTTAGTTTTACTCGTTTTAAGATTTATTTATTTATATTAAGATTCATTTATATTAGTACAACTATAAAGACAGCTATAAAGTATTTGGAATATAAATTCGAGAAGTCTTTTTCCCGGTGTCTAATTTCTAACAGAGTTGGCCATGTATAAGTCAACGAGAGCTTCTTCAGGGGGAATTGTGGGACTAAAGTTAGTCATGAGAAGGATTTCGTTCCCAGACCGGTCGAACAGCCAATAGCCAGCACTTCCGATTCTAGTGAGTTTGGGTCCAAGTATATACTTTTAAAGTCAGTCGGTCTCTCACCTTCGTCTCAGTTGTACGTTTTCCTGCTACATTCTCTTCACTGTGCGTGTATTCTTAAGTTATTAAATAAAGACCATATACTGACGGTAATGCTATTGACTATCTTTGAAAACTTACGTAAACCGTTACATCAGCCAACATAAAAGGCATATAAACAAAGAGTTTTACAGAGTGGCGGGTAGTGGTTAAAACTAGTGGAGGAAATATACCTAGTGGAAACCTCCAAGTGACATTTGACCGACCTAGTACTTGCGACGAGATTTTACACTAAATACTGGCAACCTATTGAAGATTTATTTGGCCCGCTACCAAAATTGCTTCTGATATTAAGGCGCAGATACTGCAAAAGGCTCATTAATAAGACATCGAAAGGTGAAGAACAATTAAACTTTCTTCTATTCAAAGCACCTTCTTGAGAGACAATTTCTTGTTAACTGAACATTTTGACCTAGGCTGTTACGCAATGCTTACTATGGATTTCCTCGCGATAGTTTCTACATTCATAATAACAGCGTAGACCAGAAATATTCCCAGAAATCGTAAGGGAGTACATATCAATTTCACATTTTTGATGCGTTTTTGAATTTACTTTTGTACCCCTCCCCTCCCCCCAAAAAAATTTGCTGGAAAATACCCTTTTGTTGCCTTTTTGCTGAGAAACTTTTCCAATGAGGGGTGGGGGTTACCGGAGTGATTTTAAAAACAATCAGAAATTAAAGTCTTTTTCAAATAAAAGTGCATTAAGAAAAAAATTTCACCCAAGATAATCCGTAAGAAATTTTCCGAGTGGAATTTCCAGCTAGAATGGAATTGTCTTGGAGAAATTTCCCTGGAGAGGGGTGGGGGGATTTTTAAGTGAAAACAACTTACCATGGTGGAATTTTCATAAAGGGGGGAGCCGAAATTTCCGATGTTATTTAAAAGCGATCAGAAATTAAATAAAAAAAATTTCTTCAACTGAAAGTAAGGAGTAGCATCAAAACTTAAACGGACATAAATTATTACGTATATGAAAGGGGTTGTCCCCTCCTCAAGACCTTGCTCTTTACGCTAAAGTTTTGACTTTTTGTCCTAATTCCATAAGAACGACTCCTGAAACACAATGGCCGTTTAATAGGAATAATAAGTTGCAGAGTGGGGAGAAGAGATAGTGCCTGAAAGCAACATGAGAGAGCCGGATTTTCTGGCATAATCTGATTAACAATCAGAAATTGAAACTTAAGAAAATAAGTTTTTTCAACCTAAAGTACAGAACGACATTGAAAAAGACAAAAATTAGTCCATTTATGAGTGGGGCTGCACCCTCCTAAATCCCTTGCTTATTAAAGTAACGATTTAATTGCTTTGACAAAGCTTTCTATTCTAATTAAACGGCCCTAATGTTTATGAAGTCTTTCTTAAAGAATTGGGGAAAAAAGTCAAACTGAAGCGTAAAGAGAGAGGGGCTTAAGAGGGGGAAGCCCCTTGTATATTGAAATTTTTTTTATTTAAAGTTTAAATAAAGGTCTTTATTTTTAGTTGAAAAACTTGTTTTTTCTAATTAATTTCATAAAAGGGTTACTGTATTGAAAGAAACGACACATCATTAACACAGGATTATGATTAATGGATAATTCTTCTGGGCTTGGTCTGTTTTGGTGGGCGTTTTCAGGCTGAAAAATTTATTCCTAGCTAATTTATCTACTATGAGTAGCCTCCCCGTAGTAGCATAATATTTGTAGGTATGGATATGTAATGAGTCTGAGGTAATAGGTTTGAGACTGTCTATGCAGGATTTCGACTCTTGTTGATAGAAGAGCATCGCCAAGTGCTGAAAACCATGTTGCGACAGAGAAAAGACCCAGCATTGCGTAAAGCCACCTATCATACTGAAGGTCCTAGGGACTTATTGCTGTCCAGTTCTAAACCGGCTTAAGCGCTTCGGTGTAGACTTGAGAAGATATGTTGGTCTCCGTCCTGCATTGGTATCCGGGACCATTGCTTTTCCTGAGGCCAAAATAATTTTAGTGATTTAAAGGACATGAAAATTGGAGCTTTGAATGTTTTGACGTTACAAATTAACTATCGTATCGACATTTTGACTGACGAATTCAGACGATTCGAACTGGATTTATTAAGAATTTCAGAAACTCATATCCCAGGGGTAGGAAGCATCAAATTAGGTGATATAGAATTTGTTTACTCAGGCAGGAAGGATGGGGTACATAGACAGGGAGTAGGGCTCATGATGAATAAGGAAGCTGCTAAGTCTTGTTTAGGCTGGAAAGGTATTAATAATATGAATACTAATCGCTCATTTTATGACTAAAATGTTCAGGGTATCAGTTGTAGTAGTATACGCCCCTGTAGAGCCGACTGACGGAAATACTAGTGATTCAGATGAATTTTACTTACAGTTACAGAAGCAAATAACAAATACGGTGTTTGGTCATAAAATGGCTCATAAGTTAACATGGTATTCACGTAATGGTAAGACAGCAAACCTTATTGATTATGTTATAGTAAACCGAAGACTGGCAGGATCAATACAAGATACTAGGGTATATAAGAGTCTTGTTATTGATTAAATCTGAAGACAGAAAAACCTCCCAATAATTCTACTGTCATGTGTAAAATGTCTATTTTCAATTATTTTGTCAATGAACTTCATTGGGTTATTATTACAAAACAAAATATCCCCCAAATATAACAACTCCGAATCCAGAAATCCCTGGGACAAAGACTGAAGGCTCTATCCACTAGTGAAATCACAACCCCTTGTTTCACCGACATAGGGTGGCACGAATGAAAATTCAAATACCTATTATTGTGCGTAGGTTTTCTATAAATCGAGAAAAGTAAGTAGAGATCCCTTTTAAATAATAAAATATCCAGAAAAGGCAATTTTTATTTTCCTCATGCTCAACTGTAAATTTAATATTATTATCAAAACTATTTAAATGTTTACAAAATAGGTCTAAGGAGTCCAACCAATGTTTCCAAATGCAGACTAAATCATCCATGAACCTACCCCAGAAGAAAGGGGAAATTCTAAAACTGTGTATTGCGGAGGTTTCAATAGAACCTACGAAAAGATTTGCCAATAAAGGAGCGAGAGAAGCCCCCATAGGTAACCAAAAAACTTGCTTATAAAACTCCCCTCTAAAACAAATATAAAAAGAAAATTCATTTACCGGGATAACTAGTTTCATAATGACTTCAATATTCAAACTGGCTAAGGTCACATCTTCTATTAAATCAAAGTGTTTTTCTAATTTAGTCTTTAAAATGTCTTCACACTTTTTAAAACCACAATTTGAATACATAGAAACAACAACAAAACTACAAAGAATTAAACTCTCCTCCTATGGGAAATTTCTTAACTTGTTGGTTAGATCAATCGAATTTCTGAAATATGATTTTTGTGTTCCCAAGAGAGGACGTAATGCCACAGACAGCCACTTTCCTAATTTCGAAACAGGTTACGGAAAAGCTGACACAATGGGACGGAGGGGGGTTCCAGTCTTATGAATCTTAGGTAGACCATAAATCTTGGGTGCAGAACACCCCCTAGGATAAAATTTGTTATAGAACTGTGGGGTAATGTAGAAATTGTTTTTCAATGACTCCAATTCCTTTCTTGTCGATTTTACATATTTAGCAGTAGGATCAAAATCTATTCTTTAGTTTAAAGTTTTAATTTAGAGTTTTAGATTAGAGTTTTAAGTTTAGAGTTTGATTTTAGAGTTTCAGTGTAAAATTTTAGTTTGGAGTTTTAGTTTAGAGTGTTAGTTTAGTTTTAGTTTAAAGTTCTAGTTTAAAGTTTTAGTTTTGAATTTTAGTTTATATTTATTTTAGTGTTTTAGTTTAGAGCTTTTATTTAGAGTACTAAATTTAGGAAACCTGCCGATGTGACTGCGTGAGGAATGTCCAGACACATCATCTATTCTTTAATTACTTACGTAATTACGTAGGAGCTCTCCTCCTGACAAGGAAGATAGAAATTCGAGTTGCTGTACAGTAACAATTGAATCCTAATTATAATATTCAATTGAACATCTTCTGATTCTCGTAACTTAGGTGATAAAGCCTCAAATAAAGATTTGTTTTCATCGGAAACATTTTTGCTTAGTTGAAAGCAATAAATAATCGTCTTATGGAAATAAACATTACTTAAGGCAAGTATCAAGTACCTAACAAAAAATAAAACTAATTTTAAAACTTTCAGTTATTTTTTCTAGTTTGAATTAAAAGATTAAAATTATTGCTCAGATATCATAAATATATTTCCAGTTTACATAATAACTTTAGCGATTCTGAACTGAAAACTAAAATAAATAAAAAATTGATTTTCTTTGTTTGGAAATACACATTAAATCCCGCGTCGGATAGTTAGAACCTAACCAAAAAGAAAAATAGTTTTTAAATTTTAAGATATTTTTGTAGTTTGAATTGAAAGACTCAAATTATTACTCGGATACCATAAATATTTTTGCAGTTTACATAGTAACTTTACTGATCCTGAACTGAGAACGAAAGTAAAATAAAAATTTCTTGTCGAAAGGTAAACGTGTATAAATATTGCATTCTCTTATTACGTCATATAAGCGTATAACTCGCTTAGAAGGCATCTTATTACTATTTGAACTATGTTCTAAAAACTACTTTTATTCATATTCTACGTTGACGTCATTACTTCGTGTATTATGACCTCAGAATTATAACCATTTTCATCTCAGGTAACTTCATAATATGCGTTTTTCTATTTATGTCATAGTTCTAATGAATCTACGACGACATTAATTGTATAGTATATGAAAATGCAGTTCTCTGTAAAACATTGATTTTGTTTTATTTTTTTTTAAATACAAAAGCACGTATTTTCTAGTGCCCAGCTATCTGAGTGGAAAAAAACGGAAAAAGATGCTCTCGATGCAGATATCGTAGCTCAAGCAACGTTTCTTGTTTTTCAAGCCAATGGATTTCCTTCACTATTCAAGCAAATTAGCTACCTTTTGCTTTGTCATAATATAAATACTGTAATCTTAACTACGATGGTACAATGGTAAGCTTATGTGCTTGTAACTAGCAGTTTGAAAAAAATGCAGTTTTAAGTGAAAAAATCGATTCTATTTAAAATAAAAAAAAATATTTAGTTACAAACAGCACTAGATCTAGTAATTTCCTTTAAAATGAGCCATTGAACAACTCTCTATGATGTTCCAGTGCCAAGCTATCTGAAAAAATGCCGTTTAGGCAGAATGCTTTAGTGGCTGCCACTTTTCTTGATATTTCAAGCCAATATAAATCCGTTGCTGTTGAAGCCAAGGGACGGAAAGTTTCTTATATAGGGGTTTCGGACAAGGTGGTTCTAATGGTGTACTTTTTGTTTTGATCTCACTCCAAGTTTAGGAGTTATGGGTTATTATATTTCTTAACATTGGACGTGATCGTCTCTTACTAGGTTGCTAGCTACCGCTGCAACACGGATTTATTATAATAACATGAACATCATTACTCAGATATTTTATGTATGCTATATAGTCTAGTGGTTAGCTGGCTGTAATCCAGTTGGTGTGAGGTCGATTCTCTGTATGGTAAACTTTTACATATGATAATTTCTTAAGGAAAATAATTAAAATTTATTTGTGTTATACTATTTTATCTAAAGATATAACGATAAGTATGTGTTGCATCATCCTCTATATATTGATTCCTTTTAATACTTTAGTTACTATAGGATACAGTTCATTCTTTAATGTAAAAAGACATTAAATTGCGTAAACAGCAAAGAACTGGTAATTGCAAAAAGATTTGTATATATTTTAAAAAGGGACTACAACAATTCAAAAACCTTAAAAAAAGAAAACCCAAAGTTTGACGCTTAGTAGAAATTGTTGTTAGAAAAAAAATCATTAACGAATTTCTTTTCTTATAAGTATTATGAGTTATTCTAGTTTTTACTAAGGGCCGTGATCTTCTCTTACTAGGTTGCTAGCTACCAATGCAACCCGGATCATAACAGCGTAACCAATTCCATTAGAGGTAACTTCATTCATAATGTAGTAACCATTCATAACAGCGTAACCAATTCCATTAGAGGTAACTTCATTCATAATGTTCATAAAGAACATAATGAAAAGAGTTAACGAGAGATAGGCAGAACATTTTGAGAATGTGCAAAACCGAGATAGGGTTGCAGGAAAAGATATAAAGAAAATGAAAAAGTTTGTGATACCTTGGATGTGAAGAAAGATTTGTTTTGTGAGGAATAATTAGCAACAGCACTAAAAGGATTAAAAAATAATAAGGCTCCAGGTGCTGATAGGGTGGTAAATGGGTTTTTTAAATATGGTGGCTCTGAGGTTAGAAATAAGTTACTTAAGATAGTGAATATGATTTTTGAAAAAGGGGAAGTACCTAGGTATTTTAGGAAAACCTTAAATAAACGACTGTATAAGAAAGTTGATAAGAGCGAGTGTGTTAATTATCGAGGCATTAGTCTGGTCTCTGTAGGTTGGAAATTACTTAGTAATAAGATACTTCTTATACTGAAAGATGCTATAAACAAAGTTTTAAGAGAAGAACAGTGCGGTTTTGGAAAAGGTAGACGATGTGTCGACCAAGTTTTTACTCTTAGGTTAATAATTGAGAAGTGCCTGAGTTTTCAAACACCTTTAGTCCTCAGTTTTATAGATTATGAGCAAGCGTTCAATTCTGTTGATAGAAGAGTTTTAGTAAAGGTTTGATCCCTGTACGGTATAGCCCTTTATATGGATCATTTTGATGGATTTCTCTTAAGAAGCACAGGAATGACAATGAGAGACCATGGAATCAAATGTGGAGGAAAAAATCTCCTGTACTTAGATTATACTGATGATTTAAGCATCCTAGATCAAAATGTGAGCGAAATGAATGGACTTTTACAGGTTCTTTTGAGTTTTTTTTTACCATAAAATAGAGATGGAGCGAGTCATTGCTACCTCGCCTCTTCAGTCAAATCATGCTGTAAAAAAAACCTCTCTCTTGGTTAGTATTACACAGCATCAAAGGTGTGTATTGAGACTTTTTAAATTTCAGAGCACTAGCATTGGATTTCATGGAAATATTGTAGCAATCTGGGAAAGACTGGTAGAAGAGTATAATAACACTGGTGAGCTTCTTGTTGAGCTTGGCTCAGATCAAACTTCCTGTCATTGTCCATTTTCTGGTGGATACTATCCTGTACAGCTTACCTACAATGAGGCAAATGAAGTAAATATTTTTTGCACTATATTTTCTTACTGAGTAGAACTCCCGTATGTTTACTACGAAGGCAAGTAGGCTGGACTTTCTTCCCTGAAATTCTGTAGACCCTAAAGCTTTCGCACCTGCGTACTTGCTTGTTCCTGTACCCAGAATTTAAAAGATTTAATTACTACTGCTACTAACAATTCACTGCAGCACCAAGTCGCCTGAGGTCAACACAGGTACGCACGGTCCTCTCCATCCCAATATTAATTTAATTTAAAAGATTTTTTAAAAAGATTTAATTAAAATGATTTAATTAAAAGATTGAATTTAATTAATTACCGAGTAACAATGATGAATAAAAATTTAGGTGCATATCTTTGCCTCAAGCTTTGAAAAAAGGAGTGATTTATAAGAATATTAGTCTCTTGAAATGTTGTCTATTGAATCCATCATTAATAAATTATATGCAAATTATACCACTAAATATAATATATTAGGGCCTTTCAAAAGGCTTTATGGCAGATAACAGATAACAAATATAGCAGGTAACGAGGGAAGAGTAATACAATACTTCTCAGTCGCAGTGAAGTAACTTTAACAAAAAAATATTAATACATAATGGATAGAAAAATAATTGCAATAAAAAAATCGCACATTTTTTTGAAGGCAGCCTATAAAAGAGGGACCTTTTCGATCCAAATCAGGTTGGGCGTTCAAAAAAGTATAACATAGAGATAAAGGATTAAAATTACAGACCTTACAGACGGAGTGAGAGAAAATTGAATAACTTTTAATTTTGAAGATCATAAGAAGACCGATATTCATCAGAGACAAAAAACGGACTTACATGTAAGGGCCTTAGAAAGAAAGATTTCCAAGTAATTGGAGAAAAGTGAAAGACGGAAATATATATATATATATATATAATATAACACAAGAGAAGGAGGTCATACCCAAACTCTCTCTCTCTCTCACTCTCTCTCTCTCTCTCTCTCTCTCTCTATATTTATATATATATATATATATATATATATATATATATATATATATATATATATATATATATATATAATATATATATATATATATATATATATATATATATATATATATATATATATATATATATATATATACATATATATATATATATATATATATATATATATATATATATATATATTTATATATACGAGATATACCCAATCTTGCTGTCACTATCTCGTACAAAAGAGTCTTAGAAATCTGTGGAAAATCAGTAGACAACTCCGCCATTGTGAAACGTCGATTTTCACGAACTTTTGCATCAACTGTCTGAACGAGTTCGTCAGTCACCAAGGATGGTCTACCACTCCTCTCTTCATCATGAACGTTTTCTCGTCCACTTTTAAATAAACGTACCCATTCACGGACAACTCCTTCACTCATAAATTTTGGTCCGTACACGGCACAAAGCTCACGATGAATAGCTGCTGCAGAGTATCCTTTGGCTGTAAAAAACCTTATAACAGCACGCACTTCACATTTGGCGGGATTTTCTATTGCAGCACACATTTCAAACTACCACAATAACTAAACTAGCGCAAGTACGATGTTCACTCGACTACGGCTTGAAGCCGACTGACCTGCTGAGCGCGTGAATGCACAGATGGCACGCTACTCCCCCCACTACACGCACTGTGACCAATCAGAGGTTAGTTTCTGAATTGCCCTCGTATATATATATATATATATATATATATATATATATATATATATATATATATATATATATATATATATATATATATATATATATATATATATATATATATATATATATATATATATATATATATATATATATATATATTATAATTTGGTAGTCAGAAGATGGCAACCAAGACAGATTTACACCGACGGAGGACTGAAGACAAAGTTTTTTCCATTTTCACCTACGCTTACTCTTGTCCTCCTGATTACCAACTGAAGAGCCCTGGATTTTATTAGAGCCCATAGTTCCCAACCGTAAAATTGTGCTAGATACCTTGTGGGCCTCCCGCAGCTGGGACTTTTTATTCGTTTATTTAGCTTAGTCTGCTTTATTTGAAGCAAAATATTTTTTTTATTAAAAATATTGTTTTTCCAATAGCTTTTGGCAGAAAATCCAGAAAAATTCAGAGAGCTAGTAAAAGATAGTTTACGAAGGCAAGTCTTAGCCATAAATGATCTGGCTGACAAAGGACTTTTCTTCTGGGACTATGGAAATGCTTTCCTTCTCGAAGCTAGAAGGGCAGGTGCTGATGTAACAAAATCAGGAGATTTGACTGGTCTCCTCTTTCGATACCCGTCCTATGTCCAAGATATCATGGGGTAAGTAACCTTGATTTGGTTGGTCTTGAGTCAAGAGATTTATAAAATCCATTAGTCAATGGATTTCTAGTATAATTTTTGGTTATTCCAACATACCTTATTTAGAAAATATGTGGAACGGCTATGAAAGTAACATGCTAAATATTTTAGATTTCCTATACAAAAAATTACAATAAATTTAGAATCAGTTATACTAATTAAGTGCGATAATTAGCCACGGTTAAATAATCCTCTGTACTCTAAAGTTTAACTTTTTTTTGTCCACCGATGCTTCAAAACAAATGCACTTGTAGAAGAGTGATGCGATAACAAGTTCATTCATTGTTTCAGAATTTCAGGAGACTGGATGGATATATTTATTCAATTTACTTAAATCGATAAAGTGTTTAATTTAATTGTGCTAGAAGGGAAATAAAATACCTGCAGTTATCGATTGACTATATTTTTTGTACTCTAAATTAAATAAAAAATAAGTTTTTTCAAGTGAAAGTAAGGAGCAACATTAAAACTTAAAACGAACAGAAATTATTATGTATATGAGGGGGTTCGCCTCCTTGTCAATACCTCGCTGTTTAAACTAAAGTTCGAATTTTGTTCCAATTCTTTGAGAATAACCCCTGAATCACGAAGGCCGTTTAATTAGAATAGATATCTCTTTTGAAAGTACTAAAAAAAACTTTAGCGTAAAGAGTGAGGTATTGACTAGGGGAAGAACCCCCTCATATACGAAAATAATTTCTGTTCGTTTTAAGTTTTAATGTTGCTCCCTACTTTCACTTGAAAATTTTTTTATTTATTTAATTTCTGGTTGTTTTTAAATAATGCTGGGAAATCCGGCACCCCATTCATACAAATGTCCCTTCCCCCATGAAAAAATCCTCCATGGAAAGATCCTACCACGTAACCCCCTCCAAACCCCCCACCAGAAAAAATCCCTCCTGAAAACGTCTGTATACTTCCCAATAACCAAATACTATATGTAAACAATGGGCGAAGTTCATAACTTGCAGCCCGTCCCCTGGGCACTGTGGGGGATTAAGTCATCCTCAAAGACATAATTATTAAATTTTCGACTATGCTGAACAAAATGCAAATCTAAAAATTTTAGTCGGGGGACTTTGGGAAAAAGCGAACGTGGGAGGGGGCCTAGTTGCCCTCCAATTTTTTCACTTAAAAAGGGCACTAGAACTTTTAGTTTCCGTTCGAATGAGCCCTTTCTTTTTATTCTAGGACCACTGGATCGATACAATTACCCCTGCAAAAAAAAACAAAAACAAACAAATAAACACGCATCCGTGATCTTTCTTCTGACAAAAAAATACGAAATTCCACATTTTTGCAGATAGGAGCTTGAAACCCCGACAGTAGGGTCTTCCGATACGCTGAATCTGATGGTTGGATTTTCATTAAGATTATATCACTTTTAGGGGGTAATTTCCCCTTTTTTCAAAAATTAATTAAAAAAAAACTTTCCAAAAAATAAGTTTTTCAAAGAAAAGTAAAGGCCATTTTAAACTTAAGCTCAGCAGATACAAATACCTTTTAAAATTCAAACTCAAAATGACCAGAAATTACTATTAAAGAATAAATGAAACCCAAAACGAACAAGAGTTTGGGTATGACCTCCTTCTCTCACTGTAAACGTCTAAAACCTACTGCGTCATTGGTGCTTTACTGAAAACCAATTTTATGACAAATATTTTCTTTTGTACTTAATATTGAAAATAAAAATTAAAATTATAGTAACATTTTGAATTGATGAGCTTTCAGCAATTAATATCATTATACATCAAATATTCAGTTTAATTTATTAGCTCTTTTTAAAGTTGTTAAAGACGAATATAGTTTCCCTATAAACAAGTGCTTGGATATTGCCTCCTTTCCTAACTATACATAAAAACCAAAAGCCTACTGCGTCATTGGCGCTTAACTGAAAACGGATTGTATTACAAATATTTTCTTTTCCAGTTTTTACAGTATTGAAAATAAAAATACAATTACAGTGAAATAAATTCTTGAACTGATGGATCTTTCAACAATTAATATCATTATACATTAAATATTCAATTTGATGTTGTTTATACTTTCCAAGACTGTTCAAGACGCACATAGTTTTCAGTAAAGCGCCAATGACGCTGTAGGTTTTAGACTTTTACAGTGAGAGAAGGAGGTCATACCCAAACTCTTGTTTTTGGTGATTTTTGTTCGTTTCAAACTTGATTTGCATATTCAATTTAAGTTTCACTCGTTTTAAGATTTATTTATTAATTTACATTAATATCTATTGTATGTTTGTTTGCGTTGATCGTTTATTTAATTTCTGTTCGTTTTAAGTTTCATTTATACTTCAATAGGAAAATGTCTTTTTTTTCGTTTTAAGCTTGATATTCATATTCAATCTAAGCATTACTCGCTTTAAGGTCTATTTATTCATTTATATTATTACTTGTTGTATGTTTTTGCTATGATTGTTTATTTAATTTCTGTTCGTTTTGGGTTTCATTTATTCTTTAATAGTAATTTCTGGTCGTTTTGAGTTTGAATTAAATAAAAAAAACAAGTTTTTTAAACTGAAAGTAAGGAGCGACATTAAAACTTAAAACGAACAGAAATTATTCCGTATATGAAAGGGGCTGTCCCCTCCTCAACGCCTCGCTCTTTACGCTAAAGTTTTTTATTGTTTTAAAAAATAAAGTTGTGAGACAGAGTCAAACTTTAGCGTAAAGAGCGAGGCGTTGAGGAGGGGACAGCCCCTTTCATATAGGGAATAATTTCTGTTCGTTTTAAGTTTAAATGTCGCTCCTTACTTTCAGTTTAAAAAACTTGTTTTTTTTATTTAATTTCTGATCGTTTTTTAGTTAATGCAGCTTTTATTTGCATAAAAATTTTACTTTTCTTTTGCTAAATGGATGTCTTTACAAATTAACTTACGTAACTAACTTCTATATTCGTATATTTTTCTTCTGGCAAAAAATACAAAGTTGCAGATTTTTGCAGATATGAGCTTGAAACCTATGTAATAGGGTTTTCTGATACGCTGAATCTGACGGTGTGATTTTCATTAAAATTCTTTCACTTGTAGGGGATGTTTTCCCCCTCTTTAAAAAATCGAGTAAATTTTCTCAGGCTCGTAGCCTTTGATGAGTAATACTAAACTTAATAAAATTTATATATTTAGGATCAGCATTATAAACACATTGTTTTGATACATTTATTGACATCAAAATTTCGTTTTAAAAGTTTCGATTGCTATTGAGCCGTATCGCTTGTTTTTTTATTGTTTTTTTTTATTACGTATATGTTATTACTTATATGAAGGGGTTCTCCCCTTAGTCAATACCACGCTCTTTACGTTAAAAGTTAAAAAAAATTTTGATTCACAAACCCCTGAATCACAAAGGCCGTTTAATTAGAATAGATAGCTCTTTTGAAAGCACTAAAAAAAAACTGTAGCGTAAAGAGCGAGGTATTGACTTGGGGGAGAACCCCCTCATATACGTTATAATTTCTGTTCGTTTTAAGTTCTAATATTCCTTCTTACATTTCAGTTGAAAAAACTTGTTTTTTTTTTATTTAACTTCTGATCGTTTCTTAAATAAGGCTTGGAAATCCGGCGCCCCCTTCATAGAAATGTCCCTTACCGCAAAGAAACATCCTCCACGGAAATATTCTCCAGAGTAATCCCCTCCTCTAGCCCCCCCCCCTCCAGAAAAAATCCTTCCTGAAAATGGTTGTATACTTCCCAATAACCAATAAATAATGCTGGCAAGTCCGGCGCCCCCTTCATGGCATTTTCCCTTCCCCCATGAAAACTTCCTTCATGGAAAGATCCTTCCATATAGCCCCCGACCCTCTCCTTCCCCCACCTACCAGAAAAAATCTCCTCTGAAAAAGTCTGTATACTTCCCAATAACCAATACTATATGTTAACATTGAGTAAAGTTCATAACTTTCAGCCCTCCCCCTGGGGACTTTGGGGGATCAAGTCATCCTAAAAGACATTTTTATCATATTTTCGACCATGCTGACCAAAATGGCTATCTCAAAATTTTGATCGGGTGACTTTGGGAAAAAAATGAGCGTGGGAGGGGGCATAGTTGCCCTCCATTTTTTTTGGTCACTTAAAAAGGGCACTAGAACTTTTAATTTCCGTTCCAATGAGCCCTCCCACGATATTCTAGGACCACTGGGTCGATACGATCACCCCTGGGGAAAAAAAAAAAAAAAAAAAACAAACAAATAAACACGCATCCGTGATCTTTCTTCTGGCAAAAAATGGAAAATTCCACATTTTTGTAGATAGGAGCTTGAAACCTCTACAGTAGGGTTCTCTGATACGCTGAATATGATGGTGTGATTTTCATTAAGGTTCTATAACTTTTAGGGGGTCTTTCCCCCTTTTTTCGAAAATCAGCCAAATTTTCTCAGGCGCGTAACTTTTGATGGGTAGCACTAAACTTGATGAAAGTTATATATTTGAAATCAGCATTGAAATCTGATTCTTTTGATATATCTATTGGTGTCAAAAACCCGTTTTCTAGAGTTTCGGTTACCATTGAGCCGGGTCGCCCCTTACTTACAGTTCGTTACCACGAACTGTTTGATTTTAAAAGGTATTTGTATCTGCTGGGCTTAAGTTTAAAATGGCCTTTACTTTTCTTTGAGAAACTTATTTGTCGGAAAGTTTTTTTTTTAATTAATTTTGTTCGTTTTTGATTGCAAAAAATTTCAAGTTTTTAAAAATTCCTTATTTCAAAATCAAACTTTAAAAAAAAATCAAATATTCAGCAAAGTATCAAAACTGATATCAAAGTAACAATATCAAAGTGAAAAAATGGGTTTGTGTCAACCTCGGAGTTTTTATTGTCTGATTTTTGAACTATTTTTAACAAAATTGCTATCTCAAAATTTTTATCGGATGGGTTTGGGGGAAAAGGGCGTGGGGGACTAGATTAAGCTTTGGTCTCTTTTGACTCTTTAAAAGTGAACTAGAACTTTCTATTTTCATCCAAATGAGCCCTCTCTGAAGTTTATACGAGTCTCCCTTCTACAAGAACCATATATATCCCTAGAGTATAATTTACAACGTCTATCCCTGGGCCCTGGGGATTTGTGTCGACCCTGAAGTTTTAATATCTGATGGTTGAACTATTTTTAACAAAACGGTCACCTGAAATTTTTATAGGACGGGTTTATCCATCCGGTACACCCAAAGGCTTGGAGGGCGGGAGGGGCTGGTTGCCCTCTAATCTTTTTCACTCTGAGAAAATGAACTACAACTTTTAATTTCTATTCAAATAAACCCTCTCTGAAGTTTATACGAGCATACCTTCCATAAGAACCATATATTCCCCCAGAGCAATACTTACAACGCCTGCCCCAGCCCTGGGGGGGGAGGGGGGTTGTGTCGACACAGGAGTTTTTCTTATCTGACCTTTGAACTATTTTTAACAAAATGACCAAACGTAAAGGAGTTTGTGTTATATAATCTTTGAACTATTTTTAACAAAATGGCTACCTCAAATTTTTTATCAGATTTATTTGGGGAAAAAGGGCTTGGGGGGGCACTTGCCCTCTGATCACTTTTGACTCTTAAAATGGGCACTAGAACTCTCGATTTCCGATCGAATGAGCCCCTTTTGAAGTTTATACGACGACCCCTTCCATATGAAATGCCTCTGTGAAAAAAATAAATGGATTGTGGGGGGAGGCTAGCTGCCCTCTATCACTTTTGACTCTTAAAAAGTGAATTACAACTTTCAATTTCCAATCAAATGAGCCCTCTAGGAATTTTGTACGAGCATCCCTTCCATAACAACCATATATGCTCCCAGGGCATAACTTACAACGTCTACCCCCGGGCCCTGGGGGGCTGTGTTGACATTGGAGCTTTTTGTTATCAGAACTTTGAACTATTTTTAACAAAATGTCTATCTCAAAATTTTTACATGATGCATTTAGGGCGTGGAGGAAGGGGGGGGGGGCTAATTGCCCTCCGATCTCTTTTGACTCTTAAAAAGTGAACAAGAACTTTCAATTTAAAATCAAATGAGCCCTCTCCGAAGTTTATACGAGCATCCCTTCCATAAGAACTGTATATGCCCCTAGAGCATTGCTCATAACGCCTGCCTCCAACCCTAGCGGGTTCCGTTGACACAGGAATTTTTCTTATCTGACCTTTGAACTATTTTTAATAAAATTGCTATTATAAAAATTTTATCGGGATGGGCTTGGGGAAAAATGGGTGTGTGTGGGGGGTGGGCTAGTTGCCATCGGATATCTTTTGACTCTTAAAAATTGAACTAGAACTTTCAATTTCCAATCAAATGAGCCCCCTCTGAAGTTTATACGAGCATCCCTTTCATAAGAACCATATACGCCCCCAGAACAACACTTACAACGCCTATCCCCCGGGCTCTGGGGAGCGTTTTTGTTATCTAATTTTGAACAATTTCCAAAACACTGGCTATCTCAAAATTTGTAGCGGACGTGTTTGGGGAAAAAAGAGCTGGGGGGGGGCTAGTTTAACTCTCTTGACTCTTAAAAAGTGAACTAGAACTTTCAATTTCCAATCAAATGAGCCCTCTAAGTTTATACGAGGATCCCTTTCATAAGAACCATACATGCCCTTAGGGCATTACTTAGAACGCCTTCCCCTGTGTTCTGGGGGGTTCTATTGACACCGGATTTTTTTCTTATCCGACCTTTGAACTATTTTTAACAAGATGTCTATCTCAACATTTTCATCAGATGGGTTTTGAAAAAGAAGACGTGGGGGGAGGGGGGGGCTTGTTGCCCTCAGATCTATTTTGACTATTAAAAAGTGAGCTTGAACTTTCAATGTCCAATCAAATGAGCCCTCTCTGAAGTTTATACGAGAATCCCTTTCATACGAACAATATATGCCCCAGGGCATAACTCACAACGCCTGCCCCCGGGCCCTGGGGGGTTTTGACGACACCTGAGTTTTTGTTATCTGACTTTTGAGAAATTTTTAACTTAATGACTATCTCAAATTTTTTATTGGATGTATTTGGGGAAAAAGGGGCATGGAGGGGGCTGATCGCCCTCCAATCTCTTTTGAATCAAAAAACTTAACTAGAACTTTCAATTTCCAAACAAACGAGCCATCTCTGAATTTTTTACGAGCATCCCTTCAATAAGAACCATATATTCCCCCAGGGCATAACTTACAACGCCTACCCTCGGGCCCTGGGGGGCTGTGTTGACCCCTGAGTTTTCGTTATATGGTCATTGAACTATATTAAAAAAAGCTACCTCAAATTTCTTATCGGATGAGTTTGAGGAAAAAGGGATATGAACGGGGGCGGGAGCTAGGTGCCCTGCAATCTCTTTTGACACTTAAAAAGTGAACTAGAACTTTCAATTTCCAATCAAATGATCCCTCTTTGAAGTTAATGCAAGCATCCCTTCCATAAGACCCATATATGCCCCAGGGCAAAATATACAACGCCTTCCCCCGGGCCCTGGTGAGTTGTGTTGACACTAGAATTTTGTTATATGATCTTTGAACTATTATTAACAAAATAGCTATCTTAAAATTTTTATTGGATGCATTTGGAAAAAAATGGTTGGGGGTGAAGCTTGTTACCCTCCAATATCTTTTGACGTTTAAAAAGTGAACTAGAACTTTCAATTTCCAATCAAATGAGCCCTCTCTGAAGTTTATACGAGCATTCGTTCCATAAGAACCATATATACCCCCAGGGCATATCTAATAATCCTTGCCGCTGAAGACTGTGGGGGGAGTGTCCTGCGAAAACATAATTTCCAGAACTTTCAACTACGTTCAACAAAATGGCTATATCAAAATTTTGATTGGCTGTGTTTGGGGAAATGGTGGGCGTGGAAGGGGTGTCAGTTGCCTTAGAATCACTTTCGAATATTAAAACGGGAACTAGATATTTAAATTTCCAGTCGAATGAGCCCTTTCTGAAGTTTCTACGACAACGTTGTCTATACAAAACCTTTTATGCCCCAAGGCATAACTTAAAACCCTTGCCCTGAGGGCTGTGGGGGAGTTGTCATCCTCAAAGACCTAATTTCCAGAACTTAAAACTACGTTTAATGTAACAGTATCTCGAAATTTCGATTGGATGTGTTTGGGGAAAAGGTGGGCGTGAGAGGGGGGTTAGTTGCTCTCAAATCACTTTCGACTATTAAAAAGGGAACTAGACCTTTGAATTTCCAATCGAATGAGCCTTTTTTGAAGTTTTTACGACAACACCTTCTATAAAAACCTCATATGCCCCCAGGACATAACTTAAAACCCTTACCCTGAGGGTTGTGGGGGAGTGTCCTCCTCAAAAACATATTTTCTATCTGGAAATCAACTACGCTGAACAAAACGGCTATCTCAAAATTTTGATTGGATGTGTTTGGGGGAATGATAAGTGGGGGGGGGGGGGGCTAGTTGCCCTCCAATCACTTTCGAATAATAAAAAGGGCACTAGCCCTTTGAATATCCAATTGAATGAGTCTTTTTTGAAGTTTCTACGACAACGCCTTCTATGAAAACCTGATATGCCCCCAGGACATAACTTAAAACCCTTACCCTGAGGGTTGGGGGGGAGTGTCCTCCTCAAAAACATATTTTCTATCTGGAAATCAACTACGCTGAACAAAATGGCTCTCAAAATTTTGATTGGATGCGTTTGAGGGAATGATGGGCATGGGGGGGGCTAGTTGCCCTCCAATCACTTTCGACTGTTAAAAAGGGCACTAGCTCTTTGAATATCCAATTGAATGAGTCTTTTTTGAAGTATCTACGACAACGCCTTCTATAAAAACCTTATATGCCCCCAGGGCATAACTTAAAACCCTTGCCCTGAAGGTTGTGGAGGAGTGTCCTCCTCAAAAACATATTTTCTATTTGGAAATCAGCTACGCTGAACAAAATGGCTATCTCAAAATTTTGGTTGGATGTGTTTCGGGGAATGATGGGCGTGGGGGAGCTAGTTGCCCTCCAATCACTTTCGACTATTAAAAAGGGCACTAGCCCTTTGAATTTCCAATCGAATGAGTCCTTTTTTAAGTTTCTACGACAACGCCTTCTATAAAACCTTATATGCCCCCAGGGCATAACTTAAAACCCTTGCCCTGAGGGTTGTGGGGGAGTGTCCTCCTCAATAACATATTTTCTATCTGGAAATCAACTACGCTGAACAAAATGGCTCTCAAAATTTTGATTGGATGTGTTTGGGGGAATGATGGGCATGTTTGTGAAATTGCTTCAAATAAGCAAATTGAAACATGTGAATTCTATAGAATGAATGAGAATAGTATCATTGACTATACAAAGAGATATTACAAGAGTGAAGTCACACTCTACTGTAGAAAATGTGACCCTGACATTGCAGTACATCAGGATCAGTACACTGTGAATTCAGATAATCTACCTGCACTAGTTGTTGTCGACAAATACCTAGTAGTGGATGAATTCTAAAGAGTAGAAAAGTCGTTTTATCATGTATATAATTTTTTTTTATTAATAATCAATTTCACATACATCTTTAGAACATTTTATTCTTAGAGCACTAAAATCAATATTAAATACACTTGTAAGTATATTCTCCACTAGAAAGTCGTTCAATTGAGGTAAGTCAACGTAGATGTCAAGAAACTGCTTGTAGGTGAGCCACGACATCTGAACATGAAAAAGAGTAGTGCATGAAAGCCACATGTTTTAGTCGTTAAATCCTGTACTCTTCGTTGATTTTGAATAATGGTTTTCCCCCTGCTTTCAATAAAGTTGCTGATGTATGGAGCGTAGAATTTATACGATAGACCAAGAGGATCAAAAAATTCAATATTCTTCGCTGTTTGAAAGATGCATAGCCAATGACCGGTCTTCAAAGTCGATGGACTGCTATTAACAATGATAAGGGTATTGTTAACACTTGGAATTTTTTCAATGAAGTCCGAAGGTATGCAATAGGACTTGTACTGGGACATGTATGGATCCATACTAAATACGTTGATTATTTGGTTTATGTTCATGGTGCTAGGTCTAGTAGAAACTGCCGTCGGGCGTGATTTCCCAATAGGTTTCAAATTGACTCAGTGATATTAGCGTGATACTCTCAGTCAGAGCATTGGCAAATGTACACTCTAAACCTACATTCCCTGTTCGTACTAGACTCATATCCTGTGTGCCTGACAAGTCCAAAACAATAACCCCATGATTTTTTGAAAACATTGAATCGGTTATTCCATTTTCAAATAGTTGAGAGTCATGATCTAGGGATTGCATGGTCAACTCGTACAGAGTTCTATAGGATTTTTTGTCAAATGATAAAGTGTACAGTGGAATACCATTCACTTTGCACACAAGGCTAGATAGACCGAAAAAATTAAAATCGTGGGGGGATTCAGTCCAGGATCCAACGGCACTGCCACTCTTCACAAAGGCCAAAGCCAATTTTGATGGGATTTCTCCATTGATTAATGATGAATCGCTATAGCTACGAGAGCCGGTGGCAATGTGACGTTGATTGGTGATCGTATGGGGAACAAGAAGTTTAATGTTGTTACCATTGGCTCTTAGGTTTTCCACTGCCAATGCAACAGAGCTCATAACTTGTTGTTTTCGGACGTGGAGAATTGCCGATGTGATAATGACATTTGCATCGGGTGCTGCAGGAAGTGTTTTTCTCAAAATGAAATTCGATGGGGCCATCTGTAGCTTTATGTCAATCTTGACATTGGGGGGTAGCCATTGGGATATATTGAATATCTCATGATTTAATTTTCCAACTAGATGATACTCCTGGGTCACTGCAGTAGTCAACTCACCGTCAGTATCAACATCTGATCGATATTCATAGCCTAATGATTGTCCTCTCAACTCCTTGTATGCCTTTGGCGTCATCATCATAAATTGTATGTAGCTTGCATAGTTTGATAAATTATTGCTAGTGCTCACCAATGTTCCATTAATAAATACATTAATTTGTTTGAATATGTTGTGTAGAATACAGTTTTCATAGGAGAGACCATCGCCGGCATTTGGAGTTGTATTATCTGACTTTTTCTTCACCACAACATTTAAATCAATAAATGTTGACGACAAATCAATGAAATAGTCTTCATTGGAAAATATTTGAAAGTGTATATTTTCCGAGAGGGGTTGTTGGGGGTGAAATTGTTCATAGTAGCCATACTTGACACTGACATCAAAATTTTCAGCATTGAATAGATTCAATGAGGAACTGATTGATGGATATGATTCCTTGTGGGGGAGATAAGTCATCTTAAGAGAAGAAATCCTTCTTTGATCTAACAATCTTTTTCTTTTTCTTCTTCTTCTGCTTATTGGCCTTCGTTGTTTTATTCCTCAAAGTCCTTGTTGATGTCCTTTGCTTCCTGCCTGGGTGGAGACTGATGAGTGAATGACGCGAACGCATCCTTTTCAATCCCTCCCCATTTTGTCGAGATTTTAGTTGCTCACCAACGGCTCTTGCTGAAGATCTAATATTTTCCTTAACACTCTCCTTGAAATTCTTGCCCGACCCCCAGTCCTGTAGTGTGGATGCAGCAAAATTTGATGCAGCAGGTACAAGATATTTTCTGGCAAGGGGTAGTGCAGAACGAAATAGCCTAGCAAACCAGCTACCAAGACCATAGCCAGACATTGTAGTACGACCCTTGTAGTAGTCCAATCCATTGCCTATTTGACGTGGACTCAAAGCACCAACATAGCAATCGATATCGGGACAGACAAATGGAATTCTCCTATTAATCATTTTAGGTGATTGTGCTGTCGTTGACAATGGGTCAAAAATGACATGTAATCACTGCTAAGCCTTTTGTTATTGCTAGAGGATCACCCAATTCACTTCTTAGTGTTAACTGACAGAGTTCCAAATACGAAGTGTTTACAGGAACATGCTGAAGATGCTTTATATTATAGTGATGAACAAGTTCATGAGTTGTTTTTCATTCAAGAACACGTAGGAGGGGGACATTTGAATTACCGACTCTCGACGTTTCCACAAAGGATGCATACAGAAATATGCAAAAATCCGAGGCAAAACCAGGTGGATAATCAGCAAAAATAACTTGATTCATCCCGTAAACGGTGCCAGCATTTTTCCCATTGATCATATTCTGTTTAAAGCCAAGAACATCTCTCAGATTATCATTGAGAACAATTATTTCAGTGTCAACAGGTGAGGTAATGTAAATCCTATCATGTTCCAATGAATAATTAAAATTGAATTTTCCATTCCCACGATACGAGATTTTTCTATTGATTGTACGACACAAATCTCCCATATTATCATATTCAATATATTTCAATTTGGCATGTGGATATTCACTAGATTTAAGTGCTTCAACCCATTCATAGTTGACAAAGAGTGTCCAATCGAATGGTATAACTTTTGTATCATACACACGATCCTTTCTCAGGATGTCATAGGTATTTTTGAGAATACAGTCGACAAGAGCCACTTCATATGCACCGTCAAATTTGATGGCGGGGGAGAGTTTTGTCCAAAAATCACTTGTCGTATTCAAGTCATTGTAGAGAGGATCGGAAACGTTGGACATGAATGTTACATAGAAATCATGGGGCATTGTCAATATCTTCAACACCGATCCAAGATTCAAAATCAGAGTTGTATTCTAGCCACCGAACAAGTAACTGTTTCTTACCCCTGCGAGTACGTGTCTTTAATATCTTTTCAATTTGATAGATTTCACTAGCATTTTTAACTTTTTGAAATTCATAGTCATAAAAGCCGCCGAGAATCTCTTCATCTTTGGTATCACACAGGCGATAAGTTATGGGTTTAGTGTCTAGGATTTTTGCCACTTTAAAAAGTTCGGTGGACCACAAGTAATTCCCCTTTTCAAAAACATTAGTTGTTCTATTAATTCGAACGGTATCACCAACATTGAATTTATTTTTCATCTTGACAGTCGTTTCATTGGAATACTGTTTAAGAATGGTGTCAATTTTATCATGATCAGAATGATGAACTTCCGTTGGCGTAGAGTTGGACAATGATCGATGAGGTCGTTGATTATAAATCAACATTATTTTATCAAGATCATGAATAAAAGCCGGTGTATTTTTCAATGTACAATATCTTGAAATTAAAAGTCGAATAGTTCTTATCAATCGTTCGGCCATTGCAGCCTTTATAGGACTGTGACTATGATAGAGCAGTGTACTATATTTCTCTAGTACTTTTGCAACATGAGGATTAACAAATTCACTACCGCGATCCGTTTGAATTTTTTTATACGAATCCTGTTCGAGAATACTTTCAATGGCCTGAGCAACTTCAACACCTCTCTTTGATCGCAATGGAATTGCATATGCATAACGACTATAAACACTGATTGCAAGTAGAATGTACTTGTACGGTGTATTGTGACGTCTTTGAAGCTCATCTAGAGTCAGGAGATCTGCTTGCATTATATGCAGTGGGTAAAAGGCTTTAGTTTTTCGATATTGATTGGCACGAAGTCTATGATTTCTATGCAGAGTGTAACTTGATTCATTTTGTAGATAGTCTTGTATACTTTTAGTGTGAACACCAGTGACTTTGGAAAGAGTGGTGGGGGAACTTAAACTCCCCACCTCACCAATATTTTCATAAACACCTTTCAGAACTTCAACCTTTTTTGAACGTAAACACGTTGTATAACGTCCGCTACCCTTTTGTATACTGGCGGTTGGTGGTGGTGGTGGTGGTGATGTTGACTTGTTACGTCTTCGCTTTTGTCTAGCTATCAGTGGTATGCTAGTATTTTCCAAAATTGATTTAAAATCTTCTTCTTCAAGTTCATATTTTAATGGTGTCAATGTTGTTGATGATGATGATGATGATGCATGTTCATTTAATTTTTTAGAATTTGTCTATTGCCAATAAGACTTTTGGGGAAGTTTAATGTATTTAGAAAGTTGTATAGATGAGCGTCAAATGATAATAGTCCTTTACGATTTGTAACCATATCATAGATTAAATCAAGTAGATTATAGCTCTTGCCCCGAATTATAATCCCTTCCCCATTGCTCTCAACTTGAATATGATCTTGACTACTTTCCAAGAGATAGGCTAGGAGTCGTTTACTTTGTTCACGATATGAGTGGGGCATTAGATTTCCAATTTTCAATACAATTGAATCCAATTCCTCCTTCTTTAATTGTGTTCCAGCAGCAGAATCCTGAGGAGATGATTCTTTTTTGGGGTCAGCAGCAGCAGCAGTGGGCTTCGACCGATAGGACTTGTGTTTGTCCACTCGGCGAAGTGCATCTTGAAGTAAAAGCAGTTTTTTATCATCCTCAATATTTTCATTGTCAAGGAATTTACTCAGATTGTTCTCAAAGTGTTCGACGGGTGAGAGAGCGAGTTCTATTGGAGTAAATTTATAGGGTTTTGCCATTCTCACTAGAGAAAACTGTTTACAAGTCCTGCAATTATTGGCAGTAAAAGTGTGAAAAAGCTACCGCCCGCCTGAAGAAGTCGTTTCCTTTTAAAATTCTTTCCTTTCTTTTTAGAGGCCAATGTACGTACAATGGAACGATGTTGCTTTGCCTGTTGCTTAACTACTTCTGGCACTTGAACATTACCCTCGGTCAAATTTAAACAAAGTTCAGATATTAGATTAATGAAATCATTGTCAATACCGTGTTTGAGTATTGCTTTCCTAAGCGGAGGTTTTGAAGTGCTTAGAACTGAAAACAAATGTCTATTTTCATGTAGTTTCTTCAGTGTCATGATAGCAACTAATAGGTCTTTTTAGTGTTCACGGGGAGTTATACTGTAATTTCATTGTCAAAAATATCTGTGACTACACGCAGATCCTCGGGTGTATTTTGATTAAGATCCAATAGGATGTAGCCGTAGGGTTTATTAGTTGCCTGATTGTATGCTGAGAGCAGAAATTTGGGGGCTCCTGGATAGATTTGTTTATTGAGAGTTATTAGCGAGCTAGAATCACGAACAACTCTGTAGATGATATAGTAGGTGCAGTTCAATGCAAGTGTTCGCATACATTTGCTCTGATGAAAGAGATTGTGTAGAACCAGAGTAACGGAAATCTGTTCATGATGAGAGCGAACAGTGAACAGTTGTAGCATTTCCTGGGACCATTGTTCAATAGATTCAGCCAGATCGTCAATGATCAACCAAGAGTTTGGTTCAATAATGCTGAAAACATCAAGTCCCTGTATGAATTGTATCTGCACCAACCCCGTCGTGGCAATTGCTTTTATTTTATCATATGACTCCTGCCAAATACTGTAACAATAGTAGATTTTTTTCGGCTTTTCCACAAACATTTTATCGCAATTTTTAATTATTTTAGTTAAGAGTGTTGTTTTGCCCGACATTGACGGTCCACACAGAAACGATCTGACTTGTGTTTTAAATTGATACATGTTCCCTTCAACAGTTCACCTAGACAACTAACTGTAGACTATGGCTGTCTAATGACTAAATAATTTCCCTATTACTTCTACTCCGTTCAAGAATAATAATAATAAGAAGAAGAAGACGAATAAAGAATAATATTTTCTTTTATTAAACATAAAAAGGTAACAATACTTTTAAAAAATACTACATTGAAAAAGGCACATTAAACATGAAAAAAATACACTTTTTTAATTTATTTATAATAAAAAATACAACATTTACATAACCGCTAGAGAAAAAAAACACTTAAATAAATACACTTTTTTTGTTTATTTATAAAAAAATACAACATTTATTGGAATAATGCACTTGAAATAATATCATACACTTTTATGTACAACATTTTAAATTTTGGGATCCCCCCTCCCCCCGGGCGCGGCCGCTGCGGTGGCCGGGGGCGGGCCGGGAAGCGCCGGGCGCCGGGGAGGGAGGGCCCGCTGCGGCGGGCCCGGGCCGGGGCTGGCATTAAATACTGGAAATTGATCTGCCTTGCACACACATACATTGAAAATTGTTTGTGATAAAGAAAAAAAAGAATTTAAAAAACACTCCATCACCCAAAAATCCCTCCCACCAAATTTATACTTTTTTTTAATGAATTTAAGTTAATTTTTCTAGACCGAGTTGTTTTCTGTACTCTATACATTCAACTCGGTCTGAAATTAAATAATGACCGTGTGGTAGTACCTTCACACCATCCTCAAGTACATAGACTTTGTATGATATGGCCGACATGGCGTTTTTCTCAACTCTAACTGTGTAGTTTTTAAATTGTAAAGAGCGAATCGCCATGACTTTCGCCCTTGGCACTAAACTACGTTCCACACAGTTTCTATACACACTCATGTCGAAATTATTTTTTAGAAAGTGTGTAGGTACCCCCTTGCAAACTTGTTTGATATCCTTGCCGTGCGTTTCCACACAGTATACCTTCGGACCAGTAAACACACCACTGGATATCAGATCGCTACCCGTTTCAGATTTTAGCATTAACAATTGATTTGGGGCCTGGCGTTTCACTAGCTCTGGGTAGAGGGATTCGTCCCAATTAGTGTAGTCCATTCGTGAGCTAATGTACTCGCCATTTTCCAAATCATTCAATAGATTTTCAGTTTTGACTTTTAACAGGAGTGAATCAGTGTCCCCGTAATACACTTGAACTTGTCCCTCAATCGGCCACTGTACCTTGCATACATTCTAATAAAATGAAAACATGAGTTTCTTGGATATTTCAGTTATTGCACTTCCGCCTGCAATATTTTTATTTAATACAATGTTTCTTTTCTTGCGATGTAGGAGCACCATATTAGAGTCTATGATTGTGAACGATGTGAAGTTTGGATCCGCAATGATTCGAGCACAATCTTTGGGGTTGGTTACAATGTCACATCGACTTCTGTGTCGTACGCTCTCGCACATTTTACCGAAAGCTGAGTTCAAAATGAGTTTATAGACTTCTTTTTCAACTTTCGTTTTCGCTTGTGAACGCTCACTGACAAAGGTGTCAATAAAAGTTTTCATGTAAGGCTTTTGATCAAATTGGAGGGCTCTATGGATCTTTGTGACCTTGGAACCATTGGACACCATCCATTTCAATAGCACGTGATGAACAACGATATTCTGTTTCGGGTTGAGGTCGGCAATTAGTTTTTGTTTTGAAGGTACCCAGTGCATACTCCCATCCTCTACTAAAGATAAATTGTAGGGGCTCAGAGAGTCCCTACCCACCGGTCTATTTATGCACGGAAAAACAAAGTCTTTTACCGAGTCATGGATTTCCATGGGTATTTCACCGTCAATTTCAAAAAACCATCCCTGTGCCCCATTCTCCTCAACACTGGCAATGTCGGGGAAATTCGAAGCACACGGATTTTCAAGCCATTTATAATTGCCACACGGCAAACAGTAGTGAGACATTGCCGATGGGTAAAGGGAATTCATATCCAAAAAACTGCGTCCGACTTTTCATCGGTGTGCTGTCCACTCGGATCAGTTTTCATGATACGATCCCCGTGAAAAACATACCCACCCCTCATTGATCTCTCTACAAACAGATGCTGATCCACATCGGCGATCAGACCTATTTCTTCTTTGCTGATTTTAAGTATCAAGTCCATCACCAAATGGGGAGTGGAAAAGTAATAACCTAAATCCAACCCAAATTCCCCATAGATTTTATCCGTATTTTTGCACACAATGTCCAGAAGAGTGAGTACGTCACTGGCCAAGTATAGTTTACAATAATCCCACCCATTTTTACATCCGCCCTTTGCCCAAACCCTCTAGCAAATTCGTAGTCGCTAGTGGTGCACTCACTCTCAGTAAGAGAATTGTAAAAAGCTTCAATGGGTGGTAGTGACACCTCATCTAGCCTCGAGCCAGAGTTGTAATAATCATATGGATATATACCCTTACACGTTAATAAATCATACATTTCATCATCGGGGAAGCGCTGTTTGAGGAGGGGGAAGCTATCAAAATTATCACTTTTCTGCACCTGAATCAATTGACTTAAAGATTTGGGGAAGAAGCTGAAAGAGTCTAAAAAACGGATTTTATCCAGGCACGTGTTACCCTTGTCAACTGTTTTCCACATGAATTCTAGCAGCAGTAGCTTCTCCGATGATTTGGGTATGATATTATATGAAAAAGAACCATCTATCCATGCGTCATCTACAACTCCTCACTTGGCAATGCGGGCCAACGCCGGAAGAACAAACTTTAAGTCGTAATTGGAATTGTGTATAAAAACAGGTACAAATATTGTTGTCTAACGTTTAAATTACATGACTGGTGTGCTACCCCTCTAAAGTTACTCCCTCCCGATGTAATTTCCTGCCACAAATGATCATGGTCGATCACCTTCCTCCTCCCCCCATTCCCAACACCATCTTCAAATTCCCCCTTGCAAACCCAACACATTTTACGATTTTTAATGGCCACTATGTCATCTGGTGATAGGAGCATAGGATAGTTTGTATAAAGAAGGTGCGAAATTGCACCGTTCGCTGTTTTGATTAGACTGACCAATGCCGAGCGCATGCAGTCTTCACCGTCACTCAACATCTCAACTACATCCAGCACTTGCATGGTATTATTGGAATCTCGTTGCACGTGAGCGTAAGAGACCCCTATGGCTTCATGTATTTTAACACGATTTGAATTTGACGGATCGCACGCGTCTGTCAGTTTAGCTTCGCAGTCCAAAGCGATCTTATTGCTCTGCAGGAGCGTGTTTTGAAAATTTTTAAAACGTAAGATCGCTCTATCTCCGCTTACCGTCTCCACAGCCTGGTATCCATGACGTTTACAGTGTTTCATGTGATGCTTTAACTTTAAATCAGAGCAAAATCTTGAGAGACATGTTGGACAGTAATAACACACATTCCCCTTTTTACCCTCCCCCAAAATCCTACTAATATCCATAACTGGATTGAAATGACCAATTGAATTGGAGTCTGTTGGTGGGGTGTATAGAAGCCACACCCAATGTTCTACTGATTCAATTGAAGGAGCCCGCACTGGAAATAATACACCCTTCTTATCGGAACGCTGACCCTCTTCAAATTCTGTTTCATACTGTAACACCGTGACACCAATCTTTAAATGTGCATTAGCCCGCTCAAAAATATCTATTCCTTTTAGTGTCACGGGAAATTGACCATTTAAACAATTAAAATTTACTTTGGGGAACTTTGAACCCTCCCTACCATTAACTGCCATTTTATCCAGCTTTTTCTTAGTGGCATCTATTCGAAGTGGTCTGTATGCTGCAATCAAAAATGCATACTTGAAACACTGCAGCCTCGTATCGAAACAGATTCGTTGTATCCCCCTCGTTATAATTTTCCCACTTACTTTGAATACTATTAGCCCAATTTAGAAAAACCTCCCCATAATTTGATAAATGCGGGTGAATTGCCAACATCTCTGTGTGCAAGTATTTCGAATACATCTCACCCGCACTTTCATTTAAAAAAAATATTTTTAGTGCTATTGATGCTTTTAAACTGACCCCCACTCCCCACACCCTCATTTGTTGTTGAAGAATGGCTCGAATCTTATCAGTATATGAATGTGTAATGACCGAGGGATCTGTTATTATATCCCCCGACACTAGAGAGTTGAAGGGGTCACCGAATTTGGCGCTGTAGACCAATGTGTGGTGCAAGGCAGAGTTGGACAGAAAAAAATCTGGAAGAGGGGATACTGTTGCTGTTGTTGTTGTATTACTACTAGTACTACCTATATCATTAAGTGGAATGGTGGAGGGTGACAGTGAATTGTCAATAACACCACCACCACTCCCAGTCTGTTCAATAACATTGGTTGGATATGGCATGAGGCAGTCCCCTAGTACATATTCCAAGGTGTTTGGGGACAATTGCTCGAGCCAGCCTGTATTGTCCTGTGATGGAATTTCGTTATGAGGACCCGGTTCAGATGCACTAGTAACATCACCTAAATGCTCACGCATAAAACTATCTGCCCACCCCGGGTCCTCAAGCATGTCAATATCACAGGTTAAGTCGTCTAGGCTAGCCATTTCCCCAAAAACATCATTGAGGAAACCCCTATGCCACTCCATATTCTCTAGAACTAGTGTAGGATCATCACTGAACTCCGTTGGTGGTGAAAGAATTGGTCCTGTAAATTCACTTGTTTCATCACTCAATGGTGGCGGTGGTGCTATATCATTAATCTGTAGAAAAAAAGTTTCATTTTTATGTAAAATAACCATTATTTTTATAAAATTAATAAACTATGTCAATTTTTCATAGTCATTGTCCCACCACCACCTGAACAATTAAAAGAAGAAGAAAAAAAAAGTTACATTGCCATATGTCTTTAGAACTTTTTTTTTCTCCATCCATATCAACAATTAAAGTGCAATTAAAATGCTGGATGGTCCTTTTTAGAGCCCCCCGGGGAGGATCCCTTGGGAACCGGGAGCTTCCTTCGGGGTAGGAGGATCGAAGCCCTTTCGAGTTGGGATATCGGACTTCACAACACTGTTCAAATAGAACAGCCTCAATTCTTTCTCGAAAACATCTTTTAAAATGTCCCTAACTGTTTCCTCGAAATAATTGCTTGAAATGGCCAAAAATGGGTTCGCCCAAATAATGTTTCTTGACATCACTGTGATGACATATTTGGAAATTATTAAAAAACCTTTTTTCCTGTGTTAATTGCTTATCGAAGATAGACATCCTGTTATTTAAAGCCCACTTTGTAAGGAGCACTTAAAATTCAAGTTATACCTGTCGGGCGGATTAAAAATTCAGGTGTACTGATGGGACATTTTGATAAGAGCCGGATACGTGCAAAAGCTTAGTGCAAAAACATATACCAGTTTAAGAATGGTTGTCAACTGTGAAATAGTGAATTGTTTTTTTATATATAGTTAGTTTGTTTAAGGAAATGTTGGATTATTGCATTAGAAAACATCTTGCTTAGAAGAGAAATTAGAGGTAAGGTTTTATAGAAATGCATGATAAGCTACTTCAGTGCTATAACCATTCCTTTATATACTGCTAATTTGGTTAATGAAAGAAAATGAAATAGGATTATTGTAGAATAGTTTAGAAACAAATTTAAGTTTTACTCATCAAAAGTTATGCGCTTGAGAAAATTTACCTTATTTTTGAAAATAGGGAAAGAAAAAAAAATTATATATATATACTTACAAATTCTGACTGGGCTTCTACACCTGAGGTCCCTGACAAAACATGAAGGGGGTCAACCTCACGATCTTGAGTAGGCTGGGCTGAGGCATCATGAGAAGCAGCCCACTCTCTTTTCAATTTCCTCCCAGCTTGCGTAGAGGTTTGCGCAGAGGTAACACTGGCGTGGGAGGGCCCTGGCATTAAAAGTTGTGTGGCCATTGGCTGGTCCAGACCATGTGTAATTGAACCAGCATATTTGATGATAGAAGGCCTCGCGCCTTGCATCAATGTAGCTTCGTTCCATCTTGGTTTCTTTTCCGAAGGGGGGTAATTGCAAGAATCCTCTTCCTTAAAAAGAAGACAAAATTTAGCATGAAAAAAAAACAATCCCCTTTTTCCATTTTGTTAGATAAATGCTTAAGAGGTCAAATTTTGCCCTCCTCTTGTTTAAAGGCAAAAGTTTATTGCTCATTAAGGCGTGATGTGCATAATGGCTTAAAGGTGCTCCTATTATTAATTTCTTTACCTTCCTTCTTCTTACTGCTAAATATTACCGAAAATTTTATTTTCTTCATCGGTTTATTTTTGTAGAGGCTTGTTTTAAAACCCTTTATTATACTTGAGTTGTTTTTTCCTGTGAGGTCTTTTTAACCCAATGTATATCCAAACCTGGATATTATTTCTATATTGTTAAGGTCAAGAGATAATTGGCCTATTATAGCTATAGCCGTTTTATATATAGCCCGTTGCAGCCATTATGAGAGAAGCCAAGAGTAACTTGTAAATTATACACTATTTAATTATACCATAGACATGAAGTGTATATTCTTCGATTAATTCCACTTTGATTTATATATATATACTTGATGCATCTCGGTTAGTTTCAGTTAAAATTTATATGTGCCTCAATGAATTTACGATATTTTGGACTTTCAAAAGACTATTTTGCGACACTATAAACTTTTCGTTAATAACGTACTGCTAATTATGATATTATGAATAACATATGATGAAGCAGGCTTTGGCCAAATCAAGCGCTGTACCTTTTGTTTGTTCAGGTTTCGAAGAGTTAAATATTCTGTATAATTAAACCCGGTAAGAAGTAGCGATCTTTCGACTGCTAGTCCGCTCGTCATAAAGAGCCTACCTATTCGCGACTAGCCAATCAGGAGAATCTTCCCTCTGGCTGTAATGCTTCCAAATGCTTGAGTATCCGGTTGTTAATTTCCGTCTCTTTGATGCAAATTATTCTTTTGTAGGGAAATTAAGTGAAAGTTCAAAAAACAGACATTTTCGTTCGCACAAGTTTCATTATCATTCTTGATTGTTTAAAAATTGTTACCAAAGCTACAGTTTAGCTCTCCAGTCACGAGACAAGAAGGGGTATATTTGCTAGAACTCTTGTTTTGGAAATTTTCATAAACAGGGGTGTTTTCCTCTTCTTACCCATGGCGAAGTTATTTATTTATTCTCGCGGCTGTCAATATGGGGCTTGCAATTCGTTTAAGTTGGTTCACCTATTATTGGTTCCTGATGTGCGCTTTGGATTAAGAAATTTATATGTGTGCTTTTCATTTGCTTTTAGGATATTCAAATTGATAATTTCTGCATTATGGCTTATCTTTCTCTAGCTTTTGACTCACTTTACGGGTTTATTTTTACAGGTTAAAATTTATCTCGCGTCTGTTTTTTTTTTTTCAAGGTTGAGTTCACGGGCCAAAACATGTGGCTTAGATACCACAAATTTCAATGTATTTTAAGCCGTGGGTTTTATTTGTTTTTTCTATGCGTTAATTATTTTGTGAATAAGAACGTGTGGCGCTTCTGTCTGCATGTCTTTATAACACTATTAATTATTCAATGATATTTCCTTTTGTTATTTGGTGTTAATTGTTACTGCTCTGTCCTAAAGTCTGGGGAGCTTTTGCCCTCTTATTTATTTGGTTTAGGTTTACAATGACTTGAAGGTAGTTCCTTTTATGGTTGTTTTTATATCACTTTATGACTCTAATATGTTTCAAAATGGAGGGCTCGGTCAAGTTCACCTGTTTTGTGTATGTTTAATTTATATTTTACCCCTAGGTACGCGTTTTTACTATACTAGCGCTTGTTTGTGGTTCTTTGTCAGGGGCTAACCCCCCTGAAATTTGAATCTATTAGTAAAACTTTTTTTTATTTTTTTTGGGGAAATAAAAGAATGAAAAGTGTACTAACATTGAAAATTGACGAATCCATTGTTTTCAAAGTTAATAATATGTAGTGTACTATAAACAATGTGTTAAAACATAATGAAAATTGGAATGCAGTGTATGAACATTTTATAGGGTTTTTGCTTGAGTACATTATACCTTGCCAAGTTTTTTAAAAAACCAACTAATCAAGTTACCATATGGACTAACCGCCGCTCTCTCTAACCGATTGACCCCAAAAAAATGAGTGTCACATTAGAAAACCCGTCTGGTAGGGCAAGTACCGTTCATAGTAATAGGCGACTGACCCTGGCAAGCCAATGTACCGGTTAAACTACACGCATATCCATGCCTCAGGCTTGTGTAAGTACATGTATATTTTCAATCTTATACACCCTTACTACTACTGTTTACTTACGACTCGTTGCCATGAATTGTTAGACTAATCCTGCTCGTAATTTGTTTCAAATATTGCTGTTCGGTTTCCGTTAGTGTAACTTTATAACAATGGCAGCAAGGGTGTATGCAAGACTTTTTTTTGTGGGGGGGGGTACAAAAAAAATTAGAAAATCATCAAAGGTTTGTTAATATGCATTTTTATTACTTTTCCACGAGTCAGACAAAAATTTCTGGGGGGGGGGCTCTTATCCGATAAACACCCCTCTCTTTGGATACTGCCTTGACTGATAAAATTAAATTTGGAACTTGTTTCCATGTGTACATTACTCATTAAGTTAACTGTTAAGCACTAAATTTTATTAGCATAAGAAAAGTTGCAAAAATTTTCAAAAAAGATTTAAAAACCAACAAAAAGGGGTTGTAACTTGAGGGAAAAGATGCCATAAAATTTAACGTCTATGTTATATATCTCCCAGAATTTCCAACCTCGAAGCGGAGTTTTCAGCTAAAAAGTATTAAATCATGAATTTTTCTTAAAGAAGAGCTTTACAGGTACATGCTTATTCTTTATCTTGTACTTCATTGTAGTTTTCCAGTGAGGATAATGTCAAACCAGGGGTCACAGAAAATCGGGAGACGGCTTTTTTAAATGAAAATATGGTGTTCTGGTGCCCTTCTTTGGCAACAAGCAATTACATTAAAAAAAATCCATTTTCGGTCATTTTCTACCACAAAACTACCATTTTGGCTAGATGTGGACCATAATATCATCGAGTGAGAATTTTAACGTATCCTATAGTTTCAAACTATCAATTAAGCCTTATAAAAATCATCCTAGTTCCTAACGAAACGCTGCCATGCAGTCCCACTTTTCTTCCTTAAACATGCGAGCATTGTCTGGTTCTGGACTAGTATATATGGGGAGGCTAGATTCTTTTTAGAATAGAAAGAAAGAAGAAAAATAAGTCAGACTACCCATGGTAAGCAATTGTGCGATTATTTTTATACACTTCTATATTTTTTATAAAAAGCCCAATTCAAAAATTTTAACGACTATTTTTGCCAATTTTCCAATCGCAAGCAGAAGAGGGGAGGTTGCCAATTTTCCGAATAAGCAGGCAGAAGAGGGGAGGTTAATTGTTGCAAGAGCCGTCGTACCTGCGGGGAGTGGAGTCTCCCTTAAATTGCGGGGAATAGGTAGCGACGACCTATGCTTCCCTTGCTTATGGGTGCTCAACATGGCACAGACGTCTTTATACCTCAAACCAATCCTGAACTTTCTCCAGTCAAACAAAAAGTTGGATCTAACGTTGCTGTCGAAAATGACATGCGACTTCTTTGATTTAGCAGCATTACGCGACGCTAAACTCGATCTCCTTCAACTAGCATTCCTTTAAAGAGTAGCTTTAGCCACAAGATGCCGCACAAAAGACTCAGCAACATCAGAAATATTAGATTTGCTAGCTGAATGTGATAGGAATAATATCCCACTTCCAACTTTCGTCATCACTCACCTATCTCAAATTCCACAGGTCCCCAAGACCAACTTCTCTATCCTGCTAGGTGAAATTCGAGATCTGAAGAGCTCAGTGTCCGTGATAAAGCAGTATACGACGGGTGTTAAATTGACAACTTGCCCAGATGCTGGAGCTACAGCCCTAGCGAACCACAAGCCCTCAACTTGTACTGTAATTATAGAAGACGCTCCGTCAATGGATCCCCTGACTAGACTACAAATACTTAGCCAACTTCAGTCCAAAGATGGGATTCAGGAGATCAGGCAATTAAGAAACAATAAACTACAAGTTAAATTCAGCGATGTTGTAAAAGCTAAAGCTTTTTGTGTTGAAGCTCCTAGTGTCCTTTCGGCAAATTTGCCAAGTTGCAGCAGCATCAAATGCAAACTCAGGGAAGAAAAATCTTATGGCATAATAAGAGGACTTCCTATAGAAGTGGATGCTAGTGAAGTGGCCAAACATAATCCAGGCCTCGTCGAGGAAGCTTTCCGTTTTGGGCAAAGTAAAACAATCAGACTGACTTTCAAAAATAGACAGACCATGAGCTTTGTAATGTCTAATGGAATCAAGCATGGATACGACTTTTTCCGGGTAGATGATTACAGGGAGGCCCCTCGAAGCTGTTTCAAATGCCAGAGCTTCGATCATCTTATTGAAAACTGCAAAAACAGTCCAAGATGCGCAAGATGTTCCGGACCACACTCTAGTAACAAAGATACAACAGAGATCTCAAATGCACTTCTTGCAATGGACCTCATCTCTGCTTCAGCCTAAGATGCCCAAAATTGAGAGAGATTCTGGGAAACAAATATAATCAATGAATACGTCTCTTAAAGTTTTTAGTTTGAATATCAATGGCTGTCGCAACAAAGAAAAAGACATAGATGATCTCCTTCAAATTTATGACGTGCTATTTATCCAGGAGCATATGCTTTCTGGGACGAATATAAACTTCCTGAACAGATCCCGCTCGCACGATGTCTTTTTAGAGCCAGCGAGATTTACAGCAGGGCGTCCGTCAGGAGGCTTGGCAATATACGATAGGAAGGAACTTGGCTAAGCCAACAACTAGAAGCAGCAGTCTGTTGTGCGTCTCTGTTGAGGGAATTGAGTTTATCAACATATACATGCCTACTAATTACAACAATATTATCTCTCTGACAAAGTTCTCAAAAGCAACAGATGTCCTAAGACAACATTTGGAGTCTCTTTTGCTTCGTGGCTAATTGCCGGGGACCTTAACTGTGACCCATACAAGGACCATATTCTATCCTATATTTTTATGAATTGTCTCCCCACCACTTTTAGGATTTGGCCGAAGTCTTTGGATTTTGTGTACACCCATACTAGTGGTCATATCTCCAATATTGACCACGCACTTTCATGCACATCCATTTCTAGTCTTCCAGTTACAGTTTGCACTGATAATCCGATTAGTGACCATTCCGGACTTTCGTTTCAGATGCAGCCAACACAGAGAACTATTTACTCTTGTTCCAGAAAGTGGGTCTACAAGCGAATTTGGGAGAAATGCAATATTCTCCTTTACGTCGCAACAGTTGCTTCGGTCCTAAGTTGCATCAAAGTTCCTTTTCATCTACTTTGCTCTGGCCCTTCCAAAGTCTCAGTCATGGTTGATTTTAACTCTTATTACCATCAAGTAATCCATGCTCTGAAAGTTGCCAAAGCGAAAGAGGTTCCTACAAGACGAGCCAAAATTGGGACAGAAAAACCGATGTGGTCCGTATCCACTGAACTCCAGTCGGCAAAACGACATGCAAAAACCTGGCTAAAAATTTGGATTGCTTGTAGAATACCGCTATGCGGGACTGTATTCGAGCTGAAACGGAGCACAAAACGCAAATATAAAGCTGAAATGAAGAGGTACCGAATAATCGGGCAACAGCTCACTGGAGATAAAAATCGTGGCTAAGCCTAATCAGACCAGACAATCGTCCATCCAGTACTTCTCTGACACTACATGATTGGCACTCTTACTATACTTCGATGTATGGAGATGAGAATCTTATTATAACCAATCAATATGGAACGGAAGTTTCCAGCTGGCTTGCACGTTTCTCAGGGCAGCATTGCGTTGTTCCCATTTCCCTTGAGAAGACCAAGTTAGCTGTCAGAAAAGTACTTTCCAAAGCAAAGAATGGGATGGACAGCGATGGTCTTTCAATAAAACACCTCAAGCACTTACCTGAATGCTTCTATTTCCATCTTCAGCTTATCTTCCAGATGTGCATCTCCAGGGGTTTTGTTCCAAACTCTTTCCTGACAGGGGTCATTTCATCTGTCGCCAAAAAAGGAAAAGATCCAAACAAATGCAACTCTTATAGATCCATAACCGTCTCGTGCATCTTGAGCAAAGTGTTTGAAAATGTGATCTTCTCTGAGCTTGATACTGGACACTTTGTGGACAATCAGCTTGGATTCCAGAAAGGTTTCGGGTGTCCAGAGGCTCATCGCCTTCTTGCTAACGTACATATGGAATCGGAAGGAAAAATGGACTCGCCTCTGTATATGGACAGCCTTATATAGCGTCAATCACATGCAAGCAATGAATGCTCTACTGCACAATGGAGTAAGTTCGAGCATAGTGAGTACTCTGAAATTTTGGTGCAAAAATTCGACTGTGTTGGCCAAGTGGAAAGGCAAAATTTCAGGTCCTGTAAAAATCAGAAGAGGTGTAAGGCAAGGCAGCGTTCTAAGTCCTCTTATTTTCAAACATTCCATCTCCAAGATTCTGGGCCGTATCTCGCCCTCTCTCCTATTGCATGGCACTGACCTATCTTACTTGGCATACGCTGATGACGTCCTTCTGCTCAGTAGATCCAAAGCAGACTTACAAGAGAATCTGAATCGACTCTTAGGTGATTTTCAATCTATTGGGCTTTCTATCAATATTGATAAGTGCGAATTTTTGTCCTTTAATGCACCGCAAAGTGATTTTGTCACTCTCGGAAATCATGTTGTCCTTACAGTATCGGAGCTGAGATATCTTGGTATAACGATAGGGGAAACAATTTTTAAAACTAGACAAGCAATTGTTAAGCAAACAACTAAAGCCATTAAATGTGCTTATGCGTCTGTAGTGCCGAATCGCGGACGCTACTCCAGGAAATCTCTTGCCTCGATTTATTTTTCAGTCTGCTCACCACTTATAACCTACCTTGCCGGTGCATCCCACATGCTGTCAGTGAGAGACACTGAAAACTCCAATAAGTACTACTTTAAATTTGCAAAATTTTTACTGTACATACCCAAGAGTTATAGGGATTCTCGCCTTGAAAAATATGGTCTTAAGGAGCCATCCCAACAATGGTCTAGCATTCGAAATAATTCAGTGCTAAAAGTTAATTTAGATAGACGTCGTTTCTCACCTGCATTTACTTGAGTGTCGTGAATTACACTGAGTGTTGTATCTTTATCTTTCTGAAGCTGGTTTCTTTTTCTTTTCTTTTTTCTTTTTGTAGTGCTCCACTATAATCTATTTTTGTAGATGGTGGGTGAATAAATGTTATTATTATTATTATTATGTTATGCAGCTATGTTTTATGTCTATATTATATTATGGATGATGTTTTATGTTTTGGGAACATGGATTGGATTCTTTAAATTTGTTTCTTGACCATTTAAACAGGTTTGACAAAAATATAAAATTTACACTAGAGCTGGAAAAACAAGAAAGGCTACCCTTTTTAGATATTTTATTAATAAAAAGGGATAATGGTTTACTTTTTTCAATTTATAGAAAATCAACTCCTAATGGCAGGTATTTAAATTGTCGTTCATCTCACCCAGTTTCAGTAAAAAGGGGAAGAGTCATGTCATTGGTTGATAGAGTTTTTAAAATTTGTTCCCCGGAGTATATTGATAGCGAACCACTGTATTTGAGGGATATTTTATTTTGCAACGGGTATCCTGTAAAATTTGTAAATGAAATAATAAAGAAAAGGCAGATTAAGCATGAAAAATGTAATAAAAATGAAGGTTCTCAGCTTTTGGACCCTACAATTTCCAATGGATACGTCTCATTACCTTACATACCAACTCTTGGGGAGAAAATTAAACGGACTTTATTCCACGTTGATATATTTAATATATCAACTTGTTTTGAATCAATCAGACCATTGAGTAACTTTCTAAATTCTGGAAAAGATATAATACGTAACAGTTTGGCAAGTGGAGTGTAGAGCATTCCCTGCTCTTGCGGAAAATTTTACATCGGTCGAACACACCAGCAATTTGTGGAACGTATTATTGAGCACAGGAACGCAATAGATGATGCTCTTTAAAATTTACAAAACCTCCAGAAAGTTTCACTTCAGCTTTAGCAGAACATATATTTCTTTTAATTTGGACAATTTTGTGCAGTTCGAGGAGGCAACAGCCATTTCCAATGATACAGGTTTCACTCAATTGGTTCTTGAAGCATTAGAAATAAAAAGAAGCATATTTTTGTAGGTTTATCAATTAATAGAGATACTGGTAATATAAATTTTGATCCTATTCATGATATTATTTTAAAAAAATGAACCCATATTCAAAAATAAAAATAAAGCATTGCAAAATGCCCCTGGGATTAATTCAAGTAACAACCCTAAGTGAATAGCAGCATCAAAAGCTTTGCATAAAATTATGTCGCAATAATGTGTTCCTAGTTCATTTGTTATTTAAAAATTTTTAATCCAGTTAATTTTGTGGTTTGATGAAGGTAGTTTCAAATTGTAAATGTTAAGTAATTGTATGTTATATATTTTAGGTTATTCTATTTTAGTCTTATTTATATTTTTTAGTTTTTTTTTCTACGCTGAAGATGCCTTGTTAGATACGGGCGAAATTTTCTTTTGATTTTTATTGTTTTTCTTCGTTTTCATTTACTGGCCATAAACCCGTTTCTCGTCTTCATATTCATTTCTTTGTATTTTTTGGCTTAATTTAATGGTCTTTTTCAGTCTAGATTAAAAAAAGAAGGAATTTGAAATAAAAAATAAATTGTTCTAACAAGAGTAGAGAGTAGTGTTAAATTAGGAGCAAGCAGAAACTATTTCGGAGTGTTGTTACCCCCCTCTAAAACCCTGGGGTGGCTTTTGAAATGTTATTTTTGTTTTTATGAAGGCATCACACATTCGACAGTATTTTATTTAAATGTTCAAAAATAAACTTAACTAGTTATTTTTCCTTAAAGTGACATCTAATGTGCTGTAAAATGAAATTGGCATTTTAGATGTTCGACCGGAAATTTTTCGGATAATGAAGGGGGATATGGGTGCTAATGTTCCTGTTTATCCGTATCATTTCTGTTTGTTTCATGATCTGATGTCATTTTTTAATTTTATTTTAAAAAACTTGATCTAATTTTTTTTTGAATTGAATCCATTACTCACAGCTAGTATATAATTTGATGTATAAAAGTAAACGTACAGTCCGTTCTTAAAAAAAATGACTTTGTTTTCTTTCAATTTTCTTTTTTTTGTGTATATTCTAGAAAACGCTGTGGTAGTAGTAGTATCGATATACACAGTCCTAATTGAACATGGAATTACACAAGGAATTGCAAGTGGTCCAACATGTTTTGAGAGTATGGTCATGGTTGTATAAGATAATCAGACTGGTTTTTTGTTATTGTTTGTTTGTTTTTTTTTAAATCGAAAACAAGAGATTGTCAAATTGCGTATTTAGGAATGGTTTTGTTGAGAAAGCTGTCTATCACCCATGTGTTATCTACAAATCCATATCTTTGAAGGCTGTGCTATCAAGAGCGGTTTCTGATTTGTTTTGGACAATTGCCTTTAGCCAACAATAGTTTGATATGAATGTGTCGGTAGATAGGATTTGCGAATTTGATCCTATTAAGGTGGAGAAAAAAAGGGTTTAGCATTTGCAAATACTTCGATGTGTACTGTATAATACACAAGTGGTGTTTGAACAGTGTTGTCAATTTAAAATAGAGTTTAACGTTATAGACTACTAAAAATTTGATGTAGATGGCAAGAAAAGAATTTTAATAACGGATAGCTTTACTTCTTCGATGTGTTCTGTATAGTACACAAGTGGTGGAGTGATGGGAGCGGGGATGTCTTAGAGTACTTATAGTGTGATAGTGGAGGGGGGAGTTGCTAGCGAAAAAACCCGTATTATGATTTGGGATGTGTAGTTTGCTATTTGGACTTTTCAGAGCTAGGATTCTTAGTCTCTCATAGGTGTTTGTTGTCTGAAACTTATGATTTGGGGTGTCTAATTTGCTATTTCCGACTTTTCATAGCCATATTTCTTAGTATTTCGTAGGTGTGTGTTGTCTGAAAGTTATGATTTGGGATATGTAAATTACTATTTCTGGCTTTTCTGAGCTAGATTTCTTAGTCTTTCGTTGGTGTGTGATGTCTGAAACCTATGATTGGGATGTGTGGGTTGCTATTTTTGACTTTTCTGAGCTGGATTTCTTAGCCTTTCATAGGTTTGTGTTGTCTGAAACCTATGATTTGGGATGGGTGGTTTGCTATTTTTGACTTTTCTGAGCTAGATTTCTTAGCCTTTCATAGGTGTGTGTTGTCAGAAAATTATGATTTGGGATGTGTAGTTTGCTTTTTGGAATTTTCAGAGCTAGGATTCATAGTCCCTCATAGGTGTTTGTTGTCTGAAACCTATAGTTTGGGATGAGTAGTTTGCTATTTCAGGCTTTTCTGAGCTAAGGTTTCTTAGTATTTCGTAGGTGTGTGTTGTCTGAAACTTATGATTTGGGGTGTGTAATTTGCTATTTCCGACTTTTCATAGCCAGATTTCTTAGTATTTCGTAGGTGTGTGTTGTCTGAAACTTATGATTTGGGATGGTTAATTTGCTATTTCCGGCTTTTATTAGCTAGGTTTCTTAGTCTTTCGTAGGTATGTATTGTCTGAAACCTATAAAAATAAACTATTGCCGTAAAATCTGAGCTAATAAGGGTTTTTGACCGCAAACTCTAGTTTTGTGTAAGAAAACTATGGAAAATATATTTCGTTGACTCATAGGTGAAACTTAAGCCCAGTTATGGATCGAAAAATAAACTATTTCTATAAAATCTGAGCTAATAAGGGTTTTTGACCGTAAACTCTAGTTTTTTGTAAGAAAATTATGGAAAATACAATTCTCTGGTTCAAATGTGAAACTTAAGTCCAGTTATGGATCGAAAAATAAACTATTTCTGTAAAATCTGAGCTAATAAGGGTTTTTTGACCGTAAACGCTAGTTTTTGTAGGAACATTATGGAAAATACAATTCTCTGGTTCAAATGTGAAACTTAAACTCTAGTTTCTTGTAAGAAAATTATGGCAAATACAATTATCTAGTTCAAATATGAAACTTAAGTCCAGTTTTGGATACTCATAATGATGAGGACTGATAGTTCTAATTCAATATTTTCTTCATAAAAACAAACTATTTTTTTTAAACCTCGAAATTATTCAACTTTATTTATTTTTTGTTTTTTGTACGTATCTTAAAATGACAAAATATGCTTACGGCTCTAACAATTGTACTCTATGATTGGTCAGAGACACGATGTGGCTTTCCCACTGGTATTCTATGTCTGGTTATCGACACTACCTAGTCTATTGCATGTATTAAATCAGTATTTTTTACGCAGTGGAACGATAAACACATAAGTCAAATCTTTTAAAAAAAAGTGAAGATGGAGCATTTTAATAAAGTGTGTTCACATAACAAGGTTATTGTAGCATTGAATGCCGACAAGGAGAAGTATTTAAACTATGAAACAAGTACAAGTGGTAGCATATTGGAAATGTATGCATGCATTGTCATGACAGTAAGGAATTAAATTTCTTTGGAATAGCGAAAAAATTCAACTCTTATGTTGGTGGTTATGCGAGATTGAGATCTCCAGAGATGATTGCACTCAAAGAGAATGCCAACATAAAAATAATCGTTGATGATAGAGGACAACTCCTTGCTACTCTTGCAGGTAGCACATTACCTACTAATACATCCAATCGTCACCTGTCGGGTATTAGCATTCAACGGAAGATCAATAAAAGAAAGGCCTACTCTGCTACTAATATCGTAAACCATATCTTGTCTACGTGCCGAAACTGTTACCTGTGTAAAAATAATGTGATAATAGACAGTGAAATTGCCAGAAAAATAAAAAGGGCATTGTCAGAAAATATCACTATGGAATATAAAGATGAATCGATGAAAAACAAAGCACCAGCAAACGTTACTGCCATTGATCAAACAGTCAATGAACCAAATAATACCAAAGACGAAAAGCATATTGAGCCTGTTGATGAGACACCAGTAAAAATTGTGTATGACTCAAAATGGAATAATGATTATTCTACTGATTACGAACTAAGAGAAGACAATAGCTATAATATCAAGAGAGAACATGGTGAACTATTTTATGGAAACAGATTCAAAATGTCCAAAGTTAATCATTGATATTAATAATGTATCATAATATATTTTTTGTATTAATATTCTACATAGCATTATTTCATTAAAAATATACTATGCATTACATTGTTATGTGTTCATTATTTTTAGAGTAAGCTAGCATATCAAACGTTTAGAATGTCTAATAAAACGTCGGAGATGTAAGAAAAGGAATTTGCATACATCTATTGTCAAACACATGGTAACATTGACAAAATCTTCGTATCAGAATGAATAAATTATTTATCAACAACCGTTGTCGGATATGTCATTATGAAAAAATTGTAAGTAAGTAAGTAACAAACTCTTTCTTGAATTCACCTCTTGGATACACAATACAGAAATTTAATTAAGGAAATTATGAAAAAAAATTGTAAGTAAGTAACAAACTCTTTCTTGAAGTCACCTCTTGGATACACAATGCAGAAATTTCATTTAAGAAATTATCAAAAAATTGTAAGTAAGTAGCAAATTCTTTCTTGAATTCGCCTCCTCGATAAATAAAAAAGACATTTCATTCAAGAAATTATGACAAAATTCTAAGTAAGTAACAAACTCTTTCTTGAAGTCACCTCTTGGATACACAATGCAGAAACTTCATTTAAGAAACTATGAAAAAATTGTAAGTAAGTAAGTAACAAATTCTTTCTTGAAGTCACCTCTTGGATACACAATACAGAAATTTCATTAAAGAAATTATGAAAAAATTGTAAGTAAGTAGCAAATTCTTTCTTGAATTCGCCTGCTGGATAAACAAAAAGACATTTCGTTCAAGAAATTATGACAAAATTCTAAGTAAGTAACAAACTCTTTATTGTTTTCACGTCTTAGATACACGGTGTAGAAATTTCATTCAAGAAATTATGAAAAAATTCTCAGTAAGTAACAATTTCTTTCTTGAAGTCCCCTCTTGGATACACAATACGGAAATTTCATTCAAGAAATCATGAAAATATTTGTAAGTAAGTAACAAACTCTTTATTGATTTCACCTCTTGGATACACAATACAGATACTTCATTCAAGAAATTATGAAAAAATCGCAAGTAAGTAACAAACTCTTTATTGTTTTCACCTCTTGGATATACAATACGGAAATTTCATTCAATAAATTATGAAAAATTGTAAGCAAGTAACAAACTCTTTCCTGAAGTCACCTCTTGGATACACAATGCAGAAACTTCATTTAAGAAACTATGAAAAAATTGTAAGTAAGTAAGTAACAAATTCTTTCTTGAATTCGCCTCTTGGATAAACAAAAAAGTCATTTCATTCAAGAAATTATGACAAAATTCTAAGTAAGTAACAAACCCTTTCTTGAATTCGCCATTGGGTTGCACAATACAGAAATTTAATTCAGGAAATTATGAAAAACATTGCAAACAAACTCTTTCTTGAACTCGCTTCCTGGACAGACAATACTGCAGTTTCACTCAAGAAATTATGAAAAAATTGTAAGTAAGTAGCAAACTGTTTCTTGAATTCTCCTCCTGGATGCACAAATCAGATATTTCATTCAAGAAATTATAAAAAAATTGTAAGTAAGTAACAAACTCTTTCTTGAATACACCTCTTGGGTACACAATACGGAAATTTCATTCAAGAAACGTGAGCGCACGTAACCTCGTCTAAATTAACCTTAAAAAATGAAATAAAGCTATGTCGACTTTGCATGTCTCTCTCACTATGTATGCACCGTCGCGGTGTGTAACCAATCACCAATCAAGCTATCGTATATTGAGCAACCTCCGCTGTCTCTGATTGGCCCCTAAAAAATGGAAGTTGTCTAAAAAACCAGTCTGGTTGAAAACGTGGAGTTGGGAAACAAACTTGTGTGGGGAATCCCCGTTCGTACTGCTCACTTTTTTGCAATGTGTAGGAACCAGTGGGGAATCCCCGCTCGTTTGGAAAGGTACCAAGGAAAGGCATGCAAATAGCATGTTGTTTCAAAACGTATTTGATCACGTGTAGAGGTCCCATAGAATGAAATTTCTGTATTGTGCATGCAAACGGTGAATTCAAGAATGAGTTTGTTACTTACATAGAATTTTGTCATAATTTCTTGAATGTAATGTTTTTTTTTTGTATCCAAGAGGTGAAATCAATAAAGAGATTGTTACTTACTTTCCATTTTTTTAATAATTTCTTGAATGAAATTTCCGTATTGCGTATCCAAGAGGGGACTTCAAGAAAGAGATTGTTACTTACCTGGAATTTTCTCATAATTTCTTGAATGAAATTTCCGTATCGTATTGCGTATCCAAGAGGGGACTTCAAGAACGAGATTGTTACTTACTTAGAATTTTCTCATAATTTCTTGAATGAAATTTCCGTGTTGTGTATCCAAGAGGTGTATTCAAGAAAGAGTTTGTTACTTACTTACAATTTTTTTTATAATTTCTTGAATGAAATATCTGTATTGTGCATCCAGGAGGAGAATTCAAGAAACAGTTTGCTACTTACTTACAATTTTTTTCATAATTTCTGGAGTGAAATTGCAGTATTGTCTGTCCAGGAAGCGAGTTCGAGAAAGAGTTTGTTTGCAATGTTTTTCATAATTTCCTGAATTAAATTTCTGTATTTTGCATCCCAATGGCGAATTCAAGAAAGGGTTTGTTACTTACTTAGAATTTTGTCATAATTTCTTGAATGAAATCACTTTTTTGTTTATCCAAGAGGCGAATTCAAGAAAGAATTTGTTACTTACTTGCTTACAATTTTTTCATAGTTTCTTAAATGAAGTTTCTGCATTGTGTATCCAAGAGGTGACTTCAGGAAAGAGTTTGTTACTTGCTTACAATTTTTTCATAATTTATTGAATGAAATTTCCGTATTGTATATCCAAGAGGAGAAAACAATAAAGAGTTTGTTACTTACTTGCGAATTTTTCATAATTTCTTGAATGAAGTATCTGTATTGTGTATCCAAGAGGTGAAATCAATAAAGAGTTTGTTACTTACTTACAAATATTTTCATAATTTCTTGAATGAAATTTCCGTATTGTGTATCCAAGAGGGGACTTCAAGAAAGAAATTGTTACTTACTGAGAATTTTTTCATAATGTCTTGAATGAAATTTCTACACCGTGTATCTAAGACGTGAAAACAATAAAGAGTTTGTTACTTACTTAGAATTTTGTCATAATTTCTTGAACGAAATGTCTTTTTGTTTATCCAGCTGGCGAATTCAAGAAATAATTTGCTACTTACTTACAATTTTTTCATAATTTCTTTAATGAAATTTCTGTATTGTGTATCCAAGAGGTGACTTCAAGAAAGAATTTGTTACTTACTTACAATTTTTTCATAGTTTCTTAAATGAAGTTTCTGCATTGTGTATCCAAGAGGTGACTTCAAGAAAGAGTTTGTTACTTACTTAGAATTTTGTCATAATTTCTTGAATGAAGTGTCTTTTTTATTTATCCAGGAGGCGAATTCAAGAAAGAATTTGCTACTTACTTACAATTTTTTGATAATTTCTTAAATGAAATTTCTGCATTGTGTATCCAAGAGGTGACTTCAAGAAAGAGTTTGTTACTTACTTACAATTTTTTTCATAATTTCCTTAATTAAATTTCTGTATTGTGTATCCAAGAGGTGAATTCAAGAAAGAGTTTCTTACTTACTTACTTACAATTTTTTCATAATGACATATCCAACAACGGATGTTGATAAATAATTTATTCATTCTGATACGAAGATTTTGTCAATGTTATCCCATGTGTTTGACAATAGATGTATGCAAATTCCTTTTCTTACATCTCCGACGTTTTATTAGACATTCTAAACGTTTGATATGCTAGCTTACTCTAAAAATAATGAACACATAACAATGTAATGCATAGTATATTTTTAATGAAATAATGCTATGTAGAATATTAATACAAAAAATATATTATGATACATTATGAATATCAATGATTAACTTTGGGCATTTTGAATCTGTTCCATAAACTAGTTCACCATGTTCTCTCTTGATATTATAGCTATTGTCTTCTCTTAGTTCGTAATCAGTAGAATAATCATTATTCCATTTTGAGTCATACACAATTTTTACTGGTGTCTTCATCAACAGGCTCAATATGCTTTTCGTCTTTGGTATTATTTGGTCCATTGACTGTTTGATCAATGGCAGTAACGTTTGCTGGTGCTTTGTTTTTCATCGATTCATCTTTATATTCCATAGTGATATTTTCTGACAATGCCCTTTTTATTTTTCTGGCAATTTCACTGTCTATTATCACATTATTTTTACACAGGTAACAGTTTCGGTACGTAGACAAGATATGGTTTACGATATTAGTAGCAGAGTAGGCCTTTGTTAGAGCCGTAAGCATGTTTTGTCATTTTAAGATACGTACAAAAAACAAAAAATAAAAAATAAATAAAGTTGAATAATTTGAGGTTTAAAAAAAATTGTTTGTTTTTATGAAAAAAATATTGAATTAGAACTATCAGTCCTCATCATTATGAGTATCCAAAACTGGACTTAAGTTTCACATTTGAACTAGAGAATTGTATTTGCCATAATTTTCTTACAAGAAACTAGAGTTTAAGTTTCACATTTGAACCAGAGAATTGTATTTTCCATAATTTCCCTACAAAAACTAGAGTTTACGGTCAAAAAACCCTTATTAGCTCAGATTTTACAGAAATAGTTTATTTTTCGATCCATAACTGGACTTAAGTTTCACATTTGAACCAGTGAATTGTATTTTCCATAATTTTCTTACAAAAAAAACTAGAGTTTACGGTCAAAAACCCCTATTAACTCAGATTTTACAGAAATAGTTTATTTTTCGATTCATAACTGGACTTAAGTTTCACATTTAAACCAGAGAATTGTATTTTCCATAATTTTCATACAAAAAGCTAGAGTTTACGGTCAAAAACCCTTATTAGCTCAGATTTTATAGAAATAGTTTATTTTTCGATCCATAACTGGGCTTAAGTTTCACCTATGAGTCAACGAAATGTATTTTCCATAATTTTCTTACACAAAACTAGAGTTTGCGGTCAAAAACCCTTATTAGCTCAGATTTTACGGCAATAGTTTATTTTTATAGGTTTCAGACAATACATACCTACGAAACACTAAGAAACCTAGCTAATAAAAGCCGGAAATAGCAAATTAACCATCCCAAATCATAAGTTTCAGACAACACACACCTACGAAATACTAAGAAATCTGGTTATGAAAAGTCGGAAATAGCAAACTAAACACCCCAAATCATAATTTTCTGACAACACACACCTATGAAAGGTTAAGAAATCTAGCTCAGAAAGGTCAAAAATAAAAACCAGCCATCCCAAATCATAGGTTTCAGACAACACACACCTATGAAAGGCTAAGAAATCCAGCTCAGAAAAGTCAAAAATAGCAACCCACACATCCCAAATCATAGGTTTCAAACAACACACACCAACGAAAGACTAGGAAATCTAGCTTAGAAAAGCCCGAAATAGTAATTTACATATTCCAAATCATAAGTTTCAGACAACACACACCTACGAAATACTAAGAAATCTGGCTATGAAAAGTCGAAATAGCAAATTACACACCCCAAATCATAAGTTTCAGACAACACACACCTACGAAATACTAAGAAACCTTAGCTCAGAAAAGCCTGAAATAGCAAACTACTCATCCTAAACTATAGGTTTCAGACAACAAACACCTATGAGGGACTACGAATCCTAGCTTTGAAAATTCCAAAAAAGCAAACTACACATCCCAAATCATAATTTTCTGACAACACACACCTATGAAAGGCTAAGAAATCTAGCTCAGAAAATTCAAAAATAGCAAACCACCCATCCAAAATCATAGGTTTCAGACAACACACACCTATGAAAGGCTAAGAAATCCAGCTCAGAAAAGTCAAAAATAGCAACCCACACATCCCAAATCATAGGTTTCAGACAACACACACCAACGAAAGACTAAGAAATCTAGTTCAGAAAAGCCCTAAATAGTAATTTACATATCCCAAATCATAAGTTTCAGACAACACACACCTACGAAATACTAAGAAATCTGGCTATGAAAAGTCGAAAATAGCAAATTAGACACCTCAAATCATAAGTTTCAGACAACACACACCTATGAAATACTAAGAAACCTTAGCTCAGAAAAGTGAAAAATAGCAAACCACCCATCCCAAATCCTAGGTTTCAGACAACACACTCCTATGAAAGGCTAAGAAATCCAGCTCAGAAAAGTCAAAAATAGCAATCCACCCATCCCAAATCATAGGTTTCAGACAACACACACCAACGAAAGACTAGGAAATCTAGCTCAGAAAAGCCCGAAATAGTAATTTACATATCCCAAATCATAAGTTTCAGATAACACACACCTATGAAATACTAGGACACCTAGCTCATAAAAGCCTGAAATAGCAAACTACTCATCCCAAACTATAGGTTTCAGACAACAAACGCCTATGAGAGACTAAGAATCCTAGCTCTGAAAAGTCCAAATAGCAAACTACACACCCCAAATCATAATTTTCCGACAACACACACCTATGAAAGGGTAAGAAATCCAGCTCAGAAAAGTCAAAAATAGCAAATCACCCATCCCAAATCATAGGTTTCCGACAACACACACCTATGAAAGACTAAGAAACCTAGCTAATTAAAGCCTGAAATAGCAAACTACTCACCCCGAACTATAGGTTTTAAACAACAAACACCTATGAGAGACTAAGAATCCTAGCTCTGATAAGTCCAAATAGCAAACTACACTTCCCAAATCATAATACGGGTTTTTTCGCTAGCAACTCCTCCCCCTCCACTGTCACACTATAAGTACTCTAAGACATCCCCGCTCCCATCACTCCACCACTTGTGTACTATACAGAACACATCGAAGAAGTAAAGCTATCCGTTATTAAAATTCTTCTCTTGCCATCTACATCAAATTTTTAGTAGACTATAACGTTAAACTCTATTTTAAATTGACAACACTGTTCAAACACCACTTGTGTATTATACAGTACATATCGAAGTATTCCCAAATGCTAAACCCTTTTTTTTCTCCACCTTAATAGGATCAAATTCGCAAATCCTATCTACCGACACATTCATATCAAACTATTGCTGGCTAAAGGCAATTGTCCAAAACAAATCAGAAACCGCTCTTGATAGCACAGACTTCAAAGAAATGGAACTGTGGATAACACATGGGTGATAGACAGCTTTCCCTACAAAACCATTCCTAAATGCGCAATTGACAATCTCTAGTTTTCGATTTAAAAAAAAAACAAACAAACAATAACAAAAAACCAGTCTGATTATCTTATACAACCATGACCATACTCTCAAAACATGTTGGACCACTTGCAATTCCTTGCGTAATACCATGTGCAATTAGGACTGTGTATATCGATACTACTGGTAGTACAGCGCATGGATGCTTATTTGGCAATAGGTTTGTCGGGGTTCGATCCCCGCTGCCCGCATGGCTGGGCGATAGACTTGCCACCTTTCCCTGCAAAAAAGTATCAGCAACTGAAACTCAGATTCAACGCCACATGCGCAATCAATGGCCGTGAGTAGAGAGGGAGGTGCTACTCCGATCACGCACCCCTGCTGCCGCCTACAACTTTTTTACATAATTTATGCATGTATTATTGATCCACTAACGGGTCAATGATACCGAGGGGAAACTAGGTTTCTGAGAAATTGATTTACATAATCGAGGGGAATTATTGATTCGCGAAGGGGAATTAAGAAACAAACATGGCTTCTTTGTTGTTTGGCTAGTCTAACATGAGAAATTGATTTACATAATCGGCGGGGGAATGTATTGATTCACGAAGGGGGAATTAAGAAACAAACATGGCTTCTTTGATCTTTAGGCGAACCTAACCTGAGAAATTGATTTACATAATCGGTGGGGGAGAATGTATTGATTTACGAAAGGGGGAATTAAGAAACAAACATGGCTTCTTTGATCTTTAGGCGAACCTAACCTGAGAAATTGATTTACATAATCGCTAGGGGAATGTATTGATTCACGAAAGGGGGAATTAAGAAACATTATGGCTTCTTTAATCTTAGGTCTGAGGGATAAACGTTCTTTAGGTCAGAGAGAAAAATTAATATTCTATTTTTAAATAGGGCTTCATTGATCTTTAGTGTCAGGAATTAGACCTGACATCACTTGTTATCTTGGAATTATGCGGGAGTCTAAAGAGATAGAAATTCTATGTTTAAATACGGCTTCACTGAGCTTTAAGTCGGAGAGATAAATTGATATTCTAACGAAACCTTATTAGTTTAGCTAGGAACATTTATGAGATGAAGAGATTAACGTAGGAAAGGGTTTCCTAGAAATTTGAATTGTGTCAGCGCAGAGATGCCAAAAACAAAAGGAACACGCTGAAATTACGTTTAGGGATTATTTGGGCGAAACCGTTTTAGACAGGTTATGGAATTATTTCGGCGAAACAGTTAGAGACATTTTAAAAGATGATTTTAGAAGAGGTTTTGAGTGTGGTCGTTATACTACACAAGTTCCATTTGAACAGTGTTGTGAGGTCCCCTACCACAACCCCAAAGGGTTCCGATCCCCCCAACCCAACCCCGAAGGAACCCACCGGTCCTCAAAGGTTCTCCGGATTCCCAAAGGGCCCCCGGCGCCCCAAAGGCTCCTGAGCCACCATTTTAATACTTTTTTAAGGCTTTATTATATCGTTTCAGAACAAATTATTATTTTAGGGAATTGTTTCGGCGAAACAGCTAGAGACATTTTAAAAGATGATTTTTGAAGAGATTTTAGAAGAGGATTTGGGGGTGAAACTCTGAGGTCGTTATAATACACAAGTTCCATTTGAACAGTGTCGTTAGGTCCTCTACCCCAACCCCAAAGGGTTCCGATCCCCCCACCCCAACCCCGAAGGAAGCGCCCGGTCCTCAAAGGTCCCCTCAAGCTCCCAAAGGACCACCCGGCTCTCAAGGGTCCCACAGACCCTCAAAGGCTCTCCCCGAGCCCCGTCTTTCGTTGATGTGTATTGTCTGAAACTTATGATTTGGGATATGTAAATTACTATTTCGGGCTTTTCTAAGCTAGATTTCTTAGTCTTTCGTTGGTGTGTGTTGTCTGAAACCTATGATTTGGGATGGATGGATTGCAATTTTTGACTTTTCTGAGCTGGATTTCTTAGCCGTTCATAGGTGAGTGCTGTCAGAAAATTATGATTTGGGATGTGTAGTTTGCAAGTTGGACTTTTCAGAGCTATGATTCTTAGTCTCTCATAGGCGTTTGTTGTCTGAAACTTCTAGTTTGGGATGAATAGTTTGCTATTTCAGGCTTTTCTGAGCTAAGGTTTCCTAGTATTTCGTAGGTGAATGTTGTCTGAAACTTATGATTTGGGATATGTAAATTACTATTTCGGGCTTTTCTAAGCTAGATTTCTTAGTCTTTCGTTGGTGTGTGTTGTCTGAAACCTATGATTTGGGATAGGTGGGTTACTATTTTTGACTTTTCTGAGCTGGATTTCTTAGCCGTTCATAGGTGTGTGTTGTCTGAAACTTATGATTTGGGATGGTTAATTTGCTATTTTTGACTTTTCTGAGCTAGGTTTCTTAGCCTTTCATATGTGTGTGCTGTCAGAAAATTATGTTTTGGGATTTGTAGTTTGCATTTTGGACTTTTCAGAGCTAGGATTCTTAGTCCCTCATAGGTGTTTGTTGTCTGAAGCCTATAGTTTGGGATGAGTAGTTTGCTATTTCAGGCTTTTCATAGCCAGATTTCTTAGTATTCGTAGGTGTGTGTTGTCTGAAACCTATGATTTGGATTGTGTGGGTTGCTATTTTTTGACTTTTCATAGCCAGATTTCTTAGTCTTTCGTAGGTGTGTGTTGTCTGAAACCTATGATTTGGATTGTGTGGATTGCTATTTTTTGACTTTTCTGAGCTGGATTTCATAGCCTTTCGTAGGGATGTGTTGACTGAAACCTATGATTTGGGATGAGTGGTTTGCTTTTTGGACTTTTCAGAGCTGGATTTCTTAGCCGTTCATAGGTGAGTGTTGTCTGAAACCTATGATTTGGGATGGTTAATTTGCTATTTTTGACTTTTCTGAGCTAGGTTTCTTAGCCTTTCATAGGTGTGTGTTGTCAGAAAATTATGATTTGGGATGTTTAGTTTGCTATTTCAGGCTTTTCTGAGCTAAGGTTTCCTAGTATTTTGTAGGTGAATGTTGTCTGAAACCAATAGTTTGGGATGAGTAGTTTGCTATTTCAGGCTTTTATGAGCTAGGTTTCTTAGCCTTTCGTAGGTGTGTGTTGACTGAAACTTATGATTTGGGATATGTAATTTGCTATTTCCGACTTTTTATAACCAGATTTCTTAGTCTTTCGTAGGTGTGTGGTGTCTGAAACCTATGATTTGGGATGTGTGGGTTGCTATTTTTTGACTTTTCTGAGCTGGATTTCTTAGCCTTTTGTAGGCGTGTGTTGACTGAAACCTATGATTTGGGATGGTTAATTTGCTATTTTTGACTTTTCTGAGCTAGATTTCTTAGCCTTTCATAGGTGTGTGCTTTCAGAAAATTATGATTTGGGAGGTGTAGTTTGCTTTTTGGACTTTTCAGAGCTAGGATTCTTAGTCACTCATAGGTGTTTGTTGTCTGAAACTTCGAGTTTGGGATGAGTAGTTGGCTATTTCAGACTTTTCTGAGCTAAGGTTTCTTAGTATTTCGTAGGTGAATGTTGTCTGAAACTTATGATTTGGGATATGTAAATTACTATTTCGGGCTTTTCTGAGTTGGATTTCTTAGTCTTTCAGAGGTGTGTGGTGTCTGAAACCTATGATTTGGGATGAGTGGTTTGCTTTTTGGACTTTTCTGAGCTGGATTTCTGAGCCTTTCCTAGGTGTGTGTTGACTGAAACCTATGATTTGGGATGTGTAGTTTGCTATTTTGACTTTTCTGAGCTAGGTTTCTTAGCCTTTCATAGGTAAGTGTTGTCAGAAAATTATGATTTGGGATATGTAGTTTGCTATTTCAGGCTTTTCTGAGCTAAGGTTTCCTAGTATTTCGTAGGTGAATGTTGTCTGAAACCAATAGTTTGGGATGAGTAGTTTGCTATTTTTGACCTTTCTGAGCTAGGTTTCTTAGTCTGTCGTTGGTGTGTGTTGACTGAAACCTATGATTTGGGATATGTAGTTTGCTATTTTTGACTTTTCTGAGCTGGATTTATTAGCCTTTCATAGGTGTGTGTTGACTGAAACCTATGATTGGGATGAGTGGTTTGCTATTTTTGTCTTTTCTGAGCTAGATTTCTTAGCCTTTCATAGGTATGTGTTGTCAGAAAATTAAGATTTGGGATGTGTAGTTTGCTATTTGGACTTTTCAGAGCTATGATTCTTAGTCCATCTTAGGCGTTTGTTGTCTGAAACTTCTAGTTTGGGATGAGTAATTTGCTCTTTCAGGCTTTTCTGAGCTAAGGTTTCTTAGTCTTTCATAGGTGAATGTTGTCTGAAACCTATGATTTGGGAATATGTTAATTACTATTTCGGGCTTTTCTAAGCTAGATTTCTTAGTCTTTCGTTGGTGTGTGTTGTCTGAAACCTATGATTTGGGATGGATGGATTGCTACTTTTGACTTTTCCTGAGCTGGATTTCTTAGCCTTTCATAGGTGTTTGTTGTCTGAAACCTATAGTTTGGGATGAACAGTTTGCTATTTTTGACTTTTCTGAGCTAGGTTTCTTAGCCGTTCATAGGTGAGTGTTGTCTGAAACCTATGATTTGGGAATATGTAAATTACTATTTCGGGCTTTTCTGAGTTGGATTTCTTAGTCTTTCATAGGTATGTGTTGTCTGAAACCTATGATTTGGGATGTGTGGGTTGCTATTTTTTTACTTTTCCGAGCTGGATTTCTTAGCCGTTCATAGGTGAGTGCTGTCTGAAACTTATAATTTGGGATGGTTAATTTGCTGTTTCCGGCTTTTATTAGCTAGGTTTCTTAGCCTTCCATAGGTGTGTGTTGTCAGAAAATTATGATTTGGGATGTGTAGTTTGCTATTTGGACTTTTCAGAGCTAGGATTCTTAGTCCATCATAGGTGTTTGTTGTCTGAAACCAATAGTTTGGGATGAGTAGTTTGCTATTTCAGGCTTTTCGGAGCAAGATTTCTTAGCCTTTCATTGGTGTATGCTTTCAGAAAATTATGATTTGGGATATGTAAATTACTATTTCGGACTTTTCTGAGTTGGACACTTCTAAATTTTTCCGTAGAAGATAGGAAAAGTTATACTATGATTATGATTATTTTCCATGAAGATAAAATTTTCACTTTAATTCTAAATTTTCTTAAATTCAATTCTGACCTTTCTCAAAGAGATGAAAAAAATTAAAGTTCTGTTCCAAATATTTTCCCGGAAGAAGAAAAGTTCAACTTCGATTCTGAATTTTCTCAATGAAAATGAAATAAGTTATTGATCAAATCTATTTTCCCAAAATAATATAAAAATTTCCACTTCAGTTCAGATTTTTTTCTCAAAGAGATGAAGAAATTTAAAGTTCTGTTCCAAATTTTTCATAGAAGATAGGAAAAGTTATACTTTGAACGTGAATATTCGAGTTCTATTCTGAATTTTACCAAAGAACACAATTCAATTCTAATTTCCCCAATAAAAAATTTAAAGTTCAATTCTAAATTTTTCGGTGGAAGATAGAAAAAGTAATACCATACGTGTGAATATTTTCCGGAAGATAAAAAGTTCTAGTTCAATTTAAAATTTTCTCAACGAAGTGAAGAAGAATTCAAGTTCTCTTCTGAATTTTACCAAAGAACACAATTCAATTCTAATTTCACAGAGAAAATAAAAATCTTCCACTTAAGTTCCTTATTTCACAAAGACATAAAGAAATTTAAAGTTCCATTCTAAATTTTTCGGTGGAAGATAGAAAAAGTAATACCTAACTTGTGAAATATTTTCATGGAAGATAAAAAGTTCTAGTTCAATTTAAAATTTTCTCAACGAAGTGAAGGAAAGTTCAAGTTCTCTTCTGAATTTTCTCAATGAAAAAGAAATTAGTCATTGATCATTTCAATTTTTCCAAATAATATAAAAATTTTCCACTTTAGTTCAGATCTGACTCGAAGAGATGAAAAATTTAAAATACTGTTCCAAATTTTTCACTGAAGATAAAAAAGTTCAAGTTCTCTTCGGAATTTTACCAAAGAACACAATTCAATTCTAATTTCTCCAGAGAAAATAAAAATCTTCCACTTCAGTTCTTTATTTCACAAAGACATAAAGAAATTTAAAGTTCAATTCTAAATTTTTCGGTGGAAGATAGAAAAAGTAATACCATACGTGTGAATATTTTCCCGGAAGATAAAAAGTTCTAGTTCAATTTAAAATTTTCTCAAAGAAGTGAAGAAAAGTTCAAGTTCTCTTCTGAACTTTACCAAAGAACACACTTCAATTCTAATTTCTCCAGAGAAAACAAAAATCTTACACTTCAGTTCTTATTTCACAAAGACAAAAGAAATTTAAAGTTCAATTCTAATTTTTCGGTGGAAGATAGAAAAAGTAATACCATACTTGTGAATATTTTCACGGAAGATAAAAAGTTCTAGTTCAATTTAAAATTTTCTCAACGAAGTCAAGGAAAGTTCAAGTTCTCTCTGAACTTTACCAAAGAACACAATTCAATTCTAATTTCTCCAGAGAAACAAAAATCTTCCACTTCAGTTCTTTATTTCACAAAGACATAAAGAAATTTAAAGTTCAATTCTAAATTTTTCGGTGGGAGATAGAAAAATTAATACCATACTTGTGATTATTTTCACGGAAGATAAAAAGTTCTAGTTCAATTTAAAATTTTCTCAATGAAGTGAAGAAAAGTTCAAGTTCTCTACTGAATTTTACCAAAGAAGACAATTCAATTCTAATTTCTACAGAGAAAATAAAAATCTTCCACTTCAGTTCTTTATTTCACAAAGACATAAAGAAATTTAAAGTTCAATTCTAAATTTTTCGGTGGAAGATAGAAAAAGTAATACCATACTGTGAATATTTTCCCGGAAGATAAAAAGTTCTAGTTCAATTTAAAATTTCTCAACGAAGTGAAGAAAGTTCAAGTTCTCTCTGAACTTTACCAAAGAACACACTTCAATTCTAATTTCTCCAGAGAAAACAAAAATCTTACACTTCAGTTCTTTATTCACAAAGACATAAAGAAATTTAAAGTTCAATTCTAATTTTTCGGTGGAAGATAGAAAAAGTAATACCATACTTGTGAATATTTTCACGGAAGATAAAAAGTTCTAGTTCAATTTAAAATTTTCTCAACGAAGTCAAGGAAAGTTCAAGTTCTCTTCTGAACTTTACCAAAGAACACAATTCAATTCTAATTTCTCCAGAGAAAACAAAAATCTTCCACTTCAGTTCTTTATTTCACAAAGACATAAAGAAATTTAAAGTTCAATTCTAAATTTTTCGGTGGGAGATAGAAAAATTAATACCATACTTGTGATTATTTTCACGGAAGATAAAAAGTTCTAGTTCAATTTAAAATTTTCTCAATGAAGTGAAGAAAAGTTCAAGTTCTCTACTGAATTTTACCAAAGAAGACAATTCAATTCTAATTTCTACAGAGAAAATAAAAATCTTCCACTTCAGTTCTTTATTTCACAAAAGACATAAAGAAATTAAAGTTCAATTCTAATTTTTCGGTGGAAGATAGAAAAAGTAATACCATACTTGTGAATATTTTCCCGGAAGATAAAAAGTTCTAGTTCAATTTAAAATTTTCTCAACGAAGTGAAGGAAAGTTCAAGTTCTCTTCTGAACTTTACCAAAGAACAAACTTCAATTCTAAATTCTCCAGAGAAAATAAAAATCTTCCACTTCAGTTTTAAGTTCCCCAAAGAAATAAAGAAATTTAAAGTTCTATTCTAAATTTTTAGATGGAAGATAGAAAAAGTAATACTATGACTGCGATTGTTTTCCATGAAGATCAAAAGTTTCACTTTATTTATAATTTTTCTTAAATTCAGTTCTGATTTTTCTCAAAGAGATGAAAAATTTAAAGTTCTGTTCCAAAATTTTCATAGAAGATAGAAAAAGTTATACATTGATTGTGAATATTCAACATGAAGATAAGGAACTCCACTTTAATTCTGAGTTTTCTCGAAGAAGTGCAAATTGTTCAAGTTCTCTTCTGAATTTTCTTAAAGAAGAGAAAAAAGTTAACTCAATTCTGAATTTTACCAATGAAAATGAAAAAAGCTTCCACTTCAGTTCTTAATTCCTCAAAGACATAAAAAATTCAAAGTTCTCTTCTAATTTTTCCAAGAAAATAAAAAGGCTCCACTTCAGTTCTGGTTTTTTTTTCTCAAAGAGATGAAAAATTTAAAGTTCTTTTCTAATTTTAAATTAAATTTTAGCTCCTTTGTCTTATGGATTTACCCATCAAATTTTTAAATTAGAAAATAAGTGACTCGTTCTATTATTAAAGACAATCGTTCAAACTCGTTCATCTAACCTTCAAAACAATAGGTTAGGTTAGGTATAAATAAATATTAATAAATAAATAGAAACATTTCTACATGTTTAAGTTAGGTTAGGGTAGGTTAACTTATCATGAGTGCTCATGATAAGTTAACCTAACCTTTTCCGGCGAGTATGGTTAGGTTAGACTAGATTAAGTTAGGTTAGATTAGGTTAGGTTAGGTTAGCCTACGTACGCTTCACTTAGGTTAGCTTAGGTTAGGTGAGAGACATGCAAAAAGTTAGATGTATGATTAAGTTAGGTTAGATTAAATTAGGTTAGGTTAAGTTAGGTTAGGCTAGGTTAGCCTACGTACGCGCGCTTACGTAGGCTAACCTAGCCTAACCTAACTTAACCTAACCTAACTTAATCTAACCTAACCTAACCTAATCATACACCTAACTTTTTGCATGTCTCTCACCTAACCTAAGCTAACCTAAGTGAAGCGTACGTAGGCTAACCTAACCTAATCTAACCTAACTTAATCTAGTCTAACCTAACCTAACCATACTCGCTGGAAAAGGTTAGGTTAACTTATCATGAGCACTCATGATAAGTTAACCTACCCTAACCTAACTTAAACATGTAGAAATGTTTCTATTTATTTATTAATATTTATTTATACCTAACCTAACCTATGTTTTGAAGGTTAGATGAACGAGTTTGAACGATCGTCTTTAATAATAGAACGAGTCACTCATTTTCTAATTTAAAAATTTGATGGGTAAATCCATAAGACAAAGGAGCTAAAATTTAATTTAAAATTAGAAAAGAACTTTAAATTTTTCATCTCTTTGAGAAAAAAACCAGAACTGAAGTGGAGCCTTTTTATTTTCTTGGAAAAATTAGAAGAGAACTTTGAATTTTTTATGTCTTTGAGGAATTAAGAACTGAAGTGGAAGCTTTTTTCATTTCCATTGGTAAAATTCAGAATTGAGCTAACTTTTTTCACTTCTTTAAGAAAATTCAGAAGTGAACTTGAACATTTTGCACTTCTTCGAGAAAACTCAGAATTAAAGTGATGCTCCTTATCTTCATGTCGAATATTCACAATCAATGTATAACTTTTTCTATCTTCTATGAAAAATTTGGAACAGAACTTTAAATTTTTCATCTCTTTGCAAAAAATCGGTAGTGAACTTCAGAAAATTAGAATTAAAGTGAAACTTTTTATCTTCACTGGAAAATAATCACAATCATAGTATAACTTTTCCTATCTTCTACAGAAAATTTAGAACTGAACTTATTGGGGAAATTAGAATTGAATTGTGTTCTTTGGTAAAATTCAGAATAGAACTCGAATATTCACGTTCAAAGTATAACTTTTCCTATCTTCTATGAAAAATTTGGAACAGAACTTTAAATTTCTTCATCTCTTTGAGAAAAAAATCTGAACTGAAGTGGAAATTTTTATATTATTTTGGGAAAATAGATTTGATCAATAACTTATTTCATTTTCATTGAGAAAATTCAGAATCGAAGTTGAACTTTTCTTCTTCCGGGAAAATATTTGGAACAGAACTTTAATTTTTTTCATCTCTTTGAGAAAGGTCAGAATTGAATTTAAGAAAATTTAGAATTAAAGTGAAACTTTTTATCTTCATGGAAAATAATCATAATCATAGTATAACTTTTCCTATCTTCTACGGAAAAATTTAGAAGTGTCCAACTCAGAAAAGTCCGAAATAGTAATTTACATATCCCAAATCATAATTTTCTGAAAGCATACACCAATGAAAGGCTAAGAAATCTAGCTCCGAAAAGCCTGAAATAGCAAACTACTCATCCCAAACTATTGGTTTCAGACAACAAACACCTATGATGGACTAAGAATCCTAGCTCTGAAAAGTCCAAATAGCAAACTACACATCCCAAATCATAATTTTCTGACAACACACACCTATGAAAGGCTAAGAAACCTAGCTAATAAAAGCCGGAAATAGCAAATTAACCATCCCAAATCATAAGTTTCAGACAGCACTCACCTATGAACGGCTAAGAAATCCAGCTCGGAAAAGTAAAAAAATAGCAACCCACACATCCCAAATCATAGGTTTCAGACAACACATACCTATGAAAGACTAAGAAATCCAACTCAGAAAAGCCCGAAATAGTAATTTACATATTCCCAAATCATAGGTTTCAGACAACACTCACCTATGAACGGCTAAGAAACCTAGCTCAGAAAAGTCAAAAATAGCAAACTAGTCATCCCAAACTATAGGTTTCAGACAACAAACACCTATGAAAGGCTAAGAAATCCAGCTCAGAAAAGTCAAAAGTAGCAATCCACCCATCCCAAATCATAGGTTTCAGACAACACACACCAACGAAAGACTAAGAAATCTAGCTTAGAAAAGCCCGAAATAGTAATTAACATATCCCAAATCATAGGTTTCAGACAACATTCACCTATGAAAGACTAAGAAACCTTAGCTCAGAAAAGCCTGAAATAGCAAACTACTCATCCCAAACTAGAAGTTTCAGACAACAAACGCCTATGATGGACTAAGAATCATAGCTCTGAAAAGTCCAAATAGCAAACTACACATCCCAAATCTTAATTTTCTGACAACACATACCTATGAAAGGCTAAGAAATCTAGCTCAGAAAAGACAAAAATAGCAAACCACTCATCCCAATCATAGGTTTCAGTCAACACACACCTATGAAAGGCTAATAAATCCAGCTCAGAAAAGTCAAAAATAGCAAACTACATATCCCAAATCATAGGTTTCAGTCAACACACACCAACGAAAGACTAAGAAACCTAGCTCAGAAAGGTCAAAAATAGCAAACTACTCATCCCAAACTATTGGTTTCAGACAACATTCACCTACGAAATACTAGGAAACCTTAGCTCAGAAAAGCCTGAAATAGCAAACTACATATCCCAAATCATAATTTTCTGACAACACTTACCTATGAAAGGCTAAGAAACCTAGCTCAGAAAAGTCAAAATAGCAAACTACACATCCCAAATCATAGGTTTCAGTCAACACACACCTAGGAAAGGCTCAGAAATCCAGCTCAGAAAAGTCCAAAAAGCAAACCACTCATCCCAAATCATAGGTTTCAGACACCACACACCTATGAAAGACTAAGAAATCCAACTCAGAAAAGCCCGAAATAGTAAGTTACATATCCCAAATCATAAGTTTCAGACAACATTCACCTACGAAATACTAAGAAACCTTAGCTCAGAAAAGTCTGAAATAGCCAACTACTCATCCCAAACTCGAAGTTTCAGACAACAAACACCTATGAGTGACTAAGAATCCTAGCTCTGAAAAGTCCAAAAAGCAAACTACACCTCCCAAATCATAATTTTCTGAAAGCACACACCTATGAAAGGCTAAGAAATCTAGCTCAGAAAAGTCAAAAATAGCAAATTAACCATCCCAAATCATAGGTTTCAGTCAACACACGCCTACGAAAGGCTAAGAAATCCAGCTCAGAAAAGTCAAAAAATAGCAACCCACACATCCCAAATCATAGGTTTCAGACACCACACACCTACGAAAGACTAAGAAATCTGGTTATGAAAAGTCGGAAATAGCAAATTACATATCCCAAATCATAAGTTTCAGTCAACACACACCTACGAAAGGCTAAGAAACCTAGCTCATAAAAGCCTGAAATAGCAAACTACTCATCCCAAACTATTGGTTTCAGACAACATTCACCTACGAAATACTAGGAAACCTAGCTCAGAAAAGTCAAAAATAGCAAATTAACCATCCCAAATCATAGGTTTCAGACAACACTCACCTATGAACGGCTAAGAAATCCAGCTCTGAAAAGTCCAAAAAGCAAACCACTCATCCCAAATCATAGGTTTCAGTCAACACATCCCTACGAAAGGCTATGAAATCCAGCTCAGAAAAGTCAAAAAATAGCAATCCACACAATCCAAATCATAGGTTTCAGACAACACACACCTACGAAATACTAAGAAATCTGGCTATGAAAAGCCTGAAATAGCAAACTACTCATCCCAAACTATAGGCTTCAGACAACAAACACCTATGAGGACTAAGAATCCTAGCTCTGAAAAGTCCAAAATGCAAACTACAAATCCCAAATCATAATTTTCTGACAGCACACACATATGAAAGGCTAAGAAACCTAGCTCAGAAAAGTCAAAAATAGCAAATTAACCATCCCAAATCATAAGTTTCAGACAACACACACCTATGAACGGCTAAGAAATCCAGCTCAGAAAAGTCAAAAATAGTAATCCACCCATCCCAAATCATAGGTTTCAGACAACACACACCAACGAAAGACTAAGAAATCTAGCTTAGAAAAGCCCGAAATAGTAATTTACATATCCCAAATCATAAGTTTCAGACAACATTCACCTACGAAATACTAGGAAACCTTAGCTCAGAAAAGCCTGAAATAGCAAACTATTCATCCCAAACTAGAAGTTTCAGACAACAAACGCCTATGAGAGACTAAGAATCATAGCTCTGAAAAGTCCAACTTGCAAACTACACATCCCAAATCATAATTTTCTGACAGCACTCACCTATGAACGGCTAAGAAATCCAGCTCAGAAAAGTCAAAAATTGCAATCCATCCATCCCAAATCATAGGTTTCAGACAACACACACCAACGAAAGACTAAGAAATCTAGCTCAGAAAAGTCCGAAATAGTAATTTACATATCCCAAATCATAAGTTTCAGACAATACACATCAACGAAAGACGGGGCTCGGGGAGAGCCTTTGAGGGTCTGTGGGACCCTTGAGAGCCGGGTGGTCCTTTGGGAGCTTGGGGGACCTTTGAGGACCGGGCGCTTCCTTCGGGGTTGGGGTTGGGGGATCGGAACCCTTTGGGGCTGGGGTAGAGGACCTCACGACACTGTTCAAATGGAACTTGTGTATTATAACGACCTCAGAGTTTCACCCTCCTCAAATCTCTCAATTCTTAAAATGTCTAACGTTTCGCGAATATCCTAAAATAATTTGTTCTGAAAAGATATAATAAAGCCTTAAAAAAGTATTAAAATGGTGGCTCAGGAGCCTTTGGGGCGCCGGGGGCCCTTTGGGAATCCGGAGAACCTTTGAGGACCGGTGGGTTCCTTCGGGGTTGGGGTGGGGGGATCGGAACCCTTTGGGTTGTGGTAGGGGACCTCACAACACTGTTCAAATGGAACTTGTGTATTATAACGACCACACTCAAAACCTCTTCTAAAATCATCTTTTAAATCATCTTTTAAAATGTCTCTAACTGTTTCGCCGAAATAATTCCATAACCTGTCTAAAACGGTTTCGCCCAAATAATCCCTAAACGTAATTTCAGCGTGTTCGTTTTGTTTTTTGGCATCCCTGCGCTGACACAATTCAAATTTCTAGGAAACCCTTTCCTACGTTAATCTCTTCATCTCATAAATGTTCCTAGCTACACTAATAAGGTTTCGTTAGAATATCAATCTATCTCTCCGACTTAAAGCTCAGTGAAGCCGTATTTAAACATAGAATTTCTATCTCTTTAGACTCCCGCATAATTCCAAGATAACAAGTGATGTCAGGTCTAATTCCTGACACTAAAGATCAATGAAGCCCTATTTAAAAATAGAATATTAATTTTTCTCTCTGACCTAAAGAACGTTTATCCCTCAGACCTAAGATTAAAGAAGCCATAATGTTTCTTAATTCCCCCTTTCGTGAATCAATACATTCCCCTAGCGATTATGTAAATCAATTTCTCAGGTTAGGTTCGCCTAAAGATCAAAGAAGCCATGTTTGTTTCTTAATTCCCCCTTTCGTAAATCAATACATTCTCCCCCACCGATTATGTAAATCAATTTCTCAGGTTAGGTTCACCTAAAGATCAAAGAAGCCATGTTTGTTTCTTAATTCCCCCTTCGTGAATCAATACATTCCCCTGCCGATTATGTAAATCAATTTCTCAGGTTAGACTAGCCAAACAACAAAGAAGCCATGTTTGTTTCTTAATTCCCCTTCGCGAATCAATAATTCCCCTCGATTATGTAAATCAATTTCTCAGAAATCTAGTTCCCCTCGGTATCATTGACCCGTTAGTGGATCAATAATCCATGCATAAATTATGTAAAAAAGTTGTAGGTGGCAGCAGGGGTGCGTGATCGGAGTAGCACCTCCCTCTCTACTGCCGTGAAGGAATTTTATCCTTTTTATCCTTTTATGTATGACAAAACTGAGAGGAAACTCCTTCTCATTTGTTTCATATTCATTGCTGAATTATTTCTTTTTCAAAGTCAGTATTTTAGAGAATTAAGTGTTGTTTTACCCGTCTTAACAAAATCAGAATTGTAAATTTTATATAATGTGTAACTTACATCTTTGCGCTAATACATCATAGGTTACATTACGCTTTTAAAAAATGCGTTTCTCTTTTCAAGGGAAATTAAAGTTTTAAGTTTTTATATATTTTTCAGTGATATATTTTCCCTTGGTTTTGGTCCATTTCGCTGGATATGTGCTTCAGGAAAAGCAGAAGATTTAGAGAAAACCGATAAATTGCTATATCGGTTTTGGAAAGTATTTTGTCTGGTAAGTTAAAAACATTCTGAGGAATTCACACTTTCATAAAAACCTAGCTAAGATTGCATTAACTTAATTATTTCCATGTCATTAATTTTTCTCTTGGATTTATTGTTTGTACTTTGACACGTGGGGAGATACTGGAATTTCTCCAAGAAAAAAAGATAGCGGAAATTATCTTTTTCGTCACTGGGAACTTTATTATCATTTCCCCTTAAATATAACTTAAAGAAATAGTTCCTTTTTACAGATATATATGTATGTTCCGGAGGAACAATCTTTTTAGTTCTCAGCACAGGGATGGTAAAATAATAAAAAACTTGCGTTTTCACGACGCAAAGGCCAAATCAACTAAGCAAAATTTTTTGCTTAGTGATGTTATTCCTGCTAATCCTGTGTTGACTCCTTCAAAGGAAGGTTCAACAGGCATTTAAAACCTTGAGGTTTCAAAACGAGTAATTGAATAGCGGCACATCAAATACCTTTAAGTAGCTGGCACCCTGAATATAGGAATATATATATATATTATATATATATATATATATATATCATATATATATATATATATATATATATATATATTATATATATATATATATATATTATATATATATATATATATATATATATATATATATATATATATATATATATATATATATATATATATATATACATATATACATTCATTAAATCTACTGGTTTTAAAAGTGATTAAATACTTGTTTAATCAAGGAGCAACATTAAAACTCAAAACAAGCAGAAATTATTCTGTATATGAAGCAGTTGCCCCCTCCTCAATACCTTGCTCTTAACACTAAAGCTTTTAGCACTTTTAAAAAACTTCCTATTCTAATTTAACGGCCCCTGTGTTTCAGTAGCCGTTCTTAGAAAAATGGGACAAACACTAAAACTTTAGCATAAAGAGTAAGGTATTGAGGAGGGGGCAACCTATGCTGAATAATTTCAGACTCAGACATTCTTATTAATGCAAAAACAACTCAACATGACAACAAGTCGCACTAAAGCAAAAATATGCTTGAAAAAAGCGACCGGTTGGATATCGCATGCAAATTCATCTTACCAATTCAAATGAAAAAAGGGGATAACAAGATAATAATAGAGATTAATGATAACAAATAATGGCGAAATATAAAAAAATATCTACAAAAAGAAAAAGAAAAAAGAAGCCTTCTCTCGAACCTTAAGCACTACCAAATGCCTGAAAAGAAATGGACTTTAATACGGGTTTTAAGTTGCGGCACACTTTCAGCTTGACGAACGGAATCTGGGAACGAAGTCCAAACTGACGGGCCCATGTCTGGTCACATGATTCGCTCTCGTTGTGTTCCGTGGCTCAGATGCAAGACTATCCGCACTCCTAGTCGAATAATCGTGATAAAGCGAATTAGGCTTAAAAATATTCATAAAAAAATCTGGTGCAAGACCATTCAGACATTGAAATACAAATACTCCAATTTGATAATCTCTTATTTCACCAACCTTTAAAATTTTTTAATTTCTAAAAAGTGATTCAGTGCTATCCTTACCAAGATCATACCTTCCAATCAACCTTATAGCCTTATTCTGCAGAACTTGAACTCTTCTAAAATTGCAACTAAAATTACTCGTCCAAATCAAACAACCATAATTTATATAAGGCGCTATTAAGAAAAAATACAATAAAAGCAGAATATTCAAAGGTAAAAATTCTGAAACGATTCAGAACTCCCAAGCCTCTCGCCAGCTTGCATGCTATGATGTCGCAGGGTTTTTTCCAACTCAGGTTTCGATCCAGGATGAATCCCAGATATCGGATCTCCTTGACCTGTGAGAGTGGTAGGCCATTGTATAGAATGACACCAGGGAGAATGGGAGCAGGACCGTTCCTCGTAAACATCATAAAATTAGTTTTTGATAAATTTACACTAAGTAGGCTAGCACAAACAAATTCATGTAGGCCCTCCAGTGCCTTATTAGACTTGAACAAGAGCTCTTGTAGCGACTTTGCTGCAATCACTAAAGCCTTGTCGTCAGCAAAGGAAGTAACTGAAGCTCCGGGAATGCAGAATCTCATTGTGTCTACGAATATCAGGTACAAGAGAGGACCAAGAACTGAGCCTTGTAGAACACCGCACTTTGTGGGAAACGGCTGAGAAGATTTATTGCTCAAAGTCACTCGTAGCTTCCTTTCACTTAAATACGATTCAAACCAATTTAAAACACTACCCTTTATGCCTAAAAAACACAACATTTCCAATAAAATCTTAAAATCAGCAGTGTCGAAAGGCTTTCTAAAATTAATAAAAACACCCATATATTGCTCACCTTTCTCAAGTGCTGAGTTAATATTTTCCAAAAGATCCTGGGCTGCCTGTGTCGTCAAATGTCCTTTCCGGAAGCCAAATTGACCATCGTGTAAAACACCAATTTTTCATCAGATACTCCTAAAGCCAGTGATGAACAATCTTTTCATAAATTTTTGAACAAATCGGGCGAATTGATATTGGTCTCCAATTAGATATCTCAATTTTGACTCCACCTTTTTGCAATGGTATAACTTTAGCTATTTTAAGCGCACTTGGAAACACTCCCTTTTCCATAGAAATATTGACAAGGTATACGAGGACAGGAAACAGATAAACCAGCACCGACTTCTGCGTTCTATCAACTCCTCATCCCATCATCTCCTGCACTGTTTGACTTAATCGTGCTAACAATTTTGCGTACCTCCTCTTCAGTACAAGGCTGGAAATTCATTTCGAAATCTCTTCCTCGCTCATCCACAAAACTGCTTGATTCGGAAACATGGGAGTTTCTTGTTTCTTCTTGTATCTTGCAGCCAATTTCAGAGAAATATTGTCCAAATGCGTTGCAGATCTCCTCAGTTTCTTTCAATGTCCTATTATTTAACACGATTTTTGGATCCGATGGCTTCGTAGGACCTTTTAGAAGGTCATTCACAACTTGCCATGTTGCTTTGGGGTTACCTTTACTTTCTTCAAATACATTTGCAAATATGCTTTCTCTTTTTTGCCTTCTTAGAGTATTTGCCCTATTCCTGAACTTTTTATACATCACATTGAGCTCATTATTCTGCGGATGATTCAGATGCTCCTCACACGCCCGATTTCTCATATTAAATAGATTAAGCAGCTAATCATCACACCATGGCTTTCTCGGTTTATTCTTTCTGGCTTTTATTTCTTTAAGTGGACACGTGTTATCATAAATATTCGACACTATTTGGTTAAACTTTTCAAATGCTTCCGACGGATCATCTTCATTCAGTACTGTTTCCCAATTAATAACACTAATTTGTTCTGATTTTTTTTTCAGATTAACTGGCTTCAGTCAATGGCGCCAATTGACGAAAATGTAGGGGGGGGGACAAGAATTTTTTTTGATTTTTTAATGAAGATTCCAAAAAATACAGGGGGTAGCGGTGACTTCGCTGCTTGGCAAAATCGTTGACTAATCTATCCAGATCCAGTTTCCTTACCTCCTGCTTTTCAACAGCCATTATCATGAGATCACTGAGTCTGTCGTGTCCCATCGTCGATCGCAGATAGTCCATCACACGACCTAATGCCGAGAAGAATCGTTCATTGCTGGCATTGGTCACAGGCAAAGTAGCAACTAGCTTCATCAGTTCTAGCACTGCAGAATAGGCAACTGGGTGGTCGGATAAGATTTCGATAGCTCGAAGAAGATCCATCTTTGAAATATCACTTTTTGACAGATGCAGCTTTGTAAGAGAAAGCTGGGATTCTATGGCATGGTCATCGACATCGAGAATCCCTTGATAATGACATATAAACCTTTCCACCTTCGAAAGTTCGAGAAAATCGGAACTTGAGGGGTCGAAGGCAGATGAAGCGTCGAGCAGAGGCATATTTTCCATGAAACGTTGGTCCATCTGACTCGTTAAACAGTCTATTACCTCAAAGTACAGAAGTTTACCGGAGTCTGATTGAGCTGGCTGACTGGTATTGCGTTTACCGGTTGATGAGTTTGAAAGAAAGTATTTGAGACGAATGGAAATGGCTTGACTTCTCTTGCTTCGAGCACTGGTTTTAGATTGTGGAGATTTCCATTCTTGGATATCTTGTAAAGACAAGAATTTGGGTATGTTTTTGCTTAGATTGTTCCATTCGTTATCATTTCTTAGCTTTTGGAGTGTCTCATATGTCCCAGAAATCAGTGCAAGCGCCTTATAAATCAACAAACTTTCGGATTAAAGTTGCTCTGATAAACAATTTACAATGACAAATACTTTTTCCATTATATGCAAAGTTTAGACAAAAGAAGCAGAGTTGATTTTGTCCAGTAGTCCTTTTGCCTCACACCCTGCCTCGCCTTTGGACCTATCAGAGACTGTGGCAAGCACAGCAACAATACAATCAAATCTTGCCTTTACCTTTGAAATAGAGCGGACAGCGTAAAACCAGTGAGTCTGGACGGTCCTCCAAGCTCCAAGACCTTTTGCCTTCTAATACGCTGGGATTCCACAAATAGCTTGTGTCGAGTATTGCTGCATGATATAAATGCGTAAAGTCTTTGCACCACAGAGAAAAATTCTGAAAGTTCGCTGATAATTTTTAGACAGTCTGTCAAAACCAAGTTTAGTCTGTGGGCGTGACAGTATACGTAATTGCATGAGGTACCTTCTCCCTAAACTTTGCTTTTCCGTTAAATTCCCCACTCATAACGGATGCACCGTCATAACATTTGGCAATACACCGCATCAAATCTAAACCATACTTTTCTATAGTTTCACAAGTCGAGGTGGATAAACTCTCGGTGTCTAATTTGTGCATGTGATAGCAGCCGATTGGTCGCTCCGCTACTTTTCCGTTTGATATATACCTGAGTAGGGTCACTAGTTGTTCTTTTCTAGAAACATCTTTTGTCTCGTCGACAGGAATAGCAAAGTAATTAGCTGATTTTACTTCTGAAATAATGTCTTTGCACAAGGCATTTCGTATGAGTTTAACTGCGTCATTTTAGTACTGATGACTGCAATAGTTACCATATCGGCGCTGTGAGCCTTCAGATTTTCGTTGCCTTTAGAAATTTCCCCCATCAATTCAAGCAAGTTACCCCTTTGCAGATGTTTCTGATTCGTCATGACCCCTCAAAGCAAGACCCTGGCGGCCAAGAAAGCAGATAGCGCAAAAAATGAACTTCACATGATCTCTATTTTCCTGAACCTCATGAAATCTGGATTGAATTAAGACTTCTGCTATAGATCTCGAGGTATCATTACTATTTGTCTGAAATCCCGTACTTGCTGACATACAATGCCTGTGTCTTTTAGAACCATCATGTTGCTTTAATAGAGCAGAACTGTCTTTCCACTTGCAAAATCCTGACTCAATGAAAGCCCTTTTTCCAGGAGTTTCTCCAGCCTCTAAAGTCCCCATAGAAAAATGGCGGCAAGCAAAACAAAACACGGAATTCAAGCTTTTCGAGTATTCAATCCATTCATAAGTCTTATAGTAATTTGCACTGAATTCCCTGCTGCTAAAAGTGGAAGCCGGATATCTCTCAAGAATAGGTTGAGCTGGTTTGTCGTGACGCGTCATAGAGATATCTGAGAGAGGTTCTTGACTGCTACTGCTACTGGAACCCGCAAGGGGTTCAGGGATGCAGACCAAACTTTCATGTTGACCTGAGCCAGTTATTGTTCCGCTTGTTTCCGAAGGACTGTCACAGGTGGGGGAATTTACCTCCACTAACCCGACACTTTGAGCGCTGTCACTATTGCCAGTATCTTCATTTTTCTTCCGCATTTTCACCGAAAAAAAAATCCAAAGTTTGTTGTCGCTTTTTACTCATAGTTTGATTACGAATTCTGCACAAGAAACAACAAAGAAATACTGACCAGCTGACGTTTGGTTTTGAATAAACCCTACTCAGAAATCACATTTCTGGTCGAAGATTGGGTAATAAAATAGCGTAGACGCGCTCTTAGACATTTCAAAATATTATTGTCTCCTAATGGTAGAACTAGGGTGGTACAAGAGTGGGAAATCGGGACATTTCAAAACAAGGTCATCAAAAAGTAAAAGTGCGATTTAATAGCTGTGCAAAACGATGCACAGGGATGACAAATAAAAACGACCAGTTATCCAGTCTTGCTGGTTTAATATAGCACACAACTAAGATAGAAAATGGTTTGCGAAATATAAATGAAAGGTAAATTTCAAAGTCTATGGGGGCCATGGGCCCCCTGCCCCCCTAATTGGTGCCAATGGCTTTAGTTCACGCATTGGTATTGTATTATTTCTATTATTTTTCTTCACTTCAGAATTCAAATTCAAATTAATTTATTTAGCATAAAAAATACAAACAAATTTACAGCGGCCATCTCCAAAAACCCGAAGGTTTGTTTACGATGGCTGCAAATCCATTAGTATAAAGCTCTACATCCACATAAAAACTATCTCTTTACGGGGAAAAATCAGCATTTGAACTAAATCAACATAAAGAACATCTCATACTCTAAAAGGATTACACTCTAGAAATCGCAAGTGAGAAATATCACATATCATCCTTAAAACATCCACTCAAAAAAAAAAAAAAAAAGCAACAACAGGGGTAAAGAAAAAAAATGAGATACTTCCAACTAAATCAAATATGACAAAATCAATAAGTATCAGCTAGGCTATAGAGCCGACTCCGTGCGCTTTGGCTGATACAAATGCAATAGAACCGGAAGATGGTCGGAGGTTGGGCTTATAACAGAGCAGCACACTTTACTTAGTATCTCCGAAGACACAAACACATTATTGATGCATTTGACATCATCAGGCTAAAAAAAATCCGAATTCGGCCCGCGCATATTTAAGAAATCAAAATTAAAGTCTCCCATACATATAAACTCTTGACTAGATCTATTTACCTTTGCAGCAAGACCTTCAAATTCTTCAGCAAACTCATCAACTGATGCACTTGGTGACTTGTAAAAAACAGTAAAAAATAGAAGCTCGATTTTGAAACTGAATTTCTATACTAAGGGTTTCTATCTTACCTTCCTTCTAAATATCCAAATCCTTTCTAATTTTCCAATTTAAATCCTGTCGGACAATGAAAGTCAGGTCTCCATTTCCTATTGACGAGCAACTTCGAGCAATCAGTTTATAACCTGGAAAGTTAAAGGACGAGAGAAGGGTATCTTGACCAAAAAATGTTTCACATAATGCCATTATATGTAAATTATTAGATCGGGAAATAAAATAAAAAATCTCATGGTAAAAAGACGTTAAATGACAATTCCATGCACATGCATGAAATCCAGACTGGTCTAACTCCTCCAAAGCTGATAACTGGCGATATTTACTATCAAGAGATGGACGAAAACTAATTTGCGACCCTTCATTTCCAATATCCATTAAAAAATAATCATCAACATTAAATGAATTATTTTGCAAATCACTCAACCTTCCACGTAAACTACTACTCATATCAACTTAACTAAAAAGAAAATACTATAATTCATCCCTTTTCCGCGCTCACACGGGACGATATTTATACTCATAAGAAAGAAAACATAACCGACAAAATAAAAATAAAGAGCAATATATAACATCTTAACGAGATAACCACTACCAAACTACTCATAAACAACAAACTAGACGCAATCTGAAAGCGAGTTAATTCGACGAGTAGCTCGCTCACCCGGAAGCATTGCGAGGACTTTGCCACTATCTGACCATACATTTTTCACACCAAATTTGTCGCTCGCGGAACTCAGAATATCGCGACGGCGCTTGGTTAGAGACTCGGACAAAAATATTTTCGAACCAGCCAATTTTGATTTACTCGAAAACACTTTACTCATACTCACGTCTCATAGGTAGAAAATCTCACGAACACTGGGGCAACTTTATCGTTTGCCAACCCTAAATTATTCAATTTCGACCTGTAAACCATAGCAGCAAAATCATAATCGGAGATACCGAAAAGCCCCAGCTTTTGCGAGGCTATATTCAGAATGGTCGACTTCAAGTCAGCACCTGCCTGCTGCTTAACACCGTGATAAACTAGAGTTCCAAGCTGTTTTTCTTGTTCATAATCATCAATTTTCACTTCTAATTTTGCAATTCGGTTCTATAAATTTTCAATCAGTCCTTTGGTATTCTTTACTGACACCAACAATTACTCTAGCTTTGGATTGAACTCAAGCGACGCTGACGATTATATTTCACTCACGATATTCTCAACAGAAGTTTTCAGAGTTTGGTCGTTTCCGCACTTATCTTGAACTTGCTTAGTAATCCCGCTCATCATTGATTCTTTTGTCTTTGCGATTTCTTCCTCAGTTACGACTATTTTAGCTAGCAAATACGCGGTAGATGGTTCAGAAGAAACTGCTTTCAGCGACGCAAAAGTTTTGGAAGCCGTCTTATAAATATCCGGGTTTTGGTTAACCTCTTTAAACGCACTTCCAACATTTTTATCAGTTTTTTTAGATGCTTCACGGTAATTGTCCTCAAAAGAGATGAGATTATTCTCCGTGAGGCGCGACTCTGTGTGATCTCCAGTAGTTAAAATTACTTTTTTATCCTTTGAAACTTGGATGATTCGTACGGGCCACGACAGTAATCTTCTGAAATTCGCTAACGCAAAATGGAACTGTTGGAATTTGGCATTACTTCGCTACTACGAGAAAAATCAACTTATCTTTCAGTGGGCACGCCCACGGCAGAAGTGGCAATCAGTAATTGACGGCTTGCCCGGTATAACTAAAAATCCGATATTAGGCCCACTCTTATTACAAAAATTCTACAATCACTGTGAAATAGTCACTAGCAAAATCTTTAATCATAATCACTGGCAAAAGGTTTTGCAAGTAATACAAGAATTTCACTTTAGATGTTATTTGTTCGAATGAAATTCAATCCGATTAGTTAGATGTTGACATCTTGAAGACAAATTTCTGTTCGTCTTGAATTTTAATGTTGCTCCTTAACTTCAGTTTTAAAAAAACTTTTTTTTTATTTAATTTTATGATCGTTTTTCAAATAATGGCGGTAAATCGGCCTCACCCTCCCTGAAATCTTCCCCCTCCTCACGGAAAAATACTCCTTGGAAATTTTCTTCCACTTAAAATACCCCCCCCCACCTGTAAAATACCCTCCAGACAGTTCTACCCTCGCTGAAAATCCAATTCCCCCGTAAATTTTCTTGCTGGTGATTCAGCCTGAAAAATTCTCCTCAGCATACTTTCATTTGAAAAATAATTTCTAATTGTTTTCTTGATCACTCCAGAAATCCCCCCTTCCGTGAAAATTTTCTCCGGAAATCCAAACATGCTGAAAATAGCCCCCGGAACATCTCCATATGCGAAATGGAGTTGGCAAAGAGAAAGTAAGACAATTGAAAAGAATTTCGTATAGGAATTCTGTCAAATCCCCCCAATGTAAAATTTCCCGTGGAAAAGTCACCCCCTACAAATTTCCCTCCCCAAGCAAAATTCTCCCTATAGAAACCCACCCCAAGTACAAGTCCCCCCCCCCACGAAAAATGTCTATATACTTCCCAATAGCAAATACTGTACGTAAACAACGGGCAGATTCCATAACTTACGAGCCTCTCCCCATGGACTCTCGCAGTGGCGTAATTTCATCAAAATCCTGAAGGGGGCAAAGTTGGAGCCAATTTTTCTGAAATCAAGTGAAAATGATAGTAGAAACTAAAAAAATAAGCCATTTGGTACCATAAAGGTATTTCTTAGTACTATAAAGATACTTTATAGTACTATAAAGGTAAACATGTGCTAAAAAAAACTGATCTGTTTCTGTTGATGCTGTAATTATGCAGGTGTATCTTAGTTTTGACAAGATTTTGGAAGAAGCTAAATTTCAGCTGGGGGGCGATCTCGGGTCTGGGGGGAGGGCAAACCGAGTTCGGGGAAAGGCAGTTGTCCCCCGCCTTGTCCCATAGCAAATTTCACCTCTTGACTGGTGGGGGGGGGGGGGATTTTACCCTAAAGACATAGTTGTTGGATCTTTCAACTATATTGAACAAGTGGATATCTCAAAATTTTGATCGGATAACTAAGGGGAAAAGAAGGGTGTGAGAGGGGGCTAGCTACCCTCCAATGTTTTTGGTCATTTAAAAAAGGCGCTAGCTTTTGATTTCGATTTGAATGGGCTCTCTCCCGATCTTCTAGGACCGTTAGTTCTATGCGATCACCCCTGAAAAAAAGCGCATCCGTGATATTTCTTCTGGGGGGAAAAAAAGTGAAATTTCACATTTTTGTATACAGGAGCTTGGAACTTCCACGGTGGAGTTTTCTGGTACTCTGAATCTGATGGTGTGATTTACCACGAAGATACCACGAACTGTTTGATTATACTTTATGAATGAGAATTATTGTTTATTATATAAATGCATAAATAGACTCAAATGAAGTAAAAACACACTCAGAAGTAAGCTAATTAGCTGTTGGCTTAAATATCAAGGGCAACTGAAACTCCTGACGTCTGACAGAGCTCCACTTAATCAGTTTGTATATAGCATACGCATACTCATCTTTTAATGCTTGTGTGCTCATACTTTTTTCTAATCTTTGAAATTATCTGTTTGAAACTGTGAACCTTTTTGAAAGAATTTTTCCCTAGTTTTTGAAAGTATATTTGTATCCTATTTTTTTCTCATTAGAGGGACTTGACCCATCGGTGAAACAGCAATATGAGGATAATCTTCACTGGATCCGAGAGGCAGGAAAAAACAACTTGGTCGTTGGCTCTCAGGCCAGAATTTTGTATGCTGATCAAAGAGCTCGAGCAGCAATAGCCATTGCTTTCAACAAAGCCATAAAAAATAAAGAAATATCAGTAAGTATTTACAGTAGTGATGCCTGTATAGGAATTAAATTAAAAAAACAAGTTTTTTTTAACTGAAAGTAAGGAGCAACGTTAAAACTTAAAACGAACAGAAATTATTCCATATTTGAAAGGGGCTGTCCCCTCCTCAACATTTCGCTCTTTACGCTAAAGTTTGACTCTGTCTTACAACTTTATTTTTTAAAACAATAAAAAAAACTTTAGCGTAAAGAGCGAGGCGTTGAGAAGGGGACAGCCCCTTTCATATACGGAATAATTTCTGTTCGTTTTAAGTTTTAATGTCGCTCCTTACTTTCAGTTAAAAAATCTTTTTTTTTTATTTAATTTTGAACATTTTTGAATTAATGCAGGTTTTGAATTTGGCTCACAGTACATGAATAATTAAAACGAAATTTGTATATTAACTTTACTTCTTATATTTTTTTTATTTAATTTCTGAACGTTTTTGAATTAATGCAGCTTTGATTTTGGCTCACCGTACATGAATAAATAAAACGAAATTTGCATATTAATTTAATTTTTTGTTTGGCTAAATGGCTTTCTCGAAATTTTTTTCTGGCGTAACTTACGAATTTAACTTAAGTAACGAACTTCTATATTCATATGTTTTTATTACGTATGTAAAGGAGTTCGCCCCCTAGTCAATTCCTCGCCCTTTACGCTAAAGTTCGAATTTTGTTCGAATTGCAAACCCCTGAATCACAAAGGCCGGTTGATTAGAATAGATAGGTCTTTTGAAAGTACTAAAAAATAACTTTAGCGTAAAGAGCGAAATATTGACTTGGGGGCGAACCCGCTCATATACGTAATAATTTTTGTTCGTTTTAAGTTTCATTTAAAAAATAAATTGTTTTTTATTTAATTTCTGAACTTTTTTGAGTTAATGCAGCTTTTATTTTGGCTCACCGTACATGAATAAATAAAACGAAATTTGCATATTAATTTAATTTTTTGTTTGGCTAAATGGCTTTCTTGAAATTTTGTTCTGATGTAATTTACGAATTAACTTACGCAACAAACTTCTATATTCGTATATTTTTATTACGTATATTAGTGGATTCGCCCCCTAGTCAATACCTCCCTCTTTGAAACTCAGAGAGGAAAGAAAATAACAAAAAGAAAAATAAAATCAAAAAAGGTGAAAAAACGAGGATTGCGTCAGCCAGTGGCGAACTATAGCTCGCCACTGGCTGACAAATCTTCTTTTTTTCACCTTTTTTGATTTTATTTTTCTTTTTGTTATTTTCTTTCCTCTCTGAGTTTCATTTGTCATGTATAGCCAGTGTGGTCTCAGAATGTATATACCTCGCTCTTTACGCTAAGTCCAAACTTTGTTCCAATTTTTTAAGAATAACTCCTTAATCACAAAGGCCGTTAATTAGAATAAATAGCTCTGATGAAAATACAAAAAAAAACTTTAGCGTAAAGAGCGAGGTAATTAGTAGGGGGCGAACCCATTCATATACGTATTAATTACTGTTCGTTTTAGATTTTGATGTTGCTCTTTACTTTCAGTTGAAAAATTTTGTTTTTTATTATTTAATTTCTCATCTTTTTTTAAATAATGCTGGGGAATCTGGCGCCCCCTTCATAGAAATGTCCCTTTCCCCATGAAAAATCCCTCCATTGAAAGATCATCCCACGTTACCCCCTAATAGATAGCTCTTTTGAAAGTACTGAAAAAAAACTGTAGCGTGAAGAGCGCTATATTGACTTGGGGGTGAATCCCCTCATATACGTAATAATTTCTGTTCGTTTTAAGTTTTAATGAAGCTTTTTACTTTCAGTTGAAAAAACTTTTTTTTAATTTAATTTCTGATCTTTTTTTAAATAATGCTGGGAAATCTAGCGCCCTCTTCATAGAAATGTCCCTTACCCCAAGGAAAAATCCTCCACGGAAAGATTCTCCCGCGTAGCCCCTCCTCCAACCCCCCTCCCCCCACAAGAAAAAAATCCTTCCTGAAAACGTCTGTATAATAACTAATACAATATGTAAACAATGGGCAAAGTTCATAACTTGCAACCCTTCCGCCGGGAACTGTGGGGGAGGAAGTCATCCTCAAAGACATATTTATTAGATTTTCGCCTATGCTGAACAAAATGGCTATCTCAAAATTTTAATTGGGTGACTTTGGGAAAAAAATGAGCGTGGGAGGGGCCAAGTTACCCTCCAATTTTTTGGGTCACTTAAAAAGGGCACTAAAACTTTTAATTTCCATTCAAATAAGATTTATTACGTTATTCTAGGGCTACTGGATCTATACGATCACCCTTGGAAAAAAAAATAAAATAAAAAATAAAATAAAAAATAAACACGCATCCGTGATCTTTCTTCTGACAAAAAATACAAAATTCCACATTTTTGCAGATAGGAGCTTGAAAATTCTACAGTAGGGTTCTCTGATACGTTGAATCAGTTCTATGACTTTTAGAGGGTGTTTCCCTTTTTTTAAAAAAAAATAAGGCACATTTTCTCAGGCGCGTAACTTTTGATGGATAAGACTTAACTTGATGAAACTTATATATTTAAAATCAGCATAAAAATCTGATTCTTTTGATATATCTATTGGCATCGGTTTCGGTTACTATTGAGCCGGGTCGCTCCTTGCTCACAGTTCGTTACCACGAACTGTTTGATCAGACTGGGGATTCTCTATTGGTGCTCAACTGGACTCTCAACTGGAGCCACTTTGATTTTACAACGTTATTTTTGTAGCCCTTTGCTTTTGTTTTAAATTTATAAAAAAAAACGTAAGAAGTGCGATGAAACGGCAAAGGTTAAGTTAAATACCTGAAAAATAAGAAGATTCAGTTTATTTAAAAAAAAGCCGCCGTTAATGACAACTGGAAGAAAATAGGGATCACTGGCCAAAAAAATAATAGAAAAAACTGATTCAAAAACTGATTCAGTTCAAGTGGTTAAACATAGGTTTAATAGAAAGTAAAATAATGTCCAACTAGAAAGATAAAGCGTTATGATAATGATGATGATTACCGATGATTACTCATTATTCTAGTCGCTACTAGAATAATGAGTAAATATTGAGGTGACGAAAGCTGTAAAAAAAGTTAAAACATCTGAGAGGTTGTATCAAAGAACCTGTAGAGATAACGTTAAAAAGTACATCTAGAAGTAAAAAAATGCCAAAATGTAAGCTGCTCTTGAAGAAATATAGTAACGGCCATAGTAAAGTAAAGTAAAGGCCGTTGCCTATAGAAAAGGCCATACGGCTCCAATGTCTTATTATTTATTTATTTATTATTTTTTTTCCCAGAGGCACTTCATATGGAAGGGGTCGTCGTAAAAACTTCAAAGAGGGCTCATTCGATTGGAAATTGAGAGTTCTAGTTCCCTTTTTTAAGGGTCAAAAGTGATTGGAAGGCAACGAACACCCCTTCCACACCCACCATTTCCCCAAACACATCCAATCAAAATTTTAAGATAGCCATCTTGTTCTACGTAGTTGATTTCCTAAAAGAAATTATGTTTTTGAGGAGGACACTCCCCCACAGCCCTCAAGGCAAGGGTTGTAAGTTATGCCCTGGGGGCATATAAGCTTTTTATAGAAAGCTATGTCGTAGAAATTTCAAAAAGGGCTCATTCGATTGGAAATTCAAAGGGCTTGTGTCCTTTTTAATAGTCGAAAGTGATTGGAGGGCAACTTACCCCCTCTCACGCCCACCTTTTCCCCAAACACATCTAATCAAAATTTTGAGATTTCCATTTTGTTCAACGCGGTTTAAAATTGTGTAAGTTAGGTCTTTGAGGATGACAACCCCCCCCCCCCCCACACACACAGCCCTCAGGGCAAGGGTTATAAGTAATGCCCTGGGGCATATAAGGTTCTTATAGAAAGCGTTGTCGTATAAACTTCAAAAAGGGCTCATTTGATTGGAAATTTAAATGGCTAGTGCCCTTTTTCATAGTCGAAAGTGATTGAATGGCAACTAACACCCCTCCACGCCCACCATTTCCCCAAAAACATCCAATAAAAATTTTGAGATACCCATTTTCCTCAACGTAGTTGAAATTTCTGGAAATTATATCTTTGAGCATGACACTCCCCCCAAGGTGTTCAGGGCAAGGGTTATAAGTTATGGCCTGGGGGCTTATATGATTCTTATGGAAGGAATGCCCGTATAAACTTCAGCGAGGGCTCATTTGATTGGAAATGAAAGTTCTAGTTCACTTTTTTAAGAGTCAATAGAGATTGGAGGGCACCTAGCCTCCCCCTCCACGCCCTTTTTTTTCTCAAACCCATCTGATAAGAACTTTGAGATAGCCATTTTTTTAAAAATAGTTAAAAGACCATATAAGGAAAACTCCTGGGTCGACACAGCCCCCCCCCCCCCCAGGGCCCGAAAGCAGGCATTGTAAGTTACGCCCTGGGGGACTATATGATTCTTATGGAAGGGATGCTCGTAAAAACTTCAGGGAGGGCTAATTTGACTTGGAATTGAAAGTTCTAGTTCAGTTATCGAAAGCTTTTTCGTAGAAGCTTCAAAAAGGGCTCATTCGATTGGAAATTCAAAGGGCTAGTGCCCTTTTTAATAGTCAAAAGTGACTGGAGGGCAAGTAACCCCCCTCTCACGTCCACTTTTTTCCCAAACACATCCAATCAAAATTTTGAGATATCTATTTTGTTCAACGTGGTTTAAAATTCTGGAAATTAGATCTTTGAGGATGACAACCCCCCACATCCCTCCGGGCAAGGGTTGTAAGTAATGCCCTGGGGGTATATAAGGTTCTTATAGAAAGTGTTGTCGTAATGATTGGAAATTTAAATGGCTTGTGCCCTTTTTAACAGTCGAAAGTGATTGGATGACAACTAACACCCCTTCAACGCCCACCATTTCCCCAAACTCATTAAATCAAAATTTTGAGATAGTCATTTTGTTCAACGTAGTTGAAAGTTCTGGAAATTATATCTTGGAGCGTGGCACTCCCCCCCCCAAGGTTTCAGGGCAAGGGTTATAAGTTGTGCCCTGGGGGCTTATATGGTTCTTATGGAAGGAATGCTCAGTATAAACTTCAGCGACGGCTCATTTTATTGGAAATTGAAAGTTCTAGTTCACTTTTTAAGTGTCAAAAGATATTGGAGGGTAACCAGCCCCCCCCCCCCCACGCCCTTTGTCCCCTAAATGTATCCAATAAAAATTTTGAGATAGCTATTTTGTTAAAAACAGTTCAAAGATCATATAACTAAACTCTGGTGTCGACACAACCCCCAGGGTTCGGGGCAGGCGTTGTAAGTTATGCCCTGGGGGCATATATGGCTCTTATGGAAGGGATGCTCGTATAAACTTCAAAGAAGGCTCATTTGATTGGAAATTGAAAGTTCTAGTTCACTTTTTAAGAGTCAAAACAGATTGGAGGGCACCTAGCCCCGCCATGGAAGGTATGCTCGTAAAAACTTCAGGGAGGGCTAATTTGATTCGAACTTGAAATTTATAGTTCAGTTTTTGAGAGTCAAAAGAGATTGGTGGGCAACTAGCCACCCCCCCCCACACGCCTCTTTTTCCCGAATGCATCCGATAAAAATTTTGAGATAGCCATTAAGTTAAAAATTGTTCAAAAGTCAGATAACAAAAACTCAGGTGTCGACACAACCACCCAGGGCCCGGGGGCAGGCGTTGTAAGTTATGCCCTCAGGAATATATGGTTCTTATGAAAGGGATTCTCGTATAAACTTCAGAGAGGGCTCATTCGATTGGAAATTGAAAGTTTGAGTTCAGTTTTTAATTGTCAAATGAGGTCCGAGGGCAACTACCCCCCTCCCCCACATGCCCTTTTTCCCCAAACCCGGCCGCTAAAAATTTTGAGGTAGCCAGTTTTTTTTAAATTGTTCAAAAATTAGATAACAAAAACTCCGGTGTCAACACAACTCCCCAGGGCCCAGGGGGTAGGCGTTGTAAGTTCCAAGTGTTGTCCTGGGGATGTGTATGGTTCTTATGAAAGGAATGCTCGTATAAACTTCAGAGAGGGCTCATTTGATTGGAAATTGAAAGTTCTAGTTCATTTTTTAAGAGTCAAAAGATATCCAAGGGCAACTAGCCCCCCCCCCAAAAAAAACACCCTTTTTTCCCCAAGCCTATCCGATAAAATTTTAAATAGCCATTTCATTAAAAATAATTCAAAGGTCAGATAAGAAAAACTCCTGTGTCGACGCAACCCCCATGGCTCGGAGGCAGGCGTTGTAAGTAATGCTCTGGGGATATATATCGTTTTTATGGAAGGGATGCTTGTCTAAACTCCGGAGAGGGTTCATTTGATTGAAAATTGAAAGTTCTCGTTCAATTTTTAACAGTCAAAAGAGATTGGAGGGCAACTAGCCCCCCCCCTCCACGCCCTAAATGCATCCGATAAAAATTTGGAGATAGACATTTTGTTAAAGATAGTTCAAAGTTCAGATAACAAAAACTCTGGTGTCAACACAGCCCCCCAGGGCCCGAGGGTAGGCGTTGTAAGTTATGCCCTGGGGGCATCTATGGTTGTTTTGGAAGGGATGCTCGTATAAACTTCATAGAGGGCTCTTTTGATTGGAAATTGAATGTTCTTATTCACTTTTTAAGAGTAAAAAGTGATCGTAGGGCAGCTAGCCTCCCCCCACACTCCATTTATTTTTCCCACACGCACTTCATATAGAAGGGGTCGTCGTATAAACCTCAAAAGGGGCTCATTTCAAAGGGGGGAAAACTTTTTTCATTTTGATATTGTTACTTTGATACCAGTTTTGATACTTTGATGAAGATTTGATTTATTTTTTTTCCTAAGTTTGATTTTGAAATAAGGAATTTTTGAAAAGTTGTAACTTTTTGCAATCAAAAACGAACAAAAATTAATTAAAAAAAACTTTCCGAAAAATAAGTTTTTCAAAGACAAATAAAGGCCATTTTAAACTTAAGCCCAGCAGATACAAATACCTGTTAAAATTCAAACTCAAAACGACCAGAAATTACTATTAAAGAATAAATGAAACCCAAAACGAACAAAAATTAAATAGACAACCGTAGCAAAATACATACAACAAGTAACAATATAAATGAATAAATAGATCTTAAAGCGAGTAATGCTTAGAATGAATATGAAAATCAAGCTTAAAACGAAAAAAAATATTTTGCTATTGAAGTATAAATGAAACTTAAAACGAACAGAACTTAAATAAACAATCAATGCAAACAAACACACAATAGATATTAATGTAAATGAATAAATAAATCTTAAAACGAGTGAAACTTAAATTGAATATGCAAATCAAGCTTGAAACGAACAAAAATCACTACAAACAAGAGTTTGAGTATCGCCTCCTTCTCTCACTGTAAAAGTCTAAAACCGAAGCCGTAGCAAGTTTTAACTTGCTACGGCAACTGGGAGGGAGAGAATTTGGGAGGGAGATCTTAAGCATACTTTCAGGTTTTTTAGTCATGGAGCTTTAGACGGTACTCTGTTAATGCTTCCAAGCCTCTTCACTCCGGAAAGGGCACGAACATGTCCCATTTTTGGTGTAATATGCCCCCTTACGATGACGTTGTCAAAACAAGTTCATACAAAGCATGTAGGTTTAGACATTAGCTTTCAAATGAGTTCTTAGACAGCTTTCTACGATAAATAGGTGCCCTTCTAGTGCAGAAGAATCACCATTTTAAGCTCTTTTTCAAAACGTTCAAAAATCGTTGTCATAATTAACTTGCTAATATAAACAAAAATAACAGTTGTTAGTCTAAAATCTTATTTTAATGAGTTTATTTTCATAAGTTAGTTCTTTTTCAAAACCTGTTTTTTTTAGAGTTCACTTATCAAGTGGGCTGGGAGATGAAGAATCTAAGAGGGGGATTTGTAAACCTTCAGTTAAAGCCGTTAAGGGTTTTAGACCATTGAGTTAATAATGATACCGTTTCTATGCTTCCCAGCCCTTCAACTCCAGAAATTGGACGGAAAAGTACAATTTTTTGTGCCAAATGGAATCTTACAATGGCGTTATTAAGACGATTTTAAAAACAGAGCCTAGACATGGTCAAGACCTTTGAAATAAGCCATTAAACATCTTTTTACGGCATTACAGTTGCCTGCTAGCTAGTCGGCAGACGATTTATGAATAACATGAAACTCACTGCTTTAATGGTTTTGTTTTTCCTCGTTTTTCAAGATGTGGTTTCAAAAGCTCCTATTTGGGGTATTAGGCCAGGAATATTCAATTTAAATTTTTTTTGTGCCATTCTGATCCTCTTTAGGCAAAATTGATTTTATTGTGGCATAAAATGGCAGAAAACGCCACTTTGCTATGGTAGCCTAATTTGCTCCTTAAAAAGAGCACTAGATGTTGCAATTTTGGCTTCAAATGAGCCGTCTTCTAATATGGTACGACGACGGGTTCAATATGATCATTCCTGGGAAACAAAAAAAGTACCACCTATGCAGTGCTGCCCCTGCAAAAATGTGCAGTGCCACTCGTGCAAAAAAGTGATTTTCCTTCTTGTCAAAGATGGGCAACTTACAGTTCCCCATCTTGGGGGAAACCAGTTTGAATAGGGGCCCCGATTATTCCAATAGTTTACTTTTCATTTTTATTTGCTGCCATTTTTGAGGAGTTTCAAGCTCTTTTTTGAAATTCCCATAAACTTGTCTTCCCAATAAACTTTTATTGTTAATATTGACCGAAATAATAGCTACAATTCCTGAATCATTTACAAACAGCGATTTTTCTCACTAGACAGTTTTTTTTTCAAAACGAATTTTCCAACTTTTGGTTACTATGGGCCATGGTTCGCTCTTTACTAGGTTCCACCTACCGCTGTAACATGATATAAATCAAGAAGCGATGCTTTTGGCGCTGCAAAGGGGTGGGACGGAATTTATATATGCTACTAGTATTAACAGCTCACTGCAGCACCAAGCCACGTGATGCCAGTACAGCTACGCATGCTCCTCCTCCATCCCAATCTATTCAAAGTCTCCCCCCTTACACCCTCTCAGGAAGTTCCTATTTTCCTTAAATCTTTCCTCACGACCACCTATTCGGGGACAGCCTGCTTTTCGTTTGGCCCTAAACGGTTGGCTGACAAGGACAACCTTTGACAATATGTTTGCCTGCATCCATAGAACGTGCCCTAGGCTATTCTACTTTTAACATCTTTACTGCACCCATCTTTTTTACTACCACCTTTCTTTATCTTTTTGTAACCCAGCATCACCTTTTCCCCTTCACTTAGGCCTATTCCTAGTCTTAGCATTTTAGTCTTCTTAATATTAATTTTCAAACCTACTCTTGCACCCTGAACTCGCTATACCTCTAAAAGCTCATTCATTTTAATAACATTTTCATCTAGGATGCTTAAATTCTCAGTGTAATCTAAGTCCTGGAGAGTTTTACTTCCCCATTTGACTCCGTGTTCTTCCATTGCCTTTGCCGTGCTCCTTTGGACAAAGTCCATCAAAATGATTCATTTTGATCAGCAAAGTTATTCTCGTCCATAGCACTAATCATTTTAAATTAATTTATCTGGTACATAATACAAGGATATGACCTTCGTTAAAGCTCTTCTATCAGCTGAATCAAACGCTTGCTTATAATCAATAAAACTAAGGACTAATGGCGTTTGATGACTCAAGCACATCTCTATTATTAATCTAAGAGTAAAAATTTGGTCGACGCATCCTCTATCTTTCCTGAAACCACACTGTTCTTCTATTAAAACTTTATGTACAGCATCTCCAGTCTAAAAAGTATCCTCATACATAGTGGTGTGGTTTGCTTCCTATAGAAACCAGACTAATGTCTCTGTAGTAACCACACTCACTCTTATCACCATTCTTATAGAAGGGTCTAATTAGAGTTTACCTAAAATCGATACGTACTTCTCCTTTTTGAAAAATCATCTTCATAATCTTCACCAACTTATCTCTAACCTCGTAACCACTATATTTAAGAAACTGATTTATCACACTATCAGTATCTGGGACCTTAATATTTTTTTATTCTTTTAGCACTATCATTAAATTTTCATTCCAGAAATAAATCCTCCTTCACATCCAAAGTGTCATGAATGTTTTTTTATTCTTTTCTATTATTTTTTTCTATAACTCCGTGACATTCTAAAAATTTTCTGCCATCTCTCTTCCCTTACCAATAATTGTGGCCCCGTTCCTATCTTTATCTTGGACAAGTCCAGATTGACTATTTCCTCTCAATTTATTAACATGCCAGTACAATATTTTACTTTTATGCCGTCTGACTAAATCTTCCAGATCTTCGGTTAATTTATCTATGGCCTCCGCTTAAAACCTCCTTAATTCATATTTTAATGTTTTCTCCACTTTCTCCTCATTCTTCTTATTTTCGTATGATATATCACTTAAATAATTCTTGTACAAGTCCATCCTCCTCTCTAATAAACATAACGTATTTTCACTAATATTCCTGGCTGTGTTTCTAACTTTCTTCCAAAAGACACCATCAGCGACTCCACAAACTATTTTCCTAAATTTATTCCATCCATCTTCTACATTTTTAGATTTTAGACTCTTGAGTTTAATATTCAACTGCTCATGGAAGTTTCCTCTCAAATTCTCATTCTGGATTCTAGTTACTCTCCCTAAATTTTAGCTTTACAGAATAAAAAGGGTTACCTGTCTTACGATCATGTGAATACCATGTTAACTTAAGGGGTATTTTATGACCAAATACTGTCTTGTTTACAGCTAGATTGTTTTACCTACACAATTGCAGCGATCTCTAATGATTACTGTTTTCTTTTCCTACACCAGATTTACAGAGGCTAGGATATCATCTATCCCTATTTCTACCGACCTGGGCGTTTGCTGATTACCATAGTGCAATCAGATTCGTTTATCATCACTTTTTTGCAGTAGTTTCTGATCTTTCATTTTAGCCACCTTAGCATTTGAGGAAGAAAACCGGATAATACGAAATGATCACTCGTTGAAAAAAGGCATTCATTCCCCCACTACAGTTTGTGATTTATATCTCTTTCAAAAACGTGTCGTTTAGGGTATATTATCTTTAAGTGTACACCTATATAATACCTATATAATTGGTAAGTGTCCTTGGTTCCCACCCTACCTCAGCTCTGGAAGCAATCACTCGACATTATATGACGTGTACCTGAAACCTAAAGCACGCGAGTATTATTTATTGTAAAAATTAAAACAGATCACAAAAGAGTATAAGCTACAGTTTTTTTTCTAAGAAAAAGCTTGTCATCTGAAAGGCTTTTCCGCTGGTCTGACAGGTTGGTCCATAAGAGAAGCAGTTTGTCCACATTGTTCGCTTGCACTATGTAAGCTATCATACCTCTATTTTCAGTGTATTTAATGTTTTCGCGTTTTGTGGAAATTAAGTTAAAAAAAAAACACTTAGACGGCAATTCCTATCTTCTTTCAAGAAACTTATATTTTTTCATATATAGGACTGTGTTATTGTCAGCCGAGATCATCACGACGTAAGTGGAACTGATAGCCCGTTTAGAGAAACTTCAAATGTGTACGATGGATCTGCTTTTACAGCAGATATGGCTGTTCAGAATTTTGTCGGTGATGCTATCCGTGGTGCCACATGGGTGGCTCTACATAATGGAGGAGGAGTTGGATGGTGAGTTGCTTCTAAAAACATTTAAGCCGCTAATGGCAATAAGTGGTCAATGAAAAGTGGCCTTCGTCTACAGAAATCAAAACCATAAGAAAACAAACCAGAGTGCTTTTAACAATGTGTGTAAAACCAACCTGGGTTTTGTCCAGATTCTAATTGTGTAAAATTCGTAAGTTTCAAGTTTGCTTATCAATAGGTCTAGTTGTTAGCCTGACAACGGTTGCATAATTTGATAAAGGAGGACACCTCCCCACCATTAAATTAAGAATGTCTGAAACCCGGGAGTTGGGACAGAAACCCCTATCTAGAAAAATGTGAAATTTCATCTTTTCCCCAAGAAGTATAGTCGGGGGTATGTGTTAATTTGATTTTTGTCTTTTTCCGAAGTAATCGTTTGTGAAAGGGCTCATTCCAATGGAATTTTAACGGAATTTCCAAAGGAAGCACCTTTTTAAATAACAAAAGAGATCTTGCCGTAAAATAGAAACTTATTTCTGCCATTTTGTCCCGCAAAAAAAAACCCATTGTGGCTCAAATAAGACTAAAATGTTATCGAGCGCAAGTTTTGAAGCTATTTATGTCTAACTTTCGAGTGAAAGCTGTTTATTTAGTAGCCGAGGTTCAGAAGCCGTACCACCGTATGGTGGCGTGTTCCTCTCTTACAGAAACACTACTATTGCTTGCAACTCACTGCAGTATTAAGCCACCAGAGGCCTACAAAGCTGCGCACGCTCCTCCTCCACCTAATCTGTCGAAGCATCACTTCTTTATTCCCTCCCATAAAGTTCCAATTTCCTTTAAATTACTTTTTTTGACCTGTTCCCCTTCCATTCGGGGACGACATGCTTTTCCTTTAGTCCCAGATGAATGACCAAAAAGCCCAATCTTTGGTAATCTGTCATCCTTCATCCGTAGAAAGTGGCCTAGTTTTATTGAACATTCTTTCATTATATGAACCCTAGAAAGTTTGTAGAAAGCTAGAGAGCTTGTAACCCTAGAAGGTGACATCAGAATAGGTTTTTTGTACGGCCTATTACTTGATATATGGCCAGTTAAAGGGTATCCAAGACTATCCTTAGAAAATTCTTTTGAAAAAAAAATTATAAAAAATGTTCCTCATCCTTTTGGAAAGCTTACGTTTCAGAGCCATAATAAACCACTTTCATCGCCATACCTTAAACATAAATAGGCTAGGGCAAACTAAATAATCCAATTGAGACAGCACGTAAATTCTGATGCTGCTGGTAATGGGTCTTAGCTGTTTTCTGAATTGAAAGAGTCTGGAAACTTTCAGACTGTTTTATTACTAGCTCCTTTTTTTAGAAAAAAAGAGTCCTAAAGATCAAAAATGCAAAGAAAGCTAAACAGAATACTAAAACATCAGAAAGATAAGTTATTTTTCAAGAAAATGTGATTAAATCAAACAGCTCGTGGTAACAAACTGTAGGAGCGACGCGGCTCAATAGTAACCAAAAATCTAAGAAACGGAACTTTGATACCAATAGGCTAGATATATCAAAAGAATCGGCTTAGTGTTACCTATTACATACAAGTTTAGTGTTATTTTTCAAAGGCTACGAGCCTGAGAAAATTTGCCTGATTTTTGAAATTTTCACAGGGATGATCGTATCGACCCAGTGGTCCTAGAATATCAAGAGAGGGCTCATTTGAACGGAAATAAAAGTTATGGTGTCCATTTTAAGTAACTAAAAGGATTGGAGGGCAACTAGTTCCCCTTCCATGCCCCTCTTTCTCAAAATCGTCCAAAAAAATTTTGAGAAAGCCATTTTGTTCAGCATAGCTGATAGGTCCAATAACTATGTCTTTGGAGGTAACATGGCCCCCACAGCCTCTGGGGAAAGGTCTTTAAGTTATGAAGTTTGTCCATTGTTTACGTACAGTATTTGTTATTGGGAAGTCTGCGTATATTTTTCGTGTGGGGGGGGACAAATTTTCTGCCCAGGTGATTTTACACGGGGAGAATTTTTCATTGGGAGGGACGTTTAAAGGAGGTGAATTTTTCAAGGGAAATTTTACACTGGGTGAATTTGCCAGAATTTCTATACGAAACTCTTTTTATAGGTCTTGCTTTCTCTTTGCCGACTCAATTTTACGCGTGGAGATATTAAGGGTAACTATCTGGGATAATTTTCACCGGGATCAAATTCTCTAGAGGATATTTTCGTGGGGATGGGGACTTTTCCGTCGAGGTGGAGCCAGATTTCCTGGCATTATTTAAAAAAACGATCAGAAATCAAGTAAAAAAACAAGTTTTTTCAACTAAAAGTAAGGAGCAACATTAAAGCTTAAAACTAATAGAACCTATTACTTATGTGAAGGGGTTGTCCCTCCTCAACACCTCGCTCTTTACGCTAAAGTTTGAATTTTGTCCCAATTCTTTAGGAACGATTCCTGAAACACAAGGGTCGTTTAATTAGAACAATAAGAAGCTTTTTTAAAAGTACTAAAAAAATTAGCGTGAAGAGCGAGATGTTGAGGAGGGGGCGACCCCCTCATATACGTAATAATTTTTGTTCGTTTTAAGTTTTAATGTTGCTCCTTACTTTCAATTGAGAAACTGTTTTTTTTTTTATTTAATATTTTACTTAATCAGGGGGTATTTTAGGGGGAAAATAAGGCAATTTGACAGCCGTAAGAGACATGACGGCCAAACCAAATTTTCATCCTTTGAGCGAAGAAGCAAATATGTATATTTTTGATTAGAAGGTTTTGTTTCGGATCATGATGCCACAAGATCTTCTTAGCAAGGTTAAAAGAGCTGATTCTGAGGTACGGCTGTCAATAATTATAGAATGGGTGGTCTTATAATCAGTAAATAAAACGCTTGCAATTGTCTACTTGGCACATTTGTTGAATCCTAAAAGGTTTTAAGGGAAGCACTAGACAAGCATTAGCATGAAGTGATGAGGCAGCTCACATACAGTATAAGACAATGTCTGTTTCTTCTAATCTTTAAATAGTTGTGAAGACCTTTTAAATGACTAACTAGTATTACATCGAATAAAATGTGATATCAAACCCTTTTTTATGGAATGTGATCTTCAATGAAGGTAATCTCTAAAGGAGCATCATTTTAGTTTAAACTAAAGTTAGTGCAAATAATCTAGGATTAATTGTATTTCCATATTTTTTTCAAAAACTTTCGGAACCGGATTAAAGTGCGTGTGCCCGAAGGGCACCCGCACTTTAAATTGAATCAGGCAAATTGTATTAACTGAAGTCTTTGGTTTTAGAGTCCAAGCGTGTTTCCCTGTGTACGCTTCGCGCACACAGGGAGAGTTTTTTTTCAAAACGAGTCCTCGACCGAGTCCGTTGATTTTGAATTAAAGTTATCAAGTATTTTGCAGTAGGTGGCATAGGTTGCATCAAGACATGGCCAATTGTAGACAGAGAAAAGCCAAGACAGATAGTCCAAGTAATTGAGAGGCAAATGTTTAAATGGCTGGGGCTGTACGGGTAAATGGCTGGAGTATGCATGACTCTCTTATTGGACACATACTTGTTTGTTAGTTTTTGGAAAGACATGCCTGCCTAGAGGCATGCTGGCATGCTGACCAAGAATTTAAAATTGACATAAGACTGTTAGATTGCGTGTAATGAGAGGCAAACAAGTTTGCTTGAAATAAGAGGCAAACAATCGTTTAAAGCCATCTTTATCTTTCAAATAGTACCTATTCGTTGCCTAAGCTTAGCCCCACATTCTGAATAAAATTTGAAATTTTTTCACAAATTTTAAAAATTTTTGGGTGACTTGCCCGAGACTCTGGGCAGGTGCCCACAAATATTGTCCCAATTTCCTCTCTCAATTTAGCACTTGTTCACGGATGCCCAGCATCTCCAATCACTTTCCCAATAGTATCTTATTCATTGCCTCAGCTCAGTTTAGCAATCTGAGCCAATTTCCACTTTTTCAAGTTTAGGGTCACTTGCCTGAGACTCTGGGCAGTTGAGGTGGGCACCTCCAAAAATTGTCCTAACTTCCACTCTCGCCTTAGAACTTATTCACAAAGACCTGTCATAGTTACTCCCGCCGTTTACCCGCGCTTCGTTGAATTTCTTCACTTTGACATTCAGAGCACTGGGCAGAAATCACATTGCGTCAACACGCGATGGCGCCTTCGCAATGCTTTGTTTTAATTAGACAGTCGGATTCCCCTGGATCGTGCCAGTTCTGAGTTGGTCGTTCATTGGGCGCCGAGGCTCCGCACCAAGCCGAAGCAAGGCACTAAGAGCACTGCTTGGGCCGTCCACGACCAGCTTGAGAAGGGATCGAGCACCCTTGCGAGCACCCAAGCCCAACTCGGTAGCCAGTCGCATCTTGCTCCAAGCCAGACACCCTCAACCTTCAGAGCCAATCCTTATCCCGAAGTTAAGGATCCAATTTGCCGATTTCCCTTACCTACATTCATCTATCGCCTAGAGGCTGTTCACCTTGGGGACCTGATGCGGTTATCGGTACGGTCTGGTGGGAGGAGTAGACGTGGCCCTCACCATGGTTTTCAAGGACCGACAAGAATGCACGGACGTCGCTCAAGTGCAACGCTCTTCGGAAGATTAACCCTATCTCTCCGCGGAGGAATTCCAGGGTTTGTATCTCCCTTACACAGAAAAGAAAACTCTTCCCGGCACTCCCGCCAGCTTCCCATGGCCAATTCTCGTTGCCGAGACGGATACGAGGATCCGAACGTTACCCCAACCAGGTTCCCGAATAAAAACGGGATTCCCTTTCGCCCTTGCCACGAGCCTCACGCTTTGCGATCAACACTTCGTGTCTCTTTCGTTCAACGCTCGTCTTGTGCTACCATTTCAGGTTGGGCTTAGGACCGACTGACCCATGTCCAACCACTGTTCACATGGAACCCTTCCCCACGTCAGGCCTCAAGGATCTCTCTCGAGTATTTGCTACTACCACCAAGATCTGCGCCACTGGCCGCTCCAGGCAGGCTCACGCCCAAACCCTTCAACGCAACCAGTGCGACCTCCCTACTCACCGGCGCGTCAGCGACGATCACCAAGGATCGACGAGCTCTGCGACCGGCGGTCCGGTATCAGCACAATGCTAAAGCGCCTCCCATTTTAAGGGCTAGTTGCTTCGGCAGGTGAGTTGTTACACACTCCTTAGCGGTTTCCGACCTCCATGGCCACCGTCCTGCTGTCTGGAGCAACCAACTCCTTTCCGTGGGATCAGGAATATGCATTGGTTTGGCCGCTTTAACCGGACATTTGGTTCATCCCACAGCGCCAGTTCTGCTTACCAAAAGTGGCCCACTGGGCACTCGGATCTGAAATCCTTGCCGCCAACAACACCACGGTCGGCAAGGCATCTCACCCATTGAAAGTTTGAGAATAGGTTGAGGCCTTTACGGCCCCAAGGCCTCTAATCATTCGCTTTACAGGATGAGACTCCCGTCTCCTTTGCTTGAGCGTCAGCTATCCTGAGGGAAACTTTGGGAGGAACCAGCTACTAGATGGTTCGATTAGTCTTTCGCCCCTATACCAAGCTCCGACGATCGATTTGCACGTCAGAATCACTTCGGTCCTCCATCCGGGTTTCCCCTGACTTCGACCTGGCCAGGCATAGGTCACCATCTTTCGGGTCCCATCATGTGTGCTCTAGGTGCGTCGCATCCGCAACGGGATCACGACGCCCCTGGGATGCGCCCTCTCCAGTGGAGAGGGATCTCCCATCAGCATTGCAAGCAATGTCTTAACTTTCATTCCGCCATCGGTCTTCTCATCGACCTACGACTCGCACACAAGTTAGACTCCTTGATCCGTGTTTCAAGACGGGTCGGAAGGAACTCGCTTACTCTCCGCTCACCCAGGAGACCCACAAAGAGGCTCCCAGCAACAGAAGCCGGGCCGAATCGTTGCCGGGAATCCAGCGTCTTGAAGCCGAAGCAACAAAAGCCCTGGGTCCTTTGACACCGTTCCAGCCGCGTGCGGATTACGAATCCACCCGGGAATACACGCCGTGAGCAACGTAGATGACCAACATGACCAGAGAACAGCCAAGGCTGCCCTCAGCGATCACATCAGCACTCGCTACCCGCAACGATGATTCCGAAGATGGCTCGAACTTCGAAAGTCCTTCCGTTTTTTACCCCTGGAGGATTTCACGCAATGTTTAACTCTCTCTTCAGAGTTCTTTTCAACTTTCCCTCGCGGTACTTGTCTTCTATTGGTCTCACATTCGTATTTAGCCTTAGATGGAGTTTACCACCTGATTAGCGCTGCATTCTCAAGCAACACGACTCTAGAGAGACCTCGGAATGCCGAGCGTTCATCCGTCCTACGGGCCTGACACCCTCTCTGGGCAATTGGGCCACATTCATGAGGACTGGACAAACGACGGTCTTACGAGGCTCCCAAACACTGCATCGGTCGAAATTGCCTCCCGAAGGATTCAATTGACCCTTAGTGCTGGGCTTATCCCTCTTCGCTCGCCGCTACTAGGGGAATCCTTGTTAGTTTCTTTTCCTCCGCTGACTAATATGCTTAAGTCAAGCGGGTCGTCTCGCCTGAGCTGAGGCCGGGGGGTTTTATATAAACTGACAGGGTCATTTGTTTTTCAAACCAATCATCCAAAGTCACCTGGTCACCACTAACCCTGTAGTGCCAGCAAGCCCCTTGGAGTCAACAGTTCAACATCAAATAAACCAATTTCCCACTTACCAAAGTCATAGTAGTCTATTCCTGTGCCGAAGGCTGTCAGTCAAAGTGTTTTAGTTGAGAACAATTTGGATTTATCCTCATTGTGGCTTCTACTGTGCACAACCCATAATGACAACACTCCTCTCGTTCCGCCTAATGCACAACCCATAATGACAACACTCCTCTCGTTCCGCCTACAAGGAACTCAGTTACCATTGCCCAGTTGGGTGACAAGTAAAAGGGTGATCCACAAGAGGCATAGCCCTGGGCCATGTATGCTTGATGAGATCACTTGCACTCTTTGTACCATGGATTCCCTAACCCACAGCCAAAAGAGGCAAATGAGACCAGCATAACGAGACCAATACCTCTCACCAAATCCTCTCAACATCAACAGTTGACACAAAACTTGACGAGATCGCTTACATTCTCTATAGGTTGTAATCAACAACAAATAGTAGCGAGGAGCCTCGCTGTGATGGTAAACAATACCGTATAATAGCAACATCCGTCTCTCAGCCAGACGTAGTCCAAGCTCAAAGGCTAGACATGCAATTTGCGTTCAAAATATAGACGTTCCATGTGTCCTGCAGTTCGCATGGAATCACACGTCTAGCTGCGTTCGTCTTCGTAATGTGAGCCAAGCGATCCATCCTCCAGGGTCATTCTAATGAATGTTTCAAATTCTCCCTCAAACAAGGCCAATGCAATTGCACCCTTGCACACCTCAAGCCAAGCTATATTGGGACAAGCTCACCTTCACTCCCTTTAGTCTCGCGGAATGGAATCCATGATCCTGGAATCATAGAGCCACTCTAGTCCCCGAATGACTATTTTTCACTACGAATTCACACGTAGAAAATATACATCGAGAGTTCAAGAGCATGTTGGCTTATTGCTTGCAAAATCGATGCTACATTAGTGCAATCGCAGTGCAAGACTTTGGCTCACCTGAGGACTCACGCGCCTCTCTTTTGACCAAGCCAATCCCTTCGTCTCGCACCACTTGGGCCCTCAGGAAGGGTAAAGAGTGCTTCCCGGGCCCCACCAAAATGTTGCTGGGGCAGCAACTACCACAGTGTTAGCAATCTGATGTCCAAAGTTGATATTTCATCAAGAGATAGCGTGTATTTCTGAATCAAAAAAAAATTCGGACCACCCAGATTGAAGTCTGGATTTATGACAGTGCTTGAATTACAAGATGAAAATGAATTAAAATTAGAATTAAGTGGAATAGCCCCCGTAGGTAGGTAAGGTATCAATGCGTTTACTATATTTTCTCAATAATAACGTTCAAGTTTGCACAGATAAATGTCTGAATACCTTTGGGATGAAAGATTTTTTGTTTCTTTTTTTTTAATTCAATAAAGTCCTAAAATTCAGGATTAGGCGAAAGAGATGAAATAGGTGAAAGCATATGCTACAGAATAAATCATCCACAAGATAATTACCCACGTTCATATTTTTGGCTTGTCCTTGATGAGACCCTTGCGCCGTTGCGATGGATTCTAAGTATGGTCCTTGCGCTTGATTGTAGCAAATGCGTTGTATTGTAAGTCATATAAGCTACTGAACATTGTGCAACAGATGCCGTCGGCTCATCCCCTTTTAAAGTCAATGTAAAAACTTGGTGTTGAATTAAGAAATTTTACGAGTTACATAAGAAAAAGCAATAAAAGGATAATTTGTGATCTTTAAAAAAATAAGTTTTTATGCCTTTTACAAAAAAAGGTTCAGCAGTGATTTATTTTATACCTCCCCCCTCCCTTTTGCGTAGATAAGGCAAAGATGTGACCTTTCGATAGGAATACAATTTAACCGCAAAACCTCTATCTGATGCAGCGACCGTTAAAGACAAAATAAAAAGTCTATATTTAAAATTCAGAGCATAAATATGAAATTTGTCACAATAAATTTCAATTCAGGTACTATGGAAACCCCACAGTCCGAAGTAACCCTCATTACTGCAATCATAAAAAATTCTTACCGATCTAGTCAGTAAACTGAGACACTTCAAGTTAAATTTACGTAAGTTTGATAGAGAAGGGTTTAATCCTGTGTTGCCAACGTTATCATTACGGCATTGCCATCGTTATCAACAGTATCATTGTAATGTTTTTGGCACAATTTAGAGATCCTGGCAGATTTAGAATTTTTTTGGAACAATAGAAATTTTTCTGTACATTTTGGTTTTACGTGCTCCTTTCTTACTCAGATATCTATTCAAGTTTTAGTTTGTCGAAAATTTTCTTCTTCTTGAGGCACATTTTTAACCTGCTGTTTAGACGGTACAAATTATCCTCTTGTGATACAATTTTAGTCGGAAAACTGGTGTAGTTTACTTCAAAGTGATGGCAACACTGGTTTAAAACAATTTAAATTTTAAATATAAAAAATTTCGCCTGATTCCCATCATTTCAATTATAGAACAATCAATAGAAGAACTAAATAAAGCAGACAATATAAAGCAACGTAGGTTGTGCCTAAGGGTACGTATATCAAGGATAAAGAAAAAAAATTAAATTGATACATTTAGACAGAATTAATTCAATAATAAATTAAAACAATAAAGACAAATACTTCATCTTACTCCCACCCCCACGAGGCTTCAAGACCGGGAATGCTTGGAGAAAGAAAGGAAAAAAAAAACATATTTAGAGAAGGTCCAATAATATGGTAGTTTTTAGTTTGAAAAGTGATCAAATCTCAGAACTGTCGTTTTTAACCTTTTTGTTTACTGGAGTCCGATAATTTCGGTCCAAATAGAGCCAATTATTGTTAAAACCGAATTAATTCGGCTTAAAGCTTAGAGGAACCTTACGAAAAAGAACCTTATAAAAATCCACTAGACACCAAGGTCAAACTCCTAAGCAGTGGGACGTTTTGTTGTTTAAGTATTTGAATCTTCTCGTTCCTTTTTGAGCAAATTAAATAAAAAAAAAACAAGTTTTTTAAACTGAAAGTAAGGAGCGACATTAAAACTTAAAACGAACAGAAAGTATTCCGTATATGAAAGGGGCTGTCCCCTCCTCAACGCCTCGCTCTTTACGCTAAAGTTTGACTCTGTCTCACAACTTTATTTTTTAAAACAATAAAAAACTTTAGCGTAAAGAGCGAGGCGTTGAGGAGGGGACAGCCCCTCCTCAACGCCTGATCGTTAATTTCTGATCGTTTTTTAGTTAATGCAGCTTTTATTTTGGCTCGCCGTCATTGAATAAGTAAACAAAATTTGCATAAAAATTTTACTTTTCTTTTGCTAAATGGCTGTCTCTAAATTTGGTTCTGACGTAATTTACAAATTAACTTACGTAACGAACTTCTATATTCGTATATTTTTCTTCTGGCAAAAAATACAAAGTTGCAGATTTTTGCAGATATGAGCTTGAAACCTATGTTATAGGGTTTTCTGATACGCTGAATCTGACGGTGTGATTTTCATTAAAATTTTTTCACTTTTAGGGGATGTTTCCCCCCTCTTTAAAAAATCAGGTAAGTTTTCGCAGGCTCGTAGCCTTTGATGAGTAATACTAAACATAATAAAATCCATATATTTAGAATCAGCATTATAAGCCCATTCTTTTGATACATTTATTGACATCAAAGTTCCGTTTTTAAAAGTTTGGCTTACTATTGAGCCGTATCGCTTGTTTTTTTTTTTTTTTTTATTACGTATATGTTATTACGTATATGATGGGGTTCTCCCTTAGTCAATACCACGCTCTTTACGTTAAAAGTTAAAAAAAATTTTAATTCACACACCCCTGAATCACAAAGGCCGTTTAATTAGAATAGATAGCTCTTTTGAAAGCACTAATAAAAACTATAGCGTAAAGAGCGAGGTATTGACTTGGGGGAGAACCCCCTCATATACGTAATAATTTCTGTTCATTTTAAGTTCTAATGTTGCTTCTTACTTTCAGTTGAAAAAATTAGTTTTTTTTAATTTAATTTCTGATCGTTTTTTAAATAATGCTTGGAAATCCGGCGCCCCCTCCATAGAAATGTCCCTTACCCCAAAGAAACATCCTCCACGGAAAGATTCTCCCGAGTAACCCCCTCCTCCAGCCCCCCTCCCCCCCACCAGAAAAAATTCTTCCTGAAAATGTCTGTATACTTCCCAATAACCAATACAATATGTAAGCAATGGGCAAAGTTCATAACTTGCAGCCCTTCCCCTGGGAACTGTGGGGGATTAAGTCATCGTAAAAGACATATTTATTAGATTTTCGACTATGCTGAACAAAATGGCTATCTCAAAATTTTGATCGGGTGACTTTGGGAAAAAAATGAGCGTGGGAGGGGGCCTAGTTGCCCTCCATTTTTTTTGGTCACTTAAAAAGGGCACTAGAACTTTTAATTTCCGTTCCAATGAGCCCTCCTACAATATTCTAGGACCACTGGGTCAATACGATCACCCCTGGGAAAAATAAAAAAAAACAAAAAAAAAACAAATAAACACGCACCCGTGATCTTTCTTCTAGCAAAAATGCAAAATTCCACATTTTTGTAGATAGGAGCTTGAAACCTCTACAGTAGGGTTCTCTGATACACTGAATATGATGGTGTGATTTTCATTAAGTTCCTATAACTTTTAGGGGGTATTTCCCCCTTTTCTCGAAAATCAGCCAAATTTTCTCAGGCGCGTAGCTTTTGATGGGTAAGATTCAACTTGATGAAACTTATATATTTGAAATCAAATTAAAATCTGATTCTTTTGATGTATCTATTGGTATCAAAATTCCGTTTTTTAGAGTTTCGGTTACCATTGAGCCGGGTCGCTCCTGTTTGACAAATACACCTGATACAAACTAACCAAAAAAAAAAAAAAAAAAAAAAAAAAAAAAAAAAAAAAAAAAAATACAGGCTTTGTTTTAGATGTCTAGTTAAATAATAAAAAAAAGTTTTTTCAACTGAAAGTAAGGAGTAACATTAAAAATTAAGACGAGCAGAAATTATTACATATATGAAGGGGATGGCCCTCTTTTCAATATCTCGCTCTTTACGCTAAAGTTCGAATTTTGTCCCACATCTTTAAGAAAGATCCTGAGCCATAAAGGTCGTTTAATTAGAATAATAAGCTCTTTTAAAAGTTCTAAAAAAAAAACTTTAGCGCAAAGAGCGAGGTGTCTAGGAGGGGGAGACCCCCCTCATATACGTAGTAATTTCTGATCCTTTTAAGTTTTAATGTTGGTCCTTATTTTCAGTTGAAAAACTTGTTTTGCTTTTTTATTTAATTTCTGATCGTTTTTCAAATGATGCTGGGAAATCTGGCTCCCACTGTATGGAAAATTTCCTTCCCCCATGAAAAATTTCTTCATGAAAATATCCTCCCACGTAACCCCCCCCCCCCCCTCCACCAGAAAAATACCCCCTGAACACGTCTGTATACTTCCCAATAACCAATACTATACAATGCAATGGGCAAAGTTCATAACTTGCAGCCCTTCCCCCGGGGACTGTGGAGGGTTAAGCCACCCTCGAAAAATACCTACTAAGCTTTTCGACTATGCTAAAACATATGGCTATCTCAAAATTTTGATCAGGTGACTTTGGAGGAAAATGAGCGTGAAAGGGGGGCTGGCTGCCCTTCAGTATTTTTGGTCACTTAAAAAGGCACTAGAACTTTTGATTTCCAATCAAATGAGCCCTCTCCTGAGCTTCTAAGATAACTGGTTCAATACGATTACCGGTGGGAAAAACAAACAAACAAAAAAACAACAAATAAACACGCATCCGTGATCTTTCTTCTGGCAAAAAATGCAAAATTCTACATTTTTGTACATAGGAGCTTGAAAACTCTACAGTGCGGTTCTCTGGTATGCTGAATCTGATGGCGCGATTTTCATTAAGAACACTTGATGTTTTGGGGGTGTTTCTCCCCTTTTTCAAAATATTGCCAAATTTTCTCAGGCTCGTGTCAGTTGTCTCTAATTCCAGTCATTGCAATAAGTATTAAGAGTGTTGGGGGGGGGGCAATTTTATACCTTAAACCTTTGCAAGAATGTAATCAACAGCTTTTTAAAGTTTCTTGGTGGTCGAATGAAGGGTGTAGTAATACATACAGGACACAGACACACACGCGGACATACATTTGATTTTATTTGTATAAATAGATAGATATTTATTTATAAAATGTGCCATTGCCAGGTAGAATTTTCTCAGGAAACAGAGATTTTGCTGAAGGTTTTTGAATTAATATGGTAAGCCAGTTGGCCATCTCAGATTTCTCCTTGTTTTCCTCGATAAGGTGCCACATCTTTTCTTTCATTATTTAAGAAAGAGCACAAATTTTATGATCAAAATTTATGATCAAATGAGTTATTTCCAAAGAATTTACAATCACCCCTGGAAAAAAACCATCCATTAATTTCCTCCACAGAAAATCAGTCGTCCTATCCTCTCTATCCCTCCACACTTTACAAATACCCTTCACTATCCTTTACTACCATCGCGCTATTGCGTTGGATACAATTGGGATTTATTTTATAACCCTATTAGAATTTTGTCTTTAACTATACGTTGCATTTGTCTAGTAAATAATATATCCAGGAAGTCTATGACTTAAAAATATTTAGTAGTTGTAATAGGCCAAAGCATCTATCAGTTTGTCAGAGATAAGAGACTGACTTACTATCGCATTTAGATGACAAACTTCCCTATTTGGACAACTAACGTTTTTGTTCAAACCAAAGTAGACACAACACAGTACTTTTTTTTACTTTAAGATCATAGACATGTAGATACAATCATAATCTATTTGTGAAGTTTCTTGTAATTATTGAGGCCTAAATAATTCATTTGCTTAGCAAGGTAAACTATACTTTCGATGCCAATGTCTCATGGAGTTTAGCGCTAACTATGATCGTATTTAAGTAGCAACGCTTGCGACGATGCCTCACGGGTAAAAATTTATGTGATCCGTTTCACGTAGTTGGACACTAAAAGCTCACATAAGACTTGCTTCTAGAGAAAATGCTCTGGTGTCAGGTTGTATTCGAACCACCTAAAGACTGAACTAAAACCCGGGCTATTAATTCTTACGATATTTGTGGAAGTGAGTAGCAAAATGTGTCCCTTCCCACACGAATGTTGCAACGAGCAGTGACACCCAGAATCATTACTGTAACTCTTGATAGGGTTTGACTGAATTCAGCCTGGAGGCCTAGCAATTAGGGTGATAACAAGATGCTTTGACAATCCTATCCTACCTCAAAATAGCGTTTGGATCGCATTTCGACCATCTAAGGGCACAATTTTAGGCCTAAGTCTTATTCTCTGTCAAGTTGGGAAGGGATCTGATACCCTCTTTGGCAGCTATGCTGATGAAAAGAAGGTAGGGTCTCTCTTTGCTCCCCCTTACCTAGTCCAGATCAACACCACAATCCGCAAACGAATTGCTAAGACATTAACTGTTATTTCTGACACAGTTTGGTTTAGGTCCAAGATCACTGTTTGGCAGATATCTTGATAGTCTTTAACCAGGTTACTTCTCTCCCACGGTGGTCATATTGGTCCTTGACCCCCCCCCCAGAAACCTAAAAAGGACATGACTTGCTACCTACCATCAACTTTTGCCTAAATCAAGCAACCTTCTCTGGTAGATTGCCTGATTACAAGAATTTTGGGACCCCTCTCTATACAGAGGTCGATTCAAGTTCGGATCTTAGAAAGGCGCAACGAGGAAACTCTCACTCACTATAAAAAATTATCACTGAAATATGGTGGCCTATGCTATTCATTCTAGAACACTTTTTGATTACAAGAAAGCCCCATTTGTAGATGCTTTAGTAAAAAAGGATGTGGCCTCTATATATTTTTTCCCTGGCAGCTTAGTCGAGAATGGTTGATTGTAGAATTTATAATTGTGTAATTGTAGAATGGAATTGCCTAAGTTGTCAATTATATCAATATTTTATCAGTAATTAATTAAAAAAAACTTTCAGAAAAGAGAAATTTTTCAAAGAAAAGTAAAGGCCATTTTAAACTTAAAATCAGCAGATAGCGTAAATGAATAAATAAATCTTAGAACGAGTGAAACTTAAATTGAATATGCAGATCAAGCTTGAAATGAACAAAAATCACTACAAACAAGAGTTTGGGTATCGCCTCCTCTCACTGTAAAAGTCTAAAATCTACTGCGTCATGGCGCTTTACTGAAACCGAAATGTATTATAAATATTTTCTTTTGTACTTAATATTGAAAATAAACATTAAAATTACAGTAAAATTTTGAACTGATGAGCTTTCAGCAATAAATATCATTATACATAAAATATTCAGTTTAATTTATTAGTTGTCTCTAAAACTGTTCAAGACCCCCAATTGTCCCCATCCTTAACTATAAAGACCTAAAGCTAGCTGAGTCATTGCCGCATCACTGAAAATAAATTATATTACAAATGTTTTCTTTTATAGTTCTTACAGCATTGAAAATGAAAATAAAATTACACTGAAATAAAATCTTGAGCTGATGGATCTTTAAACAATTAATATCATTATATATCAAATATTCAATTTGATTTTGTTTATAAGAACCATATATGCACAAAGGGCATAACTTATAACACCCGTCCCCGGGCTCTGGGGGGTTGTGTCGACCCTGAAGTTTTAATATCTGATGTTTGAAACTATTTTTAACAAAATGGCTGCCTAAAATTTTTTATCGGATGGGTTTAGGGAAAAAAGGCGTGGAGAGGGAGCGGCTAGTTGCCCTCCGATTTCTTCTGACTCTGAGAAAGTGAACTAGAGCTTTTAATTTCAAATCAAATGAGCCCTCTCTGAAGTTATTACGAGCATCCCTTTCATAAGAACCATATACGGCCCCAGGACATAACTTATAACGCCTGCCCCCGTGCCCTGGGGGTTGTGTCGACACCGGAGTTTTTGTCATCTGACCTTCTGACTATTTTTAAAAAAGTGGCTATCTCAAAACTTGTATCGGATGAGTTTGCGGGAAAAAACGATGGGCTTGGGTGGATCGGCGTGGGGGTGGGGCTAGTCGCCCTCCGATCTCTTTTGACTCTTAAAAATTAAACTAGAACTTTCACTTTTCTTTCAAATGAGTGCTCTCTGAAGTTTATACGAGTAACCCTTCCATAAGAACCATTTATGCCACCAGGGCATAATTTGCAGCGCCTGCCCCGGGCTCTGGGGGATTGTGTCGACACCGGGGTTTTGTTATCTGACCTTTGAACTATTTTAACAAAATGGCTATATCAAAGTTTTTATGGGATGCATTTGGGGAAAAAGAGGCGTGGGGAGATAGTTGCCCTTTGATCTCTTTTGACTCTTAAAAATTGAACTAGAACTGTCAATTTCCAATGAAATGAGCCCTCTCTGAAGTTTATTGGCATCCCTTTCATAAAAGCTATATATACCCGTCGGGCACAACTTACAACGTCTACCCGGGCCCTGAAGGATTGTTTCGACCCCGGAGTTTTTCTTTTATGATCTATGAACCATTTTGAAAATATGGCTCTCTCAGAGTTCTTATTGGATGTGTTTGAGGAAAATACGGCGTGGAGGGGAGGGGACTAGTTGCCCTCAAATCTCTTTTGACTCTTAAAAAGTGAACGAGAACTTTCAATTTCCAATCAAATGAGCCCTCTCCGAAGTTTATATGTGCATCCCTTCCATAAGAACCGTATATGCCCCCAGAACATTACATACAATGCCTGCCCCCGGGCCATGGGGGGTTGTGTCGACACAGGATTTTTCTATGTGACCTTTGAACTATTTTTAAAGAAATGTCTATTTAAATTTTTTTATCATGGGGGGCTAGGGGGAAGCCCCCCATGTGACATTTAAAATGGGGGGAGGGGCTTTACCCTCAGATATCTTTTGACTCTTAAAAGGCGAACTCGAACTTTCAATTTCTAATCAACTGAGCCCTCTTCGAAGTTTATACGAGCATCCCTTTCATAAGAACCATATACGCCCCCGGGACAACACTTACAACGCCTACCCCCTGGGCCTTTGGGGTTTCGTCGACACCGGAGTTTTGTTATCTAATATTTGAACAATTTAAAAAAAATGGCTATCTCAAAGTTTTTAGGGGATGGGTTTGGAGGGAAAGGAGTGGGGGTGCTAATTACCCTTCAATATCTTGACTCTTAAAAAGTGAACTAGAACTTTCAATTTCCAGTCAAATGAGCCCTCTATGAAGTTTACACGAGCACACCTTTCATAAAAACCATACATGCCTTCGGGGCATAACGTAGAACGTCTTCCTCTGGGCCCTAGGGGGTTATATTGACACCGGAGTTTTTCATATCCGACCTTTGAACTATTTTTAACAAAATGTCTATCTCAAAATTATCATCAGATGGGTTTGGAAAAAGAAGGCATGGGGGCTAGTTGCCCTCGGATCTCCTTTGACTAAAGTGAACTCGAATTTTCAATTTCCAATGAAATGAGCCCTCTCTGAAGTTTATACGAGCATTCCTTTCATTAGAACCGTAAATGTCGCAGGGCTTAACTTACAACGCCTGCCCCTGGGCCCTGGGAAGTTTTGTCGATACCTGAGTTTTTGTTATCTGACTTTCGAACAATTTTTAACAAAATGGCTGTCTCGAAATTTTTATCGGATACATTTGGGGAAAAAGGGTCGTGGAGGGGGGGGGGGGCTAGGTGCCCTCCCATCTCTTTTGACTCTTAAAAAGTGAACTAGAACTTTCAATTTCAAATCAAATGAGCCCTTCTTGAAGTTTATACGAGCTTCCCTCCCATAAGAACCATATATGCCCCCAGAGCATAACTTACAACGCCTGCCCCCGCGCCCTGGGGGTTGTGTCGACACCAAAGTTTTTGAACTATTTTTAACAAAATGGCTATGTCAAAGTTTTTATGGGATGCATTTGGGGAAAAAGAGGCGTGGGGAGATAGTTGCCCTTTGATCTCTTTTGACTCTTAAAAATTGAACTAGAACTTTCAATTTCCAATCAAATGAGCCCTCTCTGAAGTTTATTAGCATCCGTTTCATAAAAGCTATATATACCCGTCGGGCACAACTTACAACGTCTACCCCGGGCCCTGAAGGATTGTTTCGCCCCCGGAGTTTTTTGTTTTATGATCTATGAACCATTTTGAAAATATGGCTCTCTCAGAGTTCTTATCGGATGTGTTTGAGGAAAATACGGCGTGGAGGGGAGGGGACTAGTTGCGCTCAAATCTCTTTTGACTCTTAAAAAGTGAACGGGAACTTTCAATTTCCAATCAAATGACCCCTCTCCGGAGTTTATACGTGCAGCCCTTCCATAAGAACCATATATGCCCCCAGAACATTACACACAATGCCTGCCCCCGGGCCATGGGGGGTTGTGTCGACACAGGATTTTTTCATGTGACGTTTGAACTATTTTTAAAGAAATGTCTATTTAAACTTATTTATCATGGGGGGCTGGGGGGCAGCCCCCCATGTGACATTTTATGTGACATTTAAAATGGGGGGAGGGGCTTTACCCTCAGATATCTTTTGACCCTTAAAAAGAGAACTAGAACTTCCAATTTCTAATCAACTGAGCCCTCTCCGAAGCTTATACGAGCATCCCTTTCATAAGAACCATATACGCCCCCAGGACAACACTTACAACGCCTACCCCCTGGGCCCTTGGGGTTTTGTCGACACCGGAGTTTTGTTATCTAATTTTTGAACAATTAAAAAAAAATGGCTATCTCAAAGTTTGTAGGAGATGAGTTTGGGGGGAAAGAGGTGGGGGTACTAATTATCCTTCAATATCTTGACTCTTAAAAAGTGAACTAGAACTTTCAATTTCCAGTCAAATGAGCCCTCTATGAAGTTTATACGAGCATACCTTTCATAAAAACCATACATGCCTTCAGAGCATAACGTAGAACGTCTTCCTCTGGGCCCTAAGGGGTTATATTGACACCGGAGTTTTTCTTATCCGACCTTTGAACTATTTTAACAAAATGTCTATCTCCAAATTATCATCAGATGGGTTTGGAAAAAGAAGGCATGGGGGCTAGTTGCCCTCAGATCTCCTTTGACTCTTATAAAGTGAACTCGAACTTTCAATTTCCAATGAAATGAGCCCTCTCTGAAGTTTATACGAGCATTCCTTTCATTAGAACCATATATGTCCCAGGGCTTAACTTACAACGCCTGCCCCCGGGCCCTGGGAGGTTGTGTCGATACCTGAGTTTTTGTTATCTGACTTTCGAACAATTTTTAACAAAATGGCTGTCTCAAAGTTTTTATCGGATACATTTGGGGAAAAAGCGTCGTGGAGGGGGGGGGGGGCTAGGTGCCCTCCGATCTCTTTTGACTCTTAAAAAGTGAACTAAAACTTTCAATTTCAAATCAAATGAGCCCTTCTTGAAGTTTATACGAACTTCCCTCCCATAAGAACCATATATACCCCCAGAGCATAACTTACAAGTTTTGGTTATATGATCTTTGAACTATTTTTAACAAAATGGCAATCTCAAAATTTTTATCGGATGCATTTGGGAATAAAAGGGCTTGGGGGGCTGGTTGCCCTCCGATATCTTTTGACTCTTAAAAAGTAAACTATAACTTTCAATGTCCAATCAAATGAGCCCTCTCTAAAGTTTGTACGAGCATTCCTTCCATAAGAACCATAGATGCCTCCAGGGCATAATTTACAACGTCTGCCCCCGGGCCCTTGGGGGTTGTGTCGACACCGGAGTTTTTGTTCTTTGATCATTGAACTATTCTTAACAAAATGGATATCTTAAAATTTTTATCGGATGCATTTGGAAAAAAGGGCATGGGGGGGCTAGTTGCCTTCCGATCACTTTTGACTCTTGAAAGGGCACTAGAACTCTCGATTTTCAATCGAATGAGCCCCCTTTGAAGTTTAGAACTAGAACTTTTAATCCCCAACCAAATGAGCCCTCTCTGAAGTTTATACGAGCACATCTTTCATAAGAACCACATACGCCCCCTGGACAACGCTTATAATGCCTATCCTCCGGGCCCTGCGGGGTTGTGTCAACACCGGAGCTTTTGTTATTTAATTTTTGAACAAATTAAAAAAAATGGTTGTCTTAAAATTTGTAGGGGTGGGTTTGGGGAAAATGGGTGGGAGGGGGGGGGGGGTCTGGTTGCCCTTCAATCTCTTGACTCTTAAAAAGTGAACCAGAACTTTCAATTTCAAATCAAATGAGCCCTCTATGATGTTTATACGAGCATTTCTTTCATAATAACCATACATGCCTTCAGGGCGTAACTTGAACGCCTTCCCCTGGGCCCAGGGGGGTTTTATTGAAACCGGAGGTTTTCTTATCTGACCTTTGAACTATTTTTAACAAAATGTCTATCTAAAAATTTTCATCAGACGGGTTTGGAAAAAGAAGGTGTGGAGGGGGGGGCAGTTGCCCTCGGATCTCTTTTGAATCTTAAAAAGTGAACTCGAACTTTCAATTTCCAATCAAATAAGCCCTTTCTGAAGTTTATATGAGCATCCCTTTCATAAGAGCCATATATGCCCCAGGGCATAACTTACAACGCCTGCCTCTGGGCGTAGGGGGGGGGGAGTTCTATTGACACCTGAGTGTTTGATATCTGACTTTTGAACAATTTTTAACAAAATGCCTATCTCAAATTTTTATTGGATGCATTTTGGGAAAAAGGGGCATGGGGGAGCTAGTTGCCCACCAGCCTCTTTTGACTCTCAAAAACTGAACTAGAACTTTCAATTCCCAATCAAATGAGCCCTCTCTGAAATTTTTACGAGGATCCCTGTCATAAGAATTATATATTCCCCCAGGGCATAACTTACAACGCCTGCCCTCGGGCCCTGGGGGCTGTGTCGACCCCGGAGCTTTCGTTATATAGTCTTTGAACTATTTTAAAAAAATGATTATCTCAAAGTTCTTATCTGATGGGTTTGAGGAAAAAAGGGTATAGAAAGGGGGGGGTGGGCTAGGTGCCCTCCGATCTCTTTTGACTCTTAAAAAGTGAACCAGAACTTTCAATTTCCAAAAAAAGAGCACTCTTTGAAGTTTATACGAGCATCTCTTCCATAAGAACCATATGTGCCCCCAGGGCATAACTTACAACGCCTATCCCCGGTCCCTGGGGGTTTGTGTCGATACCGGAGTTTTTGTTATATGATCTTTGAACTATTTTTAACTGTAAATGGCCATTTCAAAATTTTTATCGGATGCATTTGGGAAAAAAGAGCATGGGGGATGGTTACCCTTCGATATCTTTTGACTCTTAAAATTGAACTAGAACTTTTAATTTCCAATTAAATGAGCCCTCTCTGAAGTTTATACGAGCATTCCTTCCATAAGAACCATATATGCCCCCAGGGCATAACTTACAACGCCTGTCCCCGGGCCCTTGGGTGTTGTGTCGACACCGGAGTTTTTGTTTTATGATAATTGAACTATTTTTAACAAAATGGTTGTCCTCAAATTTGTATCGGATGTTGGGAAAAAAGGACCTGGGGGGGGGGGGGGTCTGGCTAACTTCCGATCACTTTTGACTCTTAATAACAGCACTAGAACTCTCGATTTCCAGTCGAATGAGCCCCCTTTGAAGTTTATACGACGACTCTTTCCATATGAATGCCCCGGGGAAAAAATAATAATAAACAAATAAATAATTAAACATTGGAGCCTTACTGTCAGTGGCGTAATGTTCTGTGGGCCAGGAGGGGAGGGGGGGAGGGAAATGCCCTTCCAGACCCCAGTTTGCCACCCCTCTGATCCCAGTCCCCAGTAGAGGTCTAAGTACCATTTTGCCCACATTATGTTCCTTGGCAGCTTTCCAAGGCAGATTACCAGACTGGTTATTGCTATTGTTGTCAGTTGCATATGGAATTATACACATTGCAAAAAAAAGTTGGCAAGGTATAATGTGGTCAAACATGTTTTGAGAGTATGCAGTTTGTTATTAAAAAATTGGATGCTACAATCAGAATTGTTTGATTGACATTTAAAAAGGGGTAATGGGATTTGCGAATTGGAGTGTAGGATTTGCGAATTTGATCCTATTAAGGATTGACTTGAAATAAAATTTTTTAACAAGAAATGGCTGAAAAGTGTTTTTTGGGGGAGATGGGGTGATTGTGTACTGTATAATACACAAGTGATGTTTGGACAGTGTTGTCAATTAAAAATAGTTTAACGTTATACTATACGAAGAAGTTGATACTAAGAGGGGATGTAGATGACAAGAAAAGAATTGTAATAACGAATAGCTTTACTTCTTCGAAGTGTTCCGTATAATACATAAGTGGTGGGGTGATGGCAGAAGGATCTCTTAGAGTACTTATAGTGCTGTACGATGGGCCGAGCTGCTAGGCAAGGTATAATGTGGTCCAACATGTTTTGAAAGTATGCAGTTTGTTATTAAAAAATTGGATGCTACAATCGGAATTGTTTGATTGACATTTAAAAAGGGGTAATGGGATTTGCGAATTGGAGTGTAGGATTTGCGAATTTGATCCTATTAAGGATTGACTTGAAATAAAAATTTTTAACAAGAAATGGCTGAAAAGTGTTTTGGGGGAGATGGGGTGATTTGGTCTGTGTTTGTCTCTTTTGGATGTTTGTGTCGTTTTGGGCTTTGTGTGTCTCTATTGGATGTGTGCGTTTCTTTGGGCCGTGTGTGTCTCTTTGGGTTGTGTGTCTCTATTGGATGTGTGCGTCTCTTTGGGCCGTGTGCGTCTCTTTGGGTTGTGTTTCTCTTTAGGCTGTGTGTGTCTCTTTGGGCTGTTTGTGTCTCTTAGGGCTATGTGTGTCTCTTTGGGTTGTTTGAGTCTTTTTGGTCTGTGTTTGTCTCTTTGGGCCGTTTGTGTCTCTTTGGGCTGTTTGTGTTTCTTTGGGCTATGTGTGTCTCTTTGGGCTGTTTGAGTCTTTTTGGTCTGTTTGTGTCTCTTTGGGCTGTTTGAGTCTTTTTGGTCTGTGTTTGTCTCTTTGGGCTGTTTTGAGTTTTTTTTGGTCTGTGTTTGTCTCTTTGGGCTGTGTGTGTCTCTTTGGGGTGTTTGTGTCTCTTTGGGCTGTGTGTGTCTCTTTAGGCTGTTTGAGTCTTTTTGGTCTGTGTTTGTCTCTTTGGGTTGTGTTTCTCTTTGGACTGTGTGTGTCTCTTTGGGTTGTTTGTGTCTCTTAGGGCTGTGTGTTTCTCTTTAGACTGTGTGTGTCTTTTTGGGCTGTTTGAGTCTTTTTGGTCTGTTTGTGTCTCTTTAGGTTGTTTGAGTCTTTTTGGTCTGTGTTTGTCTCTTTGGGCTGTGTGTGTCTCTTTAGCCTGTGTGTGTCTCTTTGGGCTGTGTGTCTCTCTGTTGGACGTGTGCGTCCCTTTTGGCCGTGTGCGTCTCGTTGGGCTGTATGTGTCTCTTCGGGCTGTGTGTGTCTCTTTAGCCTGTGTGTGTCTCTTTGGGCTGTGTGTCTCTCTGTTGGATGTGTGCGTCTCTTTGGGCCGTGTGCGTCTCTTTGGGCTGTATGTGTCTCTTTGTGATGTGTGTGTCTCTTTAGGCTGTGTGTCTTTTTTTGGGGTGTTTGAGTCTTTTTGGTCTGTATGTGTCTCTTTGGACTATGTGTTTCTCTTTGGGCTGTTTGAGTCTTTTTGGTCTGTGTTTGTCTCTTTGGTTTGTGTTTCTCTTTGGGCTGTGTGTGTCTCTTTGGGCTGTTTGTGTCTCTTAGGGCTATGTGTGTTTCTTTGGGCTGTTTATCTCATTGGGCTGTTTGAGTCTTTTTGGTCTGTTTGTGTCTCTTTGGGCTGTTTGAGTCTTTTTGGTCTGTGTTTGTCTTTTTGGGCTGTTTGCGTCTCTTTGGGCTGTTTGATTTTTTTTTTGGTCTGTGTTTGTCTCTTTGGGTTGTATGTGTCTCTTTGGGGTGTTTGTGTCTCTTTGGGCTGTGTGTGTCTCTTTAGGCTGTTTGAGTCTTTTTGGTCTGTGTTTGTCTCTTTGGGTTGTGTTTCTCTTTGGACTGTGTGTGTCTCTTTGGGTTGTTTGTGTCTCTTAGGGCTGTGTGTTTCTCTTTGGACTGTGTGTGTCTCTTTGCGCTGTTTTAGTCTTTTTGGTCTGTTTGTGTCTCTTCAGGTTGTTTGAGTCTTTTTGGTCTGTGTTTGTCTCTTCGGGCTGTGTGTGTCTCTTTAGCCTGTGTGTGTCTCTTTGGGCTGTGTGTGTCTCTCTGTTGGATGTGTGCGTCTCTTTGGGCCGTGTGCGTCTCTTTTGGCTGTATGTGTCTCTTTGGGCTGTGGGTGTCTCTTTGTGATGTGTGTGTCTCTTTAGGCTGTGTGTGTGTCTCTTTTGACTGTGTGTCTTTTTTTTGGGATGTTTGAGTCTTTTTGGTCTGTATGTGTCTCTTTGGACTATGTGTTTCTCTTTGGGCTGTTTGAGTCTTTTTGGTCTGTGTTTGTCTCTTTGGGTTGTGTTTCTCTTTGGGCTGTGTGTGTCTCTTTGGGCTGTTTGTGTCTCTTAGGGCTATGTGTGTCTCTTTGGGCGTTGTGTCTCTTTGGGCTGTTTGAGTCTTTTTGGTCTGTTTGTGTCTCTTTGGGTTGTTTGAGTCTTTTTGGTCTGTATTTGTCTCTCTGGGCTGTTTGTGTCTCCTTGGGCTGTTTGTGTTTCTTTGAGCTATGTGTGTCTCTTTGGGCTGTTTGAGTCTTTTTGGTCTGTTTGTGTCTCTTTGGGCTGTTTGAGTCTTTTTTGGTCTGTGTTTGTCTCTTTGGGCTGTTTGCGTCTCTTTGGGCTGTTTGAGTTTTTTTTTGGTCTGTGTTTGTCTCTTTGGGTTGTGTGTGTCTCTTTGGGGTGTTTGTGTCTCTTTGGGCTGTGTGTGTCTCTTTAGGCTGTTTTAGTCTTTTTGTTCTGTGTTTGTCTCTTTGGGTTGTGTTTCTCTTTGGGCTGTGTGTGTCTCTTTGGGCTGTTTGTGTCTCTTAGGGCTGTGTATGTCTCTTTGGGATGTGTGTCTCTTTGAGCTGTTTGAGTCTTTTTGGTCTGTTTGTGTCTCTTTAGGTTGTTTGAGTCTTTTTGGTCTGTGTTTGTCTCTTCGGGCTGTGTGTGTCTCTTTAGCCTGTGTGCGTCTCTTTGGGCTGTATGTGTCTCTTTGGACTGTGGGTGTCTCTTTGTGATGTGTGTGTCTCTTTAGGCTGTGTGTGTCTCTTTGGACTGTGCGTCTTTTTGGGGTGTTTGAGTCTTTTTGGTTTGTGTATGTCTCTTTCGGCTGTTTGTGTCTCTTTGGACTGTGGATGTCTCTTTGGGCTGTGGGTCGATTGGCAGAAGGATGTGTTAGCGAAGTCATAGTGGAGGGCGAGTTGCTAGCGAAAAATCTAAGCTAATAAGGGTTTTTGACCGTAAACTCTAGTTTTTTGTCAGTTTGTAGTTTACGCACTAATAGTATTCAATCATAGAGAAACAACGAATTTACCTTTTAAAAAAATGTGACTCAAAGACGTTTCGTTCTTTTCACTGGCTTGAAATTGCATACAAACGAGCCAATCAGATGTTATAATCCTTTTGTTTGCTGAAAATTCGACAAAGCAACGACGGTTAGCTAGTTTATTTTGCATGATATTTCTAAAGCCAATTAAGATGAAGAAATGTCTTCAAAGTTAAGGCTATAAGAAAAATAAAGTTCTGGATATTTTTGTCAGTTTGTAGTTTACGCACTAATATCAATATCAGTAACGATTCTATTTGAACTTTCTCCAAGTTGATCAAATTGGTCTCTAAACAGTTCATGATAAAAAAATAGTTTGGGACAAGAAAAAAAACCTAAAATAATGTCGTGAAATCATTTTCAGCACTCAGAGCAGGAGGGTGTTGGGATTGAATCATAGAGAAACAACGAATTTACTTTTTTAAAAAATGTGACTCAAAGACGTTTCGTTCTTTTCACTGGCTTGAAATTGCATACAAACGAACCAATCCGATGTTACAATCCTTATGTTTGCTCAAAATTCGACAAAGCAACGACGATTAGGCTACTTTATTTTGCATGTTATTTCTAAAGCCAATTAAGATGAAGAAATATCTTCAAAGTCAAGGCTATAAGAAAAATAAAGTTCTGGATATTTTTGTCAGTTTGTAGTTTACGAACTAATATCAATATCAGTAACGATTCTATTTGAACTTTCTCCAAGTTGATCAAATTGGTCTCTAAACAGTTCATGATAAAAAAATAGTTTGGGACAAGAAAAAAAAACCTAAAATAATGTCGTGAAATCATTTTCAACACTCAGAGCAGGGGGTGTTGGGATTGAATCATAGAGAAACAACGAATTTACCTTTTAAAAAAATGTGACTCAAAGATGTTTCGTTCTTTTCACTGGCTTGAAATTGCGTACAAACGAGCCAATCAGATGTTACAATCCTTTTGTTTGCTCAAAATTCGACAAAGCAACGACGGTTAGGCTAGTTTATTTTGCATGATATTTCTAAAGCCAATTAAGATGAAGAAATGTCTTCAAAGTCAAGGCTATAAGAAAAATAAAGTTTTGGATATTTTTGTCAGTTTGTAGTTTACGCACTAATATCAATATCAGTAACGATTCTATTTGAACTTTCTCCAAGTTGATCAAATTGGTTTTTAAACAGTTCATGATAAAAAAAATAGTTTGGGACAAGAAAAGAAACCTAAAATAATGTCGTGAAATCATTTTCAACACTCAGAACAGGAGGGTGTTGGGATTGAATCATAGAGAAACAACGAATTTACTTTTTAAAAAAATGTGACTCAAAGACGTTTCGTTCTTTTCACTGGCTTGAAATTGCATACAAACGAACCAATCAGATGTTACAATCCTTATGTTTGCTCAAAATTCGACAAAGCAACGACGGTTAGGCTACTTTATTTTGTATGTTATTTCTAAAGCCAATTAAGATGAAGAAATGTTTTCAAAGTCAAGGCTATAAGAAAAAAAAGTTCTGGATATTTTTTCAGTTTGTAGTTTACGCACTAATATCAATATCAGTAACGATTCTATTTTAACTTTCTCCAAGTTGATCAAATTGGTCTCTAAACAGTTCATGATAAAAAAAATAGTTTGGGACAAGAAAAAAAAACCTAAAATAATGTCGTGAAATCATTTTCAACACTCAGAGCAGGGGGGTGTTGGGATTGAATCATAGAGAAACAACGAATTTACCTTTTAAAAAAATGTGACTCAAAGACGTTTCGTTCTTTTCACTGGCTTGAAATTGCATACAAACGAGCCAATCAGATGTTACAATCCTTTTGTTTGCTCAAAATTTGACAAAGCAACGACGGCTAAGCTAGTTTATTTTGCACGATATTTCTAAAGCCAATTAAGATGAAGAAATGTTTTCAAAGTCAAGGCTATAAGAAAAAAAAGTTCTGGATATTTTTTCAGTTTGTAGTTTACGCACTAATATCAATATCAGTAACGATTCTATTTGAACTTTCTCCAAGTTGATAAAATTGGTCTCAAATTGTAGTTTACGCACTAATATTGGTCTCAAATTGTAGCTTACGCACTAATATCAATATCAGTAACGATTCTATTTGAACTTTCTCCAAGTTGATCAAAGAGACACACACAGCCTAAAGAGACACACACATCACAAAGAGACACCCACAGTCCAAAGAGACACATACAGCCCAAAGAGACGCACACAGGCTAAAGAGATACACACAGCCCGAAGAGACAAACACAGACCAAAAAGACTCAAACAACCTAAAGAGACACAAACAGACCAAAAAGACTCAAACAGCTCAAAGAGACCCACATCCCAAAGAGACACACACAGCCCTAAGAGACACAAACAGCCCAAAGAGACACACACAGCCCAAAGAGAAACACAACCCAAAGAGACAAACACAGACCAAAAAGACTCAAACAGCCTAAAGAGACACACACAGCCCAAAGAGACACAAACACCCCAAAGAGACGCAAACAGCCCAAAGAGACAAACACGGACCAAAAAGACTCAAACAGCCCAAAGAGACACAAACAGACCAAAAAGACTCAAACAGCCCAAAGAGACACACATAGCTCAAAGAAACACAAACAGCCCAAAGAGACACAAACAGCCCAAAGAGACAAACACAGACCAAAAAGACTCAAACAACCCAAAGAGACACAAACAGACCAAAAAGACTCAAACAGCCCAAAGAGACACACAGCCCAAAGAGACACACATAGCCCTAAGAGACACAAACAGCCAAAAGAGACACACACAGCCCAAAGAGAAACACAACCCAAAGAGACAAACACAGACCAAAAAGACTCAAACAGCCCAAAGAGAAACACATAGTCCAAAGAGACACATACAGACCAAAAAGACTCAAACACCCCAAAAAAGACACACAGTCCAAAGAGACACGCACACAGCCTAAAGAGACACACACATCACAAAGAGACACCCACAGCCCAAAGAGACACATACAGCCCAAAGAGACGCACACAGCCCAAAGAGACACACACAGCCCAAAGAGACACACACAGGCTAAAGAGACACACACAGCCCGAAGAGACAAACACAGACCAAAAAGACTCAAACAACTTAAAGAGACACAAACAGACCAAAAAGACTCAAACGGCCCAAAGAGACACACAGTCCAAAGAGAAACACACAGCCCTAAGAGACACAAACAACTCAAAGAGACACACACAGTCCAAAGAGAAACACAACCCAAAGAGACAAACACAGACCAAAAAGACTCAAACAGCCTAAAGAGACACACACAGCCCAAAGAGACACAAACACCCCAAAGAGACACACACAGCCCAAAGAGACAAACACAGACCAAAAAAACTCAAACAGCCCAAAGAGACGCAAACAGCCCAAAGAGACAAACACAGACCAAAAAGACTCAAACAGCCCAAAGAGACACAAACAGACCAAAAAGACTCAAAAAGCCCAAAGAGACACACAGCCCAAAGAGACACACATAGCCCTAAGAGACACAAACAGCCCAAAGAGACACACACAGCCCAAAGAGAAACACAACCCAAAGAGACAAACACAGACCAAAAAGACTCAAACAGCCCAAAGAGAAACACATAGTCCAAAGAGACACATACAGACCAAAAAGACTCAAACACCCCAAAAAAAGACACACAGTCCAAAGAGACACACACACAGCCTAAAGAGACACACACATCACAAAGAGACAACCACAGCCCAAAGAGACACATACAGCCCAAAGAGACGCACACGGCCCAAAAAGACGCACACATCCAACAGAGAGACACACACACAGCCCAAAGAGACACACACAGGCTAAAGAGACACACACAGCCCGAAGAGACAAACACAGACCAAAAAGACTCAAACAACCTAAAGAGACACAAACAGACCAAATGACTCAAACAGCCCAAAGAGACACACACAGTCCAAAGAGAAACACACAGCCCTAAGAGACACAAACAACCCAAAGAGACACACACAGCCCAAAGAGAAACACAACCCAAAGAGACAAACACAGACCAAAAAGACTCAAACAGCCTAAAGAGACACACACAGCCCTAAGAGACACAGACACCCCAAAGAGACATACACAGCCCAAAGAGACAAACACAGACAAAAAAAAACTCAAACAGCCCAAAGAGACGCAAACAGCCCAAAGAGACAAACACAGACCAAAAAGACTCAAACAGCCCAAAGAGACACAAACAGACCAAAAAGACTCAAACAGCCCAAAGAGACACACATAGCCCAAAGAAACACAAAAAGCCCAAAGAAACACAAACGGCCCAAAGAGACAAACACAGACCAAAAAGACTCAAACAACCCAAAGAGACACACATAGCCCTAAGAGACACAAACAGCCCAAAGAGACACACACAGCCCAAAGAGAAACACAACCCAAAGAGACGCACACGGCCCAAAGAGACGCACACATCCAATAGAGACACACAACCCAAAGAGACGCACACGGCACAAAGAGACGCACACATCCAATAGAGACGCACAAAGCCCAAAACGACACAAACATCCAAAAGAGACAAACACAGACCAAATCACCCCTTCTCCCCCAAAACACTTTTCAGCCATTTCTTGCTAAAAAATTTTATTTCAAGTCAATCCTTAATAGGATCAAATTCGCAAATCCTACACTCCAGTTCGCAAATCCCATTACCCCTTTTTAAATGTCAATCAAACAATTCCGATTGTAGCATCCAATTTTTTAATAACAAACTGCATACTTTCAAAACATGTTGGACCACATTATACCTTGCCTAGCAGCTCGGCCCATCGTACAGCACTATAAGTACTCTAAGAGATCCTTCTGCCATCACCCCACCACTTATGTATTATACGGAACACTTCGAAGAAGTAAAGCTATTCGTTATTACAATTCTTTTCTTGTCATTTACATCCCCTCTTAGTATCAACTTCTTTGTATAGTATAACGTTAAACTATTTTTAATTGACAACACTGTCCAAACATCACTTGTGTATTATACAGTACACAATCACCCCATCTCCCCCAAAACACTTTTCAGCCATTTCTTGTTAAAAAATTTTATTTCAAGTCAATCCTTAATAGGATCAAATTCGCAAATCCTACACTCCAATTCGCAAATCCCATTACCCCTTTTTAAATGTCAATCAAACAATTGTGATTGTAGCATCCAATTTTTTAATAACAAACTGCATACTCTCAAAACATGTTTGACCACATTTTACCTTGCCAACTTTTTTTTTGCAATGCGTATAATTCCATATGCAATTGACAACAATAGCAATAACCAGTCTGGTAATCTGCCTTGGAAAGCTGCCAAGGAACATAAAGTGGGCAAAATGGTACTTAGACCTCTACTGCCCCCCCCCCGTCAGCTGAAATCTAGCCTGCATAATTAAAGCATACAGAGAAACTGGCCAGTTTTCTTTATTATATCGTTGCCTCTATGGTTCTATTCAATAAAAAAAAAACAAGTTTTGTTAACTGAAAGTAAGGAACGACGTTAAAACTTAAAACGAACAGAAATTATTCCGTATATGAAAGGGGCTGTCCCCTCCTCAACGCCTCGCTCTTTACGCTAATGTTTTTTATTGTTTAAAAATATAGAGTTGTGAGAAAGTCAAACTTTAGCGTAAAGAGCAAGTCGTTGAGGAGGGGACAGCCCCTTTCATATACGGAATAATTTCTGTTCGTTTTAAGTTTTAACGTCGTTTTTTTTATTTAATTTTTGAACGTTTTTGAATTAATCCAGGTTTTGATTTTGGCTCACCGTACATGAATAATTAAAAAAATATTGCATATTAATTTTACTTTTATTTGGTTAAATGGCTTTCTTGAAACTGGTTTAATTTTAATTACGAACGTTTTTATTAGTAATAAATATACGTAACTTACGAATTAACTTACGTAACGAACTTCTATATTCATAGATTTTTAATACGTATATTAGGGGGTTCGCTCCCTAGTCAATACATTGCTCTTTAAGCTAAAGTTTGAATTTTGTTCCAATTCTTTAAAAATGACCCCTTAATCACAAAGGCCGTTAATTAGAATAAATAGCTCTTATGAAAGTACTAAAAAATCTTTGGCTTAAAGAGTGAGGTATTGACTAGGGGGTGAACCCAATCATATACGTAATATTTTCTGCTCGTTTTAAGTTTTGATGTTGCTCCTTACTTTCAGTTGAAAACCCTTTTTTTTTATTTAATTTCTGATCTTTTTCTTTAATAATGATGAGAAACCCGGCGCCCCCTTCATAGTAATGTCCCTTCCCCCATGGAAACTTCCTTAGTGGAAAGATCCTCTTATATAACCCTCGACCCACCCCCACCCCCCACCTACAATAAAAACTACCCCTGAAAACGTCTGTATACTTCCCAATAACCAATACCATATGTTAACATTGGGTAAAGTTCATAACTTTCAGCCCTCCCCCCGGGGACTTCGGGGGATTAAGTCATCCTAAAAGACATAGTTATCATATTTTCGACCATACTGAACAAAATGGCTATCTCAAAATTTTGATCGGGTGACTTTGGGAAAAAATGAGCGTGTGAGGGGGCCTAGTTGCCCTCCATTTTTTTGGTCACTTAAAAAGGTCACTAGAACTTTTAATTTCCGTTCCAATGAGCCCTCCCACGATATTCTAGGACAACTGGGTCGATACGATCACCCTGGAAAAAAAAAAAAAAAAAAAAACAAATAAACACGCATTCGTGATCTTTCTTCTGGCAAAAAATGCAAAATTCCACATTTTTTTAGATAGTTGCTTGAAACCTCTAGAGTAGGGTTCTCTTATACGCTGAATATGATGGTGTGATTTTCATTAAGGCTCTATAACTTTTAGGATGTCTTTCCCCCTTTTTTCGAAAATCAGCCAAATTTTCTAAATTTACCTGATTTTCGAATTCAGCCAAATTCGCGTAACTTTTGATGGGTAAGACTAAACTTGATGAAACTTATATATTTGAAATCAGCATTAAAATCTGATTCTTTTGGTGTATCAATTGGTATCAAAATTCCGTTTTTTAGAGTTTCGGTTACCATTGAGCCGGGTCGCTCCTTGCTTACAGTTCGTTACCTCGAACTGTTTGATATGGCTCATTTTTCAATTTTCACTGTCATTTCCACTTAATTTGGGTAAATAACAGAATTGAAGTTATCAAGTATTTTGCAGTAGATTGCATAGGTTGCATCAAGACATGGCCAGTTGTAGACAGAAAAAAGCCAAGACAGATAGTCCAAATAATTGAGAGGCAAATGTTTAAATGGCTGGGGCACAGGTAAATGGCAGGAGAATGCATGACTCTCTTATTGGACACATACCTGTTTGTTAGTTTTTGGAAAGGCATGCCTGCCTTGAGTCTCAGGCATGCTGACCAAGAATTCAAAAATTGACATAAGACCGTTAGATTGCCTGTAATGAGAGGCAAACAAGGCACGCCCGCCTATGGTCTTAAGAAGGTTGACCAAGAATTTAGAATTGACATAGGACCATAAATTTGCTTAAAATAAAAGGTTGACCAAGAATTTAGAATTGACATAGGACCATAAATTTGCTTGAAATGCAAAGACAATTATTATAATGCGTCCTGCCACAAACAAATCTGTATAGATTTTCACGTGGTAGGTCTGTTTGATATGTTTCTTTTGTGTATATTGATATTTAATAAAAATGAATTTTCTCTCTCTAAAAAAAACAATCGTTTAAAGCCATCTTTATCTTTTAAATAGTACCTATTCGTTGCCTAAGCTTAGCCCCACATTCTGAAAAAAAAAATGAATTTTTCACAAATTTTTAAAATTTTTGTGTCACTTGCCCGAGATTTTGGTTGGGTGGGCGCCCCCGACTACTGTCCCAAATTCCTCTCTCAATTTAGCACTTGTTCACGGATGCCGAGCGTCTCCAATCACTTTCCCAATAGTATCAATTCATTGCCTCAGCTCAGTTCAGCAATCTGAGCCAATTTCCACTTTTTCAAGTTTAGGCCTTTACTGTAGGCAACGCTATAGCGTTGCCTCTGATGAGCTGTTTATATTTTTTATGAAAAAAACTCACCATAAATTTTAATTTACTTTTTCTGGCTAATCTCTTGATGACATGGGTAGAGAGGTCCTAATCCACTACAGAGGTTAAATTGTTTCTGGCAATCCAAAGGGGCCCCACTAGGATGCTTGTTCTTACTTCTGATTATGACTTATTGAGATCTTTTGTCGTATCCTCGTAGATTTCTTTTTGACAGGTGATTTTGTGACCCCTTCCTCTGCCCCCTCTGACATGGGTTAGTTTGGGTTGGAACCCCAAAGTCATAACCAAGACATTAACTCTTGATTTTCACCAAGTTTAATTTATATCTGATAGCTTTTCCTGATAGATGTCATTATCAAGAATTTAGGAGCACTACTTCCTTCCCCTTGCAAAAGCTGCATTGTATCTGAACAACAAACAAACAACTAGGATAATTATTCTTACTTTCCACAAAGTTCAGTTTAGAGTAGACAGCCTTTTTGATGGATCCTCTGTCGGATAAGGAACCGAATCCCAAAAAATATTACAAGGATAATTACTCTTACTGTCCACCAAGTTTTGTTTAGAACTGACAGTTCTTTCTGTTACGTAAATGTCTTCATGACAAGATATTAGGCATCTCCTTCCCCTCGTAGAGGCTGGGTTATTTCTGGATACTTTTATGACACTTAATCTTACGTCCAAGAAGTACGACTTACATTAGGTGAACTGTTTTGGTAGACGTCTTGGTGACAAGAATGTAGGGACTCCTCCCTTATTCCATCTCCACAATGGTAAGACCGATTTGGAACCCCTAAAGGTATAAGTATGCAAAACATTAGTCTTAGCTTTTCTGTTCCGTGTTTTCACAACGAGAATTTAGGGATTCCACTTCCCTTCCCTGTCGCAGAGGTTGGATTGTATCTAATCAATTTGTTGATTGATTCACTTCCCACTAATGTCTATTAAGATCCAACAACCGTTTCTGATAGAGATTTTGATGACGACAATTTAGGATCTCTCCCTCTCCCTCAGAAATAGGATTAGGCGTGGAACCCCAAAAACTAATGCAAAGACAATTATTATCACCGTCCACCAAGTTTGGTTGACAACTAATAGCTTTTCTTTTATAAATCTTGATCACAAGGCTCGAGGAAACCCTATCTTTCATCAAATTGAATTAATACTTCTTATTTCTTCACCCAGTTTAGTCGAGATCCATAAATCCCTTCTTGTCGATGTCCTGAGTATAGGTCAAATTCTACCCTTACCTTAACTGTCTTTACTCTAACCTTACTTCCCACTATGGTCTATTAAGACTTACAATTCTTTTTTGCTGACATTTTTATGACGTTGATTTAGCGTCCCACTGTTCTTGCCCCCTCACAAAAGTCGGATCAGGCATGAAGTTCCAGGAGCTACTACAAGAACAATTATCCTCATTGCCTTACCTTAGATCCGCCTGTGAATCCAGAGGTACCAAGGGCATGTACACGAACTACAGAAGTCTATACAACTTGTGGTTCTAACCTCGACAATATAATCCTATTCAAAAAACTATAATACAAAAGAAGAACTTTACAAACGATAGACGTTGTGGCAGACTGACATGTCAGTCCAAAAGGTTCGGTACTGCCAGAACTGGAAGATTAAAAAAAACAACAATTAAAGCCCCAACTATAATAAAAAATAAATATAAAGAAGAATGTCAGATACAAATAACGATCAGCAAGTTAAACATCCCATCTTATCCCTCCTCCACCAAAATAAGCCCAAGAGCTGGAATATTGGCAAATACACCTTTATTAGCCCCTTTCCAATAACCATGGGAATTTTCACCTTTTGAAACTTTTGGTAATTTGGTTCAAGTGCGAACTAGTGCAATATCAGTGTTACAAATTGAAACGTAGGGTTTTTGTTTTTGTTTTTCTAAACGGCTATTTTTATTTTGTTCCTATATATAGACATAAATCTTGAGTACTCTTATTTTATTTTTGTCAGGGGTGAAGTGATGAATGGGGGTTTTGGCCTTGTCCTTGATGGTACAGAAGAAGCAGAGATGAAAGCGGACTCAATGCTGAACTGGGATGTTGCCAACGGAGTCGCCAGAAGGTATGTGTACGATAGCCTATATGTTGACATTTGAAGGACAATTTTCCCATGTGACTTTTTTCTGATGTTATTGTTCTGTTTTGCGTGATTTCTGTTGCTTCTTATTTACTGGCCTTGTTTTTATATTATAAATCTTTTATTTCCAATAGCAATAACTTAATTTATAAAACAGTTGGGATTTATATAAACAGTCTTAAAAGACCGCATCCTCAATCCCTTTGAAGCACCGGACCGAGTTATTTTCCCCTACCTGTCCTCCTCTGTCTGTTCGGATTATCTAGAACAGCGATTGGCAGCTGATAGCTGCCGACCGCCACTGCTTGTGGTACTTGCGTCGTCAAAGTGCGGCTCTTTAGAAACTCTTCGTCATTTTGATTATGCATATTCCATAATCAAAATGAGCCGCAGAAAAAGAACTACTACTACCACTATCAACTCACTGCAGCACCAAGCCGCCTGAGGCCAACACAGTTACGGACGTTCCCCCTTTATCCCAACTTATTTAAAGCCTCCTTCTTTACACCCTCGTAGGAAGTTCCAATTTCCTTTAAATCCTTCTTTAGGACCTCCTCCCACCTGATGGGGACAACCTGGTTTTCGTTTGGTCCTAGACGGCTGGCCGAAAAGGACAATCTTTGGCAATCTGCCATCTTTAATCCTCAGAACAGGTCCTAACCATCTCAACCTTTCTTTCATTATAGCCCTAGAAAGCGGGATAGAACATCAGTTTTCGTACAGCTTACTGATTGAAATACGACAGTCAGACGGGCAGCAAAAACTATCCATAGACAATTGTTTAGCGCTAAAGTTATAAACATGTTAAAACTCCTTTTCGTGTACCCGTCAAAATGAATAATTAGATATTACAAGGATTTTACACAATCCATATCCATATTTTTATTCTAACTTGTTTAAGGTTTTCTTGGTGTTTATTTCAAACAGTTTTATTAAATGTTATAAACATGGATTAATTTGGATAGCTTATGGTGTCTACCTTATAGAATCTTTGTTATAAAAAATTAACATTTAAACTGCAACTTATGCTTACAAGGTGAATAATGCATACATTCTTATGTATACTATTTTATGTCCTAGCTAAGGCTCTTCTTGCATTTCTTACAGTCGTAAAAAGGTTACTTGGATCCTTGAACTAAAAAGGCTGGTGATCATACTACAAAAGAACCAACCACGGTCCATATTAAACGAAATTTTAAAGACACGTTTTGTAAATAAAAAATATAGTAAGTAAGTAAGTAAGTAAATTTATTGCCCGAAAATTCACATTGAATTAAAACGGAGCATAACAAAGGAAAAGGAAAAGAAAAGTCACACTAGGGAACATCACCAAAGATATTTGATGTACATTGGCAAAATTACTGGCACAGAATGGCTAGTAACGGGTTCGCTCTTCCCTTAGCGTTTTTCAAAAAATTCTCGGCGACACGGTTAACACAGACTGTTGGATCGGATACACCATAATTACGCATGATATAGGAGTTACTTGTCCATTGTGGAAGTCTCAGAAGGAACTTAGCGAATCGAAAAAACAGAACTCTTACTTTTGCACACTGAGCGGGTGACAGGTATTTCCAAAAAGGTGCTATATACAGTACATGTAGAAGGGCAATGGCATTATACAGCGACGCAAGATATTTACGGCAGAACCGATGTCTATTACCAATAATTGACCCGTACACATTCCAGATTTTCACTTCTACGTGGCGTATAAGCAGCGTCCTGGTGGAGTGGAGGCTTCGACCGATTGGTAAACCAAGGTAAGTAATACTCTCAGATGGTTTCACAACTGAATCGCCCAAATGGATTTCTTCTTCGCACGGCTCTGCATTGAAAAACAAGATGGCAGATTTTGACACATTAAACGACAAACCTACTTTATTGTATTCCCTTTTCAACACATCAAAGTTCTTAGATAGTCGATCAGCGGACCTGTTCAAATTAAGTTAGTCGTCAGCATACGTCATCAATGAAACATCTATCCCTTTTGAAACACAAGAAGTAGCTACTTGGGCTTGCGCCGGCAGAACACTATTGTTGTACAAACTCGGAAATACAACCGAACCTTGTCTGACTCCTTTATATCTTTTTTGTAAATAAAAAAATATCTGTTTTGTAAATAAAAAATATCTGGTGAGAAAAATTACCATTCTAAACTGATTTAGAGATGGTAACTATTACTTTGGTTAATCTTAATAGTAAAAGTTTATTGCAAAAATAAACTTATTGGGTTTTATAAAAAGAGACTTGAACCTGTCAAAATGATGGTAGATCGAAATGAAAAGAACACCGATGGAATCACTATAGTCGAAAACTCCAAATAAGATAATTGCATACCCTGACCATAAATCTCTTTTTTGCATCGGTAGCACTAACGTGTCTTCTTTTTTCTGCCAAAGCTAGCAGGCTACCGCAAGACCGTAGGGGATATGTGGCTTATTATAAAGCTATTGATCATATACTGGCATAACTAGTGCCATATGGTAGGCTGAAAATTAAAAAAAGAGTATCAATAAAACATCCATAGTTGAAACGTCTTAACTGAAGGATTACAATTTCTCCTCTTGTATTTTACCCCTCAGTAAGTTTCATTAATTTTCAGCTGACTAGCACAAGCAGCAGGCTGCAGCAACATTGTACAGAGAGGGTTAATGGCTCATTTCAAAGCCGTTGACGATATTTACGTGCTTTTTGTAAATTTGCCTTGATAACGTCATTTTAAAGTGCCATATGGCACCAAAATTGGATATTTTACTACCATTCCTGGATTTGAATCGCTGGGAAACCTGAAAAGGATACCAATATAATCAAAATGATCGAAAACCCTAAACTGGAAGCTTAAGACTTGTAAGAGAAAACTAAAAAACGCATTGGAAAATGTCTAATGAAACGGAAATTCTTTCAAATTTGATTTTGGAGTTATAATTGTTATCTACATTTATATTAACACTCAAAGTTTGTTAGAAAATAGTTTTTCAAAAATTCTGAGAAACAATTTGAAACTCTTATACAGCTTTTTTAAATTCTTTTCATTTCTCTAGCCATAAGCTTGACGCCAAAACATCGTGGAAATCTGTTTAAGAGCTTATTTGAAAACTAATACTTACGCCAAATGCTTAGTTTCAATTTGTCTTGACGACGCCATCGTAAGATGGTATATGGCACAAAAATGGTTTGTTTTTTTTGTCACTTCCGTAGTTGATAAATTTGGAAGCATAAACATTGTAACATTCGAATCTCCGTGGCCAAAAACCTTCAATCACATATTTAAATCTCCCTGTTGAATGCTCCTCCTCTCAGTCTCCTTACTAAGTGAAAATTAAATAACGAGAGAAAAAAAAACATAAACAGTCAAACAATCTCCACTTGAAACAAACTTTGTTCAGGGATAATGTAGATAATACTTAGGTTTATCCTTACAGTAAAAGTAAATTACGAAGAGGTATTTTCGGGAATTAAAGAAAAAGAGCTTGGAACCCTGATGTGTCTGTTTTTTTTTTCTCAAGCGCTATCGAGGCACTGGGAGATCGTAGGAGCGACGAAATATGTAACCAAGTGAAGTTTTACCAATTAGGATTTTACTTCCACCTCCCTGTCAAGGCGTAAATGAATTGATCACAGATTTTGATTAACCTTACAGGCCCATCATTTAAGGTTAGAGCACTTGCCATCTTGAAATTGGAGATTTTTTCTTGTTGTTTTAACCTTGTATTCTTCATAATAAAATGTCTTCGTTGTTCACCTCTCCTAAAATGTTGAAATACAAGAAGCAGACAAAACGAAAGCATACTTTCTTATGACAAGTTTAAAAAATCTTTGCAGCATTACGGCAGAAAAATTTAAATGATAATAACGCAAATTCTGTAAATTATATTAACTATACATTTAAATTTCTTTTAATGTTGATCAGTTCTCGACATAGGACACAGGATTGTTTCCTATGTTTTACAATAATTGAATTACTATCTGTCACTTCTTAAAGATACCATCGACAATATATCCCTTGCACTCATATGTTTGCATTTTATTTTTATAGGAAAGCGTACGGGATGTGCGAAGTAAGATCTATACTTCTTATTTTTCTATCATAAGCAGTTCATAGCGCTGCCTTAGTAAAGAGCTAAGTATGCTCGATGTATGGTTTTTTTTCACCAAGGCACTTCGTATGGAAGGAGTTATCGTAGAAACTTTGGAGAGGGCTCATTCGAATGGGAATTAAAAATTCTAGTGTCTTTTTTAAGAAGTCACTTTCAATTTGGGAGTTAAAAGTGATTGGAGAGCAAGCAGTTTCCTGCACTTCCTTATTCTGCCAATGACATAAAATAAAAATTGTGTGATAGCCATTTTATTCAACATAGTTGAAAGTTCTAGTAAATATGCCTCTTATGATGGCACTCTTCCCCTCATAGCTCTCGGGGCGAGGGCTGGTAGTTATGCAATGGGGCCATAGTTTACATATAGGATTTCTTATTAAATTGATTAAAAAAAACTTTCCGAAAAATAATTTTTTCAAAGAAAAGTAAAGGTCATTTTAAATTTAAGATCAGCAGGTACAAACACATGTTAAAATTCAAACTCAAAACGACCAGAAATTACTATCAAAGAAAAAATGAAACCCAAAACGAACAGAAATTAAATAAACAATCATGGCAAAAAACGTAAAACAAGTAATAATATAAATGAATAAATAAATCTTAAAACGAGTGAAACTTAAATTGAATATGCAAATCAAGCTTGAAACGAACAAAAATCAGTACAAACAAGAGTTTGGGTATTGCCTCCTTCTCTCACTATAAAAGTCTAAAACCTACTGCGTCAATGGCGCTTTACTTATACATAATACATACCCCAGGGCATAACTTACAACGCCTGCCCCCGTGCCTTGGGGGGGGGGGTGTCGACACCGGAGTTTTTGTTAAATTTTCTTTGAACTATTTTTAACAAAATAGCTATCTCAAAATTTTTATCGGATGCATTTGGGAAAAAAGGGCATGGAGGGGGGGGGGGGCTGGTTACCCTCCAGTATCTTTTGACGCTTAAAAAGTGAGCTGGAACTTTCAATTTCCAATCAAATAAGCACTCTTATAGTTTGTGGGAGCATTCCTTCCATAAGAATCATATATGCCCCCAGGACATAACTTATAACCCTTGCCCTGAAGACTGTGGGGAGTGCCCTGCTCAAAGATATAATTTCCATAACTTTCAACTACGTTGAACAAAATGGCTATCTCAAAATTTTGATTGGATGTTTTTGGGGAAATGGTGGGCGTGGAAGGGGTGTTAGTTGCCTTCCAATCACTTTCGACAATTAAAAAGGGCACTAGCTCTTTGAATTTCCAATTGAATGAGTCTTTTTGAAGTTTCTACGACAAAGCTTTCTATAAAGACCTTATATGCCCTCAAGGCATAACTTACAACCCTTGCCCTGAGGGCTGTGGGGGGGGGGGGGTTGTCATCATCAAAGACCTAATTTCCAGAATTTTCAACTACGTTGAACAAAATGGCTATCTCAAAATTTTGATTGGATGTGTTTGGGGAAAAGGTTGGTGTGAGAGGGGGATTAGTTGCCCTCCAATCACTTTCGACAATTAAAAAGGGCACTAGCTCTTTGAATTTCCAATTGAATGAGTCCTTTTTAAAGTTTCTACGACAAAGCTTTCTATAAAAAGCGTATATGCCCCTAGGGCGTAACTTTAAACCCTTGCCCAGAGGAAGTGTGGGGGAAAGTGCCCTCCTCAGAAACATAATTTCTATCTGGAAATCAACTACGTTGAACAAAATGGCTACCTCAAAATTTTGATCGGATGTGTTTAGGGAAATGGTGGGCGTGGAGGGGGTGTTAGTTGCCTTCCAATCACTTTTGACCCTGAAAAAGGGCACTAGAACTCGCGATTTCCAATCGAACGAGTCGCTCTTGAAGCTTATAAGACGACCCCTTCCATATGAAGTGCCTCTGGGAAAAAAAGAATAAATAAATAAATAATAAAACATTGGAGCCGTATGGCCTTTACTATAGGCAACGCTATACCGTTGCCTCTGATAACGAAAAAGACTACACTACCTCTCAATAATACAAACAACAAAAGACAAAACAATGAGGAGTTATTCTAGGACAGCCAAAAAAGTTTTTAGAGAATATCTGGCCTCTACATCTAAAAGCCATCACCAGCAAAGCAGAGATAAATATAAAGTATGACTTTCAACAAAATATGTGACTATTAAAAACAGTCCTAGAATCGCTTATTCAAGACAGTTCAACGAGGGCTGAAGAAAGAACACGAAACAAGGCAATTCATTCAGATAAAGAAAAATAGTCAAGACCATGTTTTCAATGCAATTCTTGCTTTTTTGGTAGCTAATAATACAAACTATTGGTATTAACTATTGGTTTTGCAATGTAATTTTTTAACTCATTTCTAACTAAATTTCCATAAAACGCATTGAGCGAATTTTCTCCCAAATCTCTACTCAAAAAAGAATTATTGCTTAACTTCAGTATAGTTTCTGTTGCCTCTCGTACAACTTGTTTAATGCCTGAATCCAGTGTTTCCACTACCTCCTTTTTATAATCTGTTAACCCGTCAGAAGTTTTCCCTAGGGAATCCCTAAATTTCGTTTCAGATTCAGTAGAATTTGCTATAAGCCACTAGGTGCCACAAAATTTTTATGGTCTAAGTAAATGACAGCAAAAACCCAGCAGCTTTTTCAGCCCTAAATGTTCACTGGTACAAGATTTGAAAATCCCCCAGGTTTGAAACTTTTTTTTTCTTTTGTTGGCTAGTATAGTTCTCATTAACCTTTCTGTTTTTGTAAGGGTTTTGTCCAAAACCCTATAAGAAAAAGTATCAATGCCCAATACTAAAGACGAAAAAAGTCGCAGATCAGACTATGTCAGAATTTGGGGGTGACGACCCGTTGACGTCGTACCAAAAATTAGAATTTGTAGCAAAACTCTCTAGTGATTTAGGGTAAATGTTATTAGGAAAGGGTGAATATGACATTTTCAGTAGGATTTCACTTTTTGCGTAGGAACTCCTTAGATTCCGTAACTGCGTTCTTTTGTCCAGAGACAAACATGAAATTCCGTGGATCTCCGGAAAAATCCGTAGAAGTGAAAACACTGCCGAGATGACGACTTGGATATTAAACAAGTTGTTACCAATGAACCTGTATCTAAAAGATATTTTATGTTAGCTGCCAAAAAAGCAAAAATCGCATTAAAACATGCTCTTGATTTGTTTTTATCTGAATGAATTTCCTTGTTTAGTGTTTTTTTTAGCCCTGATTGAACTTCCTTGTCGTGGTGATTTAAGGACTGTTTCACTGTTTAGGACAAATTTAGTTTAAATAGTCATGTATTTTATGATAAGTCTTATTTATATTTACCTGTGCTTTTCTGATGATGACTCTTAGATATAGAGCCTAAATATTTATTTAGAAAAAAGTTGATTTTTCTAAGCTCATATTAAAAGAATTTCTTCTTCTGCTGCTACTACTACTACTGCTGCTATTGCTATTGCTAATGCTACTAAAGCTAAGGGTATTAAGGTGAAAATGTCAAAAAACCAACCATCTGCAACATTTTCATAATTGCATAATTTTCAACAAGCTTGAAAACTAGAACTTTTCCTAAAATTATGGAAATAATGTTAATAATTATGCAAGCAATGGCTCACTTTATGGTCAGTGTATTTTTGGAATGAGCATACAAATTATTGAATACTTGGAATTAGATTATCAAACAGTTCGTGTTCGTGGTAACGTAAGTAAGGAGCGACCCGACTCAATAGTAACCAAAACTCTAAAAAACGGAATTGTGATACCGATAGATACATCAATAGAATTGGATTTCTATGCTGATTTCAAATATATAGGTTTCATCAAGTTTAGTCTTACTCTTCAAAAGTTACGAGTCTGAGAAAATTAGCCTTATTTTCGAAAAAAAAGAGGAAAACACCCTAAAAGTCATAGAATCTTAATGAAAATCACACCATCAGATTTAGCTTATCAGAGAACCCCACTGTGGAGGTTTCAAGTTCCTATCTGCAAAAATGTGGAATTTTGTATTTCTTGCTAGAAGAAACATCACGGATGTGTATTTATTTGTTGTTTTTTTTGTTTTTTTTTCAGGGGTAATCGTATCGACTCAGTGGTCCTAGAATGTCGCGATAAGGCTCATTCTAACGGAAATTAAAAGTTTTAGTGCCCTTTTTAAGGGACCAAAAAAATCGGAGGGCAGCTAGGACCCCTCCCACGCTCATTTTTTCCCAAAGTCACTGGATAAAAATTTTGAGATAACCAGTTTGTTCAGCATAGTAAAAAAATCTAATAAATGTGTCTTTGAGTACGAATTAATCCCCCACAGCCCCCGGGGGAAGGGCTGCAAGTAACGAACTTTGCCCATTGTTTACACATAGTATTGGTTATTGGGAAGTATTTATAAGTTTTCAGGAGGGATTTTTTTTGGTGGGGTGGGGGAGGGGGTTACGGGAGAGGATCTTTTTATGGAGGAATTTATCATGGGGGAAGAGAATTTTCCATGAAGGGGATCGGACTTTCCAGCATTATTTAAAAAAACGATCAGAAATTAAATTAAAAAAAAACAGTTTTTTCAACTGAAAGTAAGGAACAACATTAAAACTTAAAACGAACAGAACTTATCACGTATATGAGGGGGTTCGTCCCCTTGTAAATACCTAGCTCTTCACGCTAAATTATTTTAAGTACTTTCAAAAGAGCTATTTATTCTAATTAAACGGTCTTTATGATTCAGGGGTCACTCTTAGAGAATTGGAACAAAATTCAAACTTTAGCGTAAAGAGCTAGGTTTTGACGAGGGGCGAACCCCCTCATATACGTAATAATTTCTACTCGTTTTAAGTTTTAATGTTGCTCCTTACTTTCAATTGAAAAACTTTTTTTTTATTTAATATATATATTAGGATGACTTGCCAACTAAACAAAAAAATCATTTTGCCGAACCTAGTTGTTTGCACATGTAGTTTTAAATTAAAACATGATTTGGCTTAATGATGAATAATTTTAATTTTATTAATTTTATTCCTAGATGTTAGCATAAAGGCATTATTTAGGATTTTGTAGGGGGGGGGGGTATTTTTCGTATTTTTTCCCAAAAAACGGATTTTAAAAAGACGGTATTAATTCGCGAAAATGCAGGGGGAGGGAGCAAAATGTGTTTTTCAAAATCTAGAGGGGCCGGCAGTTTTGTCGTTTTTTTTTAATTTTGAATGAAAATAGCAAGAAAAGGTGCTTCTCAAAATATACAGGGGTAATTGCCGAACCTTCTTCCTTTTTGGCTTCCCCTCCCAACACACACTTAAGGAAAAGTAAGGAAATAAGTCACAAAAATAAACCAATGGAATCCAACCACACTTTTTAACATTGAATTATAGGACAGTAATCTTTTTTTTCTATGGGTACGATCTATCTTTATTTTTCAAAATAACATTACGCACAGTTTTTGCTTTCAAACAACGATGTGCAAATCGAATACCCTTCCCTCCATTCCTTTGCATGTCTTGGAACAATTTATAAGACCCATGGTTCCACTTACAGTGCACTTTTAAGATCACTTGAGAATTTTTAAATAATGTGTTGACGGGCACACGCCGTACTTGAGATTTCAAGGAGCCATTGCCTATTTTAACATACATTTTTCGCTTTATTTGACCAGGATAGATCAAGCTGAAGGGTGTAAGACTAGATAAATGTGGGACGTACAATGCATTTCCTGTTCGGAAAGAATTCTCCTATTCAAATTTAAAGACTTCCTTCTTACACTTTTCGTTATTCCTAGAAATCGTTGCTCAAAAGTAAAACATCTTTCCAGTTGGCCAAAGATTCTGATGTATCTGCGGCAGAACAAGATCAGGGCGTACACAAGGGACCAGGGGTGTAATTTGCTATGGGGCAGGGGGGGGGTGCAACTGCCCCAGACCCCAGTTTACCCGCGAGCTGAAATTTAGTTTCTTCAAAAATCTTGTCTAAGCTAAGAGAAGCCTTCATAATTCCACCATCCAGAGAAACGGGCCAGTTTTCTTTAGTATATTTTTACCTTTATGGCACTATATGGCTCATTTTTCACAGTCATTTTCGCTTAATTTGGGAAAATTGGCTCCAACACCAGTAACGCTGCTTGAAGCTTTCAGACTATTTACGGAGAGATACAGCTCAGCGTTACCAGAAAAAAAGTACTCCTCGAGTCTTTCTGATTTTGTAAACATTTACCGGACTAGTAAGTTGTGGCCACATCGTGAAAACTGGCAGCTAAGAAAGCTTGGCTTATTTGTAAACAATTTTAGAAATTTATTTTGAGGAGAACAATTGTCTACAGAACCAACAAAACAATACAAAATTGAACTCTTTATATTACTAGCCTTCCCAAAAAAATTCTTTCGTATGTGCGTGATGGGTGCCTAGATCGGCAGCCAATAAAACCTATTTTGTGAGTATTTCGAAAAGATGTGCATTTCTCAATTGCATTTCATGAAATAGTAATAGCTAATAGTGTTTGTGTCGGTGCTCCTTCACCCAAAATCTCGAGCTTTTACGATTTGTATTGTATGTTCAAACTTCTATTGTATATTCTAACATGAATATTTACAAAAGTATAGTTTTGATAAAAATTTATCAGATACACAAAAGTGCCAATTTACAAAAGCCTTGGAGGGGAGCAAAATATATTTTTCGAAATCTAGGGAGTCAATTTCATTATTTTTTTCACTAAAAATATCAAAAACGGCATTTTTCAGTGAAAAAGTTCAAAATCTAAAGGGGGTCAAACGTATCTATGAGGATGTATATGACAGAACCTCCTCACTCCCCCCCCCCCGCAATTGGCACTACTGCAGGTATACCTACTCCTTTTTGAGAAAAAGCAGCCCTAGTCAATGATTAAATAACAGTTTGATGCACCAAGGATGCAGAAGTTTTTGAATTTTATAGTTTTTTAATTTTGAAGTTTTTGAAGTTTTTGAATTAGAAGTTTTTTTGAATTTTATAAAGGAGAAACTAAATAGAGAGAAATATATAGAAAAAGAAGATAACAAGTTAAATCGAGTTGCTACAGACGTAAAGGATGAATGAACAACAATTCTCAAGAACTTGAACTCAAGGAGGTACTACTTCGAAAAATTACAGAGGCGTCATTAAGAATAATGCCTTATCTATTTTCATGTCTTCTGGTCATTAATCATTTTCATACGTAGGACTAATAATACATATTGATGTGTATCAACCTGATGACATAGTTTGAAATTTCCGATACTTTGAGCACATGTGTTAATTTAAACCTTTTTATTTGTAATAATTTACATTTTTTCTATATTTTCTAGGAGTTGGTCGGGCAACAGTTACGCCAAAGCAACAATTCAGCGGGAAATGGAAAGAAACCCGAGGCTGAAAGTGACTGTTCCAAGTAATTTTGAAAGCGAGGACATTCTCGACAAAGCATTTTTCAACGTTAAAATCAATGGTTTGAATTAAAATAGTTTCTGTTTTGAAAAAAAAATTGCCTTGCCAGGTCACGGGGAGTTTCAGGTTTGCCATGGTGAGAGATTTTCTTTGAAGTTTTTTATTTACAAAATAAAAAGTCTGGGTTTGAAATTGTGTTTGATTATTTAAATTTCATTTTACAGGTTTAATTTTAAAGGTGAACAAATGCATTACGAAGTAAATAATTTCTTGACAAGTTTTTACTGAAGGGGTGGGGGCTATTATTTATGTAAATAGCTCTTCGTCTCTGGTATTACCTCTTCTACAAGTGTCTGAAACGTATAAACACAGTAAAATTACTTAAAAATTCTCGGCATGTGGATAAGACCATAAGACCACACACATTCGTCGTAACCTCGCTCTTGTTCATTTTCTTAATGAGGAAAGCTATAGGACACAATATCTGTTCAGTTGAATAAAGCCGCCGGACGATCAAAGAACACTGAGCAAAAGCAATCTATTTCAGTTTAAGGTCTTGAAAATTTAAAGAACACGGTCTTTCAATATTTCAGTGTAAACCTCAAGAAGTTTCGAGCTATCTGTATGGCGAAACTTTCATGAAGAAACTAAGATAAAGATTATTACTGCGAGAATACTTCTGTGAATAGAGATATTAGGAATATGACCTTAACATCTCATTTAAGGTAACAATTTACTGAGTATGGTGTCCCACTTTCAGCAAAGAGAAAAAGAACAAGAATAGTTCATGGTAAAAAGTGTGCTGTAATTTCATTAGTTTACACCATATTATCTTATAAGTGTGTAAAAAAAGGAACCAGGCATCCCCGTCTTCTCAAGAACTAACTGGTTCTGCCGTGTTCTTCAGTAATTTTTTTTTTATGTCGGAACGAAAAATTAAATTATTCCTGATTGGTTCTGTTGTGTGAAATTCTAAGCCAGTTGAAAGAATGAACTGTTTTTGGGTCATACGATTTTTACAAGTAATTTCTCTATTTTTCTGTGGCTTAATCCTTCTCTTGATGACAATTATAATTGTCATAAGAAGTTAAACTAAACGTGGAAGGTGGAGTAACGATAAGCTTGGGATCGAAAGCGAAACAAAAAATAATAAAAAACGAGGATACTTGCCGCAACCTCACTCACACCAAAAACCTTCATCAGAGAATTTGTAGGTGGGAATATTTGTTAGACAACTTTTCCTGCTAAAATAATTGCCATGATTTAGAATAATTTTACTAGAGTTAATGCTTCAAATGTATTGTTATTTGTGAGTGATTTTTTTTTTTTTTTATTCCTGGTTTCAACGAAAGAATGATTTTTTTAATTTTTAATTTTGTGAACATGTTTTCTTCATCACTGTCCTTTTCTCTTCTGTACTTATAATAGGGTAATTCAACATTAATATAGATTTTCTTTTTAGGTCCTATTCCTCTCCTAATTAAAAATTCAAGTCACCATGATTACCCACACGGAGGAGGGAGGGTAAACCATTTTCATCTGCAAGACCAAAAAATGGAGTAGCGTTAAATTTGAAAATTTTAGAAAAAAATCACAATTTCGAAAGGATAAATAACTCTGTTTTTCCAACCTTGTTCTCTGTCAACACCCATGTCGGTCAATACTGCCAAAATATCCAGATAAAAAAAAAAACAAACAAAAACTTCGCAATAAACAAGCTTTTATTTAAACCGGGGAATATTCAAGAAGCAACACAATCTCAAAAATTAAGGAATTAAATCAACTGGAAACTCTAGAATCTAGAGAATTGCTGGCTAAGCTTTTCCCCGTGGTCATACGCCATATGGCTCTGGTAATTTGAAAGAAGTTGGGTTTAGGATTGTCATATTTCCAAGCTCGGATGAAGGACTACGTATGTCAAATGGGAAATTATTGGTACTCTTAAACTAGTCCCCGAAGCCGCGCCACGCCGAAATGACGGCGGCGAATGTGTGATTCAGTATCGGCGGCGGCGCGCCGCCAGGCGCGCCGAATTTTTTTGGCGGCGTGCCGCCGATTTTAGACCGGCGGCGCGCCACGGCGCGCCGATTTTTCTAATGAAAAATAATAATAAAAATTCCACTTCACCAAGCACGTTCAACCTCGATTTTAGTAAGGATTTTTAAATGGTTGGCTAAAAACATACAAGAACAATTGACAAAACAAGAATTTTTTGGGCCGTGCGGAAAGTGTTTATGTTCACCGTCGAATTCTCGATGTTCACCAAGTAGAATTCTCATTTTTAGCCACTAGACCTAGGGAAACCTATGTTGTGTTTATGTTTGACATCGTATTGTTCCTGTAAAATCCCGTGTTTAGTCATTTCCTTCTTGTTAATGATTTGGGCTAATGTGTGTATAACTTTCAAAGTTTGAAGTTCAAACATCTCCTGTTCATCAAATACATACGAAAAGGAAGTGAAAAAAAAAACAAACAAATAACAACATCGAAAAAACACTGTATACAAATCAGATACCATGGCTTAACAACACCAACAATTTTAAATCAGCGGTTACATCACAGCAGTTACAATTGATGTAACAAAAGTCAGTTTGTTCACTCTGCCTGGAGCCATTGATCTTTTTGCAGTCACTATCAGTCCTGTCGTGCTAAAAAGCCGTTTAGCTGGGGCACATGTGGCCGGTATAGCCAGAACTTGACGAGAGTAAACTGCCACTCGCGGGATCTGATACTAGTACTGGACCTTGGGGTCCCACAGAATGCCGCAAATGGGCTTCTTCTTTGTATCTGCTGAAATAAGTTGATTTATAAGGGAGAACAAACCTGCACCTTCACCATAGGGCTCCTGCGCCCTACACTACAGGAGGAACTAAACTGCACCTTTACCCTCTTTTCTTATCAACACGGAATAACCCTCCGAAATTCTTTTCTGAAAGAAGTGGTCAATATATAACGTTTCAAGTCAAAGTTTAAGGCTACTTCAACTTCAGTGTGCTCTGCTAACTGTGCAAAAAAATGTAATTCATTTCTATAGATATATTTCTATACTAGCTCTAAATAATCTACCAAGCGGGAAACTACCGCAAATCAGCATTGATAAATAAATGAAACCCAAAACGAACAAAAATAACAATAAATAACTGAGTCAAACTCAAAACGAGCAGAAATTAACATAAGTTGGGCTCAAAACCCCTATGCCTTCTCAAGGCCAGAACATAATTTTCACTTTACTGAAAAAATATAAATGTTTTTACTTTTATAACTTTAATAAATCAAATAATATTAACATTTTGATTACTAAATATCAGTATATGTATATTAAACTGACAATGCATATTCATTTGTATTTTTGTCAGTAAAGTACAAATTATGTTCTGGCCTTGGGAAGGCATAGGGGTTTTGAGCCCAACTTATGTTAATTCCTGCTCGTTTTGAGTTTGACTCGGTTATTTATTGTAATTTCTGTTCGTTTTGGGTTTCATTTATTTATCGAAGCTGATTTGTGGTAGTTTCACGCTTGGTAGATTATTTGACTTTAATTTTGCTCATTTTTGGTTTAATGGAGTTCTTTACTTTTCTTTGAAAAAACTTATTTTTTTGGAAACAGTTTTTTTAATTAATTTCTGTTCGTTTTATATTGACATAGTCTTTTCAGGGAAAAAGAAAATCATACTTTAAATCTTTTCGTTTTTTTTAAGAATTTATAGTTTGGCCTGCTATTTGTGTGCTGGAAAACAATTTTCAGCAAAATTTAACAACATAGACCCTTATAAAAATCTGGACACAAATAATAGTGTTTAATTTAGTTTCATACCTCCTCTAGTTGACCTGAAATGGAAAACTTGATAACATTCGCAAACAAATTTGTTTACTTTCTTTGATAGCTTGGATACACTTACGCTATTTTGATTTGGTCAACTTTTAAGAGCAGAAGAAGCCCTGACAGTTTGAACATAATACCCTCAGTCGTTCTTGGGATACTGCTGAGATGCCTTATTGGGAATTAGCATAAACACAGTGCATTTTGATTTAATCTTAAGGCAACATTTACTTTTTAAACATAAAGCAAATGGGAGGGTTGGCGTGGGATGGGGGTTAGTTTCCCTCCAATCACTTTCGACTATTAAAAAGGACATCAGCCCTTTCTATTTTCAATCGAATGAGCCCTTTTCGAAGTTCCTACGACAACTCCTTCGATACGAAGTGCCCTGGTCTAAACAACAACAACAACAAAAAAATGATACATTATACCCACATCGATCTCTACTATAAAAATGTCAAGCCTTCCAATCACTTTCGATTACTGAAAAGGGCACTAGGCTTTTCGATTTCCAAACTAATGATCCCTTTTTGAGTTTCTACGACAACGCTTTCTATAAACACCGTATATGCCCCCAGGGCATAAATTACAACCCTTACCCTTAGGGCTGTGAGGGTGGTTGTCATCCTCTAAGACCTAATTTCCAGACCCTTCAACTACGTTAAACAAAATGGCTATCTCAAAATTTTGATTGTATGTGTTTCGGGAAATGGTGGGCGTGGAAGGGGTTTTAGTTGCCTTCCAATCATTTTCGACTATTAAAAAGGGCACAAGCCACTCCAATCTCTAATTGAATGAGCCCTTTTCGAAGTTTCTACGACAACTTATTCGATATGAAATGCCCTGGTCTAAAGGAAAAAATAATAAATAATACATTGTGCCAACATCGTTCTTATATACCTCCAGGGCATTACTACAAAACCCTTGCCCTAAGGGTTGTGGGGGAGTAAACTCCTCAAAAAACATATTTTCTCTCTGGAAATCAGTTACTCTGAACAAAATGGCTATCTTAAAATTTTGATTGGATGTTTTCGGAGAAAGGGTGGGCGTGGAAGGGGTGTTAGCTGCCTTCCAATCACTTTCGACTATTAAAAAGGGCACTAGTTATTCCAATTTCCAATCGAATGAGCCCTTTTTGAAGTTTCTACGACAACTCCTTCGATACGAATTGCCCTGGTATGGAAAAAAAAAATAAATAAATAATACATTGTGCCAACATTGTTCTTTACTTAGACATCTCGATTGCGCTGCCTATGACAACATCCTGAATTGGCTAATGCTCTTTTACCTACCTCTTTTCATCCGAAAAATCAGAAAGAAAAATGAACAGAATTTTAAAGTGGAAGGTAGAATTTTTGTTTCAAGAAAAATTTCTTCTTCTCCTTCCTATGAACCGATATACATGGCGAGCCCAAGATGACAGTATTTATTTTTAAGAAACAGATTAGCCGGGATGACGGTTGAAGCCCGGAGGCCGATATCGATAATCAAAAAAGAGAAAAAAAAACGGCGGCGTATTAGTGACGCCGCCGCCGATAGAATCAGCGGCGGCGTCAGCGCGCTGATGCAAGCTCGGCGGCGCGCCACCGTTTTTTTTTCGGCGGCGCGCCGCCGATTTTCGGCGCGGCTTCGGGGTCTATCTTAAACACTGTTTGCCCCTTGGGGACAAAAGACACCTATATCTAAAACTGACAATATTTCCAGAACTGGCGATTTTTAGATAAAAAAAAGTACCTTTTATCTTATTTTTCTTATTTTATCTACAGATTAGCCCCCCCCCCCCAAAAAAAAAAAAGTATGCATTTTACTTTGCAAATAATATTTTTGTCCTTTCACATCAAACAGGACTTGCTTAAGACAGTTAAGTTCCGCTTAAGACAGTTCTTTAATGACTAAAAAGATTATCTTTTGATAGTAGCTCTAAGCAATCCCTTCTCCTCCCCAAGAATCCCTTGTGTAAAGAGAAATACAAAGGACAATTAAAAATAGCCTTATATGGTCTCCTCCAATTACTGACTGGTTAGTTTACCTGCTTACTTTCCAGGGCCTTGAAATAAACTGAAAAGTAACTATAATGAATAAGTTTTGCGAAGGCTTGCAGTAAATTACCTGCTCTTAACTGACGGATGCAGATACATAGATGACGAATTGCAATTCGTCTACAATAAGACCTTCTAATCTTCAAAAAGCTTTAATATTTTAAATTTAACTCTGTAAAGTAGTGGAATAACAAACTTGTATTCATAGGGATAGTAAGAGTAGGGATCGAGAAAAAAGTGTGGCAATGTGTTTTGGCCACGTTCTTCGTATTCCAGGGGATCGACTCCCATATACAGTTTATGATTGGTGCCCTGAAGGGAGGCGCAAAAGAGTTAAATCAAGAACGTCGGCAGTATGATTGGAATCTGAATAGCGGGGAAATGTCTCTTCAACCGAAATGGGAGGACGTCAGGGATGCAGCTCAACTCTGTAGTGTCTGGCGAGGTTTCGTGGACGCCTTATGCACCACTCCTGGCTCTGAAAGGTGTAAGGTAATGTGGCACCGGGAAATGAACGAAATATCCCTGGGGTCACATCTCTGGCTCTCCACAGTGTGATATATTTTGTACTTTTGTCTCTCAACACGTTCTTACCTCTGAGCCTCTAGTTCCACCTTCGTGCGCATATACTTCCATTTTGCACAAAACTGTCTTCACGGGTATTTCAGAGAAGAAAATATTGAAGGTAGGACTTGGAAATCATACACACAATTGTGTTTTTTTTTCAGGACCTTCCAGGCCAAAATAGATATAAGCTTTGGATTCATATAAGCTACTTTAAGTTCAAATTTAAATTAGTGTTAACTATTGCCAACTTAATTTAAAAAATAATAATTATCATATAAAAATTGCGATTATACCGAGAAGGTAAATTCGATATTTAATTCGGTTTGCATCTGCTATTCCAGTATCAAAAAGAAACCCTGGTTTACCAACTCTTCCCCAATTAATTGCCCTGCAAAGTGAGCATGAGTGGGCTTGATAGTGACATGAAAGTAACTGGAGTCTCGACAATGACCCCCTGTGTTGTGAATGTTTCTTGGACCCAATCAGGCACGTAAGTAGGATTAATTCTTCTGGGGAGGGCAATGAAAATAAAAAAACACTTTTTATTTGATGATTTAAATAAATAGTGCCCTGAAATTCGGGAAAAATTGGCATGCCGGGGTTTTAGACCCTCCCCCCTGGGAATGTCTCTGACTCCAAGCATTATTTATATTTTTTCCAATATGTTTGTGCTTCAGAAAATCATTTCTTTGAGGAGTTATTGGAAGATCTTCTGGGGAATTATGCCATCTCTTTTTTTAGGTGCCGCTATCTCCTTTTTTACTGTTTTTCTAGCAGTTTGACTTTTTGACGACAAGAAGATTCTAAATGAATCTGAGTGTCAATACAAGAAGCAATCCATTGGAATGTAGTGCTATATATTTTCGGAAGCGTCAATCAAAAATCATAGGCCATGTGCCATGGGCCAACTAATTGTTCCAATGTTTGTCTAACTAAATAAACAAAGGCTTAAGAACACTCCTTTCGATTCATTTTGATGGGAAGGTCGTTTAATCTCCTGAATAGTTCAATTTAGTGAGGAAGAGTATCATTAGAAAAACTAAAAACAACAATTTAATCCTTTTTTTTCTGTTCATGCATTACGAAATGTGACTGAAACAAAGATTGAAACAAAGATTGAAACTGAAACAAAGACTGAAACAAAGCTTTTTTTTCTGTTCATGCATTACGAAATGTGACTGAAACAAAGATACTGAAATTACTGAAACAATGTGACTGAAACAAAGAAAAATAATGGAACTGATATTGTTTCTTTTCAGCATTTAGTTGTGTCCAGTACCAACTGTAAAATAGCAACAAAAGTCACCAAGTGACAACATTGACGCTTTCAAAACAGAAACATATAATATCAATAAAAACGTATACAGTCTTGATTGTCTTTATCTTTGATTTTATTGTCTGTAGAATCCGCTATTTGTAATCAACTTCACAATTAATAATGAAACGTTGGTCAAAACTTATGTATAAATTAAATTAAAAGAAAACAACTTTTTCAACTGCAAGTAAGGAGCAACATTAAAACTTAATACGAACAGAAATTATTCTTTAAATCAGAAGGGCTGTCCCCTCCTTTACCCCTAGCTCTATACGCTGAAGTTTGGCTTTTTTTTAACAGTTCTTTGAGAACGACTGCTGAAACACAGGGGCCAATTGAAACACAGTGAAACACATTTAGCCCTGGGAAGAATTTTCTCTGAAGAAATCCCCCTGTGAGTAAAATCTATTGGACCCCCCTCCCCCCCCCAGAAAGCACCATTTTTATACATTTATACATCACTGTATTGGGAAGCAAATCAGTTAAGATGGAGCATTAAGATAAATGTCAGAAACATTTTTCTGTATTAAGGTGGGAGGCCTTTATTCAGGCTTAGTTTAAATAGATGGAGATGAAAGACTAGCTCCTACAATCCCCTCCTCCCCCCACTCACACATATAAACCCCTCTTTATATTGATGTTAAGACTCGTGGAGAATTAGACAAGTTCGGCATTGAAATGGGCTTTTTTAGGGATGTGATACCCCCCCCCCTCCCCTACACAATGAACCACCGTCCATCCTTCACAATAGATGAGGCACCATTGTATATCACTGAACATAACTTCATGAGAAATCAAATGAATCCACTTATTTATTAAATCAAGCATTCAGATAATAAATGTCTATATTTACTATTTATCCTATGTGGACAAGACTACGTGACTTTTCAGGAACAAATATGCCTCGTAAGGCATTACTTTCTCTGCAACTGGGAAGCTCATTATATAGTTTTTTTTTATATTCATAAATCGATTGGCTGTCTCAGAATTCTCAATCGATGGTAATTTTGACCCTCTTTGACGCAAAATCGCCGTTTTGTGCCAAAAAATGACAGAAAACGCCACTTTCTTGTGGCACAATCTTTTGGTGACTGAAAAGAGCCGTAGGACTTAAATTTTTTGTTTAAATAAGACTCCTCCCGATCTTCTTGGACTATAAATTCGATACGATTACCCTGAAAAAATAAAAAAACAAACACACATCCGTGATCTTTCTTCTGGTAAAAAATACAAAATTCCCCATTTTTGTAGTGTCACCATGGTAAAAACCCTTAAACAGAAGTTTTCAGCCCCCCTTCCTCATTTTAAAATCCGTTAAAATTGTATTTTAGCTTGTGCATTACTTATGTGTCTACTTCTATTCGCTCCGGCCCTAAGGGGGCACTGGACCATCGTAGAGGGGTGTTTCAGGGCTTCTTTGAAATATAATGCATATATCTACATGCTTCCTGTGCCTGGGCACCCATAAAGGGGGGGGGGGGCAGAGGGGACTCCAGCCCCCCTGGCTGAATGACGCTGCCTTATATTTTATACTTTTGTTTTAAGATTTATATTATACAGCATTGGAAGTGCCGATTAGATCAGGTAAGCCCCACCCTAAATTCCAGCCTATGTTCCTGCGCAATATTATTTGGACGGCAAAAAAAGCAAAGAATTTTTTTCTTGCGCCCTATCCCTGGTCAATCCTTGTTTTTCAAAACATTCCACGAAACAATGTATTCGAAATCATGAAGAGCAACAGACTTACATCTTCTATAGCAAAACAGAACTTTTCCGGACAAAACCTTTGCAGTCAAGCTCAGTTCATTGGTAGCCCCCCAAAAACCCAAGACCATACTCCAGAGGGTCACGACCCACAAGTCGGGAAGCGCAACCATTAGTAGAGGAAGCATCCGGGAAAAATGGTCAAACTATGGATAAATTGTAACAGAATTTTTTTTTAAATCAAAATGTTCAGAAAAATCAACATAATTAAACAAAAAATCCACCCAAATCCCCTTGTGCAAGCGTCCTAAATTTGCCCTTGAAGGGGGAAAATGAGGAGGGGGAATTGTTTTTGTGTTTATAAATATTTTGGAGTTTCCTATCAAATCTGAACTCCAAATCTGAATTCAGGTTTTCATTTTTCTGTGCTCTAATGCCCATTTCCACCCTAAAAGGACGGTGAGGGGGGTTACAACTCGAAGTTCAAACGTTGTTGGATTGTTTGGCCGTTCCCTATAGAATCAATGCTGGCAAATTCGAAAATGAAGTTAAAAACTTGATTTTACATAGTCAAGTACCTCATCTTACCTAAAACTGTTATGAAAGTTGACCAACATGAACTAGTTATTTTAATCATTTTTGTTGGATTCACCATTTCCTATTGAGCTAGGAATGGCGTCTTAGAAAATGAGTCTCGGACAGTTTAATTTCAAACTAGTATTCCAGAATACCCCTTCTCCTCTATTTTGCGGTTTCCACTCTTTGGCTTTCCGTTTCTTATCATTAGAACTAAATGGTAGAGCGTTAGGCGGCAATGACAAGCTACCAGAACCCCTTGAAAAGGCAAAACAGGTGTACGAGTCACTCTTTGAAGGAGACACCATCGATCAAGCACAGGTGTCGGAAGTAGCAGAGCTTATCTATGAGATACTTCATAGTGTAAAAGAACGATTATCCGAGTTCAGAACTGCCCGCCTTTGGTTTCAGTATCTGAACCAACTTGGAATCCTGAGAAAAACTCTGAGAGCTGAACGAAGTGGTAAGCTTGAGCTTTATCTACAGTTGTTGTTAGAAATGCTTCCTTACTTTGATGCTTCTGGCCACAATCTTTACACGAAGTCTACTTAGTTGTTCATACAGTCGATTTTTCAGTTGAGGAAAGACAACCCAGAGCAGTAGAGAACGTTACAGGAATACCTGTTGATCCGGAGAACTGACAACTACTGGGCAGCAGTTTCTCCTGATTTGGTGATCCAACAGACGTTAATGAGAAGTATTAAAACGAGTGTCGGTCTGATGAGAGGTAGAGGAATGTCTGAATTGCAATGGAAAATTTAGACATGCTTACTTTGGTTCTCGTTAACGAACGTATGCAGAGCCTGACTGGTCTAGCGGAGTTGACAATTGAATCGATTAATCGATTTCCCCCCTCATTTTTCCCCTTCAAGGGCAAATTTGGGACATTTCTATAAGGGGGATTTCTTTTGTGTCATTAAGCTGATTTTTCTGAACATTAAAAAAAAAAAAAAATTCTGTTACAATTTCCCCGAGGTCAAACCGTATTTTTTTCCACTGCCATGTCGTTTCAAATCTTCGATGACCAAAAATGTCGCTTCGAACACGAAATGGCTAGAATGTGTACTTTACTATGAGGCCAATATCTCTCGCTATATGAAAATTGAAAAGAGCAATGTAACTAATAATTGTTTAGGAATGAGCTCTCTGCCAAATGTCTATGGTTACAGACTCAAAATTATTCATGGGGCTGGGTATAATTACTGGTTAGGAAAGAAAAGAAAACAAAATTGACTAAAAATAATCGCAAAGCAGGCTAACGTGACATTTCACATTATTTGGAAAGGGGCGTTGAGAAGTCAAATAAAGGTTCTTCGTCGTAATAAATGCTGGAATGATTCTTATAGAAATGTAATGACTTTTCTAGGGATACTATCCCCTAAGTTAGAATTGAGTGAGGTATCCAAAACAACCATAAACATTCGACTATGCACTTTTACGCCACCCTTAAATTTCAAATTTGGATTAAAGTTGGTCGCCTTTTACTTGTGCAATACACTATCATCTATATACACTTAAATCCCTCTAAAAATTTTATTTAGTAATGCGATTAATTCAAAGGATTACTCTTTGTTTATACAGATGGTCCTGCTTGAGCAATATTTGCTTGTCATTGCAATTTAGTTACCGACTTCGACAATTTTGGCTGCTTTGTCTAACAATTTAATGAGTTGAAAATTCAGATTTTATTGTGCAGCGTTGCAATTTTCCAGCAAATATTTCTGAAAACAACAGCAACCTTGTGAATTGTTGCTTAGGTATTCTTTTCGCAGCCAAAGTTTTTGTATTTTGCTATTGCTGTATTCGGTCCTCGGAAGCTAGACCGAAAATCCAGTTCTTTTTGTCAATAAAATAAAAAAAAACAAGTTTTTTTTTAACTGAAAGTAAGGAACGACGTTAAAACTTAAAACGAACAGAAATTATTCCGTATATGAAAGGGGCTGTTCCCTCCTCAACGCCTCGCTCTTTACGCTAAAGTTTTTCATTGTTTAAAAAAAATAGACTTGTGAGAAAGTCAAACTTTAGCGCAAAGAGCGAGGCGTTGAGGAGGGGACAGCCCCTTTCCTATACGGAATAATTTCTGTTCGTTTTAAGTTTTAACGTCGTTCCTTACTTTCAGTTAAAAAAACTTGTTTTTTTTAATTTAATTTTTGAACGTTTTTGAATTAATCCAGGTTTTGATTTTGGCTCACCGTACATGAATAATTAAAAAAAAATTGAATATTAATTTTACTTTTATTTGGTTAAATGGCTTTCTCGAAACCTGTTTAATTTTATTTACGATCGTTTTTATTAGTAGTAAATATACGTAACTTACGAATTAACTTACGTAACGAACCTCTGTATTCTTATATTTTTAATACGTATATTAGAGGGTTCGCCCCCTAGTCAATACCTTGCTCTTTAAGCTAAAGTTCGAATTTTGTTCCAGTTCTTTAAAAATGACCCCTTAATCACAAATGCCGTTAATTAGAATAAATAGCTCTTATGAAAGTACGAAATAATCGTTGGCTTAAAGAGCGAGGTATTGACTAGGGGATGAGCCCAATTATATACGTAATGTTTTCTGTCGTTTTAAGTTTTGATGTTGCTCCTTACTTTCAGTTAAAAAACTTGTTTTTTTTATATATATAATTTCTGATCTTTATTTAAATAATGCTGGGAAATCCGACGCCCCCTACATAGCAATGTCTCTTCTCCCATGAAAACTTCCTTCATGGTAAGATCCTGCCACATAACCCCCGACCCACTCTCCCCCACTACCAGAAAAAAATCCCCTCTGAAAACGTCTGCATACTTCCCAATAACCAATATTATATGTTAACATTGGGTAAAGTTCATAACTTTCAGCCCTCCCCCCGGGGACTTCGGGGGATTAATTCATCTTAAAAGACATAGTTATCATATTTTCGACCATGCTGAACAAAATAGCTATCTCAAAATTTTGATCGGGTGACTTTGGGAAAAAAAATGAGCGTGGGAGGGGGCTTAGTTGCCCTCCATTTTTTCTGGTCACTTAAAAAGGGGACTAGAACTTTTAATTTCCGTTCGAATGAGCCTCCTACGATATTCTAGGACCACTGGGTCGATACGATCACCCCTGGGAAAAAAAAACAAATAAACACGCATCCGTGATCTTTCTTCTGGTAAAAAATGCAAAGTTCCACATTTTTGTAGATAGGAGCTTGAAACCTCCGCAGTAGGGTTCTCTGATACGCTGAATATGATGGTGTGATTTTCATTAAGGTTCTGTAGCTTTTAGGGGGTCTTTCCTCCTTTTTTCGAAAATCAGCCAAATTTTCTCAGGCGCGTAACTTTTGATAGGTAGGACTAAACTTGATGAAACTTATATATTTGAAATCAGCATTAAAATCTGATTCTTTTGATGTATCTATTGGTATCAAAATTCCGTTTTCTACAGTTTCGGTTACCATTGAGCTGGGTCGCTATGTTCTTATATTTTTATTACGTATCAAAATTCCGTTTTCTACAGTTTCGGTTATCATTGAGCCGGGTCGCTCCTTACTTACAGCTCGTTACCACGAACTGTTTGATACAATATCATTGCTTTTGTTATAATACTCGTTGCCGATGCCCCATATGTTCACATTGATTAAATGATTAATAATTATAAAACTAAAGCGAGTCTTGGAAACTATTTGCCTGCATTTTAGTAAATTATGCGCTAGGCTGGCTTGATTTTTTCAAAGATTTATATAGTAGACGAATGGAGCAGGGGTGAGTAACAAGGACTCCCACGTTTATAGGACTTATGAAAAAAGGGGAATTATAATCGCTAAATCAGAATATCATTTGAATAAACATCTCACTTGGGATAGCTTAATCATGCAATCGCATGTGCGGGACAATTTTGTCCACGGGTGGCTTGCTTGGTATCTTTGACGTATCAGGGACCTAATATTTACAAATAGCTCAGACCTGATGAAGTATTTATTCAAGGGAGTGTATTAAATGAAGGTCATAAACTCAAAAGAACATAATTTTGACAATAAGACAAACCGACAAGGCCTTTTTTAGAATTTTTCTTTCATTTATATTTTTTAATGATGTCTTCCGTAAACCTATTGAAAGATTATTAACCATTAAATCATGTTTTGTTAGACATTAGGCTGTGCGTCAGTGAGGAGGAATGTATTATTCAAAAAACGAATCGTTTAGACTTGGAAGTACTACATTATGCTTTTTGATTAATTATTATGCAAATTCACGTATCATATATCAGTTTTAAGATGTCGACGCTATTCAAGATGCAATGTCGATGCCATTCAAGATGTGTATGTATGTGTGTATGTGATAAGAGTCATGTGCGTCGCAAAAATGGGGAATAAATCTTAATTAAAAAAAAAAAAAAACAGAACAGGCAGACCCCTGTTTGCAAATAATTAACCGAACACCACTTTGTCCCACTGACGGGATGGGCCGCTGGGAGTTGATGCTGGGCCCTGGACAAATTCATTTTCATTGTATATTGCTTTTTAAGACTATAATTTTGAATTTTTTTTTTAGTTTATGAAGCCTGTTGGTGGGTTCTGGAAGTTTCATTTTCCAGGATGAGTTTTACCGATACAAGTTCCATCATGGGTGTGTTTGAAACTAAAAAAAAAAAAAAAAAAAATAGAAATTAAATTCTTTACGTTAGCTTAAGCCTTGGATTTTATACCTTGTTAAGTCCCTCGTTAAGCCAGTCCCTTTGAGAATTCTGGCGCAAAAGTAAAGGACTATGTGCAAAAGTTTTCAGGAACTGAGGGGGAGACTTAAAGTCAGGTCCTCCGAAAAATGTTAATATCTTAGGGGTTTTGCCCATATTTTTCATGGATTTTTGTGAAGTTCGTCTGTTTGGTCCTACTCAGAATATGGGCCTACCCCAAGATCTCATGGAGGCGATGGGCCTTTGTGACCTAAGCCTCAAATCAGTTTGGTGAGTTTACTAATATGATCCTCCCTGAAACAAAGAAATTGCTTCCTATCTACCTGTATCAGAGACATAATTTCCTAAAAACGAAGGTGTGACAGCGTATGCCATGAAAATGGCACGTAAGCATGAACTCAAATCAAGGGGTTTAAATTTTGCAGGAGGCTTAGGTTCGTTAAGACCCATAAATAGGGCAAATTTGTAGAAAATACTAAAATGGCAACATGTTGCAAGTTTGTTCGTTTTTGTTATGGGAACAAGCCTGATCACCCCCCTACCCTTTTACGTGCTCATTATAGACTGATGTCGCCCAATCAAAAAGCCAACCTTTACCGAATCTAATCGGAAATTTCTTGGTAGCAGGTAAAAGCCCTGGCTAATGATCTACGGCGTCCTTTATGAACTAGGAGGATTTGTCTATTCCCCAAAAGTATTTATAAAGAGGACTCTAGTAAAATTCTGAAGTTCAAACCACTGTTCTACCTCGGAGAAGTCTCTCGAGTGTTCCTTGGGTGACAACTATGAGATGAAAACTCGTATATGCATCGTCCCATGTGTATGAGTAGTTTTGAAAAAAAAGTTTGGATTCTCGTCAACTGTATTCAAAAACTAGAGGATTTCAGAAGTCGCAAGATCAGGCATACCATACTTGATAAAATAAAACTACAATAGCTTAGTTGACTAGGCTACATACAGCATACAAAAAATTTCCGTCTTCAAAAATAGTGTTGTATGGTTACGTGCATGGTTCTTGCCCCCATACATCAACCCACGAAGAGATGGAAAGATACCTCCTCAACACTCCTTCTGCTGCAACTTCTCCGCCTGACTAAAGATAGATGCTCTTAAAAACGCCACATTAATAAAATAGCAAATGAAGAGGCCTCATTCGGCCTTCGAGAAAGGATTGGACTTCAGTAAGGAATATCCCTTATTCAATATCACCCTCTCTCCATTTTTCAAAATCAAATTTAGATAGAACTCAAAAGCTTCAAAGACATATTTCGGACTTGAAAAGCTCCTTCTTTTTAGAACTCAAGACATATGCGCAAAACGAAGAAGGGCTGGGCTTGACCCCCCTCCCCCAAAGTGTTATCTGATTTCCTTCTTCCCATAACTAAAAATGGACACAAGAGGCCTAAATATATAAAATACACGGAAAAAGGGCAACAGTTTTCACCAGAGGGTCTTTAAGTAGAAAATTTTTGATTTAGTAAAAGTACTTGATTGAAAAGGACAGAAACGAAGTGACATGGTAAAGTATATAGTCAATTATCCTCAAAACAGGAGTCTTCTTGTGAGGTCGATTGAGATTCATTGAATCATGTTACCCAATTGACGACAGCTTCATGTGAATTCGGGTAATAAAGTGATTTGACTTTATGAGGACTAACCCGACACCACGGGGAACAGCGCTTTTGCCCACGAAGGTACAAGTTACATACAATTTTCTCGATAAGATGTATTTCAGCTTATTTTGTAAACGATAATTACTTGAACATGTATTTTGTGCCATAACAAGAAAGAACAAAGTAACGTATGATGCGTTAAATTGTCTGCTATGATGTAACATAGGGAAATCTACACACATATAGACATAAATCTGAAGGAGTCAAACCCTTTCGGGATGGCGTAAATTTGGAGAACGGAGAGTGGAATATTTGCCCTTAAACTCCTTTTGGAATGGCGTAAATTTGGAGCTAGCAGTGATATATTTGCCCTAAAAACGCCTTTTGGGATGGCGTAAATTTTGAGAGCTAAGAGTGAAATATTTGCCCTCAAACGCCTAGGAAGGTATGTTCACAAGAACTTGATCCGAAGAAGGGGAGGGGTTTGGCAGAAGACGTGATATATATAAAATAAAAAGTATAGGACAAGTGAGAAAATTCGTAAATCTCTTGCGGGAGGGGTATGTACTCTAGGTCTCCCTTGACTTTGTACTTGCATGCTCCTAGTTTATAGTTATCGTACGGCAATATGTTAATACGCTCATAATAGAAAAAAAATTGTCATTTGGACGACGCATTGTGAAGTAAACTGGCTCCAACGCTGGCTACAATTTTTGCGTCGTATGGTACATGTTGCAATCTTTTCCAAGTGCCATACTTGACTATTTCCTTACTAGCTGAAATGGTTGTGAATGAAATTCATTTCCTGTATATAGTGGTGAGGGAGAAGGGAGTAAAGGAAATGAATCACCTGTTAAGCTTATGCTAGGACTACTACAATTAAAAAAGTACTAATTTTTCGCTAATGTGTCAAAGGACTCTAAGTGCGACTTTGTTTATATGTCAGTCCACACAAACAGTTGCTAAAGCTTAAATTTTATATCAAACAGCCCGTATTAACAAACTGCATTAAGGAATGACGTGGCTCAAGTTTAGTGCAACCCATCAAAAGATACGATCGTGAGAAAATTTCCCTGATTTTCGAAAAAGGAAGGAAAACCCCCCTAAAAATTAAGGATTTTCAATGAAAATAACACCTTAAGATTCAGTGTATCAGAGAACCCTGTTGCGGAACCCTAAAATGTGGATTTTTGTATTTTGTGGATCACGAATGCGTGTTTATTTGTTCTTGTTTTTTGGTTCTTCCCAGAGGTGATCGTATCAAACCAATGGTCCCAGAAGATCAACAGAAGGGTCGTTCAAACGGAAATTAAAAGTTCTAGTGCCCTTTTAAATGACCAAAAAGATTGAGGGGCCCTGAGCCCCCTCCCATAAAGTTGTTTGATCAAAGTTCTGTGATAGCCATTTTCAAACAGTTCGTGGTAACGAACTGTAAGTAAGGAGCGACCCGGCTCAATGGTAACCGAAACTCTAAAAAACGGTATTTTGATACAAATAGATACATCAAAAGAATCAGATTTTAATGCTGATTTCAAATATATAAGCTTTATCAAGTTTAATCCTACCCATCAAAAGTTAGGCGCCTGAGAAAATTTGGCTGATTTTCGAAAAGAGGGGGAAAGACCCCCTAAAAGTTATAGAGCCTTAATGAAAATCACACCATCATATTCCACGTATCAGAGAACCTTACTGTAGAGGTTTCAAGCTCCTATCTACAAATACGTTGAATTTTGCATTTTTTGCCTGAAGAAAGATCACGGGTGCGTGTTTATTTGTTTGTTTGTTTTTTTTTCCCCAGGGGTGATCGTATCGACCCAGTGGTCCTAGAATATCATGGGAGGGCTCATTGGAATGGAAATTAAAAGTTCTAGTTCCCTTTTCAAGTGACCAAAAAATGGAAGGCAACTAGGCCCCCTCCCACGCTTATTTTTTTCCCAAAGTTACCTTATAAAAATTTTGAGATAGCCATTTTGTTCAGCATTTTCAAAAATATTATAAGTATGTCTTTTAGGATGACTTAATCCCCCAAAGTTCCTGGGGGAGGGCTGAAAGCTATGAACTTTACCCAATGTTGACATATAGTATTGGTTATTGGAGAGTATACAGACGTTTTCAGGGGAAATTTTTCCTGGTAGTGGGGGGAGGGTCGGGGGTTATGTGGGAGGATCTTTCCATGAAGGAAGTTTTCATGGGGGAAGGGACATTGCTATGAAGGGGACGCCGGACTTCCCAGTATTATTTAAAAAAAGATCAGAAATTAAATATAAAAAACAAGTTTTTCAACTGCAGCAGCAGCAACATCAAAACTTTAAACGAACAGAAAATATTACATATATGATTGGGTTCACCCCCTAATCAATACCTCGCTCTTTAAGCCAAATATTTTTTAGTACTTTCATAAGAGCTATTTATTCTAATTAACTGCCTTTGTGATTAAGCGGTCATTTTTAAAGAATTGGAACAAAATTTGAAATTTCACTTAAAGAGCAAGGTATTGACTAGGGGGCGAACCCCCTAATATACGTATTAAAAATATATGAATATAGAAGTTCGTTACGTAAGCTAATTCGTAAATTACGTATATTTATTACTAATAAAAACGTTCGTAAATAAAATTAAACAAGTTTCGAGAAAGCCATTTAACTAAATAAAAGTAAACTAATATGAAAATTTTGTTTTAATTATTCATGTACGGTGAGCCAAGATCAAAACCTGCATTTATTCAAAAACGTTCAAAAATTAAATAAAAAAACAAGTTTTTTTAACTGAAAGTAAGGAGCGACATTAAAACTTAAAACGAACAGAAATTATTCTGTATATGAAAAGGGCTGTCCCCTCCTCAACGCCTTGCTCTTTATGCTAAAGTTTGACTTTGTCACAACTCTATTTTTTTTAAACAATGTCGCTTATTCCGTATATGAAAGGGGCTGTCCCCTCCTCAAGGCCTCGCTCTTTACGCTAAAGTGTTTTATTGTTTTAAAAAATAAAGTTGTGAGACTGAGTCAAACTTTAGCGTAAAGAGCGAGGCGTTGAAAGTAAGGAGCAACATTAAAACTTAAAACGAACAAAAATGATTTCGTATATTAGAGAGGATGCCCCCTCCTCAATACCTCGCTCTTCACGCTAAAGTACTTTAACAGTTTAAAAAAGCTTTTTCTTCTGACATATTACTGTTATGTTAAGAAAATAATTCGTACTTTATAACATGCAAAAAACGTTTTTAACACACTTTGAAGGCACTTCTTCTCAGGGACGGATCCAGGATTTTTTTTAAGGGGGGGGCGCAAAATAGGTTGATCCAATAAACTTGCGTTATGAGCAAGTTTAATTAACGCAAATTTGCGTTAATTAAGTAAATTACACTACTTTAGACTATGTTAGGGGGGCGCGCGCCCCCCTCACCCCTCTAGATCCACCACTGCTTCTTCTATAACTTACCTCTCTCCTTTTTTGTGGAAATGTATATCCCAAGTTGCATATTTCTTTAGTGTTGTTCTGTTTCTTGATTTTATCATCATTGATTCAATTTATGGATACACAGTGAAAACAAAAGTGACACTTGGTAAAATGCATGGGACATAAGGGGCATGGGTAAAGTATGGTGGAATTTAAAGTTTTTCCCACCAAAATTTTTTTTATTTAGTCTAAAACTTAAAGCTTTTCCCCGAATTTGGCTGGTTTAACCCTGACCAATTTTTAACTATGTTACGATGGCAGCTTCAGAAAATTAATCAAGTCACGTTTGAGTATTTTAAAAGCAGTTTATGCAATCAAACAATTAGCATATAATGAAGAATATATCACATAATGAGATGTTACAGTCCTTAACTGTAAAGAAAAGGAAGAAAACAACCAAAGACGCATAGGAAATTGAAAAATTCCAGAACAAAAAGTTAATTTTGCATTATCAACATATTGAAATATAAATTCGTTTATTTTTATTTTTGCCACACGGCCTTCAAAAATCGGGTACACCATTTTGTTTCTCATAGATTTCCCGGCAATATTTGGAAAACAGTCAGAAGTTAAATAAATAAAACCAAGTCTTTTCAACTGAAAGTAAGAAGCAATTTTATTCAGCATCATTTCAAAAGAGAAACTGAACGCTATCTGGAAACAGATTAAACATAAAAAACAAGTTTTTTTCACCTGAAAGTAAGAAGTGGTATTAAAACTTAAAACGAACAGACGTTAACTGAAATATGAAGTATTTTAAACCACTAATAACTTTAGCCTAAAGAGCGGAGAATTTAGCAGGGGATAGTCCACTCGTGTACGGAATAATAAGTTTCAATGCTGCTCTTTAATTTAATTTGAAAAAGTTTGTTTATTTATTTAATGGTGAGATAAGAAGATTTCCTTGTCAGGGTAGTTTCAGTCAGGTACCTGGCACATGACATCACCCAAATTTTATAGATAGACATATTGTGAGTTTGTGAAAGTCTTTGAAAAAGTTGAGTTTAAGTGTAAACAAACTTCTTACCTCACATTTTGGAAACTTTTATTTTAATTTGTAAACCAAACAGACGAGAATGAGTCGTTAAACTTCAGCATAATGCTTGCATTTAGCATTAGAGGAACATTAGCATAATAATTTTGGTAACAATTCTTTTTAGTGCATAGTCCAAACTGAACAAAAGCGGAAAACGTTAAATTATCCGATCAATTAAAGGGCTCCGGAAAGATGTATCATAATTAAATTGTTATTCGGCCGTAGTCCAAAACGATTTCAGCAGGATTTATTCCCGGTCCCTTCCACCCAGAGTTGTGTACAGGGCATGAAACTATGGATTTTATTCAGCATCATTTCAAAAGAGTAACTGAAGCTATCTGGAAACAAATTAAATAAAAAAAAACAAGTTTTTTTCAAATAAAAGTAAGATATGACATTAAAACTTAAAACGAGCAAAAATAATTCCGTATGTGAAAAAGCTTTTTACCATACGCAGCGGAATAGCGCTGCCTAAGTAAGGAACGATGTTGGCACGATGTATTAATTAGTTTTTTAATTTTTTTTTCCAGACCAGGGCACTTCGTATTGAAGGAGTTGTCGTAGAAACTTCAAAAAGGGCTCATTCGGTTGGAAATTGGAATGGCTAGTGCCCTTTTTAATAGTCAAAAGTGATTCGAAGGAAACTAACACCCCTTCCACGCCCACCATTTCCCCAAGCACATCCAATCAAAATTTAGAGATAACCATTTTGATTAACGTAGTTGATTTCCAGATAGAAATTGTGTTTTTGAGGACTACACAGCCCTCAGGGCAAGGGTTGTAAGTTATGCCCTGGGGGCATATAAGGTTTTTATATATAGCGTTGTCGTAGAAACTTCAAAATGGGCTCATTTAATTGGAAATTGAGAGGGCTAGTGGTAGGAAGGGCATAATATCTCCGAGACGACACCATTGCTGCCATCCACAATTTAGTCTAACGAGACCTAACCACATAGACAATATTATTGATCCACAAAGGGGAGAGGATTTCCGAGAAATTGATTTGTTGGTGTTCGTGCAGGAGAATTGTCTCCGGGCGAAGTTTGCACATGCGCTTTCAAGGTCAATTGATTTGTTGGTGTTCGGCCAGGAGAATTGTCTCCGGGCGAAGTTTGCACATGCGCATTAACGGTGGTCAAAACAAAAGGAACACACAGAAATTACGTTTAGGGATTGTTTGGACGAAACCGTTTTGAGACATTTTAGAAGATGATTTGAGCGAAACAGTTTGAGGCATTTTAGAAGATGATTTTAGAAGATGATTTAGAAGAGGATTTGAGGGTGAAAATCTGTGGTCGTTATAATACACAAGTTCCATTTGAACAGTGTTGTGAGGTCCCCTACCCCAACAACCCCCCAACCCCAAAGGGCTCCGACCCCCTACCCCAAACCCAAAGGAACTCCCCGACCCCCAAAGCCCCCCGGGCCCCCCAATCCCCCCCCCCGATCCCCCAATGGCCCCCGGGCCCCCAAAGAGCCCCCGGGCCCCCAAAGGCCCCCTGGACCCCCAAAGAGCCCCCAGCCCCCCAGCTTTTTTGCCCCCATTTTTAATACTTTTTAATTTGCGCATTTTGAGACACAAAAGGGCCCCATCCCCCCAACTTTTGACTCCGCCTCCCAACATTAGTGTTTTGTCATGGTTTACCATGTCACAGTTACATTCTCTTGATTTTCAAAGTTCATTTTGGAATTCTTTCGTTGAAATGCAAGAGTTGGAATATTTCAGTAGTGTTTTGTCATGGTTTACCTTGTCACAGTTACATTCTCTTAATTTTTCAAAGTTCATTTTGAATTTCTTTCGTTGAAATGCAAGAGTTGGAATATTTCAGTAGTGTTTTGTTGTGGTTTACCTTGTCACAGTTACATTTTCTTGATTTTTCAAAGTTCATTTTGAATTTCTTTCATTGAAATGCAAGATTTGGATAATTTCAGTAGTGTTTTGTCGTGCTTTAACTTTTCACAGTTACATTCTCTTGATTTTTCAAAGTTCATTTTGAATTTCTTTCATTGAAATGTAAGAGTTGGATTATTTCAGTAGTGTTTTGTCGTGGTTTACCTTGTCAGAGTTACATTCTCTTGATTTTCCAAAGTTCATTTTGGATTTCTTTCGTTGAAATGCAAGAGTTGGAATATTTCAGTAGTGTTTTGTCATGGTTTACCTTGTCGCAGTTACATTCTCTTAATTTTTCAAAGTTCATTTTGAATTTCTTTCGTTGAAATGCAAGAGTTGGAATATTTCAGTAGTGTTTCGTCATGGTTTACCTTGTCACAGTTACATTCTCTCGATTTTTCAAAGTTAATTTGAATTTCTTTCATTGAAATGCAAGAGTTGGATTATTTCAGTGCTGTTTTGTCGCGGTTTACCATTTCACAGTTACATTCTCTTGATTTTTTAAAGTTCATTTTTGATTTCTTTCGTTGAAATGCAAGAGTTGGAATATTTCAGTAGTGTTTTGCCATGATTTACCTTGTCACTGTTAAATTCTCTTAATTTTTCAAAATTCATTTTGAATTTCTATCGTTGAAATGCAAGAGTTGGAATATTTCAGTAGTGTTTTGTTATGCTTTACCTTGTCACAGTTACATTTTCTTGTTTTTTCAAAGTTCATTTTGGATTTCTTTCATTGAAATGCAAGAGTTGGACTATTTCAGTAGTGTTTTGTCGTGGTTTACCTTGTCACAGTTAAATTCTCTTGGTTTTTCAAAGTTGATTTTGGATTTCTTTCATTGAAATGTAAGAGTTGGAATATTTCAGTAGTGTTTTGTCGTGGTTTACCTTGTCACAGTTACATTCTCTTGATTTTTTAAAGTTCATTTTGGATTTCTTTCGTTGAAATGCAAGAGTTGGAATATTTCAGTAGTGTTTTGTCGTGGTTTTCCTTGTCACAGTTACATTCTCTTGATTTTTCAAAGTTCATTTTGAATTTCTATCGTTGAAATGCAAGAGTTGGAATATTTCAGTAGTGTTTTGTTATGCTTTACCTTGTCACAGTTACATTTTCTTGTTTTTTCAAAGTTCATTTTGGATTTCTTTCATTGAAATGCAAGAGTTGGACTATTTCAGTAGTGTTTTGTCGTGGTTTACCTTGTCACAGTTAAATTCTCTTGATTTTTCAAAGTTGATTTTGGATTTCTTTCATTGAAATGTAAGAGTTGGAATATTTCAGTAGTGTTTTGTCATGGTTTACCTTGTCACAGTTACATTCTCTTGATTTTTTCAAAGTTCATTTTGGATTTCTTTCGTTGAAATGCAAGAGTTGGAATATTTCAGTAGTGTTTTGTCGTGGTTTCCTTGTCACAGTAACATTCTCTTGATTTTTCCAAGTTATTTTGAATTTCTTTCGTGAAATGCAAGAGTTGGAATATTTCAGTAGTGTTTTTTCGTGGTTTACCTTGTCACAGTTACATTCTCTTGATTTTTCAAAGTTCATTTTGAATTTCTTTCGTGAAATGCAAGAGTTGGAATATTTCAGTAGTGTTTTGTTGTGGTTTACCTTGTCACAGTTACATTCTCTTGATTTTTCAAAGTTCATTTTGGAATTCTTTCATTGAAATGCAAGAGTTGGAATATTTCAGTAGTGTTTTGTCGTGGTTTACCTTGTCACAGTTACATTCTCTTGATTTTTCAAAGTTCATTTTGGATTCCTTTCATTGAAATGAAAGAGTTGGAATATTTCAGTAGTGTTTTGTTGTGCTTTACCTTGTCACAGTTACATTCTCTCGATTTTTCAAAGCTCATTTTGGATTTCTTTCACTGAAATGCAAGAGTTGGAATATTTCAGTAGTGTTTTGTTGTGGTTTACCTTGTCACAGTTACATTTTCTTGATTTTTTAAAGTTCACTTTGAATTTCTTTTATTGAAATGCAAGAGTTGGAATATTTCAGTAGTGTTTTGTCGTGGTTTACCTTGTCATACTTACATTCTCTTGATTTTTCAAAGTTCATTTTCAATTTCTTTCATTGAAATGCATGAGTTGGAATATTTCAGTAGTGTTTTGTTGTGCTTTAACTTTTCACAGTTACATTCTCTTGATTTTTCAAAGTTCATTTTGAATTTCTTTCATTGAAATGTAAGAGTTTGATTATTTCAGTAGTGTTTTGTCGTGGTTTACCTTGTCAGAGTTACATTCTCTTGATTTTTCAAAGTTCATTTTGGATTTCTTTCGTTGAATTGCAAGAGTTGGAATATTTCAGTAGTGTTTTGTCATGGTTTACCTTGTCGCAGTTACATTCTCTTAATTTTTCAAAGTTCATTTTGAATTTCTTTCGTTGAAATGCAAGAGTTGTAATATTTCAGTATTGTTTCGTCGTGGTTTACCTTGTCACAGTTACATTCTCTCGATTTTTCAAAGTTCATTTGAATTTCTTTCATTGAAATGCAAGAGTTGGATTATTTCAGTACTGTTTTGTCGTGGTTTACCATTTCACAGTTACATTCTCTTGATTTTTCAAAGTTCATTTTTGATTTCTTTTGTTGAAATGCAAGAGTTGGAACATTTCAGTAGTGTTTTGTCATGATTTACCTTGTCACTGTTACATTCTCTTAATTTTTCAAATTCATTTTGGATTTCTTTCATTGAAATGTAAGAGTTGTTGGATTTCTTTCATTGAAATGTAAGAGTTGGAATATTTCAGTAGTGTTTTGTCATGGTTTACCTTGTCACAGTTACATTCTCTTCATTTTTCAAAGTTCATTTTGGATTTCTTTCGTTGAAATGCAAGAGTTGGAATATTTCAGTAGTGTTTTGTCGTGGTTTACCTTGTCACAGTTACATTCTCTTGATTTTTCAAAGTTCATTTTGAATTTCTTTCGTTGAAATGCAAAAGTTGAAATATTTCAGTAGTGTTTTGTTGTGGTTTACCTTGTCACAGTTACATTCTCTTGATTTTTCAAAGTTCATTTTGGATTTCTTTCATTGAAATGCAAGAGTTGGAATATTTCAGTAGTGTTTTGTCGTGGTTTACCTTGTCACAGTTACATTCTCTTGATTTTTCAAAGTTCATTTTGGATTCCTTTCATTGAAATGCAAGAGTTGGAATATTTCAGTAGTATTTTGTTGTGCTTTACCTTGTCACAGTTACATTCTCTCGATTTTTCAAAGCTCATTTTGAATTTCTTTCACTGAAATGCAAGAGTTGGAATATTTCAGTAGTGTTTTGTTGTGGTTTACCTTATCAGTTACATTCTCTTGATTTTTCAAAGTTCATTTTGGATTTCTTTCATTGGAAAGCAAAAGTTGGAATATTTCAGTAGTGTTTTGTTGTGCTTTACCTTGTCACAGTTACATTCTCTTCATTTTTCAAAGTTCATTTTGGATTTCTTTCGTTGAATTGCAAGAGTTGGAATATTTCAGTAGTGTTTTGTCGTGGTTTACCTTGTCACAGTTACATTCACATGATTTTTCAAAGTTCATTTTGGATTTCTTTCATTGAAATTCAAGAGTTAGAATATTTCAGTAGTGTTTTGTTATGGTTTACCTTGTCACACTTACATTTCTTAATTTTTTCAAAGTTCATTTTGAATTTCTTTCATTGAAATGCAAGAGTTGGAATATTTCAGTAGTGTTTTGTCGTAGTTTACCTTGTCACACTTACATTCTCTTGATTTTTCAAAGTTCATTTTGGATTTCTTTCGTTGAAATGCAAGAGTTGGATTATTTCAGTAGTGTTTTGTCGTGGTTTACCTTGTCACAGTTACATTCTCTTGATTTTTCAAAGTTCATTCTGGATTTCTTTCGTTGAAATGCAAGAGTTGGAAGTTTTCAGTAGTATTTTGTCATGGTTTACCTTGTCATAGTTACATTTTCTTAATTTTTCAAAGTTCATTTTGAATTTCCTTCATTGAAATGCAAGAGTTGGAATATTTCAGTAGTGTTTTGTCGTGGTTTACCTTGTCACAGTTACATTCTCTTGATTTTGAAAGTTCATTTTGAATTTCTTTCGTTGAAATGCAAGAGTTGGAATATTTCAGTAGTGTTTTGTTGTGGTTTACCTTGTCAAACTTACATTTTCTTGATTTTTCAAAGTTCATTTTGAATTTCTTTCATTGAAATGCAAGAGTTGGAATATTTCAGTAGTGTTTTGTCGTGGTTTACCTTGTCACAGTTACATTCTCTTGATTTTTCAAAGTTCATTTTGGATTTCTTTCGTTGAAATGCAAGAGTTGGATTATTTCAGTAGTGTTTTGTCGTGGTTTACCTTTTCACAGTTACATTCTCTTGATTTTTCAAAGTTCATTCTGGATTTCTTTCGTTGAAATGCAAGAGTTGGAATATTTCAGTAGTGTTTTGTCATGGTTTACCTTGTCACAGTTACATTCTCTTAATTTTTCAAAGTTCATTTTGAATTTCTTTCGTTGAAATGCAAGAGTTGGAATATTTCAGTAGTGTTTTGTCGTGGTTTACCTTGTCACAGTTACATTCTCTTGATTTTTCAAAGTTCATTTTGAATTTCTTTCGTTGAAATGCAAGAATTGGAATATTTCAGTAGTGTTTTGTTGTGGTCTACCTTCTCACAGTTACATTTTCTTGATTTTTCAAAGTTCATTTTGAATTTCTTTCGTTGAACTGCAAGAGTTGGAATGTTTCAGTAGTGTTTTGTTGTGGTTTACCTTCTCACAGTTACATTCTCTTGATTTTTCAAAGTTCATTTTGAATTTCTTTCATCGAAATGCAAGAGTTGGAATATTTCAGTAGTGTTTTGTCGTGGTTTACCTTGTCACAGTTACATTCTCTTGATTTTTCAAAGTTCATTTTGAATTTCTTTCATTGAAATACAAGAGTTGGAATATTTCAGTAGTGTTTTGTCGTGGTTTACCTTGTCACAGTTACATTCTCTTGATTTTTCAAAGTTCATTTTGGATTTCTTTCGTTGAAATGCAAGAGTTGGAATATTTCAGTAGTGTTTTGTCATGGTTTACCTTGTCACAGTTACATTCTCTTGATTTTTCAAAGTTCATTTTGAATTTCTTTCGTTGAAATGCAAGAGTTGGAATATTTCAGTATGTTTTGTCGTGGTTTACCTTGTCACAGTTACATTCTCTTGATTTTTCAAAGTTCATTTTGAATTTCTTTCGTTGAAATGCAAGAGTTGGAATATTTCAGTAGTGTTTTGTCGTGGTTTACCTTGTCACAGTTACATTCTCTTGATTTTTCAAAGTTCATTTTGAATTTCTTTCTTGAAATGCAAGAGTTGGATATTTCAGTAGTCTTTTGTCGTGGTTTACCATGTCACAGTTACATTCTCTTGATTTTTCAAAGTTCTTTTCGATTTCTTTCGTTGAAATGCAAGAGTTGGAATATTTCAGTAGTGTTTTGTCATGGTTTACCTTGTCACAGTTACATTCTCTTGATTTTTCAAAGTTCATTTTGAATTTCTTTCATTGAAATGCAAGAGTTGGAATATTTCAGTAGTGTTTTGTCGTGGTTTACCTTGTCACACTTACATTTTCTTGATTTTTCAAAGTTCATTTTGAATCTCTTTCTGTGAAATGCAAGAGTTGGAATATTTCAGTAGTGTTTTGTTGTGGTTTACCTTGTCACAGTTACATTCTCTTGATTTTTCAAAGTTCATTTCGGTTTTCTTTCATTGAAATGCAAGAGTTGGAATATTTCAGTAGTGTTTTGTTGTGCTTTACCTTGTCACAGTTACATTCTCTTGATTTTTCAAAGTTCATTATGGATTTCTTTCATTGAAATGCAAGAGTTGGAATATTTCAGTAGTGTTTTGTTGTGGTTTACCTTGTCACAGTTACATTTTCTTGATTTTTCAAAGTTCATTTTGGATTTCTTTCATTGAAATACAAGAGTTGGAATATTTCAGTAGTGTTTTGTAGTGGTTTACCTAGTCACAGTTACATTCTCTTGATTTTTCAAAGTTCATTTCGGATTTCTTTCGTTGAAATGCAAGAGTTGGAATATTTCAGTAGTGTTTTGTCATGGTTTACCTTGTCACAGTTCGTTCTCTTGATTTTTCAAAGTTCATTTTGAATTTCTTTCATTGAAATGCAAGAGTTGGAATATTTCAGTAGTGTTTTGTCGTGGTTTGCCATGTCACAGTTACATTCTCTTGATTTTTCAAAGTTCTTTTTCGATTTCTTTCGTTGAAATGCAAGAGTTGGAATATTTCAGTAGTGTTTTGATGTGGTTTACCTAGTCACAGTTACATTCTCTTGATTTTTCAAAGTTTATTTTGGATTTCTTTCATTGAAATGCAAGAGTTGGAATATTTCAGTTGTATTTTGTTGTGGTTTACCCTGTCACTGTTACATTCTCTTGATTTTTCAAAGTTCATTTTGAAAATCTTTCGTTGAAATGCAAGAGTTGGAAATACTTCAATAGTGTTTTGTCGTGGTTTACCTTGTCACTGTTACATTCTCTTGATTTTTCAAAGTTCTTTTTGAATTTTTGCTATGAAATGCAAGAGTTGGAATATTTCAGTAGTGTTTTGTTATGGTTTACCTTGTCACACTTACATTTTCTTAATTTTTTCAAAGTTCATTTTGAATTTCTTTCATTGAAATGCAAGAGTTGGAATATTTCAGTAGTGTTTTGCCGTGGTTCACCTTGTCACACTTACATTCTCTTGATTTTTCAAAGTTCATTTTGGATTTCTTTCGTTGAAACGCAAGAGTTGGATTATTTCAGTAGTGTTTTGTCGTGGTTTACCTTGTCACAGTTACATTTTCTTAATTTTTCAAAGTTCATTTTGAATTTCTTTCGTTGAAATGCAAGAGTTGGAATATTTCAGTAGTGCTTTGTCGTGGTTTACCTTGTCACAGTTACATTCTCTTGATTTTTCAAAGTTCATTCTGGATTTCTTTCGTTGAAATGCAAGAGTTGGAATATTTCAGTAGTGTTTTGTCATGGTTTACCTTGTCACAGTTACATTTTCTTAATTTTTCAAAGTTCATTTTGAATTTCTTTCATTGAAATGCAAGAGTTGGAATAATTAAGTAGTGTTTTGTCGTGGTTTTCCTTGTCACAGTTACATTCTCTTGATTTTTCAAAGTTCATTTTGAATTTCTTTCGTTGAAATGCAAGAGTTGGAATATTTCAGTAGTGTTTTGTCGTGGTTTACCTTGTCACAGTTACATTCTCTTGATTTTTCAAAGTTCATTTTGAATTTCTTTCGTTGAAATGCAAGAGTTGGAATATTTCAGTAGTGTTTTGTTGTGGTTTACCTTGTCACAGTTACATTTTCTTGATTTTTCAAAGTTCATTTTGAATTTCTTTCGTTGAACTGCAAGAGTTGGAATATTTCAGTAGTGTTTTGTTGTGGTTTACCTTCTCACAGTTACATTCTCTTGATTTTTCAAAGTTCATTTTGAATTTCTTTCATTGAAATGCAAGAGTTGGAATATTTCAGTAGTGTTTTGTCGTGGTTTACCTTGTCACAGTTACATTCTCTTGATTTTCAAAGTTCATTCTGGATTTCTTTCGTTGAAATGCAAGAGTTGGAATATTTCAGTAGTATTTTGTCATGGTTTACCTTGTCACAGTTACATTCTCTTGATTTTTCAAAGTTCATTTTGAATTTCTTTCGTTGAAATGCAAGAGTTGGAATATTTCAGTAGTGTTTTGTTGTGGTTTACATTGTCACACTTACATTTTCTTGATTTTTCAAAGTTCATTTTGAATTTCTTTCATTGAAATGCAAGAGTTGGAATATTTCAGTAGTGTTTTGTCGTGGTTTACCTTGTTACAGTTACATTCTTTTGATTTTTCAAAGTTCATTTTGGATTTCTTTCGTTGAAATGCAAGAGTTGGAGTATTTCAGTAGTGTTTTGTCGTGGTTTACCTTGTCACAGTTACATTCTCTTGATTTTTCAAAGTTCATTCTGGATTTCTTTCGTTGAAATGCAAGAGTTGGAATATTTCAGTAGTGTTTTGTCATGGTTTACCTTGTCACAGTTACATTCTCTTAATTTTTCAAAGTTCATTTTGAATTTCTTTCGTTGAAATGCAAGAGTTGGAATATTTCAGTAGTGTTTTGTCGTGGTTTACCTTGTCACAGTTACATTCTCTTGATTTTTCAAAGTTCATTTTGAATTTCTTTCGTTGAAATGCAAGAGTTGGAATATTTCAGTAGTGTTTTTTTGTGGTCTACCTTGTCACAGTTACATTTTCTTGATTTTTCAAAGTTCATTTTGAATTTCTTTCGTTGAACTGCAAGAGTTGGAATGTTTCAGTAGTGTTTTATTGTGGTTTACCTTCTCACAGTTACATTCTCTTGATTTTTCAAAATTCATTTCGGTTTTCTTTCATTGAAATGCAAGAGTTGGAATATTTCAGTAGTGTTTTGTTGTGCTTTACCTTGTCACAGTTACATTCTCTTGATTTTTCAAAGTTCATTATTGATTTCTTTCATTGAAATGCAAGAGTTGGAATATTTCAGTAGTGTTTTGTTGTGGTTTACCTTGTCACAGTTACATTCTCTTGATTTTTCAAAGTTCATTTTGGATTTCTTTCATTGAAATGCAAGAGTTGGAATATTTCAGTAGTGTTTTGTAGTGGTTTACCTAGTCACAGTTACATTCTCTTGATTTTTCAAAGTTCATTTCGGATTTCTTTCGTTGAAATGCAAGAGTTGGAATATTTCAGTAGTGTTTTGTCATGGTTTACCTTGTCACAGTTCGTTCTCTTGATTTTTCAAAGTTCATTTTGAATTTCTTTCATTGAAATGCAAGAGTTGGATTATTTCAGTAGTGTTTTGTCGTGGTTTGCCATGCCACAGTTACATTCTCTTGATTTTTCAAAGTTCTTTTTCGATTTCTTTCGTTGAAATGCAAGAGTTGGAATATTTCAGTAGTGTTTTGATGTGGTTTACCTAGTCACAGTTACATTCTCTTGATTTTTCAAAGTTTGTTTTGGATTTCTTTCATTGAAATGCAAGAGTTGGAATATTTCAGTTGTACTTTGTTGTGGTTTACCCTTTCACTGTTACATTCTCTTGATTTTTCAAAGTTCATTTTGAAAATCTTTCGTTGAAATGCAAGAGTTGGAAATATTTCAATAGTGTTTTGTCGTGGTTTACCTTGTCACTGTTACATTCTCTTGATTTTTCAAAGTTCTTTTTGAATTTTTGCTATGAAATGCAAGAGTTGGAATATTTCAGTAGTGTTTTGTTATGGTTTACCTTGTCACACTTACATTTTCTTAATTTTTCAAAGTTCATTTTGAATTTCTTTCATTGAAATGCAAGAGTTGGAATATTTCAGTAGTGTTTTGTCGTGGTTTACCTTGTCACACTTACATTCTCTTGATTTTTCAAAGTTCATTTTGGATTTCTTTCGTTGAAATGCAAGAGTTGGATTATTTCAGTAGTGCTTTGTCGTGGTTTACCTTGTCACAGTTACATTCTCTTGATTTTTCAAAGTTCATTCTGGATTTCTTTCGTTGAAATGCAAGAGTTGGAATATTTCAGTAGTATTTTGTCATGGTTTACCTTGTCACAGTTACATTTTCTTAATTTTTCAAAGTTCATTTTGAATTTCTTTCATTGAAATGCAAGAGTTGGAATAATTAAGTAGTGTTTTGTCGTGGTTTTCCTTGTCACAGTTACATTCTCTTGATTTTTCAAAGTTCATTTTGAATTTCTTTCGTTGAAATGCAAGAGTTGGAATATTTCAGTAGTGTTTTGTCGTGGTTTACCTTGTCACAGTTACATTCTCTTGATTTTTCAAAGTTCATTTTGAATTTCTTTCGTTGAAATGCAAGAGTTGGAATATTTCAGTAGTGTTTTGTTGTGGTCTACCTTGTCACAGTTACATTTTCTTGATTTTTCAAAGTTCATTTTGAATTTCTTTCGTTGAACTGCAAGAGTTGGAATGTTTCAGTAGTGTTTTGTTGTGGTTTACCTTCTCACAGTTACATTCTCTTGATTTTTCAAAGTTCATTTTGAATTTCTTTCATTGAAATGCAAGAGTTGGAATATTTCAGTAGTGTTTTGTCGTGGTTTACCTTGTCACAGTTACATTCTCTTGATTTTTCAAAGTTCATTCTGGATTTCTTTCGTTGAAATGCAAGAGTTGGAATATTTCAGTAGTATTTTGTCATGGTTTACCTTGTCACAGTTACGTTTTCTTAATTTTTCAAAGTTCATTTTGAATTTCTTTCATTGAAATGCAAGAGTTGGAATAATTCAGTAGTGTTTTGTTCGTGGTTTACCTTGTCACAGTTACATTCTCTTGATTTTTCAAAGTTCATTTTGAATTTCTTTCGTTGAAATGCAAGAGTTGGAATATTTCAGTAGTGTTTTGTTGTGGTTTACATTGTCACACTTACATTTTCTTGATTTTTCAAAGTTCATTTTGAATTTCTTTCATTGAAATGCAAGAGTTGGAATATTTCAGTAGTGTTTTGTCGTGGTTTACCTTGTCACAGTTACATTCTCTTGATTTTTTAAAGTTCATTTTGAATTTCTTTCATTGAAATGCAAGAGTTGGAATATTTCAGTAGTGTTTTGTCGTGGTTTACCTTGTCACAGTTACATTCTCTTGATTTTTCAAAGTTCATTTTGGATTTCTTTCGTTGAAATGCAAGAGTTGGATTATTTCAGTAGTGTTTTGTCGTGGTTTACCTTGTCACAGTTACATTCTCTTGATTTTTCAAAGTTCATTCTGGATTTCTTTCGTTGAAATGCAAGAGTTGGAATATTTCAGTAGTGATTTGTCATGGTTTACCTTGTCACAGTTACATTCTCTTAATTTTTCAAAGTTCATTTTGAATTTCTTTCGTTGAAATGCAAGAGTTGGAATATTTCAGTAGTGTTTTGTCGTGGTTTACCTTGTCACAGTTACACTCTCTTGATTTTTCAAAGTTCATTTTGAATTTCTTTCGTTGAAATGCAAGAGTTGGAATATTTCAGTAGTGTTTTGTTGTGGTCTACCTTGTCACAGTTACATTTTCTTGATTTTTCAAAGTTCATTTTGAATTTCTTTCGTTGAACTGCAAGAGTTGGAATATTTCAGTACTGTTTTGTTGTGGTTTACCTTGTCACAGTTACATTCTCTTGATTTTTCAAAGTTCATTTTGAATTTCTTTCATTGAAATGCAAGAGTTGGAATATTTCAGTAGTGTTTTGTCGTGGTTTACCTTGTCACAGTTACATTCGCTTGATTTTTCAAAGTTCATTTCGAATTTCTTTCATTGAAATACAAGAGTTGGATTATTTCAGTAGTGTTTTGTCGTGGTCTACCTTGTCACAATTACATTCTCTTAATTTTTCAAAGTTCATTTTGAATTTCTATCATTGAAATGCAAGAGTTGGAATATTTCAGTAGTGTTTTGTTGTGGTTTACCGTGTCACAGTTACATTCTCTTGATTTTTCAAAGTTCTTTTTGAATTTCTTTCATTGAAATGCAAGAGTTGGAATATTTATGTTTTGTCGTGGTTTACCTTGTCACACTTACATTTTCTTGATTTTTCAAAGTTCATTTTGAATCTCTTTCCTGTAAATGCAAGAGTTGGAATATTTCAGTAGTGTTTTGTTGTGATTTACCTTGTCACAGTTACATTCTCTTGATTTTTCAAAGTTCATTTCGGATTTCTTTCATTGAAATGCAAGAGTTGGAATATTTCAGTAGTGTTTTGTTGTGCTTTACCTTGTTACAGTTACATTCTCTTGATTTTCAAAGTTCATTATGGATTTCTTTCATTGAAGTGCAAGAGTTGGAATATTTCAGTAGTGTTTTGTTGTGGTTTACCTTGTCACACTTACATTTTCTTGATTTTTCAAAGTTCATTTTGGATTTCTTTCATTGAAATACAAGAGTTGGAATATTTCAGTAGTGTTTTGTAGTGGTTTACCTAGTCACAGTTACATTCTCTTGATTTTTCAAAGTTCATTTCGGATTTCTTTCGTTGAAATGCAAGAGTTGGAATATTTCAGTAGTGTTTTGTCGTGGTTTACCTTGTCACAGTTACATTCTCTTGATTTTTCAAAGTTCATTTTGAATTTGTTTCATTGAAATGCAAGAGTTGGATTATTTCAGAAGTGTTTTGTCGTGGTTCGCCATGTTACAGTTACATTCTCTTGATTTTTCAAAGTTCTTTTTCGATTTCTTTCGTTGAAATGCAAGAGTTGGAATATTTCAGTAGTGTTTTGATGTGGTTTACCTAGTCACAGTTACATTCTCTTGATTTTTCAAAGTTTATTTTGGATTTATTTCATTGAAATGCAAGAGTTGGAATATTTCAGTTGTATTTTGTTGTGGTTTACCCTGTCACTGTTACATTCTCTTGATTTTTCAAAGTTCATTTTGAAAATCTTTCGTTGAAATGCAAGAGTTGGTAATATTTCAATAGTGTTTTGTCGTGGTTTACCTTGTCACTGTTACATTCTCTTGATTTTTCAAAGTTCTTTTTCGATTTCTTTCGTTGAAATGCAAGAGTTGGAATATTTCAGTAGTGTTCTGTCGTGGTTTACCTTGTCACAGTTACATTCTCTTGATTTTTCAAAGTTCATTTTGAATTTCATTCATTGAAATGCAAGAGTTGGAAGAATTGTTAGGTTAGGAAATGCAAGAGTTGTTAGGTTAGGTTAGCTTTTTTTTAGTTAATTACTGTCAGAGAATGTTAGGGGAAGTTAAACAAAATCGAAACACACTATGTGCATGTAGGTTGTCAAAAGGGCGCGTCGGGAATATCTAAGGAACAGCTGAGGGAATTAAGTTGAAATTTTCTGAACATGTTGAGCAGCAGTGGAACCTTTAGGGAACGCTTAGGGGGGATATTCAACTAAATGAAAAGACACTATGTGCCTCCAGTTTATCAAGGGGCTACATGCGCAATATTTTAGGAGCGGCTAAAGGTCAGAATATTCAATTAAATGATACTATGTGCATCTCGGTTTTTAAAAGAGTCTATCTGAAATATCCCAAGAACGGCTAATGGTATTTAGTTGAAACTTTCAGGAAATGTTTGAATTGGCTGTTGAAATAAATCAGAAGCCACTAATTAGAACTATTAAATTTGAATCGGATATCTTAATAACCAAAAAAAAATTAAAAACGAACAGAAATTAAGAAAAAGAAACTATCCGAAAAAAAAATTCAAAGAAAAGTAAAGAGCCATATCAAATTTAAAAGCAGTAGAAACAAATTCCTATAATATTTCAAACTCAAAATGACTAGAACTTACTATTAAAGAAATGAAGCCCAAAACAAACAGAAATTAAAATACGCCATCTAAAAAGACATAGAGATAACAGATAGGCTACTAATAAAGATGAGTAAATAATTCTAAAACGAGTAAAACTTATATTGACTGTTCAAGTCAAACTTAAAACGAACAAAAATTACGACAAACAGAAGTCCGGCTACTACCCGTCTCCCCCTTCCCAAATCGTAACGATTAGGGAAGGATTAGATTGTGAAACGATTAGATTGTCTTTATCATATCTTAGCATGATAAGCAGTAGCATCCCACAATTGATTCGATTCCGTCAGGAACTGCGGGAGTACCCAGGGGCGGGAAGGGTATTAGATCACATTAGATAACCTTTTATTCTTAAGGAAAAATTAGAATTTTCAATTGTCGATCAAAAGAGTCTATTCACAAGCTTCCATATCATCCCTTAATGCGAAGAGGCAAAAGAAACGAATATACGACATTGACTGATTCGTTTTTGATCTTTGTTGAAAAACTCTGTTTGTTTCAACCACAGTATAAAGATATAGAATTGGCTTTTCTCTGTCTACAATTAGCCATGTCTTGATTTAACCTATGCAACCTACTGCAAAATACTCGATAACTTCAATTCAGTACTATATATATACTGTGGTATTCTCATAATTGATATACTGTGGTTTCAACTTAATTTTTATTAGACTTATATACTAAGGTGTAAACAACCACACGCTTAAATCGTAAGATTCTGTTAACATTAATTGGGACTAAAGCAAGAAAATAAGCAAGGTAAATTTTGCAACCGTGCTCCTGCTATTCCTAAATGTTTAGATTTTTAAGTTATTTCTTTATTATCATACGTTGTTTGTATAATTTTCAATACTTGTTTAGGATCCAGACAACACACGAGAAGTGAAGTTTCGTTAATTCTAATGAAATAAAATGCTATAACATAAAAATATAATAGTTCAGAAACAAATTTGGGCTATATGTTTACACATTACGGAGGTTGGGGTAAAGCATAGCATACATTAAATACGTAACCTAGCCTAACCTAGGTACCTTTTTTTGCCCCTTGAACCCCAAAAAACTAAAGTTTAAATCTTTGTCACGGAGTGAGCAATACCTCACAAGGCAGCGGAAACCTGTTTTCCATTAGGATTTCATTAGATTCTAGATATGGTTCGTATATATATATATATATATATATATATATATATATATATATATATATATATATATTAACTTTGTATATGTTAATGCGTGTTTTCTGATGATTGTCCAAACAAATTATATTTCTTAATTTTCCTTGTAGAATATCAATCTTAACATTTTTTTATCTAAAATAAGTATTATTGCAGTTTGTCAGTTTTAGATTTCATGTTCGGTCGTTTCTTATCTTCGGAGCAAAAAGTTACGCTTCTTTTTTTACTGCTTTGCAAACACCCAGCATTACTGATTTGTTATTAGGACATGAAATTCTTTCGCTACACCGTCAGGCATGCCTCTGCAGTATGTTTGTCCCGCTCAAGAGCCATCACGGCTCTTTCCAATATCTTAATTTGCTTCCCTAAGATCTTTTTGTTATTCTGCTCCTGAATAGTGAGCGAGAAACACGAAAGTGGGTGTATGGACTATTGTTCAGGCAAACGTTTTGAGAATGGTAAGTTAATATGCTTCTTATTCAACGAAGGAAGAATGTATTATAGGCGCAGAAGTCAATATAAAATTATTCAAAGTTATTATACTTAATACCACTTCGAAAGCACATCCTGATGCTGAGGTGACAACTTGAACGTTTCTAATATTATTTTGGAATTATTTGGAATTTTGTTAACAGTTATAAGCTATAACTCCATTGATCTGCCCCTCACTAAGGTGTGTTTATAATGTATGCACATTTCGGGGCGGTGCTAAACTTGCCTAAAAAGGCATATTATTTGAAAATTGTGAGAAATTATTGAGGAAATTATGGTAGTCTGTGGAGGGGCATTGATGGTGGGCCTAGAGAACTAATCTCTGGGCGTACCTGGCCTAGCCATATGTTTAAGCACGTTTTTTTCCATAGGGTAAGGGGTTAAAATACATTCCTTCATCTGCACCCATAGGCAAAGGCCTTATGTTCTTAGCGTAGTTAGGGTTGATCCTGGTGCTGGGGTTTAAAATACGCCGATGGGTATACCCCATCTCAGGTTCTACGTATATTGTTGAGAAAAAAAAACTAGTTACTATTTGGTGACCCAAGAACGAAAAAAATTCAGTTTTAACGAAATGAAGAGTTTCCCATCGAATACTATTATCAAATACAGTGATCACTGCCGTCGAGACTCCGACGAGCATAAACAAAAATACGGAAAAACATGCATTGAAAGAGACAAAAATTTGGAAGATGTAAGTAGATAAAAAACTATTGAGACCCTTACGGATTGTGCAGTTTTTTTTAAGCACATTTTTTAAATTTTAACAATAAGGCTATTAAAATAATTGAGCTTATGAGTCTTACGTTTGTCGCTGAAATCCTACGGGGAGGGGGGGGGGGGGGGTGAGTCTTGTCATAGGAAAGTAAAAATGTACATATAAACTAAAAAAACAAACAAAAACCGTCCTATGTATGAGGGAGCTGATGCCCTTTAAACTACCTGGACTTAACATTAAAGCTGAACTTACGGCTTTATTATTAGTATGATAAATATCTATAATATGTTTATACTTCAGCGAATAGAACAGATGCTCTAAAGGTTAATTCCTTACATCTTTAATATCATATTCAGGCTTCAAGAGTGAGGGTTGCCGTCCACTTAAACTTCCTTCTCCTTTCGCTGAAGTTTAGCTTCCCCTTAACGGTGCTTCTAGAATTACAATCACTCCTAAAAAAGTGCACCCCTTCGAAAAATTTATAAGAGAGGCATCTGAAATGACATTTTTTTTTAGTTTTTCAGGGGGAGGGCAAATTTAGTCATTTGGGCCGCCCCCTATACCTCACATCTCTTAAGGGTCTCTGGCTGAAAATTGACGAATATAGGCATTGATAGCCTGTATATTTTTTAAGTTTATCGCAAACACGTTCAGACCAAAGGAAAAATTCAAACTCTCCCTCATATTAATTGATACGAAACTATTCTGTAGTTTATGTAAATTAATATAGCCTCAAACGAGCCAACTCAGTCAAATGGAGCTTGCAAACAATGGTGTATAATAGCCGTTCCTTTTGTACGGACTGCATCTAAATTTAGGGGCAAATGCACGACCGCGCAGCCTCATGACTGTAAAACTCCCAAGTCAGCTGGTACATAGGTTTTTCAGTATTCTTAAGAAAGTATGTCCAGTTGTCCACTGTTCTCCTATTGAATATTTAGACTTGCATTTTCCTGAGTTAATCTTAGTTTCTAAATGGCTGTCCAGATACATATATTGCTGAAAACAACTGTTGCCTGAAATCTTCAAACCATTTTTGGCAGATATAAAAATAAAATCAACTATCACTCAGTGCGGGGTTTCAAATAGCATCTTGCTATAAAACAGTTGATATTCATAAAAAAGAAGCTGACTTCATTGGAATTTCATAAATATGTGAAAAGGGAAAAACAGACTTTCTGAGTCTGAAATGGTGAGACCTTTCGAAAAATATGGCACGCCAACTGTGTCGGCCCAACCATGACCTATTGACGATTTTACAGAACCTTAAATAGATGTAGTACAAATCACTATTTACATTTTTTTTTTTTTTTTAGTAATAGCTCGTTTTGTTCTCTTTAGCGTTATGGAGGGAGGTTCCCCCCGAATGAATACCATTTCTCGAGACTTCCTATATAATCATCAACGTTTTTCTATTTTCTCCTAATTCGTAGAGTTTTCTATTGAATCCCTCCATTCAATGTGAATCACGTTGTTTGATCTTAATGACCATGTTCAGCCTGAGACACAGCATTCATTCCCCATGTCGTAGGTTGTCAAAACATCTCTGACGTTGATTCAAGAAACAGACGGTTTAGAGTAAGAAAATATGCATGCAAAGCACCGAAGACACTGGAGGTTTGATATGCTAGATAATATCGGCACATCAGTGTTAACTGAATTAATTAGGTTCTTGTTTAGTTTACCGAAAAGAGACTTCTTGTTATTATGACGAAATGGTTGCACTGTTTTATACAAAGCGTTGAAGAAGTTTGTAACACGCGTATCGTGTAGATAGAGAAAAAAGAAATTGGACAAACTATATTGTACATAAATCTATCAGCTTTTTATTGGGCTTTATGAGAGAGTCAATTTATTTAGATCCCCGCGAAGCTGTATATATAGCCTCAGAGCTCAAGAGGCGATATCGCCGCTTGGGGGCGTCTTCATCCCTGAACATACACATAGTCGATACAAAACAAACAGTCAATATGCAGCAGCACTTCCAGTTATGCATTGCTTCCACATTTACACAGCACCAGCACGTATTAATTGCTGATCTTTGTTGTGACGCGATCTCTTTTGCTACTTAAAAAGGGCCCCGAACATTTTCAAGAATTACGTTGTCTGTGATCTGACAAAACCAGTTTGAATCGATTATGATGTGCTTATTTTGAATAACGTATTGATGTAGTGTTACGATGTAGGTATAGTTCAGTTAAATATGTAATATTTAGAGGTGGTTAGGCGTTAGGTTGGGTTTGGTTACATTAGGTATAATATAATGCGTTCTGTGCGGCCTGCTTTTCATAGTTCTTTGTTAGAGTTTCTATAATTTTGTTTCTAAAGTATTGTATTATCATCATCTTTTGGTATATTTCATTAGGATTAACTTAACTTCACTTCTTGAGGATGTTCTGTTTAACAGACAAGTACCGAGTCCTCGTCCAAAATTTAACGGTATTGCTTAAATAAGGTCACCTCTGGTGATCTTTATTAAATCGTTACTATTCTTGTGACTGGACATTTAAAATAACGTCCACATCGATCATTTTGTGCTTAGAATAAGTGTCAAGTTATTGTTTATTTTGTTACTGTATTTTCTACTGAAATTTATATCCCAAACATTTGAGTCTATATAGCTCATGTTATCTTTAATGTTTAATGAAATAAAAAACTATTTTTTTTTCAACTGAAGGTATGAAGCAACATTAAATCTTAAAAAAGACAGGAACTATTCCGTATATTAGGGGGGGGGGGTATCCCTTAATCAAACCCCCACTCTTTACAATAAGGTCTTAAAGTTCTTTAAAAAATACATCTCATTGAAATTCAATCACCCTTGTGTTTGAGCGGTCTTTCTTAAAGAATTGTGACAAATAGTCAAACTTTAGCTTAAAAAGCGGGGTTAAGAAGGGGAAACCCACCTCTTGTGTAGAATAATTTCCGTTCCTTTTAAGTCTTAATGCTGCTCCTTACTTTCAGCTAAAAAAAACTTTTTATTTTATTTTATTCCTGACCGCCGTTTTAAAATCAAGCTAGGAAATTCTCTTCCCTCCCCCTGGTTTAAAATTCATTCCGGAAAATTTGATCCCCAACAAAATTTCTCCCGTGTAAACCCCCCTCCCCTCCCCAAAAAAAATCTGTCTATATCCTAATGACAAATACTATACGTGAACAAAGGACAAGCTGCGTAACTTCAGCTCTTGGCCCAAAGACTAGGGGGGGGGGTCATTCATTCCCAAAGGCATAGTACTTGAACCTTTCAACTATGGTAAATGAAATGGCTATCTCGAAAATTTGATCGGATGTCTTTGGAGGGAAAGAGCTTGTGAGGGGGGCTAGTTGCCCTTTAATATTTTGTTCACTTAAAAAGGGCACTAGAACTTTTAATTTTCATTCGAATGAGCCCTCTAGTGATCTTCTAAGACAATTGGTTCGATACGATCATCCCTGGAAAAAGAAATAAAAACGCAACCGTGATCTTTTTTCTGGAAAAAAGTACAAAAATCTACATTTTGTACATTGGAGCCTGAAACATCTACAGTAGGGTTCTCTGATATGCTGAATCTGATGATGTGTTTTCTATTAAAATTTTTGGATTTTTTCTTTTCGGGGGGGGGGGGGGGGTGTTACCCCTCTTTTTTTGAAAATGAGGCAAATTTTCTCAGGCTTGTAGCTTTTGATGGGTAGCAATAAACTTAATGAATTTTATATATTTGGAATCGACCAGCATAAAAAGCCAATTCTTTTGATGTATCTATTGTTGTCAAAGTTCTGTTTTAGTTTCGGTTACAATTTGGCCGAGTCGCTCCTTACTTACAGTTTGTTACCCCGGACGATTAAATATTGGTTATGGTACCCTACTAGGCCAAAAAGCTGTATTTCAAGACTCTTAATGATGATAATTCTAATAATGTCTTATACCATATCACATATCTCTCCGAGCTAATAAATTAAAACATTTTATAGTAATAGTTTCTTACCAAAGGTGGTTTTTCTACCAAAAGCCAAGGTATACTAATTCGCTTAAACTCAAAACCGAAGGGAGCTTAAACAAAAGTAAAAACTAATCATTTTTTGCACCCAGGAGCCCTGTTCACCCCCATTAAAGACATTTTTAGTAATCCATTTTGAGACGATCTGTGTTCTAATGGAGCCATCTGTCGTTACCAATTAAGTTATACTTTTTTTCTTAGTTGTCTTAAAATTATTTGAAATAAAGTATGGCTTTCCATATTAAGCAAAAAAACCATTCGGCCTCTGAAAACCTTCTTAAGTCTAAAAGATGTATTTTCAGAAACCTTAGCTTTTGATAACGAGTATTCCACACTTGATGGAAGTTTATCTTAGTTGTGTTTTAATCTTGTGTTTTAATAATATCTTGTGATATTATTGAACACAAGATTATAAACAATCTTGTGTTTTAAATGCTGGTTTTGCTTTTCCATCCTTGAAAAAAGGTCAATTAAGCTCTTGACATTCATAACATCGGTGAATGAAATGACATATATCAATTTTTATAATACAGAAAAAAGTACATAAAATCTGGGTAAACTTTTAACAGTACGGACAGACAACGGCATACGCTTTGGGAGTCTGAATAAAGAATATGTGTAAATCTACAGACTGCTCAACTTTTTTTAGAGCTCCCCGACTTAAGTAAATAATAATCGTTTATTCAGGTTGAAGTTTCCGTAGATTGATGATATGTCTCAGCTGTCGTTCTTTCATTCACAACGATTTGTATAATTTGATTTTACGTTCATGAATAAAAGGCCCTAAAGCGTGATAATAGTGCCAACAAAAACAAGGGGACAAAAAGACTTATCGGTATCAAAAATTTTACATAGATAGAATTAGTATAATAGATGCTAAAAATAAAAAAAAGATGGTTTAAGGTACAAACATTTCGTCATGCAAAATCTGGATTGAAGTTTATTATGGTTGCAGCAGTAGTAAAGCTGTAAGGCTTACTACCACCTAGTAAAGAGCGAACCATGGTCGAGAGTAAGTGAACTCTTAGAATCGTATTTTCTAAAAATTAACTGTCTTGTGAGAAACATTTTTCAATAAATTTAAATTCAGAAATATTATTCATTGTACATTTTTAATTGAAAAGTAATTTGTGCTCATTATAACATTTCGCGAGTCTCAAAAAAGTGTTTGAAACCTCTAGAGAATGACGTCTAGTCGCAGATAATAATGATAAAAACTCATGAAAATTACCATTTTCGAGAACCCATACTTACAGTCTTTCACCTTGAATAGCATGAGTAACACTGATACGTCCCCTTTTTTTCGTTATTTTTTTCCCAGGTGTGATTGTTTCGAAATGATCATACTCGACGTAGAATATTGTGAGAGGGCTTAAATGAACAGAAACTGCAATATTTAGTACCCTTTTTGAGTAAAAAAATGATAACGCAACAGCAAACTGGCTTTCCCTGCCATTGTGTGCCAATTATTACCCAAAGAGGGTGGAGAGTTTAAATCCTAAGACAGCCAATTGATTTTTCGTGGTCTAAAACGCTTATCTTTATATCGAAATTATTTGAAAAAAACTACGTTTTCTAAAAAGTTAAAGAGGCTGAGTTACAAGGTCGAACCTTAAAACGTACAGGGATTAGGAGGCACAGTTGGGGGACTGCCGCCCCCAAACCCCCCGCTTTCGCAGCCTTTAAATAAAAAAAAATCTTTAAACTGAAAGTAAGGAGCGACATTAAATCTTAAAACGAACAGAAATTATTCCGTATATGAAAGGGGCTGTGCCCTCCTCAACGCCTCGCTCTTTACGCTAAAGTTTGACTTTCTCACAACTCTTTTTTTTAAACAATAATAACTTTAGCGTAAAGAGCGAGGCGTTGAGGAGGGCACAGCCCCTTTCATATACGGAATAATTTCTGTTCGTTTTAAGATTTAATGTCGCTCCTTACTTTCAGTTTAAAGAATTTTTTTATTTAAAGGCTGCGAAAGCGGGGGGTTTGGGGGGCGGCAGTCCCCCAACTATGCCTCCTAATCCCTGTACGTTTTAAGGTTCGACCTTGTAACTCAGCCTCTTTAACTCTTTAGAAAACGTAGTTTTTTTCAAATAATTTCTGCACGTTTTTGTACAGTTTATTACTTATTATTGCTTGACTAACTGTTAGCTGATCGTGTCAGGAGTTAAAGTTGGGGGGCTGCCGCCCCCCAAACACCCCGCTCTTGAACATTCTTGTGTTAAGGCTTTTAATTCCTGAATACTCAAATCACGTCGTACAGGGTGCCTCCTAATCCCTGAGTAGTAAGTACATATGGAATTTGCTTGCGCCCCTGTACCAAACAGGTTTTTCTGGTAGTCCTATTCTACAGGTCATTACACCTTTGCCAAGAGATTTACGCAATTTCTAGTTCAAGGTATATATATGTCTTTTTTTTAGTGATAAACCAAAACCAGCATGTCTTGTTTCGCTGTTATGCAATTATTTTTTGTATATATTCAGGTTTCAAATTAGGTTCTTCAACAGTTTTGAATAGTTCATTCAACTTAACACTACTGACATTTTTTGTGAACATTTACATAGAAAATGGATAATTCTAAGCAATTTCTGGTGAGTAAAATTTTCTCATTATTATAATAAAAAGAAATTGTCTCGTCATTAAGTTAAGGAAGAAATTCTTTCCTTACACTGTGTAGTTACCTCTTTTAAAAAGCTTCCTTCATCATTAAATATTAAATGATCCATGTATTTCAATTTTAGTAAATATTCAAAAAAGAGAGGCAAGTTCACTTTGATTTTGGTTCATTGTATATGAAAAATTAAAATAGAATTTGCATATTAGTTTCGGCAGATATGAAAGGTTGCCTCCCTCCTGAATATCTTGCTCTTTACAGTAAAGTTCGAATTTCGTTCAAATCCCAAAGGTTGGTCTTCCTTTTTTTCCGTGATTTTAAGTATTTCGTAATTTAGGTATATAACTTTTAAAAGCTTGGCATATAATTGTCGACTTTTTTTTGTGTTTCGATACTATGGAATTGAAGATCCTATGTCCCCCTGTTAATATTTTGAATAAGTAAGAATTGAGCTAGCTAAGTATAGGGTGAGATATACGCTACAGGACGAACCCTTTATATACTTAATAATTTTTTATTTTAGGCTATGTCCAGGAGTCTTTTTCTTCCTTTTTCTGTGATTTTAAGTATTTCGTAATTTAGGTATATAAGTTTTAAAAGCTTTGCATATAAAAAAATATATAATTATCAACTTTTTGTGTTTTGATACTATGGAATTGAAGGCTCAATGCCCTCCGTTAATATTCTGAATGAACCCTTTATATACTTAATAATTTTTTAGTTTAGGCTATGTCCAGGAGTCTTTTTCTTCCTTTTTCTGTGATTTTAAGTATTTCGTAATTTAGGTATATAAGTTTTAAAAGCTTTGCATATAAAAAAAAATATATAATTATCAACTTTTTGTGTTTTGATACTATGGAATTGAAGGCTCAATGCCCTCCGTTAATATTCTGAATAAGTAAGAATTGAGCTAGCTAATTAAATTTTGTCATTTTCTTTTTTTTTTATTTCAAATTTTGGGAGTTTAGTACCATGATATTCGTATGTACGCGAAGCTTTTATAAAAATATATGACTGGGAAGAGGGCAATGAATCAATTCTAACACAGTTTTTCTTTACTTTGTATCCGTTAAAAACGAAATTTTTGTGTTAAATAAGTAATTCTTGTATCTTTTAAAAGAGCTTTACGGAGTTTGAGAGAGACTCTGTTCCTCGATTCCGTGTGGTTAGAGGGGGGTTCTTTGTGCAGACTAACTTTCTTTCTGTAAAAAAAAGAGAAATTATTTTGATACTAATTTTTTCTCTTCTTTTTAAGACAAATTATGAAGAATTTGCTGCCCCTCCAGCTGTAAAGAGAGCTATGGCTACCGCAAATAGCGAAGAATGTACCCCTCCTCCATCAAAGAAAGCGCGAGATGACGAGGCCGCCCGGTCAGTATCAGTCCCAATGCAGTCCGGTCAAAAACCGAAAAGACAGTGGGTCACAAGGATGGAGAACTCCGCTATACAAGCTAGCGACATCAATACTGCATCAATGCAAGTTGCAAGGGCAACAGTAATCAGATTTTCTAGTTCATCGGACCGGCCAGGACTCTCTATGCAACCTAGCAAGAAATTCGAGTCAGCCTCATCCGATCAAGATGGTGGGGACACTCCTCTTCACGCCATGCCAGGGACTTCTGATGTGCAGCCAGAACTTGTAAGTGTATATATTTTTTTTCCTTTTTTTTCAAAAATAAGACAAAATTTTCTCAGGCACATAGCTTTTGATGAGTAAAACTTAAAATTTGTTTCTATAATAATAATCCTATTTCATTTTCTTTCATTAACCAAATTAGCGGTATATAAAGGAATGCTTATAACGCTGAAACAGCTTATCACGCATTTCTATAAAAAAAAAACCTTACCTTGTAACTTCTAACCAAGACGCATTCTAATGCAATAATTCCAATATTCCTTTTAAACAAAAACTAACTATTTGAAAAACAAACAATTCACTGTTTCACAGTTGACAAATCATTTTTAAGCTGCCGTATATTTTGTACTAAGCCGTCACGCGTATCCGATGTTTATCAAATTATTCCCATCGCTACTTAATCCGCTTTGAATTTTAATTAGGGTGTCATGTAGCCGGATGTGTATTTGCGATAAGAAGGTCTTTTTTTTAATAATCACCGATTATGTCTTTCACAATGATGCGAAGAAACATTATTTTGGGCAAACTCAATTCAAGCAATTATTTTCGTTGAAAGATGCATTCGAGAAAGAATTTGAGGCTGTTCTATTTGAACAGTGCTGTGAAGTCCGATATCCCAACTCAAAAGGGCATTGATCATTCTACCTCAAAGGAAGCTCCCGGTTCCCAAGGGGTCCTCCCCGGGAGGGGTTGGGGGGGGGGGGGGTAACTTTTTAGTTAAAAAAAAAATTGTTTGATAAAAAAAGAAAAAAAGTGTGTTATAATTGTGATAAAACTTTCGTCAAAAAAAACAAAACAAAAACTTAATCTATTCATTTTCTAGTTTCAGGGGGAAGCTGTGAAAACTTCTGCCTTCCCTGGTCCGGGACTTCAAAGTATCATGGGTAATTGCCCCCTCCCGCCAGATGATGTTAGTGAAGGTACGTTATTTGATATCCCCCTGGATTTTCAATTTACAGCTGAAGAAGTGGACAGTCTTATGCAAATTGTTGGGCCTAATTCTTCCGGGGACATTTTTAACAGCAACTTTACTATTAGTGAATTGAGTCCTGAACAAACAGGGACAGGACATGAAAATAGTGCTATGTCCCCGGAATTGCGTGAATTTTATTTGTTAGAATCTGCTCTAGGTCATTTGCAAACATACAGGGTAGATTTTAGCTCCCCCGAGGAAAACGCTGGCATTATTTTAAATGACCCCGTGAAAGTTCTCCATAGCTATATCGACAGAATTCGAGCACTTATTGAGATTCAGATTCAGAAATGGGGAGGTCAAGGGGGGGGTTAAAACATCGGTAAATCAAAAAGTTTACTTACAAAAGGGGACATCCGGGGACATTTTTTATTTTCATTTTTCAACAGGCAACCAGACTTTTTACCCAGGTCTAAACGAATTTGAAGACAACTTTTTCAACTGGGTGAATAAACTAATTTCAACTTTGGATACATTTAATGAGAGGGGTAGTGGGTCCACCATTTTATACATTGAACGCATGGATCTGAATCTCAGTAGATTTAAAAAAAACTTTATTTTAAGGGGAGGGCGAGGTAAAAGAATAAAATGCCACCCAGATTTGTCGGCTACAGGAGGGGTTCAAGGTTTCAATTTTGACACAGGACTGCAATGCTTTAAATATGCGTTTTTAGCAGCAGCCCATAAGACATTAAAAGATGATTCAACAATGAAAAATCTCGACAAACTTACACGTAACGGTGGAAAAAATTTCCCTAAAGTAAATTTTGATTGTTTAGAGGGGAAATATCCGGTGTCCTTGAAAGAAATAAGCATATTCGAGAAAGCAAATGAAAATCTTGGGGTGGGGGTGGTTGTTCTCCAGTATGACACTGAATTTGTAGATGGGGGAAAAAACCGAATAAAAAAGGAGTTTTGTATTCAGTGAGGACACCGATGGTGGAAAATGTTAAAAATTGGGTATGGGTTATTTACGAGCCTCCCAAAGATGTAAATTCTTATGGTCATTTTTTCCCCGTTACGGCGATAAGTCGACTCCTATCTCAAGGCACGAAGAAAGGAGAATGTTTCTATTGCCCCATGTGCCTTTCCTCATTTAGATCTGAGCAAACGTTTTCAGATCACATGGGGCATTGCAAAATTCATGGGAATCAAAGAATAGAAATGCCGGCAGAAGGCAAAGACACTTTACAATTTAAAAATTTTCAAAATTCTCTTCTACAATCTGATAAAGTGTCTTTGGATTGTGAAACAAGACTGGTTGAGGTATCGGACCCATCAAGGCCAAATATAGTCAAGGAACACAAACTAGTTGCATGTTCCTACGCACACGCTCGTCGCGACGCCAACAATAAAATGCAATTGGAAGAGTTTTTTTTTACTATGGACGAGGAGGGCAGTATGGAAAAGCTATTGGTTTCTTTAATAAAAACGGCAAACAAGGCAATTTCACGATTACGTCATACCAATTATCCAATGACATTGTCGGATAAAGAGCAACTGGCGTTGGAAAAGGGGACAATTTGCTGGGTATGTAGGGGTGCCCTTGCCCCAAAAGACGCGGTTCAGGACCACAATCACCTTATTGACCCCAATTCAACAGGAAAAAGTAACTTTCGAGGGTGGGAACACAATTCATGTAATTTAAAAATTAAACAACAACTTTTTCTTCCGGTTTTTATACATAACTCTAACTACGATCTAAAGTATGTGCTACCAGCATTGGCACATCTTCAAAGAAATGGAACAATAGATGATGATGCATGGGTGATAGACAGCTTTACCTACAAAATCATACCTAAATCATCGGAAAAGTTGCTTGTTTTGGAATTTATGTGGAAATTTGTTGAAGCCGGCGTTGAGTACACGAATAAAATTCGCATTTTAGATTCCTACAGTTTTTTCCCCAAATCATTGAGCGAATTAATTCAGGTGCAGAAAAACGATGACGGCAGCAACGCTTTCCCCCTTCTCAAGCAACAATTTCCAAATGATTTATATGATTTGTTAACGGTCAAGGGCATATATCCTTATGACCATTATTGTTCCATGTCAAGATTCGCCGAAGAAACTATTCCTCCAATTGAATCGTTTTACGACAGTCTTCACGATCGTAGTTGCACCCCCGAGGAATACAGTTTTGCTAAAAAAGTTTGGGCAGAGGGAGGGTGTAAAAATGGCTTTGACTACTGCAAGCTGTATTTGTCGAGTGACGTGTTAACTTTGTTAGACATTATGTGTAAAAATACGGATAAAATCTATGAGGAATTTAATCTTGATATGGGTTATTATTTTTCTTCGCCTCATCTAGTGATGGACCTTATCCTGAAAATTAGTGGGGAAAAAATAGGGCTAATCACTGACATTGATCAGCATCTGTTCATCGAGAGGTCAATGAGGGGGGTTTTGTTTTTCACGGGGACCGTATCTTGGAAACTGATCCAACAGGAGAGAAGACGGGGACAAAATCGGATGCAGTTTTCCTCGATATGAATTCTCTCTACCCCTCAGCCATGTCCCATTATGCACTACCCTGCGGTGACTATAAATGGCTCAATGACCTTCAAGCTCCCCATTTCCCCAACATTGGCGACAGTGTTGAGGAGAATGGACCGGTTGGATGGTTTTTTGAAATTTATGGAGAGATACCAGTCGAGCTTCACGATTCAGTAAAGGATTTTGTTTTCCGTGCATCAATAGACCTGTGACTAAGGACTCTTTGAGCCCTCGCAATAGGCGTTTAGTCGAGGTGGACGGATTGCATTGGTCACCTTCAAAACAAAAACTTATTGCTGACCTTCTGCCAAAAAAACATAGTTGTACATCATGTAGCTTTAAAATGGATGTGTAACAACGGTTTCAACGTCACAAAGGTCCACCGAGCACTCGAGTTTAGTCAAAAACCCTATTTGAAAACATTTGTTGACACTTTTGTCAGCAAACGTTCTGAAGCACAGACGAAAGCCGAAAAAGAAATTTATAAACTCATTTTGAATTCGGCTTTCGGCAAAATGTGTGAGAGTGTTCGTAATAGGAATCGTTGTGACGTTGTGACCGATCCAGAACAATGTGCTCGAATTATTGCCGATCCCAATTACACTTCCTTTACAATCATTGGCCCGGACATGGTACTTTTGAATAGGAAAAAAAGACGCATTGTCTTGAATAAAAATATTGCTGCAGGCAGTGCGATCTTGGAGATCTCTAAAAAGCTCATGTTGGAATTCTACTACAATGTGGCTAGGGTACAGTGGCCTGAAAAGGGGCAAATAGAGGTCTGCTACGGTGACACGGATTCCCTACTGTTAAAAGTAAAAACCTCAAATCTAATTGATGATTTGGCGCACGGTGAAATTATCAGTTCACGGATGGACTACACCAATTGGAGTAGTCTTTACCCTGAGCTAGTAAAATGTCGGGCGCCCAATCAGCTTTTATTTTTTAAATCAGAAACAGGAAGCGACTTGATTTCCCGTGGTATGTTTGTAGGTCCGAAGGTGTACTTTATACAGACACACGACGAGGAAATCAAGAAACGTTGCAAAGGAGTACCCACGCGTTATGTGGATAAGAATTTCGACATGAACATTTATAGGAATTGTATTACTGAAAATACAATTCCACGAGCCAAATTGTTGGCAATTCGTTCCCACAACTACAGGAACTTTACTGTAAATGTAGAAAAAATAGCCATGAGTACCATTTCCGACAAGGTCTATGTTTGTCAAGATGGTGTGACTACCCTCCCCCTTGGTCACTCTTTAACTTCAGACCGGGCCGCACCGCCACTATCAAAGTTATCTTTTTGACTTAGAGCAGATTTTTTTTTGTAAATGTTTCATTCAAAAAAAAAGAAATTTTTTTTCCAGTGCTCTCTAATTTAATGTTGTATTTTTTTCTCTATAAATAAACAAAAAAAGTATTCAAGTGTGCCCATGTAAATGTTGTATTTTTTTATTATAAATAAATTTAAAAAAAAGTGTATTTTTTCATGTTTAATGTGTTTTTTTTTCAATGTATTGTTACTTTTTTCTATGTATATAATAAAAGAAAATATGATTCTTTATTCGTCTTGAAGAACAGGGTAGTAGTAGTAGTAGGGAAATTATTTAGTCATTAGACAATTAGAGTCTACAGTTAGTTGTCCAGGTGAACTGTTGAAGGGAACATGTATCAATTTAAAACACCATTCAGATCGTTTCTGTGTGGGCCCTCAATGTCGGGCAAAACAACACTCTTAACTAAAATAATTAAAAATTGTGATAAAATGTTTGTGGAAAAGCCGAAAAAAATCTACTATTGCTATAGTATTTGGCAGGAGTCATACGATAAAATAAAAGCAATTGCTGCCATGGGATCGGTGCAGATACAGTTCATACAGGGACTTGATGTTTTCAACATTATTGAACCAAACTCTTGGCTGATCATTGACGATCTGGCTGAATCTATTTAACAATGGTCCCGGGAAATGCTGCAATTGTTCACTGTACGCTCTGATCATGAACAGATTTCCGTTACTCTGGTTCTACACAATCTCTTTCATCAGAGCAAATGTAAGCGAACACTTGCTTTGAATTGTACCTACTATATCATCTACAGAGTTGTTCGTGATTCTAGCTCGCTAATAAACCTCAATAAACAAATCTATCCAGGTGCCCCTAAATTTCTGCTCTCAGCATACAATCAGGCAACTAATAAACCCCACGGTTATATCCTATTGGATCTTAATCAAAATACACCCGAGGATCTGCGTGTAGTCACAGATATTTTCGACAATGAAATTACAGTATATCTCCCTGTGAACACTAAAAAGACCTATTAGTCGCTATCATGACACTGAAGAAACTACATGAAAATAAACATTTGTTTTCAGTTCTAAGCACTTCAAAACCTCAGCTTAGAAAAGCAATACTCAAACATGGTATTGACAATGATTTCATTAATCTAATATCTGAACTTTGTTTAAATTTGACCGAGGGTAATGTTCAATTGCCAGAAGTAGTTAAGCAACAGGCAAAGCAACATCGTTCCATTGTACGTACATTGACCTCTAAAAAGAAAGGAAAGAATTTTAAAAGGAAACGACTTCTTCAGGCAGGCGGTAGCTTTTTCACACTTTTACTGCCAATAATTGCAGGACTTGTAAACAGTTTTCTCTAGTGAGAATGGCAAAACCCTATAAATTGACTCCAATAGAACTAGCTCTCTCACTCGTCGAACACTTTGAGAACAATCTGAGTAAATTCCTTGACAATGAAACTATTGAGGATGATAAAAAACTGCTTTTACTTCAAGATGCACTTCGCCGAGTGGACAAACACAAGTCCTATCGATCGAAGCCCACTGCTGCTGCTGCTGCTGATCCCAAAAAAGAATCATCTTCTCAAGAGTCTGCTGCTGCTGCTGGAACACAATTAAAGAAGGAGGAATTGGATTCAATTGTATTGAAAATTGGAAATCTAATGCCCCACTCATATCGTAAACAAAGTAAACGACTCCTATCCTATCTCTTGGAAAGTGGTCAAATTCAAGTTGAGAGCAATGGGGAAGGGATTATAATTCAGGGCAAGAGCTATAATCTACTTGATTTAATGTATGACATGGTTACAAATCGTAAAGGACTATTATCATTTGACACTCATCTATACAACTTTCTAAATACATTAAACTTCCCCAAAAGTCTTATTGGCAATAGACAAATTCTAAAAAAAATTAAATGAACATGCATCATCATCATCATCATCATCAACATTGACACCATTAGAATATGAAGAAGAAGAAGAAGATTTTAAATCAATTTTGGAAAATACTAGCACACCACTGATAGCTAGACAAAAGCGAAGACGTATCAAGTCAACGTCACCACCACCACCAACAGCCAGTATACAAAAGGGTAGCGGACGTTACACAACGTGTTTACGTTCCAAATGGCTGAAGTTCTGAAAGGTGTTTATGAAAATATTGGTGAGGCGGGGAGTTTAAGTTCCCCCACCACTCTTTCCAAAGTCACTGGTGTTCACACTAAAAGTTACAAGACTATCTACAAAATGAATCAAGTTACACTCTGCATAGAAATCATAGACTTCGTGCCAGTCAATATCGAAAAACTAAAGCCTTTTACCCATTGCATATAATGCAAGCAGATCTCCTGACTCTAGATGAGCTTCAAAGACGTCACAATACACCGTACAAGTACATTCTACTTGCAATCAGTGTTTTTAGTCGCTATGCATATGCAATTCCATTGCGATCAAAGAGAGGTGTTGAAGTTGCCCGGGCCATTGAAAGTATTCTCGAACAGGATTCATATAAAAAAATTCAAACGGATCGCGGTAGTGAATTTGTTAATCCCCATGTTGCAAAAGTACTAGAGAAATATAGTACACTGCTCTATCATACTCATAGTCCTATAAAGGCTGCATTGGCCGAACGATTGATAAGAACTATTCGACTTTTAATTTCAAGATATTGTACATTGAAAAATACACCGGCTTTTATTCATGATCTAGATAAAATCATGTTGATTTATAATCAACGACCTCATCGATCATTGTCCAACTCTACGCCAACGGAAGTTCATCATTCTGATCATGATACATTTGACACCTTTCTTAAACAATACTCCAATGAATCAAATGTCAAGAAGAAAAATAAATTCAATGTTGGTGATACTGTTCGAATTAATAGAACAACTAATGTTTTTGAAAAGGGGAATTACTTGTGGTCCACCGAACTTTTTAAAGTGGCAAAAATCCTAGACACTAAACCCATAACTTATCGCCTGCGTGATACCAAAGATTAAGAGATTCTCGGCGGCTTTTATGACTATGAATTGCAAAAAGTTAAAAATGCTAGTGAAATCTATCAAATTGAAAAGATATTAAAGACACGTACTCGCAGGGGTAAGAAACAGTTACTTGTTCGGTGGCTAGGATACAACTCTGATTTTGATTCTTGGATCGGTGTTGAAGATATTGACAATGCCCAATGATTTCTATGTAACTTTCATGTCCAACGTTTCCGATCCTCTCTACAATGACTTGAATACGACAAGTGATTTTTGGACAAAACTCTCCCCCGCCATCAAATTTGACGGTGCATATGAAGTGGTTCTTGTCGACTGTATTCTCAAAAATACCTATGACATCCTGAGAAAGGATCGTGTGTATGATATAAAAGTTATACCATTCGATTGGACACTCTTTGTCGACTATGAATGGGTTGAAGCACTTAAATCTAGTGAATATCCACATGCCAAATTGAAATATATTGAATATGATAATATGGGGGATTTGTGTCGTACAATCAATAGAAAAATCTCATATCGTAGGAATGGAAAATTCCATTTTAATTATTCATTGGAACATGATAGGATTTACATTACCTCACCTGTTGACACTGAAATAATTATTCTCAATGATAATCTGAGAGATGTTCTTGGCTTTAAACAGAATATGATCAATGGGAAAAATGCTGGCACCGTTTACGGGATGAATCAAGTTATTTTTGCTGATTATCCACCTGGTTTTGCCTCGGACTCTTGCATATTTCTCTATGCATCCTTTGTGGAAACGTCGAGAGTCGGTAATTCAAATGTTCCCCTCCTACGTGTTCTTGAACGAAAAACAACTCATGAACTTGTTCATCACTATACTTCAGTATGTTCCTGTAAACACTTCGTATTTGGAACTCTGCCAGTTAACACTAAGAAGTGAATTGGGTGATCCTCTAGCAATAACAAAAGGCTTAGCAGTGATTACATGTCATTTTCGACCCATTGTCAACGACAGCACAATCACCTAAAATGAACAATAGGAGAATTACATTTGTCTGTCCCGATATCGATTGTTATGTTGGTGCTTTGAGTCCACGTCAATTAGGCAATGGATTGGACTACTACAAGGGTCGTACTACAATGTCTGGCTATGGTCTTGGTAGCTGCTTTGCTAGGCTATTTCGTTCTGCACTACCCTACAAGAACCTATCTTGCAGGTACAAGAAAATATCTTGTACCTGCTGCATCAAATTTTGCTGCCTCCACACTACAGGACTGGGGGTCGGGCAAGAATTTCAAGGAGAGTGTTAAGGAAAATATTAGATCTTCAGCAAGAGCCGTTGGTGAGCAATTAAAATCTCGACAAAATGGGGAGGGATTGAAAAGGATGCGTTCGCGTCATTCACTCATCAGTCTCCACCCAGGCAGGAAGCAAAGGACATCAACAAGGACTTTGAGGAATAAAACAACGAAGGCCAATAAGAAGAAAAAGAAAAAGATTGTTAGATCAAAGAAGGATTTCTTCTCTTAAGATGACTTATCTCCCCCACAAGGAATCATATCCATCAATTAGTTCCTCATTGAATCTATTCAATGCTGAAAATGTTGATGTCAGTGTCAAGTATGGCTACTATGAACAATTTCACCCCCAACAGCCCCTCTCGGAGAATATACACTTTCAAATATTTTCCAATGAAGACTGTTTCATTGATTTATCATCAACATTTATTGATTTAAATGTTGTGGTGAAGAAAAAGTCAGATAATACAACTCCAAATGCCGGCGATGGTCTCTCCTATGAAAACTGTATTCTACACAACCTATTCAAACAAATTAATGTATTTATTAATGGTACTTTGGTGAGCACTAGAAATAATTTATCAAACTATGCAAGCTACATACAATTTATGATGATGACGCCAAAGGCATACAAGGAGTTGAGAGGACAATCGTTGGGCTATGAATATCGAACAGGTGTTGATACTGACGGTGAGTTGACTACTGCAGTGACCCAAGAGTATCATCTAGTTGGAAAATTAAATCATGAGATATTCAATATATCCCAATGGCTACCCCCCAATGTCAAGATTGACATAAAGTTACAGATGGCCCCATCGAATTTCATTTTGAGAAAAACACTTCCTGCAGCACCCGATGCAAATGTCATTATCACATCGGCAATTCTCCACGTCCGAAAACAACAAGTTATGAGCTCTGTTGCATTGGCAGTGGAAAGCTAAGAGCCAATGGTAACAACATTAAACTTCTTGTTCCCTATACGATCACCAATCAACGTCACATTGCCACCGGCTCTCGTAGCTATAGTGATTCATCATTTATCAATGGAGAAATCCCATCAAAATTGGCTTTGGCCTTTGTGAAGAGTGGCAGTGCCGTTGGATCCTGGACTGAATCCCCCCATGATTTTAATTTTTTCGGTCTATCTAGCCTTATGTGCAAAGTGAATGGTATTCCACTGTACACTCTATCATTTGACAAAAAATCCTATAGAACTCTGTACGAGTTGACCATGCAATCCCTAGATCATGACTCTCAACTATTTGAAAATGGAATATCCGATTCAATGTTTTCAAAAAATCATGGGGTTATTGTTTTGGACTTGTCAGACACACAGGATATGAGTATAGTACGAACTGGGAATGTACGTTTAGAGTGTACATTTGCCAATGCTCTGACTGAGAGTATCACGCTAATATCATTGAGTCAATTTGAAACCTATTGGGAAATCACACCCGACGGCAGTGTTCTACTAGACCTTGCACCATGAACACAAACCAAATAATCAATGTATTTAGTATGGATCCATACATGTCCCAGTACAATTCCTATTGCATACCTTCGGACTTCATTGAAAAAATTCCAAGTGTTAACAATACCCTAATCATTGTTAATAGCAGTCCATCGACTTTGAAGACCGGTCATTGGCTATGCATCTTTCAAACAGCGAAGAATATTGAATTTTTTGATCCCCTTGGCCTATCGTATAAATTCTATGCTCCATACATCAGCAACTTTATTGAAAGCAGTGGGAAAACCATTATTCAAAATCAACAAAGAGTACAGGATTTAACGACCAAGACATGTGGCTTTCATGCACTACTCTTTTTCATGTTCAGATGTCGTGGCTACACCTACAAGCAGTTTCTCAACATCTACGTTGACTTACCTTGATTGAATGACTTTCTAGTGGAGAATATACTTACAAATGTATTTAATATTGATTTTAGTGCCCTAAGAATAAAATGTTCTAAAGATGTATGTGAAATTGTTTATTAATACAAAAATTTATATACATGATAAAACGACTTTTCTACTCTTTAGATTTCATCCACTACTAGGTATTTGTCGACAACAACTAGTGCAGGTAGATTATCTGAATTCACAGTGTACTGATCCTGATGTACTGCAATGTCAGGGTCACATTTTCTACAGTAGAGTGAAACTTCACTCTTGTCATATCTCTTTGTATAGTCAATGATACTATTCTCATTCATTCTATAGAATTCACATGTTTCAATTTGCGTATTTGAAGCAATTTCATAAACTGTGTCCTCAAGTGTCGAATCACATTCCGTCACAGCCAAATAAAAATCAGTGGGTTTATAATCATAACACCCATTGTCTTCACAACAATGACGTAGAAACCATATTCTCTTGTTGTTCCAACAGTTGAATCGTTGACCTGGTTCCTCCTCCCAGAACAATCTAAAGCCACGACGATACCAATCTCGTAGCAATAAACTAAAATCACGGTTAGAATTCTTTCCAATCATACCGGGATATGTACTCTCCCACTGCTTACATTTATCATAATGACAATTGGAGCATAGGTGGCCTCTAGGATGAGAGTCACACACCTCTTCAAGACAGGAATTACAACCTTTAATTTGTACAGCGTATCCTCTATGCAATTTACATGGGTTGCATAATCTACACTTTTCATCATACTCATCAATCATTGTGCAATTCTCACATGATGACCAGCTGCCGAGTGAGTACATACATAATGGACATGTATGGAACATTTTGTCATGTGTTGACACTCTCACTACCACAATGAAACTGAGCTAGCAACAACAAAAATTGTCTGAGATAGAGAGAGAGGAGTAAATCATCCTTGAGCACCATCTTTCTTATGAAAAAAAAGTCCCAAATTTCTAAACTAAGGTTGATAATTTCGGAGACCACACTGCCTTTCCATGACGATAAATAAAAGTTCAAATAGGGATAAAATCCTTTTAATAGACAGTGATAGAAATTCACAAAAATACCAGATATTTCGGTCACATATACAGTGACCGTCATCAGTAGACCGACTGATGACGGTCACTGTATATGTGACCGAAATATCTGGTATTTTTGTGAATTTCTATCACTGTCTATTAAAAGGATTTTATCCCTATTTGAAAAACTAAGGTTTAAAAGCATATCCACAATATCATTTTGCCGTGTCGTGATCAATATATCAATAAATTGTGTAAATGCATTTGGACCACGATGCAGAAGCTTCATACAATAGTCTAATGATGGAGAATCAGTTTTCATTATATCGACAAGCATTCCCCGAGAAAATATCTTCCTTTGAATAGATAGCTCTAGAAAATTGTCATCTAGAACCAAACGTTTTTCCATATGAACTAGATTCCTCATGATTCGCTCTTTCTCGAGAGTCCTAACTCTCTCACAACCAACTTCAGACTAACCAGAATTTCTTTTTTCTACTCTAAGAAAGATACGCTAGTCTACTATAGAAAGAAAAAAATACCATTGATTTAGAAACAATTTTATTGAACATAATTACAATAATAATGTTCACTGATGCATTTTGTTCTCATCAATATATTTCGATAGGACATCTAATGCTGACCGAAGTTTATTTATATGGAGAATATTCAATTTTCCAGCAAAACATAGCTGCTCCTCCTGCTTAAATTTGCTTAATGATATCACGTATCTAGCATACATAATATCCCATTCAAGACATAGTCTACAACCAGCGGTTATTTCCACAGCTACATTGGGTACTCGTATATCGTTGCTGCTGCTGCTGTCGGTTCCATCATTAATCTCCAATAATGTAAATGCACCACTCATTTTTTCTCCACTAATATCCTCTCAAATAAACTATTCTCTCTCTGAATTCAATTCTCTTACTAATATGAATTGTAAAGAAAACTATTCCTTTTATTCAAATCCTAATCACCAATCAAGTTATACTCGTTCCTCTTGGCAAAGGTGTAATGACCTGTAGAATAGGACTACCAGAAAAACCTGTTTGGTACAGGGGCGCAAGCAAATTCCATATGTACTTACTACTTCCCTGTACGTTTTAAGGTTCGAACTTGTGACTCAGCCTCTTTAACAGCCCCCCAACTGTGCCTCCTAATCCCTGTACGTTTTAAGGGTCGACCTTGTAACTCAGCCTCTTTAACTCTTTAGAAAACGTAATCTTTTTCAAATAATATAAAAAAGAAACTGAGTTTCTTTTTAAAGTTTAAATTCAGTATATAAAAAATTTGCTCTGTCGGTGAATCGAACCCGGGTTTTCCGCCTGACAGTCTGGAGTATCAACCGCTGGACTAAACAGACACAATTGTAATTGTTTTTTAGTAAATGGAAGCTATTTTCGACGCAAGCAAATTCCCACGAAACTTGATATTTGGTTTTTGGAAAACAGGGAAGGAGTGATCAGATTGAGCTGAAATTTCGAGGATAAGCTCCCGGGCCCTAGGAAAGCTTAACCTCTAAATTTCAGCCCAATCAGACAACGTTAAAGGGGGGTTGTGGTGGGAAAAATTAACATGGGCTATTATAGGAAAACGAGGTTTTTCGTAAATGTAATTTCGGGGGATAATTTTTTCGGTCTGAAAATATCAAAAGGCCCTAACAGGTCGAATTCTGCTTCGAATGAGTCCTCATTCACCCGGATCAGTTGCCAACTGTGGCCTGTAGGCGTGGCTAAGAAAAAAAAAGAAATGATGAATTTTAAGTGGCTATATTTGGTTTTTTGAAAACAGGGAAGGAGTGATCGGATTGAGCTGAAATTTCAAGGATAAGCTCCCGGGCCCTAGGAAAGCTTAACCTCTAAATTTCAGCCCAATCGGACAACGTTAAAGGGAGGCTGTGGTGGGAGGGTCGAAACTTCCGGCCCAGTTTACCCCATGAAGATAAAGTCGGAGGAGGATGAAATTTTGCAAGTTTCTTAGTTTGAGCTTGGGCTACAAAATACAATTACCGCCGTCTCTCTGCAACCTCTAGGACCTGAAATCGCTTAACATTGTGGTGGGTCGCCTCTTTATAGAGGCACAAGTGTGCCTCCTTGATTTCATCATCTTGAAGACTGGGGAAAATTTTATTTTAGCATGAGTTGTTTAACTGTTGTGTCTCCTTTTTTTATCATAAAAGAGAGATAAATCATGACGGGACTCGTTTTGAACGGAAATTAATTTTTCCAACGGTATTTTTAAGTCCCTAGTAAAGAGGTCGCGCAACTAAAAACTTCTATTTTCTGCCCCAAAACACCAATTTTAGGCAGATATTTGGAATCACATTTTAATGCCAATTCTTTTGCTGTATGGATTGTTATCAAATTTTCTTTTTTTTTAAAGTGTTGGTTACTATCAGCACGATTACCTCCTTACTTTCATTTCGTTACCATGAACAGTTTATTGCATAAAACCCAATATTTCTGTTTAAACGTCCGGAAAAATACAAATTCCTTGGTAACACTTGCCTCCTACCTCCAAAGAAATTCCCTGCCAGCGCTCACGACCCCCCCCCCCCCTCTCGGTAAATATATGTTATGTTTTATGCTATAAAAAACATTTTCCAGCAGTAAGAAACAATCTATCAATCCACAGCATCCATATTCAGGCTTGTTCCAAAGGAATGGAGACTCGAGTTTAATTTATGCCTCACCCCTACCTACTAAGACCCTCTTCTGTGTTTATCTGAAGGCTTGTGGAAATGAAGAATATCTGGGCATAAAAGTGCATTCATTGAGGCTTCAGACACACCTCTCTTTCACCTAAACAATAACTCAGTGGCCCAAAGGGACGGATCTTGGATTTTTTGCTAGGGGGGGAGAATAGGTTGACCTGATAAACTTGCGTTAGGAGCAAGTTTATTTAACGCAAACTTGGTTTAATCTAGTAAATTACACTGCTCTAGGCTACTTTAAGGGGGCTTACGACCTCTCGCCCCCCCCCCCTGGATCCGCCACTGCAGTGGCCCTCTTTATTAGTAGCTGAAATGCAATTATAAATCACTGCACATAATTTTACCGAATATGGAGTGAATCAACGCTGTTAAATTAAGCTTTTAAAAACGTCTACGTTAACTGTTTATTTTTTTATGGAACACAGCTCTGTAGGGACGACTGTGCCACCGTGCAGGATTATTCCATCTGAAGCTGAGAAGCTCAATGTAAAGTGTTTTGATAATCATGAATCGATTGGCAATCTCAGAATTTTCAACCAACAGCAACTTGACCCTCTATGGGGCGAAATTCCAGTTCTATGCAACAAAATGGCAGAAAGTGCTACTTTTCCGTGGAACCAAGGCCGTACCCAGGATTTTTATTCGGAGGGGGTTTTATTGAAAAAAATCGGGGGGGGGGGGGTTACACAAAAACCTAAAAAAACGCATACAAAATTTGTTTATATCCATTTTTGTTACGTTTTTACGACTCAGACAATTTTTTTTTGGGTGGGGGGCTCAAACACCCCTAACCTCCCCCCCCCTCTGGGTATGGCCTTGCGCGGAACAATCGTTTTTGACAAATTAGAAAAGGTACTAAACGTTTATATCCCGTTTGGATGAACCTTCTTCTGATTTTCTAAGACTGTTGGTTCCATATGATTAAACAGGGCGAAAATATATATATAAAGAAAACAAGCAAATTAACACGCATCCGTGATCTTCCTTCTTGAAAAAACAAAAAAAATAGTAGTCCACACTTTTATGGATAAGAGCTTAAAACTACTGCTACAGGGTCCTAGATATGTCGAATTTGATGATGCAGTCTTCATCAAGATCACCTACCCTTTTGGGCTTTTTCTCCCTGTTTGGAAAGTCAGGCAAGTTTTCTCAGGCTCGTAGCTTCTAACGGGTAACTTAAACGGGGTGATTTTATATGTTTGACACTAGCATGAAATTCAATTCTTTTGATGTATATATTGTTATCAAAACCTTTTTGAAGAGTTTCGGTTACTATAAGCCCGTGTCTCCTTGCTTACTCTACTTTTTAGCAAAAGCGTCTTCTTTGATTCAAAGGAATCAAATAGGATACAGAATTTAAGATTAGATCAATGGATCTAAGGGATGGATTGACCCTGGTCACCATGATCAGGTGCGATTGGGTGAGATAGTTCCAATTCTTAGGTGGCACACATCCAGAGTAAGGGGGAATCTTCTAGTTCAAGCCTCCCCCATGTACATTCTTATAGTTCCATATAATACGGCTTTTAAATGCTCCTTTGAAGAATCCATCCCTATCCCCAACTAAACAAAGAATAATCTCGGGTCCTTGTACCTTCTGGCATGCAGTTCTGCTTCTGCATATACAATATTTTTTGATTCTTCTGTGTACGTGACAAAGTCCCAGATTCAAAAACGAATATACCTTAATCCAAATTCATCATATTGGCTATAAATAAAATCGACAATACTTTACGAGCAATCAATCTTAGTGACACAAGAATATATTCAATCAAAACATGATCACTGAAGATTTGATACCAGTAAAATTATTTACTTGAACATTTCAATTGTCATCAGAAAGATGAATATTTTATTTGTTTGCGGAATTATGGTTTAAAAAATGATAAATTGTTCCTCAGGGTTACCAAGTAGACAATTAAGCAACTATCATGCTCAAAGCTTATGCTATTCTTTATAGCCTGTTGCAGGGATAGGGTCTGCGTGCAATAGCTAATTGGAAACATCAAACATTCTCATTCGGATATCCTACTGAGACGATGGTGCCTATAATAGGTGCAACCTCTATTAAAAACCAGAAAAATTCTACATGCCTTCTGATTTTGAAGCATGCTTTAGCAGAAGGTGTTTGGACTAACGATTCTACTAGGGTATTATTCTAATCAAAATCTCACTTTCTAATGATGGCAACTTTTGTTCTTATAAACTTTTAAGAAGAAATTCTAAGATATCCAGAAGTCTAGTCTCAAATAGAGACTTGTTAATTCAATGTGTGCAAATAGATGAACCAAGACGGAAGTAGATGACGTCTTCGAGTCTAGAAAACTGTATAGACTCGTTTTTGCTAGCTTTGGTATGTCTTTAGAAAAGCATCTTGACAACCATTGCTTATAAGAAAACTCCGAGGAAGATTTTAGTAAGTCGCAGTAAACTTGCATTAAAAGCTGGTGAGTTGAGTGAGCCTTTGGATTTTGGTCTTTTGGAGTTTAGAAGGTCGACGTATTTTGGATTTTGGCTTATCGATGAAAATAGAGAAGGCTTAGCATTGCAGTGAATCGAGATCCTCCACCTCTAAAATATATTTGTCGATCTTTGAGCTTACAAAGTCTTATAACTCTCTTTTCCGTTGAATATAGAGGCTGTGATGGTTGAGTTATTTCTAGCAAAACTAGAGGGTTTTTTTTTTGTTTGAGAATTTGTTGTATCAAAAATGGAGTTATTTTTTATGCTTGGCCGTCAATATGGAAAATATCTATAATTTTGTGGCCTTTCAGCGTCCTATAGATATAGCTAAGACTCTCATTTCCGCTGAACATAGACGTTGTGGTGGTTGAGTTATTTCTAAGAAAACTAGAGTTTTTTGGTTTAAGAATCTGTTGTATCAAAAATAGAGTTATTTTATATATTTGACCCTCAAAATGAGAAAGATCTATAATCTTATGAAACTTACTGCTATCAGCTGCTGTTTGTACGGAAATAGGTAATCAGGAGCTTCATTTCGAGAAATTTATTTTTTCGGGGGGGGGGGGGGGGGGGGGTATGTCCAGGAAGTATCCCATTTGCTATGCAACCAACCATTTACTATATTTTTTTTTTCATTACATGGAAGTCATCGAAGAGTCATTCTGTCAGAAGACCTTCTCCCTTGATAAGTGGCAATTGTAGAGGTAACTATAACGAATAAACTGATGTTAGCGTTGTTGACCTCAAATGGCTTTATTCTGCGATAAATTGTTAGTAGTAACAGTAGAATTTATGGCCCTGCTGATTACCCCCAAGTAGTGTCACTGAAAATGCGCTATTTGAGGTTATAATTTATTAAACGAATGACGTCATTTAAGCGGGGAGGATGGCAGTCTCACTAAAAAGGAACTAAAACATACAAAAATCAAATTACACTTGAATAGTATCATAAAATTACTTTCCTGTAACAGAAAGGACTAAAAGGTAAATACCTTGATTATGAAAATATAAATGCTGTTTATCTGACGGTTTCAATTTTGCTCCTTTGTGCTGCTAGTGATATATTTAATTAACTTTGACAAAAATTTAAATACAAAAATCAATATGATTCACCCAAAACCAAACGGTTGACGTGGGGTGAAACAGGTAAAAAAAATACATAGCCTACATATAAAGTCATTTAAATTCTTTATAATAAGAAAGAAAGAAAAAAAGAGAGAAAATAAAAGAAAAAAAGAGAAAAGAAAAGAAAGAAAAAAAAATAAAGAATAACAATGATACTACAGGGACAGCAACTACATACCGTATTCATGCTGTGGGGTCGCACTCACAAACCAACAAGCAATTACAACTTAATTTAAATTAAATCAATTCAAGTCACCTCCAAAACAAACAAAACTAGAATTCATACTTACTTAATAATTTTTCTTTCAATTTTCCTTTAAAATCACTAACATTTTCTATCTTCTTCATATCAATATCCAAATTATTCCATCAATTTATACCCTTTATAATAAAAGAAGATGTAGAAGATGCTAGGATGTAGATCACCCTAATTTTACCTAATTAAACGGTTTGAATATTCAAGGCCAATATAGAGTGTTATGTGGTGCTGAGGTTTAGGAGAGGACGCTGACTTTCCACCACCTGTTATATATCTTAAAACGCCTCGTTTGTCACACAATTTTGCCGAGCTTTGCACAGTTTCGTCACGCTTGCCACATTCCTTGAAAGGCTTGACATAGTCCCTAAAACGCTCGGTGAGCTTCCGCCACGCTTGGTGCACGCAACTAGGTGTACAGGATTTCTAAGAGAGAGCAACCCCTCGGAAGGTTAATGAATTGTATTCTGCTCAGTTTATTTTATGCATATAGTTTTTTTTCTCATTATTAGAACTTGAGAGTACATCAGTAAAATTGATCTTGTTTCAAGGCCGTATCCAGGGGGGAGGTTAGGGGGTTTGACCTCCCTCCCAAAATATTTGACTCGTAAGAAAGTAACAAAAATGGACATAAACAAATTTTGTATGCGTTTTTTGAGGTTTTTTGGTGTAAAAAACCTCAAACACCCCCCCCCCCCAATTTTTTTTAGTAAAACCCCCTCTGAAAAAAATACTGGGTACGGCCTTGTCGTGTTTTATCCTATCATACCGTATTTCAAAATATTTGGAAATATTATTAAATACAAACTGAGGTTATTCTGAGATTGTTTTTAGACTGACATAAACTTTTGCTTGGTGGTGTAAAACCTCCCTTTTCTTATGGAACATTGCACCACAAAGCGGAAGCAGATCAGAAGCCCACGCTCCAAGAAGGGTTTCCTACAAACCCAACATGCTTGACAGTCAAACTACTAAACTCAACCGACGCAAAATACAACCTTACAAAATTCAAGCACATCAAAGCCAACAAACTGAAACTCAAACCCTAAAAGCTCTTTTAGTAGTTGTTTAGAGATAAACAGCTCGATACCGGTGGACTCATTAAATTGAGCCGAGGTTCACTTTATTCAACTCACTGGAGAACCAAATCACCTGAGATCAGCATATCTGTCCACGCTCCTACTCCACCAAGGTCGTACCCAGAGGGAGGGGTTAGGGGGGTTTTGTCTGACTCGTAAAAACGTAACAAGAATGGATATAAACAAATTTTGTACGCGTTTTTTGAGTTTTTTGTGTAACCCCCCCCCGGAAAATTATTTTTTAGTAAAACCCCTCCGAAAAAAAAATCCTGGGTAAGGCCTTGTACTCCACACCAATCTTTTCAAATCTTCATTTTGTATCCCCTCCCATGAAGTTCCGATTTCCTTTAAATCCTTCTTTACGATTTCTTTTCCGTTCCGTTTGGGAATGACTTGCTTTTCGTTTGAGCCCAGATACACAATTTTCAAGATGGCATAACGGAAAAGATACAAAAAGAGCGTAAAAAGGAATAGGTGTATATTATTGAGTATTTAATATTCAATATTTATCGCAACTTGCAAAAATCTCTCTGCTTTGAAATAGGTTTGAAATCGAAAGTTTGAATTCTTGAAAATACCCATGTCTTCATTTTTTTCCCTTTGTGCTATTTAGTAGGTTGTCTTTCGTAGCTGCATTTGTGATATACTCTGTGCTGTATTTTGTAGATAAGATAGTGAAATACTCTCTACGGGTTTAGTCACTGAATAAAATCATTCATTCATTCACCCATGTCTTGATCACTAAGTACAGTTATTTTGAAATATCCCAATCCTTGCCCATAAATGAAAAGATACTTTATTCTTACACCCCTCTCAAGAAAAAAGAGGAGTACTTCTTAAGTTCACCTGCGTTAAGAGACTCAATAGACGGGACAAGGCTGCATCCAGAGGGGGGAGGAGAGGTTACGGAGCCCCCCTCCCGACAATTTTATCCTACACGTAAAAAAGTAACAAAAATGCATATAAACAAATTTGTGATGTGTTTTTTTTTAAGCTTTTTTTTCTGTTAAAAGAAAAGAAAAATCCTGGATACACCCTTAAGGTGGTAAAGCAGATGCACCAGAGAGCGGATGTTATTGCTTTTGCATTTTCAGCTTCCACGATTTCTATCATTACCTTGTTGATGCAATCAGATATTCCCTGTTGCGATTACAAATTGCTTCTTCTACGCTAATTATGCAACCGAAAGTGTGACCCGTTTAAAGATTCTCTGAAGACTTCAATTTGTATTCCGCACGTAACTGCATTGACCCCCGAATGCCTAAACATGATTTAGTTTTTGACTTCCTTGACATTATCCACATAAACTAAGTTGGTCATAAAGCAGTCGAGACTTGATGGAAAAGAAATATAATTCATTAAAAACCGATTCATTTGGTTTTTAAATCTGCATCTCCCTAAAATAATGGTTTAACTGTATTAAAAAAGTCGATAATAAGTCTTAGTTTTTTGTTGTCGAAACAGAAATAAAAACAGTTTGTTCGTTAAAAAGGAAATATGTCAGAGCCATTTCTATTTCAAGAGCTGTATTGGAGGTGTATAGTTTTTTTTTATCTTCAAAAATCATGGCAAGTACTGTATACAAAAATAGGGTGGATCTTGAGCATTTTTAAAATATAATTCTGTTTAACGAAATTATCTTTTTTTTAAGAACAGGAAGAGTATATGGATGAGAATACGTACGGGGGAGGCCTTGGACCCTCATCCCACAGGAATGTAATGAATTTCATGATCATCCCTATAATGTCTTATATTCTTGAGAAAGTTGCCTATTTTGTTCTGTTCAGGCTTTTATCCCTACCCGGGAACTTTGAGATACCCCTTCAAATGAATCTTTGATAGGCGCTTGTGTGGATGTGTGGCCATAATATTAATTGAGGGACAAAAATTATTTAATCCAAGTCCTCAGTTTTTAAATGTGCACACTAATTCCAAAATCCAAAAACACCGAAAGGTATTCAATTTCAAATCTGGTGCTGCAACTGACAAAGAATAGAAATATGTTTTTGTATCCACATAAGTAAATGAGAATTCAATTTTATTTAATTTCAGTCATTTTATTGACCTCCGAAATTGGAGAGCACAGAGGAAAAATAAACTGAGTTTTTCTGACTGAAGGAAACGGATAATAATGAAGAATTCGGAATTTCAAGAACTGAACTTTTCCAATCGGAATTCCTCTTGGAATCCTTGGAAGTTGTATGTAACAGCATGAACACAAATCCAATCATTATTTTTTCTTGATTGCACCAGTAACAGATTTAGGGTTAAATGTTTCCATGAGCCAAATCAATTTTAACCAAGATGTTGACGCATTTATTTGTTTATTTTCATTGCTCCTATTTTAATTATTAGGGTATGTTTCCAGGACTCACGCTTGATGATCATTAATTATGTGTGATTACCTTTCACACAAAATGGGAGATAACAACCAATTTAGCCCCTATAATTCTTCTAATATACGGAAGGGCTAACGTTGTATCCATTCTGCCCTTATATCAAGGCAAATTGTTTACAATCTCATGTGATTGTCTGTCTTAAAACAGAAATAATAACAAAAAATAGATTATCAATAACGGTAATTTATTTCTGGAACAAACTCTTAGTTAAGACTTATTAGGGTACAGATTTGAAGGGGGAGCACTGCCCTGCCTATTACTATTAAATAAATTAAATAACTCATGAAATAAAACATACAAAGTGGATGCGAATGCTGGGGGTTTGGAACGAGGGTGACTTTTATGACACCTTTCCAGGATAGTCTCAAACATTCACGTAATTTGTCTCTTCTTTGCTATTTTGAAATCTGGCTAGCTTAAGTGCGGCCCTCTTTCATGAAATTGCGTTAAACATTTTATGAAAATGTTACTATCGGAAGTCCTATCAAACACTTCGTGGTAACAAACTGTAGTTGAGGAACGACTTGGCCTAATAGTAACCGAAACTCTGAAAGCAATAGACACATCAAAAAAATAATTTTTTTTACACTGATTCCAAATACAAATTTAATGTTAACTATCAAACGCTACGAGCCTGAGAAAATTTGCCTGATTTTCGGAAAAGGGTGGAAACACCCCCAAAAGTCAAGCGATCTTAACGAAAATCCCACCATCGAATTCAGCACATCAGACAGCCCTGCTGTAGGCAGGGCTTCCACTATCCCCGAATTTTCGGGGATTTCCCCGAAAATCTATGTGTCTCCCCGAAAAAAATTGGTTCCCCGAAATTTCCCCAAAAATCATTCAACCACCGTGTCACCCCTAGTGACTATCCCTAGCAAATATTACTTTACATACCATAATTTTTCACTACACTTTTGTTCGTTAATTTTCGTCTCCTGTGGTACTTTGCATAAAAACCAGGCCGATATAATTTAAGTATAGACGGTTCTTCATATTTTCACAAAAGGGTCATTTTCCTGGATCGAGATAAACCCATTTTGAATGCAGTATTCAAAATGCTATAAGATTCTTACATTTATGTCATTCGTGGTCAAGACACTCTTGACAAAATTAGCCAAGAATTATACTTGAAGTTGTTTAATGGAACATTCAGCTGGATTTTGGGTTTTGAAATTGAACTTCTAAAGAGGGAGAAATGTTTTGAAAGCCGAATCATAAGTTTAAATTTTTTTTCTTTTGCTATTTTTGGTTATGGACTTACTGCACTAATATTTAATATTTAATGACTGAACGCATAACACATTGAAGGAATTGATCTTTTTGCCAGGAATTCTTACCATTAAAATTTTTCTTTCCTTCGGTGTGTAAATTTTAAGTTCTTTTCTTTTTTTTTATCTGAAAATTGTATTTGTCACACCACCCTTTATCGTCAATTCACCCAGCACTCTCCTCACAATCATTATTCTGGTTCCTTCACCTGTGTAATATTTTCAGTGGGCGGAGTATTTTAAACTGCGGTTTTAGGATCTTTTTACGGTCTTGCAAAGCTGTTAGTTAGACAAAGAAAATTTTACGGAAAATATGTTCTGCTCAAATTCGGGATAGCCAAGTAAACTTTTTTAAATATTTAGACCTACCTTTTCACCCTCTAATGCTTGAACAATTAGTAACCCTGTATGAAGGCTAATTCTGAGATAAAAACAAATTAATTTGAAGAAATTGTGGTATAATTATTTCTTCTTGAGAACTATCCCTAAATACCATATTCTTACCATAAGAAATGCACCACCTCCTCCCCCTTCTAATGAGGTAAAACTTAGCTATAGACTATGTACAAGGTCGGGAAATAGGGGATTTAAGCGGAAGTGACCCCAAAAATATTATTCATAATAAAATTTCCATTACCGCTTAAAGTAAAGATTTGGTTAATAGACTCATATTGTTTACTTGTCAAGTTTTATATTATTGTTGGACTTATTTATCAAGAACTGCTGGTTAATAATGCCAAATAATGTTATTGTGAAGAAAAATAATAAGTAACTGTGCTCTGGCTCAAAAACCTACTTTGTAAAAAGCTTGATTTACTACGTGGATCCAAGCCCTACTTGAGCCTGAAAACGAAGCTAAAACCAATTTTGGCTTAAAATTTTTGCAGCGAAATTCTATTTTGTTTTTTCCCCGAAAATTCCCTGAATTTTGAAGACGTGTCCCCGAAAACTCCCCGAATTTTTAAGACTTGTCCCCGAATTTTAAGATTCGAGAGTGGAAGCCCTGGCTGTAGGATGTTTAAAGTTTCTATCTACAAAAATTTGGAATCTTGTAGTTTTTTTGGCAGGAGAAAGATCACCAGTGCATATTTATTTATTCTTTTTTTAAATCTTCCCAGGGATGATAGTCAAAGCCAATGGTACTAGTAGATCGAGAAACAGTTCATTCGAACGGAAATCAATAGCTCTAGTGACCTTCTTAAGCGACCAAAAAAATTGGAGGGCGCCTGGCCCCCTCCCACACCCATTTCCCCCAAAATACATCCAATCAAAATTTTAAGCCAGCCATTATATCAGCATAGTCGAAAAGTCCAATATTGTGCTTTTGGTGATGACATGACACTCCATAGTCCCCGGGGAAAGGGTTTTCTTTGGGAGGAAAGTTTCTGGGGAACTTTCTAGGAGAAATTTTACACCGGGCGGGGGAAGGGAAGGGGATTTCTTGCTGCGAATGACAGTCAGAAATTAAACAATAAAAATTTTTTTTCAACTGCAAGTAAGGAGCAGCATTAAAACTGAAAACAAACAGAAATGATTCTGTATATGAAGGGTGGAGTTACCCCTTCCTTAACCCTCAGTCTTTACGTTAAAGTTTTACTTTTTGGCCTGATTCTTTATGAAAGACGAATCATCAAACACAAGGGCCCTTGATTTTGAACGCGAAGTACTTTTAAAGAACATTAAGATTTTAGCGTAAAGAACGAGGGTTGAGGAAGGGGCAGCCTCCCTTATATATAGAATAATTTCTGTTCGTTGTGAGTTTTAATGTTGCTCCTTACAGTCTGCTTTGAAAAAACTTGTTTTTTTTTATCTAATACATATGTGCTCGTTCCTTGAAGGGAACCAGCACAGAAATCGGCGAAATCAATTTTTGACTAGCAGAGAGTTGGTTAAATCACTGGCTAAACACAGATAGAATAGAAAAAAAACTTTTGTTTTGACTGTTTCTAAAAAAAAAGTTTTTAGTCCTTTTCCTGTTCTTTCTTGACTCCGAATACGCAAGACCTTAGAGCAGGTTCGCAGTGCATAAGCAGGAGTCTTTCAGGGGGAGGAGGAAAGTCCAAAGAAATAGGCGATTCATATGGAACATGTCTTGCAAAACGCCTTTCCTCCTAAGGCTAATAAATAATCAAACAGTTCGTGGTAACGAACTGTAAGCAAGGAGCGACCCGGCTCAATAGTAGCCGAAACTCTAAAAAATGGGATTTTGATACCAATAGATACATCAAAAGAATCAAATTTTAATGCTGATTTCAACTATATAAGTTTCATCAAGTTTAGTTCTACCCATCAAAAGTTACGCGCCTGAAAAAATTTGGCTGATTTTCGAAAAAAGGGGGAAAGACCACCTAAAAATTATAGAACCTTAATGAAAATCGCACCATCAGATTCAACGTATCAGAGGACCCTACTGTAGAAGTTTCAAGCTCCTATGTGCAAAAATGTGGAATTTTGTATTTTTTGCCAGAAGAAAGATCACGGATGCGTGTTCATTTGTTTTTTTTTGTTGTTTTTTTTCCCCAGAGGTGATCGTATTAACCAAGTTGTCCTAGAATATCGTGGGAGGGCTCATTGTAACGGAAATTAAAAGTTCTAGTGCCCTTTTTAAGTGACCAAAAAATGAAGGGCACCTAGGCCCCCTCCCACGCTCATTTTTTCCCAAAGTCACCCGATCAAAATTTTGAGATAGCGATTTTGTTCAGCTTGGTCAAAATCATGATAACTATGTTTTTTAGGATGACTTAATCCTCCAAAGTCCCCGGGGGGAGGGCTGAAAGTTCTGAACTTTACCCAACTTTAACATATAGTAGGCCTATTGGTGATTGGGAAGTACGCAGACGTTTTCAGGGGGGGGGGGGGTTCTGGTTATGGGGGATGGGTCGGGGGTTATGCGGGAGGATCTTTACATGGAGGAATTTTTCACGTGGGAAGGGACATTGCTATGAAGGGGGCGCCGGATTTCCCAGTAACATTTAAAACAAGATTAGAAATTATATAAAAAAAACAAGTTTTTCAACTGAAAGTAAGGAGCAACATCAAAACTTAAAACGAACAGAAAATATTGCGTATATGATTGGGTTCGCCCCCCAGTCAATACCTCGCTCTTTAAGCCATAGATTTTTTAGTACTTTCATAAGAGGTATTTATTCTAATTAACGGCCTCTGTGATTAAGGGGTCATTTTTAAAGAATTGGGACGAAATTTGAACTTTTGCGTAAAGAGCGAGGTATTGAATAGGGGGTGAGCCCCCTAATATACGTATTAAAAATATATGAATGTAGAAATTCGTTACGTAAGTTAATTCGTAAGTAACGTACATTTATTACTAATAAAAACGTTCGTAAATAAAATTAAACAACGTTCGAGAAAGCCATTAAATCAAATACAAGTAAATTTAAATGCAAATTTGGTGTTGATTATTCATGTACGATGAGCCAAAATCAAAACCTGCATTTATTCACAAACGTTCAAAAATTAAATAAAAAAACAAGTTTTTTTTTTTAAACTGAAAGTAAGGACCGATGTTAAAACTTAAACGAACATAAATTATTCCGTATATGAAAGGGGATGTCCCCTCCTCAACGCCTCGCTCTTTCCGCTAAAGTTTGACTTTTCCACAACTTTATTTTTTAAGCAGTAAAAAACTTTACCGTAAAGAACAAGGCGTTGAGGAGGGGCAGCCCCTTTCATATACGGAATAATTTCTGTTCGTTTTAAGTTTTAACGTCGGTCCTTACTTTCAGTTAAAAAAACTTGTTTTTTTATTTAATTAAAAAAAAGGTACAGTTGCGCTTAACGGTACACAGCAGCTATAGACTGTCGAAGGAATACAGGGATGGAGATCCGTAAAGCGGGTAATTGTTATCTAAATCGATCGAAGAGCGTGGTTTCTCATTGAATTTACAATATTTAAATTGTTGTTTTTTGGGGTTTAGGGGGGAAGGTACCTAGGTTAGGTGAGGTTGCGTATTTAATACATGCTATGCTTTACCCCCCACCCCCCTAGTGTGCAAATATATAGCCCAAATTTGTTCCTAACTATTGTATATATTCATCCTATTTTTATTTTTTTTATTAGCACTAACCAAACTTCTTTCGTGTGTACCATTAAGCGCAACAGTACCACAAAAAAAATTACTCAAACGAAAAAAGTACAACAAAACACTTAACCCTCCTTAGGCCATTGGCAGATCCAGGAGGGGGGCGAGGGGGTGCCTCCCTACCGTAGTCTAAAGTAGTGTAATTTACTTAATTGACGCAAGTTTGTGTTAACTAAACTTGCTCCTAACGCGAGTTTATTGGATCAACCTATTTTACACACCCCCCTCCTAAAAAAATCCTGGATCCGCCCTTACCTTAGGCTTTCGCTTGCTTGGAGTAACCCCTTAGACACAGGAATAAAATTTTAAAAAGAGAAGAAAAGAAAGAGAAAAAAAAATCTGCACTTGCGCGGCTCCTGGTCGGAACAGCCCTTCCTAACAGCAACTCATTCCACCTACCAACCCTGCCAAAAACCCTAACCCAAAAACCCTGCTTCCATCCAACAGAAAATTGTCAGAATTTGACTGATTGTTTGTGCTGGTAATAAAAAAAAAACAAATATTGTTTGAACACATTTTGTACAGAAATTTAGTTTACTTGTATTTTGTAAACACTGATGTAATAACGATGACGTTTTCTGCATTGGATGCATCTGAAAAGCCAATTACCCTAGTAATCAAGCTATGTGAGGACGAGCGCGCGCGGTAGCCGCGTTGTATTCATCCGTTTCAAAACTACATTAATTCTACATCTGCGAGACGAATTGCTGTGCATAAGCGGAAAGTCTATTAGGACAAGACTGGCCAGGAGTGGATTTTGGTGGAAGACGCTTAATTTTTGGGAGAAATGTAAAGTGTCAAAAATAAGGCAAAGCAAAAATGATTTATAGGAAAATTTGGGTAGCTATGGAAAGCTCAAATACCATTTTCATTATGCTGCTTAAGAGAATAGCTTCTCTCATAAATTTAGGGTTTTTGACAGCAGACATTACTTAATGCACAACGTTTCTATTTTTTGAACGTCCAAATGCCTTTAAGTCAACAGAAGCATCAAAGCACTATATAACACCGAGTATTCTTACAGTAAGAACATTTTCTTATGATGAGAAATATTGTTTTCAATATTGAATTTTCAATACAGAAATCAATATTGACATTCCTTAGCTTCATCTAAATCAAGTTCGAAATCTTACCTTTTATGTCATAAATTTGAGAGCTTTAATTAACTTCCAGCCGCTGGCAAAACTTAAGAACTTTGAAGTAATCTGGAGCATTCATGATAAGAAGTTTTCACCAGAATCCCTAGACGAAAATGGTATTTTTCTTTACGAAGCAGCAGAACTTCAGACTTTCGTTTCAACATGGGAAATTGATAGTTGTGTACCTGCAATGCGTTTCAGTTGCCAAGCAAAATGAAGTTGCTCTGATTTTCAAATCCGCTTATTTCGCTTTTTCTGCTTTCGGCCCTTTAATAAGGATTATATTTGTTGAGCTCGGCTGTACTAGTCTAAACAGTGTTTTTGAAAATATCTATTAAAATTTTCTATTTCACAGAAAAAAGCAATATAATAGCTTGAAATAAAAGTATTTCGGCTATAAATGCAAAAACAAAAATCTCCCCTGAAAACGTCTGTACTGTATACTTCCCAATAACCAATACTATATATTAACATTGGGTAAAGTTCATAACTTTTAGCCCTCCTCCCGGGAACTTCGGGGATTAAGTCATCCTAAAAGACATACTTATAATATTTTCGAACATGCTGAACAAAATGGCTATCTCAAAATTTTGATCAGGTGACTTTGGGAAAACAATGAGCGTGGGAGGGGGCCTAGTTGCCCTCCATTTTTTTGGTCACTTAAAAAGGGTACTAGAACTTTTAATTTCCATTCCAATGAGCCCTCCCACGATATTCTAGGACCACTGGGTCGATACGATCACCCCTGGGAAAAAAAAAATAAAATAAACACGCACCCGTGATCTTTCTTCTGGCAAAAAATGCAAAATTCCACATTTTTGTAGATAGGAGCTTGAAACCTCTACAGTAGGGTTCTCTGATACGCGGAATATGATGGTGTGATTTTCATTAAGGTTCTATAACTTTTAGGGGGTCTATCCCCCTTTTTTCGAAAATCAGCCAAATTTTCTCAGGCGCGTAACTTTTGATGGGTAGGATTAAACTTGATGAAACTTATATATTTGAAATCAGCATTAAAATCTGATTCTTTTGATGTATCTATTTGTATCAAAATATCGTTTTCTAGAGTTTCGGTTACCATTTATCCGGGTCCCAATAACCAATACTATATGTTAACATTGGGTAAAGTTCATAACTTTCAGCCCTCCTCCTGGGGGCTTCGAGGTATTAAGTCATCCTAAAAGACATAGTTATAATATTTTCGATCATGTTGAACAAAATGGCTATCTCAAAATTTTGATCGGGTGACTTTGGGAAAAAATGAGCGTGGGAGGGGGCCTAGTTGCCCTCCATTTTTTTGGTCACTAAAAAGGGCACTAGAACTTTTAATTTCCGTTCTAATGAGCCCTGCCACGATATTCTAGGACCACTGGGTCGATACGATCACCCCTGGGGGAAAAAAAAACAAACAAAAAAACAAATAAACACGCATCCGTGATCCTTCTTCTGGCAAAAAATGGAAAATTCCACATTTTTGTAGATAGGAGCTTGAAACCTCTACAGTAGGGTTCTCTGATACGCTGAATATGACGGTGTGATTTTCATTAAGGTTCTATAACTTTTAAGGGGTATTTCCCCCTTTTTTCGAAAATCAGTCAAATTTTCTCAGGCGCGTAACTTTTGACAGGTAAAATTAAACTTGATGAAACTTATATATTTGAAATCAGAATTAAAATCTGATTCTTTTGATGTATCTATTGGTATCAAAATTCCAGTTTTTATGAGTTTCGGTTACCATTGAGCCGGGTCGCTCCTTACTTACAGTTCGTTACCACGAACTGCTTGAAAAGGACACAAAGAAAAGAATTATAAAAAGACTGAAATGGAAGTTCAGCAATAGCCTTTTGACCTTGACCTTAAGGGATTTTTAAATGTAAAATTCTTTTTTTTTTCTTCACAGTTAATTTCCATTCATTTAATCATTCTCTTTTATTCAAAAATTGTAAATTTACTTAAATAAAATTTATAGCTGTAAATTTACGCAAGTTTTGACATTTCTTAGTTCTATTCAAATTAAAATCCGCAATTCAAATTTTTTACCAGAAATAAAAGCAAATATTTGGCATATCTTGTGAAAATGGTTGATTTATATATAAGAAAAAACTTGCAAAATATAATGAACACAGAAATTCAAAAGACAAATTTTTTCATGTGGAACTTCCTTTTAAAAAATCCCAATTTAGTTCTGCTTCCTTTTTGCGCACAGAACTCATATGAAAATTTTAAAAAACTTTCTATAAAACTTTATCCACATTGATTTGATCAAGAATTTTAGAACACGAAAAACAAATAGCACCATCAAAAAGCTTTGCACAAAAAATTTCTCTGGATAAATGATATTATTTTTCCACTTAAATTTACCTAGGTACAAAAATCCATTCAACTTCTAATTATCATAATTTTAATCATTAACTCTTAATTATCGCCAGTTTATCTACAACCATCCATAATAATAATTATTTGCTCATTCGTAATATCGTTCTTGGATTTCTATCTCATTAAACCGTATTTTTGTTGCATATTTGATTTTCGTTTTTTCTTTCCCGGAATAAAGTCAGGAGCCCCGTCCCTGTTCAATTCTGCGAACTAAGACATTCCTTGGTGGAGATAAGCATCAATATATGGGAGTCTGCTTGGACGTGGATCTTAAAAAAAAAACAATTTTCTCGTGCTTCTGTTTGATCAAGAGATGCATAATCTCTACTTATTGATTGCCAAAAGGCTTGGTTTTAAGAAAACCATAATTTTGAAACAGCTCAAGAGGGTGTCTCGTAAAATCTTTTTTTCTTTAAATACACCAAGCCTGTGAAGTTTCAAACTGTTTTTACATTAAGTTTTAGGGATTTTTGCACAAAAAGAAGAATAATACAGAACATACAAAATTGTTATAATAGATTAACAACTTAAGATTAATACCCCATGCATACTACTTGTAATGGACCATAATCGTATCTATGGTCGTCGTGATCGACCTGAAATCTTGAAACTAAGAAGGAATAAGGTCTAAATAAAATTCATAGTATATGAGAAACAAATTATTGACTTTTTATGGAGTTCTGAAAGGAAATAAATACGATACTCGTGCTGCTATTAATCGCTCATATTGTATGCGTGACCTGTTTCACTATCGTACAACAGAGTCTCGTCTGAAAGTGGGAGGTTCTTTACACGACTTTTCAGTATTTTTAATTTATGATTAATCTTTCCAAAATTTCCGTTTGATTGGATGTTGGTCCTTTTAGGTTAATACCTTTGTTTTGTGACACAAGTCTTCTTTGCTGAGATAAGTTTTCTTTTGTTTATTAGCTCAATATGATTACCTTAAGGTTAATCTACTTATATTCTCAACAGTAAAGATACAGACCAGGTGATAATGGTATTGAATTGACTAAAGGGTTGCCACCCCTATTGATTTATCACTATTTCTAGTGATTTTTTTATGTTGCCTAGTGATTTTTTTCTAGGTAGTGATTTGTAGTGATCTTCATTGTAAAATTAGTGATTTTTTCCTAAATCTAGTGATTTTTCACGATTTAGCACGAAGATTCACGATTCAATCGAATAAATCATACAAGAAGCTAACTAATTAAAAAAAAAAAAAAATAGTGATTCACTGCAGTTCCTAATAAGTTCCAGATTAGCATACATACAAATATACCGCCTTTGAAACTTCTGATTTTCCATCATATGTCAATATCGGATATGACCCCAGAGCGTTATCATCAAGATAACAGGCGAACTAGTTAGTCGTAAAATTGGCAAAAATGTTCAATGCTTCCTATTTTACAACATTTGCTCAGGTCGAATTTTTGTCTGCATATTTTGTTGTTTTTTCTCTCTATAATCTATCAGTTCTAAATTAGATTTTCTTCTGTTAAAACCGCTGAGAGTGGATCGAATGGTGCATATGAATGCACCCTCTACATCTGCTAATAGAATAGAAATGGAGAAATTGAAAAATAAGAAGGTAGGTATACATTAAATATAATATTCTAAATAAAAAAAAATAACTGACAAAGAAAATAGGACTTTTTATAATAGGAATGCTTTTTATAATAGGATTTGTAATACAACTAGATACATTAAATCGATTGTAGTTTGATGATTGAAGTTGGTTGGGAGTAAGGGAAGGGGGGTATCTACTCTTGGAATGGTCTAATGATTTAAATTTCTACTTCTAATATCTAATCAAAACTCCAATAATTCTCCAAATTCTTTTATTTGTAATTAAAACACCTAATAAACGCAGATAACGTCCTATTCTTTAAGTTTTTGGATTTATGTGCTAATATATCAAACAGTTTTTGTTAGCAAATTGTAAGAATAGAGCTACAAGGCCCAATAGTAACCGATATTCTAGAAACGGAATTTCGATATCACATCAATATATCATCGGCTTACTAAGTCGATTCCGAATATACAAGGTTCATTAAGCTTAGTTTTACCCATAAAAGGCTAAGAAACTGTGAAAACTTGTCTGATTTTGAAAGAGGGAGGAAACACCCAATAAAAGTGACAGAATTTTGATTAAAATCAAACCATTAGATTTGGCATATCAGAGAACCCTACTGTAGAGGTTTCAAGGCCCTATCTTCAAAAGTGTTGAACTATGTGTTATTTGCCAGAAGAAAAAATCACGGATGCGTGTTAATTTTTTTCCCCAGATGTGATCGTATCGAACCAAGGGTTCTAGAGCATCGGGAGAGGGCTCATTTGAATGGAAATTAAAACTTCTGGTGTCCTTTTTATTTGACCAAATAGATCGGATGGCTGCTAGCCCCCCCCCCCCCCTCACGTCCTTTTTTCCCAAAAACTATACCTTTAGATTTAACATGACCCACACAGCCCCTGAGGATAGGTCTTGGGATGAAAGTATGCTAGGGATAATAAGGATAATGCACAATCTATGAAAACCAGTTGCGTAGTCAAAAATAAACATAACGGGTGACAGAATGCATTGGACTTGTATAACTTGGGTTATTGATTTGCGCAATATGGGATTAGGGGTAAAGTTAGGTTAGTTTACCCCCACACCCCCCTAATGTGCAACTAAATAGCCCAAATCATGTTATTATATGAACTAAAGTATTATATTTTCATCATATTATGGTATATTTCATTTGGATTAACATAACTTTACTTCTTGGGTGTGTTCTGTATAATTAACAAGTGCCTCTTCTTTTTTAAGAAGCAATTAGACCGATGCTTATCGAAATTTGTGAAGAATGGGACATATTTTTTCTATGGAATTATAAAAGGGCCATTTTCAAAATCGTCGCTTGTGTCCCAGTAATTATACTAGCTCAACTCCAGTAAAAAAAAAAAAAAAACTGTTTCTATATTTTTTGGGAAAAAAACTGTTTTTTTTTTAATCGACTAGGAAAAAATTAAAAGAAAAAGCAAATATTTCGATTACGTCACCGATAACCAATTTCAGTGATGGGGGTATAAGCCAAGGGTACCAATTCGGGAACAGGGAGGAAGCAAGGATTTTGTTCCATTCTCTGCATAAAGATGTAAAAAGGCATTTCTCAAAACTTGAAGGGTAATTTTCGCTTGAGAAAAAACAAAACATGAATCTAAAGGTATTTTTCCGTATCTAAGGGGTAATTTTACCCCCTTCCTGTAGGTGTGCCTGCAGGAAGGAATTATTAACAAAACAATTATTAATTTAAACGAGTGTGGCTCTAAATCGCTATGCTTTCTAAAAGCCAGAATATAATTTGAAATTTACTGAAAAAATTCAAATGAATTTAATGAAAAAATGGGCATTGTCAGTTTAATATACATATACTGATATTTATTCCTCTAAATATTAATTAATTTATGATTTCTTAAAGTTATAAAATGAAAACATTTAAAACAATTTTTATTAGTAAAGTACAAATTATATTCTGGCTTTTAGAGAGCATAGGGGTTTAGAACCCTACTCATATTAATTTCTGCTCGTTTTGAGTTTGACTCTGTTATTTATTTTAATATCTGTTTGTTTTGGGTTTCATTTATTTATTGGGGCTGATGGTAGTTGTATGCTTGATAGATTATTTGATTCTATTTTTGTTCATTTTGGGTTTAATAAAGTTCTTTACTTTTTTTGAAAAACTTATTTTGTGGAACAAGTTTTTTAATTAATTTCTGCTCGTTTTATATTGACATAGTCTTTTTCAGGGAAAAAGACTGAGCCTCTCCTAAAGTTAAACAACCATCCCTTCCATAAAAACCCTAAATATCCCCCTGGGCATAACTTAAAACCCTTGCCTCTAATCTCTGGAGTTTGTTTCAACCCCAAAAGCCGTGTTACATGATAATTAGCCTATTTTGAATCGAATGGCTATCTCAAAATGTCTATTAGGTACATTTCGGGACAATACGACGTGTGTGTGTGTGTGAGGGGGGGGGGTAGCTGCCCTACGATCACTTTGACTCTTAAAAAGAGCACTAGAGCATCTGATTACCAATCCAATGAGCCCCCTTCGAAGTTTATAAGACCATGCTTTCTATAAAAACCTTATATGCCCCCAGGGCATAACTTACAACTCTTGCCCTGAGGGCGGGGGGATTTGTTATCCTCAAAGACATAATTTCCAGACTTTTCAACTACGTTGAACAAAATAGCCATCAAAATGTCGATTGGAAAGGTTTGGGGAAATGATGGGCGTGGGGGTGGGGGTGATTCTTCCTCCGATTGCTTTCGACTGTTAAAAAGGGCAATAGTTCTCTCAATTTCCAATCGAATGAGCCCTTTTTCAAATTTTTCTAACTACGCTTTCTATAAGAAACCTTATATGCCCCCAGGGCATAAATTACAACCTTAGCCCTGAGGGCTGTGGTTGGGGGGGTCATACTCAAACACATAATTTCCAGACCCTTCTACGACGTTCAAAAAATGGCTCTATCAAAATGTTGGTCGGAATTGTTTGGGGAAATGATGGGCGCGGGGGGGGGGCATTCGCCATCCGGTTGCTTTTGACTATTAATAAGGGCACTAGCCCTCTGAATTTCCAATTAAATGAGTCTTTTTTGAAGTTTCTACGACAATGCTTTCTATAAAAACCTCATATGCCCCCAGGATATAAATTACAACCTTTGCCCTGGGGGTTGTGGGAGGGGGGTTTGTCATCCTCAAAGACATAATTTCTGGACCTTTCAACTACGTTGAACAAAATGGATACCTCAAGTTTTGATTGAATGTGTTCAGGGAAATGGTGGGCATGAGGTGGGGGAAAGTGATTGAAGTTTCCCTTCAATCACTTTCAACCATTAAAAAGGGCACTAGCCCTTTCTATTTAGAATTGAATGAGCCCTCTTTGAAGTTTCTACAATCAGTTTTTCTATATACATCTTTTCCGCCCCCAAGGCATAACTTACAGCCCTTGCCCTGAGGGCTGCTAGGGGGGGGGTGTCATCCTCAAAGATATAATTTATGGACCTTACAATTACGTTGAACAAAATGCCTATCTTAAAATTTTGATTGGATGTGTTTGGGGAAAAGGTGGGCGTGGGAGGGGCCTTAGTTGCCCTCTGAACACCTTCGACTATTAAAAAGGGCACTAGCCCTTTCAATTTCCAATCAAATGAGCTATTTTACGAATGACCTCTTTTAATACGTTAAACAAAATGGCTATCTCAAATTTTCTATTGGAAGTGTTTCGGGAAAGGATGGACGTGGGGGGGGGGGGTATTTGCCCTCTGATCGCTTTCGACTAATAAAAAGGCACTAGTCCTTTCAATTTCCAGTCGAATGAGCTCTTTTTGAAGCTTCTACGACAAAACTTTCTATAAAAACCTTATATGCCCTAAGGGCATAACTTCCACCGTTTTCCTGAGGGCTATTGGGGGGAGGGAGGCTGTCATCCTCAAATTTCCAGACCTTTCAATTACGTTGAACAGCATGGATATATCAAAATGTGAATCGGAAATGTTTGGGGAGAGGGTGGGCGTGGGGGGGGGGGCGATTCTCCCTCTGATTGCTCTCGACTATAAAAAAGGACAACAGGCCTCTCAATTTCCAAAATATAGCCCTTTTTAAAGTTTTTAAGACAACGCTTTCTATAAAAAAAAACATTTTATGCCTCCAGGGCATAACTTACAACCTTAGCACTGAGCGTTGTTGGGAGTTGTCATACTCAAAGATATAATTTTCGGACCCTTCAACTACCTTCAAAAAAATGGCTATATCAAAATGTCGATCGGAAGTGTTTGGGGGGAATGATGCGCGTGAGGGGGGGGGGAGGTATTCGTCCTCCGATTCCAGTTCTAATTTCCAGAACTTTGAACTACGTTGAACAAAATAGTTATCTGAAAATTTTTATTGGATGTGTTTTGGGGAATGATGGGCGTGAGAGGGGGGTTAGTTACCCTCCAATCACTTTCGACTTAAAAAGGGCAATAACCCTCTCAATTTCCCATTGAATGAGCCCCTTTTGAAGTTTCTACGACAACGCTATCTATAAAACCTTATATGCCCCCAGGGCACAACTTACAACCTTTGCCCTGGGGGCTCTGGGGGGTTTGTCATCCTCAAATACATAATTTCCAGAGCTTTGATTGAATGTATTTTGGAAAATGGTGGGCGTTAGAGGGGAGTTGATTACTCTCCATTCACCTTCGGCTATTAAAAAGGCAATATCCCTTTCAATTTCCAATCAAATGAGCCCTTTTTGAAGCTTCTACGACAAAAATTTCTATAAAAACCTTCTTGCTCCAGGACATAACTCAGAACCCTTGCCCTGAGGGTTCTGAGGGGGGCTATCATCCTCAAAGACCTAATTTCCAGAACTTTCAACTACGTTGAACAAAATGGGTATCTCGAATTTCGATTGGATGTGTTTGGGGAAATGAGGGGCGTGAGAGGGGGGTTAGTTGCCCTTCAATCACTTTCGACTCTTAAAAAGGGCACTAGCCCTTTCAGTTTTCAATTGAATGAGCCCTTTTTGATGTTTCTACAACATCGCTTTCTATAAAAACCTTATATGCCCCCAGAGCATAACTTACAATCCTTGCCCTGAGGGCTGTATGTGGAGGGGGGGGGGGATATTCATCCTCAAACACCCAGTTTCTGAAACTTTCAACTATGTTGAATAAAATGGCTATCTCTAATTTTTATTGGAAGTGTTTCGAAGTGTTTTCGGGACTTGGGGGGGGGATTTGCCCTCTGATCACTTTTGACTAATAAAAAGGTACTAGTCCTCTCAATTTCCAATCGAATGAGCTCTTTTTGAAGCTTCTACTGCAAAACTTTCTATAAAAACCTTATATACCCTAAGGGCATAACTTACGACCCTTTTCCTGAGGGCTATTGGGGGGGGCTGTCATCCTCAAATTTCCAGACCTTTCAACTAAGTTGAAAAACATGGATATATCAAAATTTTCATCGGAAATGTTTGGGGAAATGGTGGGCGTGGGGGGGGATTCTCCCTCTGATTACTCTCGACTATTAAAAAGGTCAACAGGCCTCTCAATTTCCAAAAAATAGCCTTTTTAAAGTTTTTAAGATAACGCTTTCTGTGAAAACTTTTTATGCCTCCGGGGCATAACTTACAACTTTAGCACTGAGGGTTGTGAGGGGTCGTCATACTCAAAGATATAATTTTCGGACCCTTCAACTACCGTAAAAAAATGGCTATATCAAAATGTTGATCGGAAGTGTTTGGGGGGAATGATGGATGTGAGGGGGGGGGGGGTATTCGTCCTCCGATTCTGGTTCTAATTTCCAGAACTTTGAACTACGTTGAACAAAATAGTTATCTGAAAGTTTTTATTGGATGTGTTTTGGGGAATGAAGGGCGTAAGAAGGGGTTTAGTTACCCTCCAATCACTTTCGAATATTAAAAAGGGCACTAGCCCTCTCAATTTCCAATTGAATGAGCCCCTTTGAAGTTTCTACGACAACGCTATCTATAAAAACCTTATATGCCCCCAGGGCGTTAGAGGGGGGTTAAATCTCCATTCACCTTCGACTATTAAAAAGGCACTAGCCATTTCAATTTCCAATGAAATGAGCCCTTTTTGAAGCTTCTACGACAAAAATTTCTATAAAAACCTTTTGTGCCCCAGGACATAACTCACAACCCTTGCCCTGAGGGCTCTGAGGGGGTTATCATCCTCAAAGACCTAATTTTCAGAACTTTCAACAAGGTTGAACAAAATGGATATCCCAAATTTGATTGGATGTGTTTGGGGAAATGATGGGCGTGAGAAGGGGGTAGTTGCCCCTCAATCACTTTCGACTATTAAAAAGGGCACTTGCCCTTTCAGTTTCCAATTGAATGAGCCCTTTTTGATGTTTCTGAACATCGCTTTCTATAAAAACCTTATATGCCCCCAGAGCGTAACTTACAGCCCTTGCCCTGAAGGCTGTGTTGGGGGGGGGTGTCATCCTCAAAGACCTAGTTTCCAAAACTTTCAACCATGTTGAATAAAATGGCTATCTAAAAATTTTGATTCGATGTGTTTGGGGAAACGTTGGGGGTGAGAGGGGGATTAGGTGGCCTCAAATTGCTTTCGACTATTAAAAAGGGCACTTGCCCTTTGAATTTCCAATCGAATGAGCCCTTTTTCAAGTTTCTACGACAAAGATTTCAATAAAAACCTCATGTGCCCCCAGGGCATAACTTATAACCATTGCCCTGAAGGCTGTGAGGGGAGTGTCTCACTCAAAGGTATAATTTCCAAAACTTTAAACTGCGTTGAACAAAATGGCTATCTCAAAATTTTGATTGGATGTGTTTGGGGAAATGGTGGGTGTTGAAGGGATGTTAGTTTCATTCCAATACTTTTGACTATTAAAGAGGGCACTAGCCATTTCAATTTTCAATTGAATGAGCCGTTTTTGAAGTTTTTACGACAATGTTTTCTATAAAAACCTTATATGCCCCCTGGGCATAACTTACAACCCTTGCCCTGAGAGCTTTGGGGGGTTACCATCCTCAAAGACCTAATTTCCAGAACTATCAATTACGTTGAAAAAAATGACTATCTCAAAATTTTGATTGCATGTATTTGGGGAAAAGTTAGGCGTGAGAGGAGGGTTAGTTATCCTCCAATCACTTTCAAATATTAAAAAGGGCACTAGCCCTTTGAATTTCGGATCGGACGAGTCCTTTTTGAAGTTTCTTCGACAGAGCTTTCTATAAAACCTTATATGCCCCCAGGGCATAACTTACAACCCTTGCCCTGTGGGTTGTGGGGGGAGTGTCCTCCTCAAAAACATGATTTCTATGGGGAAATCAACTACGTTGAACAAAATCGCTATCTCAAAATTATGATTGGATGTGTTTGGGGAAATGGTGGGCGTGGAAGGGTGTTAGCTGCCTTCCAATCACTTTCGACTATTAAACAGTGGCACTAGCCATTCCAATTTCCAATCGAATGAGCCCTTCTCGAAGTTTCTACGACAACTCCTTCGATACGAAGTGCCCTGGTCTAAAGAAAAAAAATAAATTGATAAATATTACATTGTACCAACATCGTTCTTTACTTAGGCAGTGCGATTGCGGTGCCTATGATATAGTTAGAACTAGAATAGATATAGACGGAATTTAGCAAATAGGACTAAACTATAAGCTTTTGCAAATGTACACAGCAACACTACCTACATTTATTAAGAAAAGCTGAAAAATAAACAAACGAGCAAGAAAAATAATTTGCAAAAAAACGAGCAGAAAACGTATCAGCGCAAGGGTATACAATTTTTGTTCGCAAGTAGTCTAAGATATAGAACCTCATTCACACTTTTTTTTTCTTACCTAAAATCCGAAAAATTTTGAATTTTCAACACAGGATGGAGAATCTTCCTCTGAAAAATTACCTAGAGATTATTTTTTGCGTCCTGAATTTTCTTTGGGCCAATCTATTCGAGGTTGTTGAAACTTTTCAGCTCATTTACAGATCAACTCCATCAGATCAATAATTTATTTCCGTATAATTCGTTTTAGAAATTCTACCAAAAAAGTTTAACACTTCCTAGTTTCATTTTCCTTGTTTCTCTTTTTGCCTCTTTTTAAGTTTCCCTTTGTTTCTCTTTTGTTGCCCTAGTTCCCTTTTTTTTATAGAAGAATAAAATTTCCGAATCCAAAATTTCCCAATGCAAGATTGCACTGCAATACTTTTTTCGTAAATTTTACTTGTTTTCTCTCTAAGTAATTTTAGTCTGATTTGCTTGTTTTAGACGAGCTAGAACGCATCCTCAAAATGTGGATCCGCTAAAAAAAGAATTCCTTCTTACTTACCTGACCGGCTTGTATACTTTTATACCTAAGACATCAGCCATTTTTGGTACAGTAGACTCTGGAACTTGCTACTGAAAAAACAGAAAAAAAAGAAGATATTGTTCAAGACTTTTAACGATGTGTGGTATAGGGACTGCGATTGTTTGTTTTGGATATACCAGGGACACAAATAAAGAATCAGAGTCATGACAAATATGGACATGGAAGGTGGCAATAAGGTTAATAGGAGTGGACACTTAAAAGAGTACTCTTTCTAAGGCAATAAGTCATATTCTTTGAGCAATAGTGCGTTAACCTGGCTCTTGTTTAGCTCGATGGAAATATAGCTTTGAATACTTGTCGAACTGTTTTAGTCTTAGCTGGTCAGTCTTAACAATTTCAGAAAAAAAAAATAGGAAAATGGAGATGCTTCCGAACTAATTTCAGAGATGAAATACGTTTTAAATGTTTCTCCTCTATATGTAGCAAAGCGCCCTCACTAAAAACTGAATAGAATAAAGTAAAAATAAAGAACTGCGGAAGTCTAAAAACAACGCCAACTGATTCAAGTTGCCTTAGCTTGACATAGATAACAAAGCCATAGTATTGACAACTCGTAAAAATCAACTATTGTGTAAAGTAAGCGATCGTTAAAAACGAATAATGTTTAATTCTAAAATTAAAGCGTTATATCTCCTGGTTTGTTTTGTTTAGTTTTTTCTTCTTTTAGGACATACCATTGGCAATCAGCTGCCGTTGGAACTTCATTGAAGGTTAATTGGAAAGTAAACTTGTGTAAAGACTCATTGGAAACCAATTTTCAAGGTAAGTACTTCTTGTTAAGTAAAAATCAATGGGAAAGCATGACACATTTCAATGGGATTTGTGATTTACTTCTGGCTTGAGTTGTCAAACAATTGAGAGTGATGACCAATTGCCAATGAAGAGAAAATAAAATTAGTAATATTATGAGGGGAAAAAGTACACACTACTGAATACTTCAGTGGGAAGATTTATTGGAGGTTAATGCTTATTTCACATTGACTATGCTGGGTTGACACACTAGTATGGAAGGGGTGGTCTTTGAAACTTGGGAAAGGGCTCACTCGATTGGAAATTGGAGTGGCTAGTGCCCTTTTTAATTGTCGAAAGTGATTGAAAGGTAACTAACACCCCTTCCATGCCCACCATTTACCCAAACACATCTAATCAAAATTTTTAGAATGCTATTTTGTTCAGCGAAGTTGATTTCCAGATAGAAATTATATTTTTGAGGAGGACACTCCCCCACAGCCCTCAGGGCATGGCTTTTAAGTTATGCCCTGGGGGCATATAAGGTTTTCATAAGAAGTTTTGTCGTAGACTCTTCTAAAGGGGCTCATTCAATTGGAAATTGAAATGGCTAGTGCCCTTTTTAATAGTCGAAAGTTATTGGAAGGCAACTAACACCCCTTCCACGCCCACCATTTATCCAAACACATCCAATAAAATTTTGAGATAGCCATTTTGTTCAACGTTGTTGAAAATTCTGGAAATTAGGTCTTTGAGGATGGCAACCCCCCACAGCTCTCAGGGCAAGGGTTGGTAGGATGATAACCCCCTCAGAGCCCTCAGGAAAATGGCTATAAGTTATACCCTCGGGGTATATAAGGTTTTTATTGAAAGCTTTGTTGTAGAAACTTGAAAAAGGGTGTATTCGACTGAAAATTCAAAGGGTTAGTGCCCTTTTTAATAGTCGAATATGATTGGAGGGCAACTAACCCCCCTCTCACGCCCACATTTTCTCCAAACACATACAATCGAAACTTTTAGATACCCATTTTGTTCCACGTAGCTGAAAGTTTTGGTAATTAGGTCATTAAAAATGACACCCCCCCTAACCCTCGGGGCAAGGGTTGTAAGTTATACCCTGGGGGCAAATAAGGTGTTTATAGAAAACGTTGTCGTAGAAACTTCAAAAAGGGCTCATTTCATCTTTGAGGATGACAACCCCTCACAGCCCTCAGGGCAAGCTTTGTTGCAGAAACTTGAAAAAGGGTGTATTCGATTGAAAATCCAAAGGGTTAGTGCCCTTTTTAATAGTCGAATATGATTGGAGGGCAACTAACCCCCCTCTCACGCCCACATTTTCCCCAAACACATACAATCGAAACTTTTAGATACCCATTTTGTTCCACGTAGCTGAAAGTTTTTGTAATTAGGTCATTAAAAATGACAACCCCCCCCCCCCAACCCTCGGGGCAAGGGTTGTAAGTTATGCCCTGGGGCAAATAAGGTGTTTATAGAAAATGTTGTCGTAGAAACTTCAAAAAGGGCTCATTCCATCTTTGAGGATGACAACCCCTCACAGCCCTCAGGACAAGAGTTGTAAGTTATGCCCTGGGGGCATGTGATGTTTTTATAGAAAGCGTTGCCGTAAAACTTCAAAAGGGCTCATTCGATTGAAAATTGAAAGGGCTTGTGCCCTTTCTAATAGTTGAAAGTAATTGGAGGGCAACTAACCCCCCCTCTCACGTCCACCATTTCCCAAACACATCCAATCAAATTTTGAGGTATTCATTTTGTTCAACGTAGTTAAAAGTTCTTGAAATTAGATCTTTTAGGATGACAACCCCCTTAGAGCACTCAAGGCAAGGGTTTTAAGTTATACCCTCGGGGCGTATAAGGTTCTTATAGAAAGTGTTGTCGTAGAAAATTCAAAAAGGGCTCATTTGAGTAGAAATTGAAAGGACTAGTGCCCTTTTAATAGACGAAATCGAATGGAGAGCAACTAATCCCCCTCTCACGCCCACCATTTTCCCAAACATATTCAATTAAAATTTTGAGATAGCCATTCTGTTCAACGTAGTTGAAAACTCTGGAAAGTATGTCTTAGAGTGTGACCCCCCCTTCCTCACCCCTCAGGACAAGGGTTGTAAATTATGCTCTGGGGCCATATAAGGTTTTTATAGATAGCGTTGTCTTAGGAACTTCAAAAAGGGCTCACTCAATTGGAAATTAAAAGGGCTAGTGCCCTTTTCATAGGCAGCGCAATCGTGCTGCCTAAGTAAAGAACGATGCAGGGTCAATGTTTTTTTTTGAGGGGGGGGGTAGACCAGGACACTTCGTATCGAAGGAGTTGTCGTAAAAACTTCGAAAAGAGTCCATTCGATTCGAAATTGTGGTGGCTAGTGCACTTTTTAATAGTCAAAAGTGATTGAAATGCAACTAACACCCCTTCCAAGCCCACCTTTTCCCCAAACACATCCCATCAAAATTTTGATGGGATGGGATAGGCATTTTGTTCAGCGTAATTGATTTCTAGATAGAAATTATGTTTCTAAGGAGGACACTCTTCCACAGCCCTCAGGGCAAGGGTTGTAAATTATGCCCTGGGGGCATATAATTTTTTTTTATAGAAAGCGTTATCGTAAAAAGTTCAGAAAAGGCTCAAACGATTGGAAATTCAATGGGCTAGTGCCCTTTAATAGTCGAAAGTGGTCTAACCCCCCTCTCACGCCCACCTTTTCCCCAAACAGATCCAATTTAAATTTGAGATAGCCATTGTGTTCAGCGTAATTCAAAGTCCTGAAAATTAAGTTTTTGAGGATGACAACCTGCCCACAGCCCTCAGGGCAAGGGTTATAAGTTATTCCCTTGGGGCATATAGGGTTTTCATAGAAAGAGTTGTCGTAGAAACTTCAAAAGGGGTTCATTCGGTTGGAAATTGAAATGGCTAGTGCCCTTTTTAATAGTCAAAAGTGGTTGGGAGGCAACTAATACCCCTCCACGCCCACCATGTATCCAAAAACGTCCAATCAAAGTTTTGAGATAGCCTTTTGTTCAACGTAGTTGCAGGTTCTGAAAATTAGGTCTTTGAGGATGATAACTCCCTCAGAGCAAGGGTTATAAGTTATACTCTGGGGGAATATAAGGTTTTTATTGAAAGCTTGGAAATTTAAAGGGCTAGTGCCCTTTTTAATAGTCGAAAGTGAATCGAGGGCAACTAACCCCCTCTCACTCCCTTCTTTTCCCCAAACACTTTCAATCAATATTTTTAGATTGCCATTTTGTTCAACGTCGTTGTTATTAGGTATTTAAGTATGACACCCCCCTCCCACAGCCCTCAGGGCTAAGGTTGTAAGTTATGCCCTTGGGGAATATAAGGTTTATATAGTAAACGTTGTCGTAGAAACTTCAAAAGGGGCTCATTCCATTGGAAATTGAAATGGCTGGTGGCCTTTTTAATAGTCGAAAGTAATTGGAGGGCAACTAAACCCCCTCTCACCCACACCATTTTCCCAAACGCACACAATCAAAATTTTGAGATAGTCATTATTTTTACGTTGTTGAAAGTTCTGGTAATTATGTCTTTGATGAGGACAACTCCTCACAGCCCTCAGGGCAAGGATTGTAAGCTATGCCCTGGGGGCATATGAGGTTCTTATAGAAAGTTTTGTCATAAAACTCGAAAAGAGCTCATTAGATTGAAAATTGATATGGATGAAATTGACGATTGGATATCAAAATTTTCAGATATTCATTTTGTTCAACGTAGTTAAAAGTTCTGGAAATTAGGTCTTTTAGGATAGCAACCCCCTCAGAGCCCTCAGTGCAAGGGCTGTAAGTTGTACCCTGGGGACATATAAGGTTTTTATAGAAAGTGTTGTCGTAGAAACTTCAAAAAGGGCTCATTTGATTGGAAATTGAAAGGGGTTGTGCCCTTTTTAATAGTCGAAAGGGAATGGCTAACAACTAACCCCCTTTGACGCCCACCGTTACCCCAAACTCATTCAAATAAAATTTTGAGATAGCCATTTTTTTCAACGCAGTGGGAAATTATTATTTTGAGGATGGCAAACCCCCCCCCCCCCCCAAAAAAAAAACCCTTAGGACAAGGGTTGTAAGTTATGCCCTGTGGGCAGATAAGGTTTTTATAGAAAGCATTTTTGTAGAGACTTCAAAAAGGGCTCATTCGATTCGAAACTGAAAGGGCTGGTGCCTTTTTTAATAGTCAAAAGTGATTGGAGGGCAACCAGCCCCCTTCTGAAGCTCAACATTTGCCTAAACACATCCAATCAAAATTTTGAGATAGCCATTTTGTTCAGCGTAGATAAAAGTTCTGCAAATCAGGTCTTGGAGGATGACACTCCCCCAAGAGCCCTCAGGGCTAAGGTTGTAAGTTATGCCCTGGGGGCATATAAGTTTTTTTTATAGAAAATATTGTCGTAGAAACTTCAAAAGAGGTTCATTCAATTGGAAACTTTTTTCAACGTAGTTGAAAGATCTTGATATTATGTCTTTAACGATGATCACCCCTCCCCACACACACACACACCTCTCAGGGCAAGGGTTGTAAGGTATGCCCTGGGGACATATACGGTTTTCATAGAGCGTTGTAGTAGAAACTTCGAAGGGCTAGTGCTCTTTTTAATAGTAAAAAGTGATTGGAGGAAAACTAACACCCCTCCCACGCCCACCATTTCCCCAAAAACATCCAATAAAAATTTTGAGATAGCCATTTCATTCAACGTAGTTGAAAAGTTCGAAATTATGTCTGAGGATGATTCTCCCCCCACAGCCCTCAGTGCAAGGGTTGTAAGTTATGCCCTGGGGGCATATAAGGTTTTATAGAAAGCCTTATCATTGAAACTTAAAAAAAACTCATTCAAAAGTGATTGGAGGGCAACTAACGCCCTCTCAAGCCTACTATTTCCCCAAACACGTCCAATCAAAATTTTGAGATAGACATTTTGTTCAACGTAGTTGAAAGTTCTGGAAATTAGGTCTTTCCCAGCGTGGATATTATGTCTTTTAGGATGATCAGCCTCCCCTTCCCCCACACACCCCTCAGGGCAAGGGTTTAAGTTATGCCCTGGGGACATATACGGTTTTCATAGAGCGTTGTAGTAGAAATTTCGAAGGGCTAGTGCTCTTTTTAATAGTCAAAAGTGATTGGAGGGAAACAAACACCCCTCCGACGCCCAAAATTTCCCCAAAAACATCCAATAATATTTAGAGATAGCCATTTTGTTCAACATAGTTGAAAAATCCAAAAATTATGTGTGAGGATGACACTCCCCCCACAACCCTCAGTGCAAGGGTTGTAAGTTATGCCCTGCGGGCATATAAGGTTTTATAGAAAGCGTTATCTTAGAAACTTCAAAAAGGGCTCATTCAATTGGAAATTGAAAGCGATAGTGCCCTATTTAATAGTTGAAAATTATTGGAGGGCAATTAACGCCCCTCTCAAGCCTACCATTTCCCCAAACACATCCAATCAAAATTTTGAGATAGACGTTTTGTTCAACGTAGTTGAAAGCTCTGGAAATTAGGTCTTTGCCAGTATTGCCGTAGAAACTTCAAAAAGGACTCATTCGATTGGGAATTGAGAGGATTAGTGCCCTTATTAATAGTCGAAAGCGATCGGAGGGTGATTGCCCCCCCATACCCATCATTTTCCCAAACACTTCCGATCCATATTTTCATTTAGCAATTTGTTGAACGTAGTTGAAGGGTCCGGAAATTATGTTTTTGTGTATGACAACTCCCAACAGCCCACAGGGCTAAGGTTGTAAGTCGTGCCCTGGGGGGCTTATAATGTTTTATAGAAAGTGTTGTCGTAAAAACTTCAAAAAGGGCTCTGTCGATTGGAAACTGAGAGGGCTATTGCTCTTTTTAATAGTCGAAAGTAATCAGAGGAAGAATTGTCCCCCCCCCCAGCGCCCATCATCTCCCCAAACATTTCCGATCAACATTTTGATGTGACCATTTTGTTCAACGTAGTTGAAAGGTCTTGAAATTGTGTCTTTGGGGATGACAACCCTCCCCCATAGCCCTCATGACAAGGGTCGTAAGTTATGTTCTTGGGGCATGTCACGCTTTTATTTGAAATTTTTATTTAGAAAGCTTCGTCGTAGAAGCTTCAAAAAGTGCTCATGCGATTGGAAATTCAGAGGACTTGTGCCTTTTTTATTAGTTGAAAGTGATCAGGGGACAAAAAAGTTCTTTTAAATGTTTTCACTTATAACTTTAAGAAAACAACTATTAATTAAGATTTTAAGGAATAAATATCAGCATGTGTATATTAAACTGACAGTGCACATTTTTTCAGTAAATTCAAATGAATTTTTTTCAGTAAAGTACAAATTATATTCTGGCTTTTCGAAATCATAGGGTTTAGAACCCTACTCAGATTAATTTCTGCTCGTTTTGATTTTGACTTATTTTAATTTCTGATTGTTTTGGGTTTCATTTACTTATTAATACTGATTTGCGGTAGTTGTGTACTTGGTAGATTATTTGATTCTATTTTGTTCATTTTTGGTTTAATGAAGTCTTTACTTTTTTTTTGAAAAATTTATTTTGTGCAATAATGTTTTTGATTAACTCACAAAAAAAGCAAAAAAACGTATTGGCTCACCAAAAAATGGGGCTCTACAAATGGTCAATAAATATTTTTTTTTTCTTAACAGCTTTAAACTTAAAGCCAGCCGTCCATGGCCAAGTGTAGCCTAATGTCCAAGCAAATTCTAGTTCTGGGGCACGTATTCCCCTTATAATTGCGGCACAAAAACTTTCCCGATTGGATTGAAGCTTTCAAGGATTGTTGCCTGGGATAAGGGGACCACATACTTTTTAGAGGGGGAGGGTGTAAAGGGGTCCTGAAGTGGCCAGAACCGTGACCTTCGGCCCTACTATATAAAACAATTTTAGTCAGGAGCATGGCCTATTAAAGAACGAAGAGACATCAATCAAAGAAACTTCTTCTCCGAAAATTTTTTTTTAAAGAAAAGTAAAGAACTACATTTCATCCAAAAAACGAGCAGAAATAAAGTAAAAACCAAGCCTTGTACTTCATTCTGTTCTTTATGCTCATGTCAAAAACGTGAATTTTGTTTTAATTCATTCTAAATCAAAACTTTTTGGATTCTTTAAGGTTTACTCTGAGCTGGCAAAACTCACAAATACTAAACATTGATCTTAAAAAAGTTTTCTGGGGAAAAATTTTCAGAGAAAAGTAAAGATCCATGTTAAACATCTAAAACGAGCAGAGAAACAGTCATAGAATAATTCAAACTTAAAATGAACAGAAATTACTCCAATCAATAAATTAAATCTATAAACGTCAGAAATTAAAATGAATAATTACATCTAATATAATGAAAACAGACACTGCTTTGGGTGAGTAAACAAATTCTAAAACAGGCAGAAATTTAAAAGAAATCGAACTTAAATGGACAAAACTATATCAAATAGAAGTAGGGTTACAAACCCCTTTAACTTCAAAGAACCAGGTTGTCACCAGGGCTTTACTGAAAACAAAATATATTTTAAACAGCAATAGCTTTGGGACCTCCAGGAATGAATGCCATTGTATTTTAAACAATAAATTCAGTTTCAATAGTCCAGTTTCATGTTGAGTAATTTAGTATTTCTACTATCTTCCTTTTAGAGATATTCCTTTAAATGCATAGAGAATCAACTGTTAAACTGAGTAACCTCAGAAGATTGAAGTTTATAAAGTTTCTCAACTTTTTGTATTTTTGAATTAGATACAATCAAAAAGAAAAGTGTCGACAAAAGCCTCAACAATTTTGGTGACACTTCTGGTGATTAGTAGATTTTTTATTTTTTGTTGAGGTTTTCACAAGTAAAAACTACATGCTCGGAATATATAGTTTTTATTTAAGTGCAAACGAGAATCAAGCCTTTTTATAAGGGTTTGTGGGATGGGGGAGGTACAGTCCCCGTTGTCTTTGGTAGGTCCTATTTGTAAATCTTACCTAGCATTGTGATTTTATTTTGTTGTTGTTGTGACAAACAAAAACACAGTGTTCTAAATACAAATGCTTTTCAGAAATATAATAAAATCGTTTTCAGGAAAGTGCTAACGTCCGTCTGGCCTTTAGAGGGTCTACGGGATGGCGGGCCTATTCTTATCTGTGGTATTATCTGTCGTTCCAAATTTAACTTGCTTTTTGTTTGCTTTAGCATTCATCTATTCATCCATAGCAATATTTATGGCTGTTTACTTGGCTCTTTGACATGGCTCTTTATTTTAATTTGAAAAATTTTAAGTCTGAAAAATATATTTTTTTTTTAAATTAATCACTAAAGCCTGATTGAATTAAAATCAAGTAGTTGTGGACATGAAGCCATATGCTAATTGTATGACAAGCTGAGACAGATAGTCCGAGTGAGTGAGATGGCAAATCTGGCATAAGTCCTTTTTAGGATTGTATAGAAATAATGTCATTTCATTTATTAATAGATTAGTCTATGTATCATCCGTCCGTACGTCATTTCTAGGGCAGAAATAAGGTAGATTTGCTCAAAACAAGCAAAAATTAGCATGAGTTGGGTTGACAACCCCCCGTGCCTTATAGAGAATAAAACCAAAAAATAATTCGCACTTACTGAAAAAAAAACAAAAAACAAATGATCGTGGATTATCATTTTAACATACATATACTGATATTTATTCCTTAAGTCTTAATAGTTTTTATTTATGAAAATAAAAAAGGCAAAACACTTTTTCTGTATTTTGGTTTCAGTAAAGTACAAATTATGTTCTGAGCTCTAGAAGGCTTGGGGGTTGTCAACCTTACTCATCTTAATTTTTGCTCGTTTTGGGTTTGATCCTGTTATTTATTGTAATTTCTGTTCGTTTTAGGTTTCATATATCTATTGACGTTGATTTGTGATAGTTTTGTGCTTAGAAGTTTATTCGACTTTATTTCTGCTCATTTTTGGTTTAATGGAGCTCTGTACTTTTTTTTGAAAAACTTGTTTTGTAGAAAAAGTTTTTTAAATTAATTTCTAAGAAAGGATAACTTTTTGTTCACAACATACATAAACGGGAAAAATATATATCGACAGACTCAGGAGCTAGTGACACCTACGTGGGAATTTGTTTGGGGGGGGTGACTTCGAAAAACACCATAAAAAGAGAAATTAAGACGAAAGTCTTATGACAAATCAAAAAGGCACGTGGAGGAAGAGGGGGCCTGGGCCAAAATGCCCCCTTTTCTATACGCGTATGTGGCAGATAATATATCGTTCTTGATAAATGTTGCCCTTAATTTCTATTGGCCTTAGCGAGTTTGTCTCAGAAGAACTTCTTCTAAAGATGCTCTTTAGGCTTTTATTTAGGAATCATGATGCTTGTAAGAACGGTGTTTGCGATGACAGAGTATGATATGAGTTAGGCTTTGTTTGCCCCCCGTCCCCCACGCACATAGTAACTCATGGAAGAAGTAACTAACCAACCGTGTTAAGTGTTGAGGATCTTTCTACTGGACTGTATTTTCGTGAGAGAATAGATAGGAATCAAGGAAAATCACGTCTCAAGAATAGAACACCAAAAGAGCCCTATTTCAATGACACACGGAAGAAAATTGCTCACAATTGCACCTTCATTTGAATCCAACTCTTCATTTGTAACGTAATAGATTTTGTTTGATGACTACTGACTAACGGTGCAAAATTGAGCGTTTAATATTGTAGTGATTTTTAATATATAGTCATAAGACTCTTATTAATATATGTTTAAGTGTTAAAAATCATATCTCAAAACAATTCGGTCTCAATTGATATGCAGGATTATTTTCAAAAATTAATGCCATGTTTCCGATAGGCGTTATACGGACCAACTACCAAATGAATGCCAATCGAAAACAAGGTTTTCTTGTACTCTGTTGAAAAAAATTTTGATATTTTTATTGTTTTTTTTATCCGTGAAGTGTCATGTGGAAACACGTTAGAGCAGTATTATTTTTTCAGCCTACTGGCGTCCTTTAGAAAAGCTTCCTTTTTTCTTTAAATTATATTCTATAATCATTATTGCTGAGATTTATGTAAAACATCGTATGCATCAGTTTAGAGATAAATTTATAAACGCAATTATTATGTGTCGTAAGAAAGCCTATTTAAGAAATTGTTTCTCAGATTTTCGCCACTTGTTTTTTGTTTAATGTCTCACTTGGATCACGTCGGGTCAGTGACAGTTGAAAGATTTACGATATAGCGATATGTATCATATTTCCTTTACAATGCCAGTAAAATGAGCTTCGGAGTTTTAGAAGGTCTCAAATATTTTGAAAATGAACTAGAATTCTCCGTTGAAGGAAAGTACATCCCTTGTCACCATTTCTCAGGAGCAGTGTGACTGGGTGGTTGGAAATACTTGTCAAAATACAAGTATTTTCAATGTCATTCATTTTCAAATTTCTAAATTTCGGTCCCTTCTTAGCAGAATATTTTGAGGAATGAATGGCTGGTTTCGGCAATTGACACATAAGTCGTAAAAGCAGAATAGCACAGAAGTATTCTATGAGAAATGTAGCGTCTTATGGAGAAAATCGTGCAGTTTTGAAGGCCTCCTCTCGGGGTTCTGATCTGTATCATGGGAAGTATGCAGAATGAGGACTGTTAATCGAATACTCCTCCCGAAATTTCATGGTCATTGCAATTTTCCCGACAATCTCCTAGGTTGGTCGTATAATTTGTCTTTTCATCGTTTTACAGAAAATGCTTCCCCTCCCGCAGGCTGTTCACCCCATAAAGTAAAAATTATCCGCATTTGCCTACATGTATCTTAGATTTCCTGCTTTGACGAGATTGTTTACAGAGTAGGCTATTTTTTTTTTTGCAGAAGGAAGATCACGGATACGTGTTTATTTTATTATTTTTTCCCAGGGGGTGTCATATTGAACCAATGGTCCCAGAAGACCAGGAGATTTCTCATTTGAACGGGAACTAAAAGTTCTAGTGCCCTTACTAAGTGACCAAAAAGATGAAAGGCACCTATCCCCCTTTCGTACTCAATTTTCGGTACTTTCCCATTATATGGGCCTTTCTAAAAAGTCAAGTTTGGTTAATGCTAATGAAATAAAATAAAATAGGATGAATATATAATATTTTATAAACAAATTTGGGCTATATATTTGCACATTAGGGGGGGGGGGTGGGGGGTAAAGGATAGAATATATTAAATACGTAACCTAAACTAGGTAACTTCCCCCCCCTAAATCCCAAATAGTCGACGTTTTACTTATTTAGGTTTACAGATTGCCAAAGATTGTGCTTCTTGCCATCCATCTGGGGCTAAGTAATAAGTAGGTCGTTCCCGAATGAGTCGCTAATGGGCCCTAACAAAGAAATCATAGCTTTGTGACAGGGTAATAAGTAATGATGCTAGGGCTGTTTTGAAAATATTTTAGTTTTAACGATTGAGTCGAAATATTCATTTAAAGTTGCGTTCCACTGTCTTGTATAAAAAAATCCCTATTGTTCTACTTGTTGTTTATGATGGAAAGGCAGTATGGTCTTCGTCGCTATTTGCAAACTGGGGTGGGGCAAACTGGGATCTGAGGGCAGCAGTTGCCCCCCCCCCCTGCTCCATAGCAAATTATGACCCTGGAGTGAAACTTTGAAGAGATTAGGGTTGAGCAGGAATGCACCTAGCTTTGTTGGTCTCGGGCGGTATCAAGCTGCAAGAAATTGTTAGTAGTAGCAGAAGTAGTAGTAGTAGCAACAGCAGCAGCAACCATTTTCCTTATGATTTATGAAAATATTCTTTTATGATATTTGTAAGACAGAAAATGCCTTTTTACAAATAGCCTCTAATCCCTTAATCCAAGTTATTTTGGAACAAAAATACATAGTTTCTCTTAACCCTATCATTCATTGTGTCCTCGGTCGAGGACACCTCACTCTTGATTTATTTTTGTCATATATATTAGATGGCTTCATTTGTCTGTATGGTGTTTCATAAATTTTATAATTTCCACTCTGCTGTCCATTTAAGGAATCCTGCAAAAGAAAAAAAAAAACAACAATCAATTTTTGCGTGATTTTTGGAGACTGCAGTTTCCTAAAGACCAAAAAAAAACAAGTTAGCGTTTTTTTTTGTTGTTGTTCCTTCCGTTCTCAATTAATTGGTATTTCTGATTAATCTAACGTTGACTATGATCAGAGCTATCTAAAGGCAAAAATCAAACCAGCTCAAGGTTAAAATGAGGTCTCTGACTTTCTTGAAAATTTCTTGTCCTCATCTCTTGATCTAAAACAGTGCGATACTGCTGAACTACAAAACAGGCTGCCGTCAAACAGCAGCTTATTGTTATCTTTTTTGCCGTTCTCGTTCGAGTGTGTTTGGGGAAATGGTGGACGTGAGAGGGAGGTTAGTTACTCTCCATTCACTTTCGGCTATTAAAAAGGGTACTAACCCTTTCAATTTCCAATCATATGAGGTCTTTTTGAAGTTTCTACGACAAAACTTTCTATAAAAACCTTATGTGCCCCCAGGGCATAACTTACAATCCTCGCCCTGAGGGCTCTGACCTCAAAGACCTCTATCACCTCTATAATCCCTATAATCCTTAAAGACCTAATTTCCAGAACTTTCAAGTACTTTGAACAAAATGGATATTTCAAAATTTTGATTGGATATGTTTGGGGAAATGGTTGGCGTTAGAGGGGGCTAGCTGCCCTTCAATCGGTTTCAACTATTAAAAAGGACACTAGCCCTTTCAATTTCCAATCGAATGAGCCCTTTTTGAAGTTTCTACAGCCTCACTTACTATAAAAATCTTATATGCCCCCTGGGCATAACTGACAACCCTTGCCCTTGGGGCAGTGGGGGGGTTGTCATCCTAAAAGACATAATTTCCAGAACTTTCAACTCTGTTGAAAAAACTGGCTATCTCAGAATTTTGATTGTATGTGTTTGGGGAAATGGTGGGTGTGAGAGGGTAAGTTTCTACGACAATGCTTTCTATGAACATTATATATCCCCAGGGCATAACTTAAAACCCTTGCCTAAAGGCCTGTTGGGGGAGTGTCCTCCTCAAAAACAATTTTCAACTGGAAATCAACTTCTTTGAACATAATGGCTATCTCAAAATTTTGATCGGATGTGTTTGGGGAAATGGTGGGCGTGGAAGGGGTGTTAGTTGCTTTCCAATCAATTTCGACTATTAAAAAGGGCACTTGCCATTTCAATTTCCAATCGAATGAGTCCTTTTCGAAGTTTCTATGACAAGTCCTTCGATATTAAGTGACCTGGTCTAAAGGAAAAAAAAAATACATTGTGCCAACATCGTTCTTTGCTTAGGCAGCACTATTGCGCTGCCTATCATAAGACAGAATAATTTTCGTCCGTTATTGAAACAACCAGCGCTATTGCGCTGCCTATGATAACACAGAATAATTTTGTCTGTTATTGAAACTACAAGCTTTGATATCATGGGAGAGTTTTGTATTTAGAAAACTAATATCCCTTTCGAACTTTTTTGCAATGCAAGGAGTCCCCATTTACTGCTAGTATTGTTTCATATCAGTCCAGTTTTTGCACATAGCTGACTTGCTTTTAGATGTCCTATTATAATCTTTTGAAACTGTCCCGTCTCAAGTAAAAACAACTATGAAAGAGTTGTAATATTAGCCGCATTTCCCAAATAAAGCAAAAACTAGATATTCATAGCATTTAAATAATATGTTAACATGACTTTTACTAATATAGATGTTTTTGAACCATGAAGTACTAATTCAGAATTGAAGTTTGTAAGAAATTTAATAAACTTGATAAATGGAGTAAAAAGGATGATAGAAAGAAGAAAGTATATGGTAATTTCTGTGTAATACATGTTGTATTTGATTGTGTTGCAGTCGTGTTTTGGCCATTTCATTTATGTTATAAATTACTAGCAACGATGTTAGTCCAGAGCGCGGGGATTAAAGTAATAAGAGATTTATTTTTTAATCAGATCACGGAAGTCGATTTCTTGGAATAACTATCAGAGGGCGGTAGCTCAACATCTACATCTACTTTTGGTAATTTTTGTCCATTTTAAGTTCAACTTGATCGACGAGAAGTTTTTGAAAAGTTTAAAGTTGGCTGAATAGAGCGTGACTTATTTCAATATGTTACTATTAGTCGAGTATTTCAATATGTATCTTTTTCAACTGTCAATAAGACAATTTAACAACGATTTATGTATTTGGGATACACCCTAATTTTGAAGCCCGAGACCATTTGATTAGAGGTCTGTGATAAAACTACTTTATTTGTGTAAATTTACAAACAAAAAAAGGATCCATTATATAATTTTGAATTAAAACCTTGAATGAAATGAAACACTGAAAAGAGAGCCGTAAATAGCGACACACATTAAAATAATGATTATCTATTCCTCTTTCTGTTTTTAGTTTCTATTTATTTAAGAATTCACTTATTCATCTATAGTAGCAATTGTTACTTTTTTGTTGACGCGATTGTTTACCTTCATTTCTCTTCGTTTGGTTTTCATTTATTCATTGATAGTAATTTCTGTTCGGTATAAATTTTAGTCATTATTAACATAATCATTTAATCATTAATGATTTAATCATTTGAGATATATAGCTTTATTTGTGCTTGTTTTAGGTTTAATAGGGCACTTTGCGTTTTTTTGAAAAACAAAAATACTTTTGGAAATTTGTGTTCTAATTAAAAAGAGCTTCATTGAGACAGTTTATATGAGATGGTATATCAATAAAATCAAAGTTACCAACTAATTAACTATTTGTTACCAGCGTGGTAAACGAAGCAACTTACATATCTGAAACATGCCACATTTGGATACTAAACTCTTTTTTCCGCAACAAATGGGTAATACCAGAAAGAAAAAATGAAAAAATTATTTAGGGAACTACAACTGCGAGATAAATCGTAAAGACCCTTTTGACTATATCTTCCATTACTTAACAAAAACTTACCTATACGCTACCCATAGGTACCCAACTCCTCTTTATATCATGATTGAATGACTGAGAGAAAATGCACAGCCGAACGGGATTCCCAGTCAATTCACTGAAAAAGAGCAAGCAAGACAAACATATTCAGATCTAAAGTGACTACTTGGTAACCACTAATAAAACATATCAACTCACATATTTCAGGAGTAGTTTGAAGATCAAAAGAAGCAAGATGCTGCTTAAATATAGAAAAGTTATCTTCTAGGCCTCTACAGCTACAACTTTGTAGAAGAACATCACTGGCATATGCCATGTATCACAAGCCGACTCCACAATAAAACACTGAAACTAGCAAAGTCTATAGGCATCAAGCTAATAATCATTTAAATTAACAGCTACTTGATGAGCTCCTCTTCATAATAGAAATAAGTTTTGAAGCTCTGCTATTCACTTTACCCAAGCTACCACCAGAATGCCAATACGAGAAAACTCCAGGGATTGATTTATCGACTCCAGCTAAAACAAGACAATGAAGTGTATTAGAATAAACAACATTATCAAACGCTCCAGTTACTGCTATTTCGGATAACCTGTAACGGGACAATTCTGTATCTAAACAACATTTAAAGTTTTGTTCTTTTTTTCTACAGCTCTTTTCGGTATGTAATCGTTAATTTTTTAAAATGAAATAAATCAGAAGACTCTTTTGCTTGGAGATTTTTCGTATCTCAAGAGAAGCTATTTTGACCAGTTTAAACTCAAATGAAAAGCTTCATTAATTTGATACAAAAGCCGCAAAAAAACTGCATGTTAATTGATACAAAACATTATTTTACTGCGCTTGTTTGACTTAATGATGATGATTGTGTTCTTTCCGGAAATGGTGGTTCGTGGAAAAATATTGTGTATAAATTATACAAATGGTCTAAATGTAAGTGGTTCATATTTGTTACCCAAGTAGCAGTCTCAGAGGAAGGAGAACGGTGTTGAGGTTCAAGAGGTTCAACCACCTCATCTCGACAACATAAATATTCACTCAGAAATTTGCAATATTTAACAATATAATAGCAATAACAAGAATCTTTGCTTAATTAACACTCCACCCTTCAAAATGTTTTGAAACATTCCTGAAGTGGAATCCTGATTTACGCCACTGTCTAGCCATTTGGCGATTTAAAAGTTTAATGTACTAATTCCAAAAAAGAAGGTTCTACGTAAAACGTTGAATTTAATTTTGAGCAACCTAAAATTTCTCTTGTAAGTATTAACATACAGAATACTCACACCAGAATATTATTGCTGTTAAGTCAAAAAGGTAAATTCTGGTGTGAGCAGAAGAAATTTTATGGTATGAAACTGTATGGTATAACTCCATTGCACCGTGGAAGCCTGAAATTTGGGTCACATAAATTATATTTTCCACGGGAAGCCCTTTGAGCAAATATTGTTTTTAATATATCCTCCCACCCCTCCCCTTTCTTTGCAAGTTAGCATATCAGTTTTACATTTAAGTTACACTCAAACACTTCTCATCGAGGGTAGCCATATAAAAATTTTGATCCAGGATGGTTGTGATTCATCCATAATAGATCGCATCTATAGAACAACAGTTTCGAGCTGCCAAAATGTTTCGATTTTTTTTTTTTTTTTTTTTTTTTTTTTTTTTTTACTTAAATCTCATTATGTAGGACTGTACATGGGTCTCTTCAGTCAGATAATACAACTATATAGGGGTGCTATTATCGGTGGGCGAGCTTGGTTAGAGTGAGTTTTCCATGGGGTAAGTTTTCCAGGGGCAATTGAGCCTAGAAATACGCTTTTTGAGGCCGTAGACACTCACCACCAAACCACACAAAGATCTTGGGACCTCTCATTTTAAACTTGGTATCTACTAAGCAATATTGTGTGTGCGTGAATTAATGAAGCATCAAATCAATCAACTCAGTCATATTAAGCCTAAGATAATTATCTATGATTTTTTTGTTATTATTTTAGTTTTTTTCTGATTTATAATTATAGTCATTTATTTGGCAAATAGAAAATGCTACTTGGCTCTGGATTGATCTCCATCGTTGCTTAAAATGGCACATGATCACTTTTTGTTGAAATAAGCTCTCTTTCAAAATTCAACTAACACTGGTCCTGGCCCCTGAAAAAAAAATTTCGTGTATTTTTATGTAGGAGATTAAAACATCCACTTCAGGGCTCTTAAACCTGTTAAAGTTTCTACTGTAATTTACGCCAAGATTACATCTTTTTTGGGGGTGTTTTCCCTCCGTTTTTAAAATTATGCAATTATCCTTGTGATAATAATTTTCGCGATTTAAGTTTAAGATTAGTGAATTTTAGCTTACATGACTGAAGACTTTTGTTTGGAGCAGTGCATGTTTGGAGACTTTATATATATATATATATATATATATATATATATATATATATAATATATATATATATATATATATATAATATATATATATATATATATATATATATATATATATATATATATATATATATATAATATATATATATATATAATATATATATATATATATATATATATATATACATATATATATATATATATATATATATATATATATAATATATATATATATATATATATATATATATATATATATACATATATATATATATATATATATATATATATATATATATATATATATATATATATATATATATATATATATATATATATATATATATATATATATATATATATCTATATATATATATATATATATATATATATATATATATTATATATATATATATATATATATATATATATATATATATAGATACTTCTACTACTACTAACAACTCACCGCATCACCAAGCCACCTGAGGCCGACACAGCCACGCACGCTCCTCCTCCATCCGAATCTATCCAAAGCCTCCCTTTTTACACCCTCCCACGAAGTTCCCATTTCCTTGAAATCTTTCTTTATGACGTCCTCCCACCCCAGACAAGGACGACCTGCTTTCCGTTTAGCCCTAGACGTTTGGCCGAAAAGAACAATCTTCGGCAATATTTCATCCTTCATCCACACTTTGCCTTAGCCACCTGAACGTTTCTTTCATTATAGCCATAGAGAGCGGTATTGAACCACATTTTTTGTACAGCCTATTGTTTGAAATACGGTCAGTCAGCCGGGTACCCAGAACAGTCCTTTAGAAATTTCTCTGGAAAACATCTAGCAAATCTTCATCCACTTTTTGGAGTGCCCATGCTTCAGAGCCATATTTGACCACTGTCATCGCTATCTTCCTATTCTTCCAAACTTTTTTTTTAACTGTGATAAAACACCCTGAGCCTTGGCTATTCTACTTTTAACATCTTCACTGCTCCAACCATCTTTACTAAAAATACTACCAAGGTAAGTGAAGCTGCCCACATGATCAATATTTTCATTACCCAACGTCACCTTTTCATCTTCACTTATTCCTAGCCTTAGTGACTTATTCTTCTTAACATTAATTTTCAAACCTATTCAAGCACCCTGAACTCGCAAAACCTCTAAAAGTTAATTCATTTTGCTTGCGCTTTCATCTAGGATGCTTAAATCGTCAGCATAATCTAAGCCCAGGAAACTTTTTCCTCCCCATTTGATTCCGTGGTCTCTCATTGCCTTCCCTCTGCTCCTTAAGACAAAGTCCAGCAAAATAATCCATATAAAGGGGGATAGAACACAACCCTGCTTAACTCCTGGTTTAATGCAAAACCAGCTGCTAACCTCATTTCCTACCTTAACCGCAGTAGTGTTATTTCGTACATAGTACTAATCACTTGAATGTATTTGTCTGGTATACCATACAAGGATAAAACCTTTACTAAAGCTCTTCTATCAACAGAATCGAACGCTTGCTCATAATCTATAAAACTGAGGACCAAAAGTGTTTGACAACTCAGGCACTTCTCAATTATTAACCTAAGAGTGAAAATTTGGTCGACACATCCTCTACCATATATAAATATATATTGATGTATAATTTCTTCTTAATAGTGCCGGTTACTCTTGGCACGGTCCGCTCTTTACTTATAATTTGTATCACAAACTGCTTGACAATAAAATCTAGATTGCCACAAGATTTGCAATCTTACATTTTCTTTTTCGCGAGGCCATTCCATGGTGCATGGCACTAATACGCGCAAGTCAGCTTTTCTAAATTGCACAAAAGAAAGGAGAATAATTTTCTTAGAACTAATATAATACACTTGGAACAGAGATGTATTTTCTCTTGATTATCTCTCCTTCAAAACATTATTTTGTGGATTGGACGCTGTAAAATTTAGAAAGGCTGAACTTGAATTAGTTCCATTAGCTGCCACAAACTTGTCCGGTTTTCTCATTTTCCAAAATTTAATCAATCTAATTAGGAAGTTTTATTCTATTCAATAATTGGGGAAAAGCACCCGTTTTATGATTTTTATGACATAAACCAAAAAAATTGCGTTTTATCCCTGTCTTAATTTTTTGCAATTATTTCATAGGATTAACTTTCGGAATCCATTCAATTTGTTTTACGACCAGGAATTTTGTTTTAGTTTTCATAACGTTTAACTAGTAGCAGATTTAAAAAATAGACAGAGTATAGGACCAACTCAGACCTGCTAAAATTTTTCTCAAGACTATTGTTATATGACCGAATTCAGTGGAGACAAATGAAGATGATCATGTAGCCTACAAGAAAATCAAATCAAAAGTTTGAACGAAGATAAGAAATATGGTAGAGTTCTAGTAATTCGCAAACGTCAATAGTTGATGCAGTCGGGATGATAACCACGTATTATTTGGTAAACTAAATGCAGATAGGGCACTTGGATAATATTTTGAAAATTAGAAGGTATACTAACATATAAACTATTTGATTTGTTATTTTATCGATAGCTTTGGCCAAACGAAGCAAAACCCATAATATCAGAAGCATTTAGGTTTGCAAAATACCCACTTGATAGTTTAGAGGTGCAGTGGTGTCAATTGGGGAGAGCAGGAGGAAAACAGATCCTCTAGATTCCCCCTCCCCATTGGATTTTGAAATTTACCTTTTCGGGGTATATTCATTGTAAATTGGTTCTTTTGGTATTTTCATTGAAAGAAATTGGAAAATGTGACAAATCCCTCCTCCCAGATCTTGAAAAATAGATTCCCTCATAAATGTTTGAGAATTGATGCCACTGTAGAGAAGGGTTGCAATGTAAGGGTGACTAATTATCATTAGGGGCTAAACATGTAGTGGGGGGGGGAAAGCGCTCCTAATTTTGTTTTATTTATCAATGCTTCTATGGTACATCTCGCTCAACACCTGTGGTTACGGAAAATGTCTTTATTTTTTGATGGCATAACTGTTTTCCAAAAAGTTTTTTTTTTCTCGCCGGCCTGAGCAAAATGAAAAACATGAGATAGATTTTGATTTTAAGTTCATTCTCTTCTGTGTTTATAAAGTCACTAAAATCATTATGATTCATTTTTTGTTCTACTTCGTGAACCCTCAATAAAAGGAAGCAGTAAAAAACCGCAGCTTCCAGTTAAGTGTTTCCATCCGGAACATGCGGCGAGGCACGAGATACCAATTAAGTTCCAGACCCCCTTTGTATAAGTATGGAATTTCATAATATGATCTCAACGGAAATTACCCTAATCAATTTCAAGGGGTACATAATTTTATGGATCTATTTTCTGTAGTTTGATCGATCAGACAAAAAGTGACTAGCATCATTTTCTTTCGTATGCTAATGTTAGGAGAATAATGTACCAAAAACAAAAATTTAATGGACATTTGCCTAGACTCGTATGCTAGGGTAAGAGACTTGATTGCCAAACCCCTCCACTAGGTACTGACACGGGATTTTTTTGTCAGCTCATAGGGGGGGGGGGGGGGGGTGGGGGGCAGGAAGATGCCTGAATGAAAAAAGGAATATCACTTTAAAAAATATAGAGAATTCTGGGAACATTGTAATCAACCTAAGACAATGAACCAACACCGAACAAATATTTTCAGGCAGTGGACAAATATGTATTTGAAGAAGCGAGCAAATACTTCGGCACTCAGCTGTCCTTAGTGCAAGGAAAGCCATTAAAAAGCAGAAACAACAAGAACAACAACCTTGAATAACAACAAATTTAACAACAGTCTTTGAAAAAAGATTGAAAAAAAAAAAAAAAAAAAAAAAAAAAAAAAAAAAAAATATTAACAGAACTAAAAGAGCCATCGTCGCACTATAACAGTAAAAAAACTGACTGAAGACAAACCAGAAAAAGATCACCAGATAACGCTAATCTTATATTCTGCTTCAAAATAGTTGACCTTTTTGAATTCTGTGAATACTTTTTTTTTCTTATTTTGACAGCGTCCCTTAACGATTGCTGCAGTTTTTGGAAACCAGGGGAGGGTATTTGCCTAAAAGCCTCCAGTGCACAATGTGAACGTGCCTACCTTGTCTCCGCAACCCACAATTGTTTTTTTTTAATTAGCTCCTTTATTTGTGAAATGAATTACCTGTAGTTGATGTCTTAACAGATGGCCCCTCTCGCTTACGCCAACATACTTGCTTATTGTCCTGGCAATAAATGCATGTGTATGTGTCTTAGCCGGTCTATCCAATTTGAAGTTTACTGATGAATACAAGTTATTGAATTTAACAGTTATAAGACCCCAACTGGATCGTCCATTTTCTATGGGAACAAGGACGTATCAAACAGTTCGTGTAACGAACTGTAAGTAAGGAGCGACCCGGCTCAATAGTAACCAAAACTCTAGAAAACGGGTTTTTGATACCAATAGATACATCAAAAGAATCAGATTTCAATGCTGATTTCAAATATACAACTTTCATCAAGTTTAGCCTACCCATCAAATGTTACGCACCTGAGAAAATTTGGATGATTTTCGAAAAAAAGGGGAAAGACCCCCTAAAAGTTATAGAACCTTAATGAAAATCACACCATCATATTCAGCGTATCAGAGAACCCTACTGCAGAGGTTTCAAGCTCCTATATACAAAAATGTGGAATTTTATTTTTTGCCAGAAGAAAGATCACGGATGCGTGTTTATTTTTTTTATTTTTTTTTTCCCAGGGGTGATCGCATCGACCCAGTGGTCCTAGAATATCGTGGGAGGACTCATTGGATCGGAAATTAAAAGTTCTAGTGCCTTTTTAAGTGACCAAAAAAATGGAGGGCAACTAGGCCCCCTCCCACTCATTTTTTTCCCAAAGTCACCTGATCAAAATTTTGAGATAGCCATTTTGTTCAGCATGGTTGAAAATATGATAACTATGTCCTTTAGGATGACTTAATCCCCGAAGTCCCCGGGGAGAGGGCTGAAAGTTATGAACTTTGCCCAATGTTAACATAAAGCATTGGTTATTAGAAAGTACACAGACATTTTCAGGGGGGATTTTTTCTGGTAGTGGGGGGGGGGGTTGGAGGTTATGTGGGAGGATTTTTCCACGAAGGAAGTTTTCATGGGGGAAGGGACATTTCTATGAAGGGGGTGCCGGATTTCCCAGCATTATTTAAAAAAAAAGATCAGAAATTAAATATAAAAAAAACAAGTTTTACAACTGAAAATAAGGAGTGACATCAAATCTTAAAACGAACAGAAAATATTACGTGTATGATTGGGTTCACCACCTAGTCAGTACCTCGCTCTTTAAGCCAAAGATTTTTTAATACTTTCATAAGAGCTATTTATTCTAAATAACGGCCTTTGTGATTAAGGGGTCATTTTTAAAGAACTGGAACAAAATTCGAACTTTAGCTTAAAGAGCGAGGTATTGACTAGTAGGCGAGTCCCCTAATATACGTATTAAAGAAATATGAATATAGAAGTTCGTTACGTAAGTTAGTTCGTAAGTTACATATATTTATTACTAATAAAAACGTTCGTAAATAAAATTAAACAAGTTTCGAGAAAGCCATTTAACCAAATAAAAGTAAAATTAATATTCAAATTTTGTTTTAATTATTCATGTACGGTGAGCCAAAATTAAAACCTGCATCAATTCAAAAATATTCAAAAATTAAATTAAAAAACAAGTTTTTTTAACTGAAAGTAAGGAACGACGTTAAAACTTAAAACAAACAGAAATTATTCCGTATATGAAAGGGGCTGTCCCCTCCTCAACACCTCGCTCTTTACGCTAAAGTTGACTTTCTCACAACTCTTTTTTTTTTTACAATAAAAAACTTTAGCGTAAAAATTGAGGCGTTGAGGAGGGGATAGCCCCTTTCATATACGGAATAATTTCTGTTCGTTTTAAGTTTTAGCGTCGTTCCTTACTTTCAGTAAAAAAAAAATTGTTTTTTTTTATTTAATCATAGGCAGCGCGCTAGCTCTGGCTAAGTGAAGAACGATGTGGGTACAATGTGTTTTTGATTTTTTCTCCACACCCGGGCACTTCGTATCGAAGGAGTTTTCGTAGAAACTTCGAAAAGGGCTCATTCAATTGGAAACTGTAGTGGCTAGTGCCCTTTTTAATATTCGAAAGTGATTGGACGGCAACTAGCCCCCCCCCTCACGCCCTTCATTCCCCCAAACACATCCAATTAAAATTTTGAGATAGCCATTTTGTTCAGCGTAGTTGATTCCCTGACAGAAAATATCTTTTTGAGTAGGACACTCCCCCACAACTCTCGGGGCGAGGGTTTTATGTTATGCCCTGGGGGCATATAAGGTTTTTTATAGAAGACGTTGTCGTAGAAACTTCAAAACAGGCTCATTTGATTGGAAATTCAAAGGGCTAGTGCCCTTTTTAAAAGTCGAAAGTGATTGGAGGGCAACTAGCCCCCCTCCACGCCCGTCATTCCCCCAAACACATCCAATCAAAATTTTGAGATAGCCATGTTGTTCAGTGTAGTTGATTTCCAGATAGAAAATAGTTTTTTGAGGAGGACACTCCCCCAGAACCCTCAGGGTAAGGGATTTAAGTTGTACCCTAAGGGCATATAAGGTTTTTTATAGAAGGCGTTGTCGTAGAAACTTCAAAACAGGCTCATTCGATTGGAAATTCAAAGGGCTAGTGCCCTTTTTAATAGTCGAAAGTGATTGGAGAGCACCTAACCCCCCCCCCCCCCACACGCCCATCATTCCCCCTAACACATCCAATCAAAATTTTGAGATAGCCATTTTGTTCAACGTAGGCTAGTTGATTTCCAGATAGAAATTATGTTTTTGAGGAGGACACTCCCCCACAACCTTCAGGGCAAGGGTTTTAAGTTATGCCCTGGGGGCATATAAGGTTTTTATAGAAGGCGTCGTCGTAGAAACTTCAAACAGGCTCATTCGATTTTAAATTCAAAGGGCTAGTGCCCTTTTTGAAAGTCATTGGAGGGCAACTAGCTCCCCCCACGCCCCTCATTCCCCCAAACACATCCAATCAAAATTTTGAGATAGTCATTTTGTTAAGTCTAGTTGATTTCCAGATAAAAAATATGTTTTTGAGGAGGACACTCCCCCACAGCCCTCAGGGCAAGGGTGTTAAGTTATGCCCTGGGGGCCTATAAGGTTTTTTAGAAGGCTTTGTCGTAGAAACTTCCAAACAGGCTCATTCGGTTGGAAATTCAAAGGGCTAGTGCCCTTTTTAATAGTCGAAAATCATTGAAGGGTAACTAGGCCCCCTCCACACGCCCATCATTCCCCCAAACACATCCAATCGTAATTTTGAGATAGCCATTTTGTTCAGCATAGTTGAATTCCAGATAGAAATATTTTTTTGAGGAGGACACTCCCCCACAACCCTCAGGGCAAGGGTTTTAAGTTATGCCCTGGGGGCATATAAGGTTCTTATAGAAGGAGTTGTCGTAGAAACTTTAAAACAGGCTCATTCGATTGGAAGTTCAAAGGGCTAGTGCCCTTTATAATAGTCGAAAGTCATTGGAGGGCAACGAGCCCCCCCCCCCACGCCCAAATTCCCCCTATCACATCTAATCAAAATTTTGAGATAGCCATTTTGTTCAGTGTAGGCTAGTTGATTTTTAGATAGAGAATATGTTTTGAGGAGGGCACTCCCCCACAACCCTCAGGGGAAGGGTTTTAAGTTATTCCCTGGGGGTATATAAGATTTTTATAGAAGGTGTTGTCGTAGAAACTTCAAAAGGGGCTCATTTGATTGGAAATTCAAAGAGCTAGTGCCCTTTTTAATAGTCGAAAGTAATTGGGGGGCAACTAGCCCCCCCCCCCCCGCAACCATTATTCCTCCAAACACATCCAATGAAAATTTGAGATTGCCATTTTTTTCAGCGTAATTGATTTCCAGATAGAAAATATATTTTTGAGGAGGACACTCCCCCAGAACCCTCAGGGGAAGGGTTTTAAGTTATTCCCTGGGGGTATATAAGATTTTTATAGAAGGTGTTGTCGTAGAAACTTCAAAAGGGGCTCATTCGATTGGAAATTCAAAGGCCTAGTGCCCTTTTTAATAGTCGAAAGGGATTGGAGGGTAACTAGCCCCCCCCACGCCCATCATTCCCCCAAACACATACAATTAAAATTTTGAGATAGCCATTTTGTTCAGCGTAGTTGATTTCCAGATAGAAAATATGTTTTTGAGGAGGATACTCTCCCAGAGCCCTCAGGGCAAGGGTTTTAAGTTTTGCCCTGGGGGCATATAAGGTTTTTATAGAAGGCGCTGTCGTAGAAACTTCAAAAAAGCTCATTCGATTGAGATTCAAAGGGCTAGTGCCCTTTTTAATAGTTGAAAGTGATTGGAGGGCAACTACCCCCCCCCCCCCCCACGCCCATCATTGCTCCAAACACATCCAATAAAGTTTTGAGAGAGCCATTTTGTTCAGCGTAGTTGATTTCCAGATAGAAAATATGTTTTTGAGGAGGACACTCCCCCACAACCCTCAGGGCATGGGCTGTAAGTTATGCCCTGGGGGCATGTAAGGTTTTTATTTAAATCTTTGTCGTAGAAACTTGAAAAACGGCTCATTCGATTTGAAATTCAAAGGGCTAGTACCCATTTTAATAGTCGAAAGTGATTAGTGTAATTTTTTGTTGTTGTTGTTGTTTAGACCAGGGCACTTCATATCGAAGGAGATGTCGTGGGAACTTCGAAAGGGGCTCATTCGATTGAAAATAGAAAGGACTGATGCCCTTTTTATTAGTCGAAAGCGATTGGAGGGCAACTAATCCTCCTTTCACTCTCACCCTCCCAGGCCCACCCTCCCATTTGCCCATTATGTTTAAAAACTAAACGTTGCCTTAAGATTAAATCAAAATGCACTGTGATAATGCTAATTCCAAATAAGGCATCTCAGCAGTATTCCAAGAACGACTGAGGGTATTATGTCCAAACTTTCGGGGCTACTTCTGCTCTTAAAATTTAACCAAATCAAAATAGTGTAAGTGTATCCATGCTATCAAAGAAAGTAAACAGATTTTTTTGCGAATGGTATCAAGTTTTCCATTTCAGGTCAACTAGAGGAGGTATGAAACTAAATTAAACAGTACTATTTATGTCCAGATTTTTAAAAGGGTGTATGTTGTTAAAAATTGCTGAGAATTTCTCCAGCATACAAATAGAAGGCCTAACTATAAAGTCTTTAAAACGAAAAGATTTAAAGTCTTATTTGTTTTTCCCTGAAAAGACTATGTCAATATATAGCGAACAGAAATTAATTAAAAAAAACTTTTTCCACAAAATAAGTTTTTCAAAGAAAAGTAAAGAACTCCATTAAACAAAAAATGAGCAAAAATAAAATAAAATAATCTACCAAGCGTGAAACTACCACAAATCAGCATCGATAAATAAATGAAACCCAAAACGAACAGAAATTGCAATAAATAACCGAGTCAAGCTCAAAACGAGCAGAAGCTGGGCGCAAAACCCCTATGCCTTCCCAAGGCCAGAACAAAATTTGCACTTTACTGAAAAATTACAAATGAATGTGCATTGTCAGTTTAATATACATATACTGATATTTAGTAATCAATCTGATAATATTATTTGATTTATTAAATTTATAAAAGTAAAAACATTTATATTTTTTTTCAGTAAAGTGCAAATTTTGTTCTGGCCTTGGGAAGGCATAGGGGTTTTGTGCCCAACTTATGTTAATTTCTGCTCGTTTTGAGTTTGACTCGTTTATTTATTGTAATTTCTGTTCGTTTTGGGCGGCTTCATTTATTTATCAATGCTGATTCGTGGTAGTTTCACGCTTGGTAGATTGTTTGATTTTATTTTTTGCTCATTTTTCGTTTAATAGAGTTCTTTACTTTTTTTTTGAAAAACTTATTTTGTGGAAAAAGTTTTTTTTAGTTAATGTTTCAAAAAGGGATCCAGCATTCTTCATTAGGACAAACCGTAGGTCAACAGACAGGCATGGAATTGGCTCTGTATTTTATTTTATGTGTGCAGGGGGTGGGGGGGTGGTGGGGTGGGGGTAGGAAGGTAAAATCACCAAGGTAGTGGATCTAATCTACCCCCCCCCTGCCGTGTACCTGTTAACTAATTGCACTATATACTTTTGATAAACAGCACATAAAGAAATATTCACATGTTCATGCTGCAAATGAATCATTCTTAGGTTTTCAAACGCCAAGATCCTGATAAAAATTACGAAGTTCACCCTTTAAAATAACTAATCCTTGAAACTCTTAAATCGGAAATTCTTAATAAGAAGACTAATTCCTTAGGAAACGGTAAAAAGGGTCAAATTGAAAGATGCAGTAGAGGCTCTATCTTGTGTACAAAAATGCGCTGCGTAGTCAGAATTCAATTGGTATCAGGGGGGGGGGAGGGGTCAATTTGTTTCAGGGAACGGGGCTCAGTCTATAGAATAGATCCTTCCATAGTCATTACACGAAAAGATTTACACATTTAACGCAACTATTCAAAGCAGGGAAGTGTTGGTCCCCTAGGTTAGCAACTAATAAGCAGTGCAATGGTGCAGCCTCAGTTAAGAGCGATTAAATTAAAATTTTTTTTTTTTTCAACCGAAAGTAAGAAGCAACATTAAAACTCAAGACGACCAGAAATTATTCTGTATGTGAAGGGGTTACCCCTCTCCTCAATACATTACTCTTCACGCTAAAGTTTTTAGCACTTAAAAAAAAAACTTCCTATTCTAATTAAACGGAATAGGAAAAAACATTTGTGTTTCAGGAGTCGTTCTTGAAAAATTGGGACACACAGTCAAACTTTAGTGTAACGACTTTGGAGGGGTGGGGGTCAGTTTTAGTGCCGTTTCTAAGAATTGAGAATAACTCTACAACAATCAGCCCCTTCCCTTCACCCTACTTATGTCCTTTTTAGCTACCCCTCCCCTTAACCCCCCGAAGACATCCATTCAAAGCTTTGATTTTGCCATTTTGTTCATAAATAGGTGCCAGATCAGCTAAAAACTTTTAGAGATCGTTCTCAAGACAAAATAATATCGATTTGGCTTGGAGGGGGCAGGGGGTCAGAAATAGACCAACATTCCTTATTTCTTATTCGTTATTTTTTTTTAACGAGCAACTACAGATAGTTTGCTGTGCCAAGATTCTCGGTACTTCCCAAGAATATCTTCTGGAAATGGCACTGGTACTTGTGTAAATCAAAAGAAATTATGTGCATATGGCTTTTCAAATTATTTACAATATCTCACGAATAGCTAAAGGGATAGAGTCGAAAGTTTGAGGGATTATTGGAAAGGGAGAGGGGGACAGATTGGAAATAAAAATTTGAATTGGGAGGGGGCATGGGTAAATCAAAAGGCATCATGTGTATCTTTGTCATCAAAACTGCATGTCTTAATATCTTGGGAACGGCTTAGGGGTTGGAGTTAAATTTTCAGGTGCCCGCCCCCCCCCCCCCCCGAAAAAATTCTCCGAATAAAACTCCTGGATACGCCACCCTTGATATGAGCTGTCACAGGGTCGTTCTTTCTTGGGGCTTCGGGTTTTTCGGACCTGGAGTCATTCCTCTGTACAGTTTAAATTGAAAGAAATAGTTTTGTGCTACGTGGTGCAACTACAACATTCTAGTATCGTGCTAGAAAGTATTTCCTTTCGATTTCCCTTTGATATTATCGGTATTGTATTATATACTATAGTTTATAACTGTTACAGGAATTGGGCTGAAACAAAATGTCGAGTTCAACTATAGGACTTTAACTGTTACAGGAATTGGGCTGAAACAAAATGTCGAGTTCAACTATAGGACTTTTTCGTTTGGGATCAGCGCCCAAACACATTGAACAGGTAATTTTCTTCTTTATTTTTTTCTTTTTTTTTCTTTTCTTGGACTGATGTCCCAGCCAACTCTTTCAGTTTTGATGGGTCACAACCAATTTCAGTGGTAACATTTTTCTATATTGCCTGTCGGTATTAACCAACATTCAGTTTTCATCCTTCTTTCGTAAAACGTGCCCCAGCCATCTCAACCTTTATTTCCTTTTAGCTCCATGAATTGGAATAGAAATACGTCTCTCGTACAGCTTGTTGTTTGAAGAATTGAAATGCGGTCACTCAAACGGCTACTTAAGTATGTCTCGTTAATAATTCGTTTCCACGTCGTTTATGGTCTATCGACGATATTGTTTAATAGTGTGTGCTAATAGTTAGTGTTGGGCGATATTTTGATTTTTCGATGTATCGATATATCGATATTTTCACTTTCGATATTCGATATATCGATATCGATATTTCGGAACCGTTTTTGGCTCCGATACACTCTTGTTTTTGCCAAAGTTAAATAATGAAAATCGTAGTTAAAGAGTATTTTGCATCATTTTTTTATAAAAACTTCGAATAATACAACATTGAACAATGAAAAAACCAACTTTGATTATATGAAAGAATATCACGAAAACCCAGACATGAAACTACTTGGGCTCAAGAAAAAAACGCGGCTATATTTGGCTATTCAAAAACAGCAACATGTCAATGTTTTTCCCAGAGAGTCGGTTTCGCCGCTCGGTGATCAACTGACCGGCCTTGGAAAAAACTCTCTCAGAAGGGACACTGGTGGCGGGCACAGACATAAATTTCGTGGCAACCTCGTACAGATATTTCTGAGAGCCCATGTTGCGAGAATTCCACCACTTGAGTGGATCCGTTTTTCTTTGAACTACAGATTCCCTGTCAAAAAGCTGCAGAGCCATGATAGACTCGGCTGCTGTCGAATCCCGTCCTGAGTTGACTACCAGAACTTCGTCATGTGAGCCCCACAAACTGTCATGAGCCTGTCGATGCTGTTTCGCGGGGTTTGTGACGGTACTTGTACCTGCTGCTACGGATTCAGCAGACAGCAAGGTCAAATCCATCTCTCTTGCTATTTTGCCCTCAACCGAGACAAGATCGTCAGGGGAAATATACATTTTCTTGAAACGCGGATCAAGGTATGTGGCAATCGTCACGGGTGTGACCTGACGAGGCTTATAAACCTAGCTTGCATTTTCTCCATCAAAGCCTTGCGGAGGTCCTCGGCGACATTTGAAAATCCACCACAATCTACCTGAACAAGGTGGCGTCTCAAAATCTTGGATAAAGGCAGGACTTTTGAGATGGAGGGATAGCTTTCAGAAGAGAGCTCGATTGTGACCTCGTCAAAAGGTGTAAGTACCGCGATCACGTTTGAAATAACATCCCACTCATTTTGAGTGAGTAGTAGATCTACTTTACCGAGAAGCACAAGCAAACTTGGTACCGACTCTTTCAAATCTTGTAGACTACGCAACACAGTGAGAAGCGAATTCCGTCTAGTGGTCACATCAGGTATCAGTTTTTCGGTGCAAACATTGTCAATAGAGATCTGAACCTGGCGCAGCTTGTCGGCAGCTACAACACTACGTCTGAAAAAGCTGACTATGTTCCTAGCTTTTTGGACAAGAGGTGACAAGTCAGCAGTATCATCAATAGCACCCCTCACAATCAAATTTAGAGTATATTCGAAGCACGAAACATGTCTCCAGCCTTTACCTACAGCAGATGCAGCATCCTTTACAGCCCGTACCACATTTGCTCCATTATCGGTAACTACACCTACAACCTTTTCCTTAATCCCCCACTTAGTGGCAATTTTCAGAAGATGAGCTGTGATAGCATCAGCAGTATGCCTTTCTTCAATTTTCGCAGTAGTAAGCACGTTGCTCCAGAGGCAGCCTTTCTCATCAATGTAATGTACAGTGACAGCCATGAAACCCTCAGTGGCCCGGGAGGTCCATATATCTGTGGTAAGGGAAACATGTCCTACTTTTTTTTAGCGCCTCCTGCAGTTTCAATTTCTCTACAGCATAGATTTCAGGGAGAAGATCTCTTGTCACTTTAGCTCGGGATGGCAAAGTATGAGTGGGGTCAAGGCCCTGCACCAGATCAATAAACCCAGGATTTGAAACAACAGAGAGGGGTTGCATATCTTTTGCAATGAATTTCACAACCAGTTTGTTCATTTTTACAGTTTTAGGGTGCTTTGCACTGTACTTGGTCTGTAACAACGAGTCAATTCTCGGCTGCTTTGCACTTGGTGCTCCTGAGTCAGTCTGGTCACTTCTATCACGGGTAACTTGGGTAGGGTCACTAGCTTGACTCAAAGGTCTGGTTGAGTTTTGGCTATGTGATGGGACAATTTGACTTGAATCATGTTAATCATCAGATGGACACGAATCAGAATCAGGGTTAACACTGGCACCCCCGGCCGATGTACTTCCTTTTATGCTTTGGTATTGTTTTTTGTGGTTTGTCTTGAGATGAGCATTAAGGTTGGTGGTATTTCCAGAGGTAGCAACACTTTTTTTGCATATTTTGCATAGTACAGACTTAAAAACAAAAAAAAAATTTTAAACAAGAAAAACGGGTTTTAATTTTCTATAAAGCAGTGAAATACAAAACAATTAATTATGCACAAAAGCTCCGAATATTTCGGCCCCACATCCGGGAGCCTTTCTCAACGGAAAAAAAAATAAAATAAAATAAATAAAAAAAAAAAACAAAAAGCTTAACTTACATCACAATACTAAACACATAAAGAGAAAGAAAAAAAAAACAAAAGAAAAAATATAAATAAATAAGAAACAAAACTCACATATTAAATAAACACTTCCATGCACTGAATGTCTATAATGATTCAACTCGACTCCTCCCAGTGTATAAATGGAAATATATTAAATAAACACTTCCATGCACTGAATGTCTATAATGATTCAACTCGCCTCCTCCCAGTATATAAATGGAAATCTATCAAAAATGAAGAATATATTTATACTTAGACCAAAACAATAAAAGGTCAACTAACCCCCCGGCCCATAACCCCTAATTAAATATTCGGAGCTTTTGTGCATAATTAATTGTTTTGTATTTCACTGCTTTATAGAAAATTAAAACCCGTTTTTCTTGTTTAAATTTTTTTTTTTGTTTTTAATGGAAAAGCAGTGTGGTCTAAGAAATTAAGTACAGACTTAGCCGATACTTTTGTAAATTATTCCCACAAAGGACTTGGCATTTTTCAAAAACTGGTAGAGACCTGGACCTGCAATATATTAAACATTCAGAGGCAAATAGAATCCAATGGAACTGATTTTGTTAAATAAAGTGGTAATACCAGCCAGCAAATAATGGACCAAATGTGGGGATTCGATTTGGCATATAGGGTTGGATTTTGCTATGTACTCTAGATCAATAAGCAAAAGAAAATGATGAAAAATTACAGCATATTATCAGCTAAATCTCAATTATTTGGCAAAATATAATATTTTGCCAATCTGTTTTACAGAAATGTTATCTACTAGTCCAATAGCCATGTAGCAAGAGAATACTCTGACATTAATGAGATTTCAAAGTCAAGACAGTGTTACCACGTAGAGTCTAGGCGGTAGAGTCTAGACTAGACGAGTTGTCGGAAACGCATCTGCCTAAAGAATAATCAAATCAACCGAGCACAACCTGGAGAGGCTGTGACACTATTTAATTACCAAAGCAAAAAATCATCAGACTCATTCTTCCTGACTGAGCATAGAAGCAGCATAAAAACAGGACACACAAACAGGCAACATTACAGAACCCTTTAGTGCACTTCTACATTTTTGAAAGACGCCCTCTGACTTACCCATTACATACTTCATACCAGCTTCATCACAGGGACCTATGCAACCTCGGACTGTTCGGACAAGAAACTAGTGCCGTGGTAATAGAAGTGTCAATCTAACCTTCAAACTGTAATTTAAGCCTCCTAACCCTGTGTGGCAAAGGGAGGTTGTTAATTTCAGTTGAAGAGCTAAAATTATGGTCTAAAAGCTTGATTGATACTTTTTATCACCAACGTACGAGGCTATACCAGTCTGAGGTTGCATATTTACCTAGCATAGGTTCCTGTACCTGACTTAAACCCTGATTTTTACGAGGTGGGCTGAGAAATTCTACTTCTACACTTACCCAGCTGGGAATCAATAAAAGTATTTGGGGTTATGGGGGTATAAGCCCCATAACCATCATTGTCACATCATTGTCACATCATCATTGTCACAATGATGATTTTATTAATAAACAGGCCTTAAGGGTGAGTATACAGGGTTGCGAACTTTTTGGTCAATGAATATGTCCCTTGAGCATCCAAAAATGTTTCCTTTTCAGCCAAATTATGTCCATATTTTGTCTATAATATGTCCATAATATATCCATCTTGATATCTCAAAAACCAGTTTTCTTACGACTTGTATACCTCTTTCAAAGTGGTCAGTTAACATCGAATATAATGAAAACAAATAAGATTCATTTAATCATCCATAAAAAATGAACTAGTGTGAAAGCACAAAAGTCATAAAAACATATAAACAGTAAAAAAATAATTGTCGGAGCTTGAGGCTCATCTTCCTACGAGAGTTCTGCTTGACAGGTATGGTCGGCATGAGGGTCAGCATTTTCACTTCTTTTGGTAGCTTTTTGTCAATCAGAGTATTTCTTGCGCATGTCATAAGGTACAATCCAGGAGTCAAGCAACGTTGCAGAGTGCTAGGTAAGCTGGGTTGCCCTTCAATTAGGGGGGTGACATCCCTCATAATTCAGTAATTGCTTCTGTTGCAAGTTGCATCTTGAGCCCTTAAAGGGGCCCCAAAGGTATTTAACTTTTTTAACCACACAAAGAAGTTATCAACAGTAGTTAAGTTACTGAAAAGTTGTTAAAAACATATCACTAATTTATAAATAAGTTATTCAAGAGTAATATATTCCAAAAAATAACAATCAAACCTCATTTATTGGGCAACACAAATATAAACTGTTTTCCTAATTTTCAGGTTTTCAAATGCTGTCAACAAAAGTAGCACTGATTTTTGCAATTTGGAACTTTGCTGTCAACAATTCAGGGAATATATTTGCACATTAGGCTGGTCGGGGTGGGTAAATTTCATGGTAACTTTGCAGTGGACCTTATAATCTACTAGAATGAAAGTGAAAACATCATTTGATACTTCTTATGCTCTTTCATAATTCAAATAAAATACCTTCAGGGCCCCTTTAAGGGCTAAAGATGCAATTTGCAACAGAAGCAATTATTGGATTATGAAAGAGCATAAAAAAGGCATCAAATGATGTATTTGCTTTCATCTTAGCTAAATTATTGTGCCACCTGCAAATTTACCACCAATACCAACAGCCTAAACTTATACATTGTGCCCACGATTGGGAGCCTGTTTTAAATGTTTAGGAGGAGTGTATTTTGATCAGGATAGCCTACTTGTCAAAGATTATGCATTAGCCAAGCACTGGGAGGTTTTATCCAATATAACCCCTCCACTATAGCCTAGTCTAGGTTAAGTTTGTATTAGTTTTATAAAAGTTTTCCAGAATCTTACTGGGAATTTCACATAAACCTAAGGGTGACTCATTCATACAGGGTGCGTGACTGCCTTTGTTCCAGCAACACTTTACTAGGCTATAACTCCACACAAAGTTTTCATATAGCCTAATTTGTTATCAACCAGGTAGAATCACGACCCTTCTAGGAGACCCTTAATGAAATTATTTGAAAAAAACTACGTTTTCTAAAGAGTTAAAGAGGCTGAGTCACAAGTTCGAACCTTAAAACGTACAGGGATTAGGAGGTACAGTTGGGGGGCTGCCGCACCCCAAACCCCCCACTTTCGCAATCTTTAAATAAAAAAAAAGTTTTTTAAACTGAAAGTAAGGAGCGACATTAAAACTTAAAACGAACAGAAATTATTCCGTATATGAAAGGGGCTGTGCCCTCCTCAACGCCTCGCTCTTTACGCTAAAGTTTGACTTTCTCACAACTCTTTTTTTTACAATAAAAACTTTAGCGTAAAGAGCGTGGCGTTGAGGAGGGCACAGAAGTCACAAGTTCGAACATTAAAACGTACAGGGATTAGGAGGTGCAGTTGGGGGGCTGCCGCCCCCAAACCCCCGCTTCCGTATATGAAAGGGGCTGTGCCCTCCTCAACGCCTCGCTCTTTACGCTAAAGTTTGACTTTCTCACAACTCTTTTTTTTAACAATAAAAACTTTAGCGTAAAGAGCGAGGCGTTGAGTTTATATTGAATTTAAAGTTTAAAAAAGAAACTCAGTTTAGGAGGTGCAGTTGGGCCGATCGGGCTGAAATTTAGAGGATAAGCTTTCCTGGGGCCTGGGAGCTTATCCTCAAAATTTCAGCTCAATCCAATCCTTCCTTCCCTATTTTCCAAAAACCAAATATCAAGTTTTGTGGGGATTTGCTTGCGTCAAAAATAGATACGAGAGACTAAAATAATATAACAAATGTCTCTGCGGTACAATGGTCGCTGTTCCTGACTGTCAGGCGGAAGATCCGGGTTCGATTCCCTGTGAGAGAAAATTTTTTATATACTGAATTTAAAGTTTAAAAAAGAAACTCAGTTTCTTTTTTAAATCCAATCTATTAAATCCTTCGGCTCAACAGGCGTCTCCAGAAGAATATCACAGTCGGCTTTCAGGTTACAGGTAAGTCTCCACTGCTTTGATAACATGCCGTATACCCACATGCTCGAAGAAAAGTTGAAAAAATAAAATCTGACTGTGCATTTGATTTGAGTATTCAGGAATTAAAAGCCTTAACACAAGAATCTTCAAAAGCGGGGGGTTTGGGAGGCGGCAGCCCCCCTTCTTTAACTCCTGAGAAGATCAGCTAACAGTTAGTCAAGCAATAATAAGTAATAAACTGTACAAAAACGTGCAGAAATTATTTGAAAAAAACTACGTTTTCTGAAGAGTTAAAGAGGCTGAGTCACAAGTTCGAACCTTAAAACGTACAGGGATTAGGAGGTGCAGTTGGGGGGCTGCCGCCCCCCAAACCCCCGCTTCCGTATATGAAAGGGGCTGTGCTCTCCTCAACGCCTCGCTCTTTACGCTAAAGTTTGACTTTCTCACAACTCTTTTTTTAAACAATAAAAACTTTAGCGTAAAGAGCGAGGTGTTGAGGAGAGCACATCCCCTTTTATATACGGAAGCGGGGGTTTGGGGGGCGGCAGCCCCCCAACTGCACCTCCTAATCCCTGTACGTTTTAAGGTTCGAACTTGTGACTCAGCCTCTTTAAATCTTTAGAAAACGTAGTTTTTTCAAATAATATAAGTATTATGCGTAAATCCCATGTAAAAACTGGCCAAAGAACCAAAGGCTATGGGAGAGGACGGGATCAAATGGGAGAGTAAATATCTTCTAGACTTAGATTATGTAGATGTTTAAATGTCCTTAATAAAAATATTAGCAAAATGGAATGAATATTTGGAGGTTTTGAGAGTTCAGGGTGCATGAATAGGTTGGAAAATTAATGTTAAAAAGACTAAGCAGGCACGGATACAAGGGAGAGGCGATGGGGGTGATCAACCCCCCACCCAAACGAATGTTTTAAGAATCATTCCTAAATTATACTACTGAGTACTATATACGAGAAATAAGGACTGAAAAATCGATCGTTTTCTGAAATAAAAACAATGAAACATATCGACACAATAAAACTGTTCAAAGACGGCATGTGTTATACATGCAAGACTGAAACGTTTCTGTACTGTTAGGGACAGCCCAAGGAAGTGCAGACCCAAGACAAGAAGTTTGGACAGTGACAGTGCTGTGGCCAGTATAAGCATGCAAAGGTTGGCATCACTAATACACACGTCCAAACGGAATAATTTCATTTCCATCACTGAACTTGACAAAAATCAAGACTCCTTCACCAACGCTATAAATGTTTGCCTCAGTGCTAGCCGCCACACAAGATTATATGAAGTACCCTGATAATAATGCCGATTCATCTGCCAGCAATGTAATGTCTGCCTCATTTGGTGGCCCTGAAATAGCTTAGAGTTGTGATGAAGATACCGGCTTGTCATCTATTATAAGAGTCAAGGTTGTATCTTTCTTTATGCCGAATGGCTTTGCATCCTACTGTAAAGAGATTTGAGAACTATGTGTCGCCTTATACCAATTGGAAGTGGAAATTTCGTTCCTCAATTTCTTCCGCCTAGTCTATGTCAATAGTTAAGTGAGGATATTTCGCGTCTCCCTTGACATATGACCTGGTTATACTTAATTTTTCTCATATGTGGAACCCTTTGCAGGGCACCATAAGGCCAACTATCCTTTCTGGCATACCTCAACGAGGTCCTTTGAGCAGTAATATTCTTTGGAAGATGCATTTCCTGCTGCTAGGGCTAGGCATACTAGCACCGTTTACCCATTTGTCCTTTTTTCTTGACAGCATATTCTGAACTTTCTAGTCTCATAGGGAAAAATTTTGGACAAAAAATCAAACTAGCTCAAGAGTTTATTTTCCACAGCATCAAAACGCACTGTTTATCTTCGACCAATCTTTTGCCACGTCTGCTTTTCACCATGATTGGGATAAGTTTTGCAGCATCAGCAAAGCTTGTCTTTTTCCCCTGCCAACTGACAAGGCCTTTTCTGATTCCTTGCCCTTTTTCTTTGCTTTTGAGTACCTTTACCAAAAGTACTGGTAACAACATTAGAAATAACCCCTCATCCTTAAACATTGTCATTTAAACAATGGGTGCGTTCTCGAACATTGTATTTTGAGAGAGGATTTTTCTATATTTCCATGATTAGCCAGTGTGGTCTTAGAAATTATTTATACTGAATTTAAAGTTTAAAAAAGAAACTCAGTTTCTTTTTTAAATTATTTGAAAAAAACTACGTTTTCTAAAGAGTTAAAGAGGCTGAGTCACAAGCTCGAACCTTAAAACGTACAGGAATTAGGAGGTGCAGTTGGGGGGCTGCCGCCCCCCAAACCCCCTCAACCTGACAAGACCGACTGCAAGCTTCCAAAAATTCCAGCTCCTTCCCAGAAGTTTTTTTTGTCGAAAAACAAAATCTTACTTTGTATTTGCTTGCCTCGAAAACAGATTGCAGAGACTTTGACAAAAAAACCGTTGGGTTTTTCTGTTGCCGAGCTAATCAAGGAGGCACACTTGTGCCTCTTTAAAGAGGCGACCCACCACAATGTTAAGCGATTTCCGGTCCTAGCGGTCGCAGAGAGACAGCGGTGATCGCATTTTGTAGCCCAAGCTCCAACTAAAAAACGTGCAAAATTTCACCCCCTCCGACTTTATCTTCATGGGTAAAAGTGGGCCGGAAGTTTCGACCCTCCGACCACAGCCCCCCTTTAACGTTGTTCGATTGGGCTGAAATTTAGAGGTTAAGTTTTCCTAGGGCCCGGGAGCTTATCCTCGAAATTTCAGCTCAATCCGATCACTCCTTCCCTGTTTTCCAAAAAACAAATATAGCCACTTAAAGTTCATTTCTCTTTTTTATCAGCCACGCCTACAGGCCACAGTTAGCAACGGATCCGGGTGAATGAGGACTCATTCGAAGCGGAATTCGACCTGTTAGGGCCTTTTGATATTTTCAGACCGAAAAAATTATCCCCCGAATTTACATTTACGAAAAACCTCGTTTTCCTATAAGAGCCCATGTTAATTTTTCCCACCAGAGCCTCCCTTTAACGTTGTCCGATCGGGCTGAAATTTAGCGGATAAGCTTTCCTGGGGCCTGGGAGCTTATCCTCAAAATTTCAGCTCAATCCAATCCTTCCTTCCCTATTTTCCAAAAACCAAATATCAAGTTTTGTGGGGATTTGCTTGCGTCGAAAATAGATACCGGAGACTAAAATAATATTTCCGTAAGTGTCTCTGTGGTACAATGGTCGCTGTTCCTGACTGTCAGGCGGAAGATCCGGGTTCGACTCCCTGTCAGAGAAAATTTTTATATACTTGATTTAAAGTTTAAAAAAGAAACTCAGTTTCTTTTTTAAATTATTTGAAAAAAAAAACTAAAGAGTTCACAAGACCTCCGCTTGACCGTCCTCAGTGCAAGATAATAACATCAAAATTACTAATAAAAATCCATGGATACTATAAAAAAAAATTTTCAAACCTTGAAACGAAACGCAACTTCAGTATATAAAAAATTTTCTCTGACAGGAAGTCGAACCCGGATCTTTCGCCTGACAGTCAGGAACAGCGACCATTGTACCACAGAGACACTTGCTGAAATTTCGAGGATAAGCTCCCGGGCCCTAGGAAAGCTTAACCTCTAAATTTCAGCCCAATCGGACAACAGTAAAAGGGGGCTGTGGTCAGAGGGTCGAAACTTGCGGCCCACTTTTACCCATGAAGATAAAGTCGGAGGGGGGTGAAATTTTGCACGTTTCTTAGTTGGAGCTTGGGCTACAAAATGCGATCACCGCTGTCTCTCTGCGACCGCTAGGACCGGAAATCGCTTAACATTGTGGTGGGTCGCCTCTTTAAAGAGGCACAAGTGTGCCTCCTTGATTAAGCCTAAACACAACGATGAGTTTCATTTTATTCCAGCTACTCTCCTTGTGTAAAACGAGCAGCGTTTTTATCATTAGTTTATCGGGTGCTAAGAATATGTTCTGAAGCTCATATAGTTCCAGAACTGAATTATTTCAAGGAAATTGTATTTTGTAATTGATATTCAATTAAATTGCTAGAATTCATTGCTGAGAAAAAATTAAAAAGGCATAAAATATGCATCAACACCATGACGTCTAGCTGAAGGCATCTTTTTGGTGGGCGATAAGAAAATTTCATTGTTTTACCCTTTGCTTCTAAATTGAGCGACAAACTGAAAGGAAATTAAAAACATAACCTAAATCTCACATTTGAACATTTTAACGAAGTACAGAGCTTTTTTTCAACTGTGGCAGGATTAAACCAGTTCTAATCTTGGTAGTAGTATTTATTGAATCCCCTATTCCAGCGGTTGTTTGTATATTGGAAGGAGCCACCAAAAATTAGGGGAGAGGTTTTCAGAACAAATTTCAATTTGACAAAGCTATGAAGATGAGCCAAAGGTGCGAGAGTTTTAATTTCGCCTTGGCTCGAAACGTCCCTGATAACCAAGCCAACTTCATTTTGTCTGATAGCACCTCCGTGATTAAATTAAAAGTTTAAAGTATTTGGGATAAATTCGAGAAGCCTTTTCCGGGTCTCATGTTAACAGAGTTGTTATATATATATTTCAACGAGAGCTCGGTCCAGGGGGCCTTTTGGGACTAAAGTTATCCGTGAGAAAGGGTTTATTCCCAGGCCAGTCGAACAGCCAATAGCTGGGACTTCAGGTTCTAGAGAGTTGGGGCCAAGTGTATACTTTTAAAGGCAGTCCATCTTTCGTTTTCGTCTTAGGTATATGTGTTTCTGCTACCTTATTTCTGTGTATGTCTATTCGCAAATTATTGTTAAATAAAGACCATATACCGATGTTTATTGACTATCTTTGAGAAATTACGCAAACTGTTACATCAGCCAATATAAAAGGCATATAGAAAAGAAGTAGACAGAGGTTTACAGAGTGGTGGCAAGCGATTAAAACTAGTGGAGCAAATATCACTAGTGCAAAACCTCCAAGTGACATTTGAGTGACCCTTATAAATACTTAAGACGACATCTTACACTAAATACTGGCAACATATTGAAGAGTTATTTCGCCCGCTACCAAAATTGCTTGTGATATTGAGGTGCAAATACTGCAAAAGACTGATTAAAAGACATCGAAACGTTACGGGCTATTGAACTTTCTTTTATTCAAAGCGCCTTCTTGAGAGACACTTTCTTTTAAATGAACATTTTGAAATTGGCTGTTACACAATGCCTACTATGGATTTCCTCGCGATAGCTTCTACCTACTAATTCAAATTTCTACAACTGAGAGCCTCCGGTTGATTTTTACCTTCGCTTAGCCGTTCTACGTTTGGTGTTTTTTTTTACCTGATTTTACACAGTCGACGTGTGATCTACATTTGACAGTTTCCAACCAAAATTTAACATTTTGTATTCGATAATCGAAAATTAATTCTCAATCGTGACTCCATTTGACGATAGTAATTTAATTGAGACCAACTGCAAGTGGACTTGAGACAGACTACCTTTCGTAACTTACACGGTTAAACAACCCAGTAAATTGTATTTGACCTTTGTTGTTCGAAGTGAAGTTTATTGCCCAAAATCTAGCGTCCGTAATTAAAGAGCGGTGTTTAAAACCAATATTTTAATTTTTAGAGTAATTGATTTTTCAAATTTTGATCTCAATATATCAGTTTTTATTCCTATACTTGAACAAAAAGGTTGCTTTTGATTTTGTAAAACAGTGGAGGATAAATGGCATGGTTCCACCTCTTTTATTTGACTCAAATGATCCTGGTTTCGATCAAGATGAACTTTATGATTACCTTCAAAACATCAAGACATGGGTCCCAACAAACCTTAGAACTCCCCTGAGCACCACCCCAATTAATCCTCCAATAGAACAGCCTCAACAGTCCCAAGTAATAGGATCGCTAATCAACCCTCTTTCAGTAATAACGCCACTCACAAAGCCAGAAAGTGGGAAAATAATTGAGTTTGTTTCGCAGTTACAAATATTTCAGTTGTTGTTAAATTGGTCTGATTCAAGAGATTTACAGACCGCGTCACTTTTTGCCCATGGTTTTGTTTCACCTCTTTTTTGAGGATCTAGATCCCTCGATTACAAAAATGTCAAGTTTAAAACGTGGATTGCTTGTAGCATATGCCCCAGGCAAAACAGTAGGCAAAATGGATGCAGAGTTTGTAGGCGCGGTTCAATTTAAGGATGAAACGGTATATCTGTTCTAGAAGGATGCAAAAATTAGAAAGGTCATATAGGATGTCCTTAGAAGCCAGTGTTGACGGTGAAGTCCTTGGAAGACTTGCTCTTAATTCATTCAAGGAGGGGATCAGACCGTCCTACAAACGGTATTTGTTACAGCATAGTGCAGAAATTTTTTGTTTAGATGATGCGTACAAGGTTGCAAAACAATATGAACAGATAGAAAAGATAGTGGGGGAAGGAGAGACGTCGTCTTCTTCCGACGAATATCTTTCTGCTCTGACGAGGGTGAAATTTGGACTAAATGATGAAGGTTTGCAAGGTCGTGGGCGTGGAAGTGTTCATCTTTGGGTAAGTTATGATAGTAGGCATAGTAGTGATAGATATTCTGATGAGAGAGGAGAAGAGTGTCTTACTCGTGGGGGGAGACACAGCATTATGGAATGCTATCAAAAATGCGGATCATGCGGGAAACCAGGCCATCCAGCGTTTAATTGTTTCAGTAAGGGTAAGCAGTATGAAAAGAGGGATATGCGTTATAAAAATGTACAGTTTTTTATTTTTCCTAATGTGGATTACGTAATCCTCGTGAATATACAACAATAATATATTACACATATACAATTATCGATATAACTTATTGTCCTCTATGTACTTCACTATTGCATTTAAAGCACTTTGAAGTCTATTCACATGTGCTATATCAACTTTTGCAGTGAAGCATAATTGATCTTCCATTTTAAATGTGCTCAAAGATAACACATATCTTGCATATACTTCATCCCATTCAAGACAAAGCCGTGATCCTCTCGTGATTTCTACCGCAATGTTTGGTGCTCTTGTATCACTGCTGCTGCTACCAACTCAACTATCAACTTCTAATAGTGTAAACATTCCACTCATTATTGCAAATATATCTTAATGAATAAATAAAGTCGAACTGTTCTCACTCCTTGAATTCTATTCTCACACTAATAACAACTATAGCGAAAATCCTTCCTTATATTCACTGCGATCTTGTTCCGTTAGTAGATCAATAACATTGTCATGCTCATATTCAGTGAACATATTGCGTTATTCCCGTCAGTATTCTAAGTCCCTGGTTTGCCTAGAAAGAGACACGTGATCTTGTTCATACAGGGATTGTAGCTCTCTGATTAGCTGAATCTTGTTAGTTTAGTATTGGATAATGGGTTCCTACTGACCAATCAATCAATGATTTAACAACTGGTTTTCTATATATTTGAAAGGAATCAAAAAGTTCGTGGTAACGAACTGCAAGTAAGGAGTGACCCTGCTCAATAGTAATCGAAATTCTGAAAAACAGAATTTTGATACCAATAAACACAACAAAAGAACTGGATTTTAATGCTGATTCCAAATATGTAAGTTTAGTTTTACCCATCAAAAGTTAGAAGCCTGAGAATATCTGCCTAGTTTTCGAAAAAAACGGGAAAAAACCTCTTAAAAGTCATAGATTCTCAATTAAAGTCACACCATCAGATTCAGTGTGTCAGAGAATCCTACTGTAGAGGTTTTTAGCTCCTATCTGCAAAAATGTGGAGTTTTGTATCTTTTGCCAGAAGAAAGATCACGGATGCATGTTTATTTTTTTATTTTTTTTCTCCCCAAGGGTGATCGTATCGACCCAGTGGTCCTAGAATATCGCAAGGGCTCATTCGAACGGAAATTAAAGGTTCTAGTGCCCTTTTTAAGTGACCCAAAAAATTAGTGGATAGCTAGGCCCCTCCCACGTTCATTTTTTCCCGAAGTCATCCGATAAAAATATTTAGATGACTATTTTGATCAGCATAGTCGAAAAATCTAATAACTATGTGGTCGAGGATGATTTAATCCCCCCAGTCCCCGAGGAAAAGTCTGTAAGTTGTGAATCTTGCTCATTGTTTACATATAGTATTGATTATTTGGAAGTATACAGTCGTTTTCAGGGGGAATTTTTTCTGGTGGGGGGGGGAGAAGGTTACGTGGGAGGATCGTTCCATGGAGAAATTTTTAATGGGGGGAGGAAACTTTCCATGAAAGGGGTACAAGATTTCCCAGCATTATTTGAAAAACGATCAGAAATTAAATAAAAGAACAAGTTTTTTTCAACTGAAAGTAAGGACCAACATTAAAACTTAAAACGAACAGCAGAGATTATTATGTATATGGGGAGGGTTCGCCCCCTCGTCAATACCTTGCTTTCTACTCTAAAGTTTTTTTTAGTACTTTCATAAGAGCTATTTATTCTAATTAAACCCTTTGTCATTCAAGGGTCATTCTTAAGAAATTGGAACAAAATTTTAACTTTAGCGTAAAGAGCGAGGTATTGATGAGGGAGTGAGCCCCCTCATATACATAATAATTTCTGTCCATTTTAAGTTTATTGTTGCTCCTTACTTTCAGTTGAAAAAACTTGTTTTTTATATTTAATATGTTTAAAAGGAAGAAAGTATGGATAAAAAGGTTAGTGCACATAAGACTAATGAAACCATATCAATTGTTTAAAGTATAATTTTATTGATTCTTGTGACTCTCAACAGTTTATGATTTTTTAATATCATAATAATAAAAGAGAGATTGTTTAACTACTTTCATTGTCAGTAAAGTGCAAATGGCTGTCTAACCCTTAGAGGGTTTAGGAGGATGGTAGCCGTAGTTTAGTTTGTGGTAATTTATGTTCGTTTTAAATTTAATTTAATTTTCCATTTTCATTTTTTCCTTTTGTGTAAGATTCGTCTGAATATCCACAGCAATATCTGTTATCTTCATGATTGATCAGTATTCACCTTAATCACCTTAATCCATTTGAGAGCTTCAAGGTTCTCCGGACCTGTAGTGCTCTTGAGTCAACGACTCCCAATTGAACCTCCGCTGCCTATTCATTGTATTCATTTTAAATTTAATTTCTATTCGTTTTGGGCTCTGTTAATTAATTCATAATAATTTCTATTTTTTAGTTTGAATTATTCTATAACTTTATTTCTGCTAGTTTTAAGTTTTAATTTGGCTTTTCACTTTTGATTGAAAAACTTCGATTGTGGAAAATATCTTTCAAATTAATTTTTGTTGGTTTTCATATGACGTAGTTGTATTTGTAAATACAATGTGTATTTACATACAAGTCAAGTTTTTACTTATGAGATTATTTCCATTTTTATGCTTAAGAACAAAAAATTTGGATTCTAATTTATATTTTTGGCAAAATTTGAATATTCCTCCAAATCTTACTTCTGTTGTAGATTTGTGCAATAATAGCCTAAGTGCAATTCTGGCATTTGTTTGTTCATTTTCAAAGGGGATGGGGTATAAGTTTCAAAAACTTAAAAAATAGGTTAATTATATGTAAAATATGAGAAGCAGGGGTAGAAAGATACATGAAAATTATTCCAGAAGAAGGAAAAGGGTCATAACTCCCTTCCTTCAAACGTATCTGTCTTGACATGTATAACTAATAACATCGATGTTTTCTTACAAGTGCAATTCTATGCTTTTCGGTTGCCCTCAATCAAGAACTGGAATCTTCTAAAAACCGAATTTTATAAGATATTCTAAACAAAGACTGAAGTTTCTCTATGCCAACATCCACAACAGTTTCGATTGTTTCGATGCAGTTTCGATTTTGGGATCTTGGAGTTTATAGACACAAAATAATTATGTATATATTTGTCATTTATGAAAATATTTCAGGGAGCACTGTCTAAAAATAACTGTGCGTGTCATTATGAATTCCTAATTAATTCTAAAGTCACAAACGTGTCAATAGTTTAGGGAGGTTGTCGTTTAGATATATGACAGTAGGGGATACAAATATAGCAGTAACTTTACTTATCTATTGCTGCCATTATTTGAATTGGGATGATAATCATTATTTTTTTTTAAACATTTCTCAGGGGGGCTTCTTTTTTGTGCTGCCACTTGTCGTGATAATAAGAAAATCACGCAGGCACACATCCAGCTCTAACGATCTAAAAAAGTGGGACGCGTCTAGGACAGAGCACATGAGAAACGGCTTTGTCTAGCACTCTGCATTAATGTCAAATCGTCTGATTGAAGGCCCCCCCCCTCCCGTAAGAAAAACGTGTTTACTTATTTTCCAAGGAAAGCTTTAGTGAAATGCAACAGATAGTGGCAGTTCTTGCAATTATATTATAAAAAAGCCAGAAAGTGAGAAAATGTGTTTTATATGGTCATTCACTGTAGAATGGTTAAAAATATAGTTAATCGAATAATTCTTTTCAAAGAGGAAATTCAATGCACAAATAAGAAATACCATTATCTCTTTTTAGGTCCTTGCAACATTGGCTGTTTCTTTAGGTCCATTTGCCTGTGGACTGAGCAAAGGCTATACTTCACCTGCACTTGCATCACTACAGCTCACAAGAAACAGCGATTTTACAGTATCTCCGCAAGAGGGATCATGGATTGCCAGTCTATCTGTTCTTGGTGCCTTTGTTGGAGGTCCTTTTGGGGGATTCTTCATGAAATTTGGACGAAAACGAGTTCTTCTAAGTGTGTGTGCACCTTTTTCATTTTGTTGGTTGTTGACAGTATTTGCAAATAGTGTGAAAGTGTTGTATTGTGCTGCTTTCTTGTGTGGCTTCTTTTCTGCCATTGTATTGCTAGTGACGCATGTTTATATTAGTGAAATTACAACCCCATCTATCAGAGGACGCTTAGGGGCAGCTGTTAAATTATCTTCCCATTTGGGATTACTCGCAAGCTATTGCTTAGGTGCGTATTTGGATTGGCGCCGACTTGCAATGGTTATAACGGCAGCACCACTGATGCTTTTAATTGCTGCATTTCACGTTCCAGAAACGCCCAGCTGTTTAATTCTTCGTGGCAGAGAAGACTCGGCAGAAAAATCTTTACAGTGGCTTCGAGGTATGAACTCAGATATTTCCGAAGAACTTTCAACAATCCAAGCCAATGTGCGACGACAATGCCAAAAAACGACAATCACAAACCGAGCCTTTATGAAACGTCGCCTTATTCACCCTTTAGCCATCACTTGTGGTGTGATGGCATTTCAACGGCTATGTGGTGCACATGCCTTTAGTTTTTATGCTGCACCCCTTTTTAGTACAACCTTTAACGATATTAATCCGCACAGCGCAGCTGTTGTTGTGGGTGTAGTACAACTAATTGGAGCCACTGTCAGTGGCATTCTTGTTGATATTATTGGTCGCCTTCCTCTACTTGTGGCATCGAGTTTATTTATGTCAGTGGCCTTAGCCGCATTTGGCACGTATGTGTATATTGATAATACTACATTACAATTACTTAGCCATAAATATATAGGAACAGAGTTAGCCAAACCATTGTTAAAAACCGAGCTATATTCAAGGATTCCGGTTCAAAACTCAAATTTAGACTGGGTTCCTTTAATGTGTGTTATAGTGTTTATGCTTGCATATTCTATCGGAGTTGGCCCCATTTCGTGGTTGCTCGTAGGAGAACTATTCCCTTTGGAATACAGAAATATCGGAGGTGCTATTGCCACGAGTGTTAATTACGCATGTGCATTTATAGGTGTTAAGACTTTTGTTGATTTTCAACAATTACTAGGTACACATGGTACTTTTTGGATGTACTCTGGGATATCTGTTCTTGGACTTATATTTATTCTTCTTTTTGTTCCTGAAACTCGTGGTCGAGAGTTAGCTGAAATGGAGTCTCATGATATTATTCATGCTTAAGTACTTTGTAAAAATAAAAACTCGATTTTTCATTTTTGTCTGACTGCTTAAGATAGATATTGTTTAACACTAAAATTAGGCCTGAATTGATCTGTATTTTATTTTTAACGACACGAGCTCAAAAAATAAAAAGATGGCTAAAGGATTCTGTATTACAAATGAAATGATACGAAAAAAGTCTCATAAGGAACCTACATGAAATGGAAAAATTGAGAAGAAAAAATATGCTAAAATTCATATACCAAAGTTTAACAAAATGTATTTATAAATATGTGGATTATTCAACTTTAGGAAAACACTGACAAAGCTAAACGACCCTCAGAAATATTTCTTTAAACGATGACTTAATTCAACAATAGCAGAACTTTTGACACTTCTGATAATCCTTTGGCTGCATTCACCATGTCATGGTGATTGCAGCAATAGCTGCAATCTAGTAAAGAGTGACCCACAGCCCCTTGTAACTGCGGTTATGATCAAGAATGAAAAGAACTCCTGTTGGAATTACCATGGTTGAAAACTCTACTAAGGAGATTTACAGTCTCCCCACCTTGTATAACATGGAAGATCACTTTTCCATGTCTCCTCTTTTCTTCTTTTTTCCCTTCTGTGGTGATCCTTTCGAACCAGTATTTATACTATCTTGCGAATGGGCTGATTTTAACAGAAATTGCAGTATTTAGCGTCCTTTTTAAGCAACAAAGGACTGCGCCAAAGAAAAGTAATATTTTCTTTAAATTTGTACCGAATTAGAACAATTTTTGCCCAAAGAGATTCAAAATACAGGAAAATCGAAAATTCGAAGATAATCATTCAGTTTTTCACGACCTGTAGCCTCGAACAGGATGTATTTATTCCCCCTCCTCACTGTCTGGAAAAAAAACACAGAGAAGTGGATTGTTCAGTCGTTTTGGGCCACAAAACATCAAAGGTGAAAATATCAAGGAATGCAAATTCTAAGATTGCGAATTAATTTAACACGGTCGAAAACCATATACAGGAGTTTTAAACCCACATCTTTAAAAAACAGGAAGCATTGTTTGCTATACTGTAACTTGTTACCATCAACTTGAAACTACAGAACCCTGAAAGTAAAAAGTCTTGACCAGAAGAAAGAGGAGTTTGAAAATACACGAGTAAAAAGATTTTTTGCTGAATTTAACTGAAGTATCAAAAAGACTGAGAAACAGGTCGTGGTAACGAACCGTAAGTAAAAAGCAATATGTAGCTACAAAAGCTACAAACCGGCCTGAAAAAAACTACTCAATCAATAAAATGTTATTTATTTATTTTTCACTTTCATGAAAATTAGCGAATATTTACTGTAAGAATTCTCAAACAGATTTCTAAAGATTGTCCTTGTCGGCCAACCCTCTAGGGCCAAACGGAAGCACGTCGTCCCGAATGGGACGGGAGGATTTTTTAAGGAAAGATTTAACGCGAACATGAGTTTCTAGGGAGGCTGTAAAGAGGGAGGCTTTGAATAAATTGGTATGGAAGAGGAGTGTGTGTAGCTTTGTTGGCCTCAGGTGACTTGGTGCTACAGCAAGTTGTTAGTAATAGTAGTAGTAGTAGTAGCAGCAGAACATAAAAAATTGTACGTAAAAGTTTGATAAATGGCCGCTGAAAGACCATTTAAAGCCTTATAAATTAGTTTTCTCTTTTCTGCAGGCTATTTACGGAATTTTCTTCTCCTAAGAGAAAGACATCTTGTTTCTTGGGGGTTGAATTTGTGTTTTCATTAGAGGGCTAGTTTTTACAGTTCCACAGGTATTGGAAAATGTTACGAGTCAGTTTTTTTGAACAGGTTTGTCGATATATTTTGCGTAATCTGCGAAGCAATAACTTTTGTTAGTTTTAAATTTCGATTTCACCCTTTACTTTCGTAAGAAAAATCATCTTTTCTCTTTTCAATTAATTGGCAAAGGGGGCAAAGAGACGCAGAACAGAACTAAAACAACATCGCTGATCAGCTGAATATCATAGGCAGCGCAATCGCGCTGCCTAAGTAAAGAACGATGTTGGCACAATGTATTATTATTATTATTATTATTTTTTTCCATACCAGGGCACTTCGTATCGAAGGAGTTGTCGTAGAAACTTCGAAAAGGGCTCATTCGATTGGAAATTGGAGTGGCTAGTGCCCTTTTTAATAGTCAAAAGTGATTAGAGGGCAACTAGCCCCCCCCACGCCCATCATTCCCCCAAACACATCCGATCAAAATTTTGAGATAGCCATTTTGTTCAGCGTAGTTGATTTCCAGATAGAAATTATGCTTTTAAGGAGGTCACTCCCCCACAACCCTCAGGGCAAGGGTTTTAAATTATGCCCTGGGGGCATATGAGAACGATGTTGGCACAATGTATTATTTATTATTTTTTCCTTTAGGTCAGGACACTTCGTATCGAAGAAGTTGTCGTAGACACTTGGAAAAGGGCTAATTCAATTGAAAAAATTGGAGTGGCTTGTGCCCTTTCTAATTGTCGAAAGTGATTGGAAGGCAACAAACACCCCTTCCACGCCCACCATTTCCCGAAACACATCCAATCAAAATTTTGAGATAGCCATTTTGTTCAGCGTAGTTGTATTTCCAGATAGAAAATATGTTTTTGAGGAGGTCACTCCTCTACAACCCTCATGGCAAGGGTTGTAAGTTTTACCCGGGGGGCATATAAGATTTTTATAGAAGGTGTTGTCGTAGAAACTTCAAAAAGGATCATTCGATTGGAAATTCAAAGGGCTAGTGCCCTTTTTAATAGTCGGAGGTGATTGGAGGTCAACTAACCCCCCCTCTCACGCCAACCTTTTCCCCAAACACATCCAATCAAAATTTTGAGATAGCCATTTTATTCAACGTTGTTTTAAGTTCTGGAAATCAGGTCTTTGAGGATAACCCCCCCCCCCACAGCCCTCAGGGCAAGGGTTGTAAGCTATAACCTAGGGGCATATTAGGCTTTTATAGAACGCATTATCGTAGAAACTTCAAAAAGGGCTCATTCGATCGGAATTTGAAATGGCTAGTGCCCTTTTTGATAGTCGAAAGTGATTGGAAGGCAACTAACAACCCTTCCACGCCCACCATTTCCCCAAACACATCCAATAAAACTTTGAGATAGCCATTTTGTTCCACGCAGTACAAAGTTCAGGAAATTATACCTTTGAGCAGGACACCCCTCTCACAGTCTTCAGGGCAAGGGTTATAAGTTATGCCCCGGGGGCATATAAGGTTTTTATTGAAATCTTTGTCGTAGAAACTTGAAAAAGGGCTTATTCGATTGGAAATTCAAAGGGCTAGTGCCCTTTTTAATAGTCGAAAGTGATTTGAGGGCAACTAACCCCCCTCTCACGCCCACCTTTTCCCAAAACACGTCCAATCCAAATCTTTAGAAAGCTGTTTTATTCAACGCAGTTGAAAGTTTTGGAAATTAGGTCTTTAAAGATGAAAACCCCTCCCTCCCCCCCACAGCCCTCATGGCAAGGGTTGTAAGTTATGCCCTGGGGGTATATAAGGTTTTTATTGAAAGCGTTGTCGTAGAAACTTCAAAAGGACTCATTCAATTGGAAATTGAAAGGGCTAGTGCCTTTTTAATACTTGAAAGTGATTGGAAAGCGATTAGCGCCCCTCTCACGCCCACCATTTTCCCAAACACATCCAATCAAAATTTTGAGATATCCGTTTTGTTAAACGTATTTGAAATTTTGGAAATTATGTCTTTTAGGATGATAACCCCCTCAGATCCGTCAGTGCAAGGGTTGTAAGTTATGGCCTGGGGGCATATAAGGTTTATGTAGAAAGTTATTGTAGAAATTTAAAAAAGGGCTTATTTCATTGGAAATTGAAATCGCCCTTTTTAATAGTCGAAAGTAAGTGGAGAGTAATTAACCCTACTCTCACACCCACCATTCCCCCAAAAATATTCAATCAAAGTTTAGAAATAGCCATTTTGTTCAACGTAGTTGAAAGTTCTGGAAATTATGTATTTAAGGATGACAAACCCCCAGAGCCTCCAGGGCAAAGGTTGTAAGTTATACCCTGGGGGCATATAAGTTTTTTTTTTAGATAGAGTTGTCGTAAAACTTCAAAACGGGCTCATTCAATTGGAAACTGAGAGGGCTAGTGCTCTTTTTAATAGTCGAAAGTCATTGGAGTGTAATTAACCCCCCTCTCACGCCCACCATTCCTCCAAACACATCCAATCAACATTTTCAGATAACCATTTTGTAGTAGAAAGTTCTGATATTCGTAGTAGAAAGTTCTGGAAACTAGGTCTTTGAGAATGACACAACCCCCCCCCGCCCTCAGGGCTAGGGTTGTAAGTTATGCCCTGGGGGCATATAAGGTTTTTATTGAAAGTGTTGTCGTATAAATTTAAAAAGGGCTCATTTGGTTGGAAATTGAAAGGGCTAGTGATATTTTTAATAGTTGAAAGTGATTGGAGAGCGACTAACCCCCTCTCATTCCCACCATTTCCCCAAACATATCCAATCAAAATCTTGAGATTGCCATTTTGTTTAATGCAGTTGAAAGTTCTGGAAACTAGGTCTTAGAGGATGGCCACCACCCTAACAGCGCTTAGGGTAAGGGTTGTAATTTATAGAAAGCGTTTTCGTTTCAAAAAGGGCTCATTCGATTGGAAATCGAAAGGCCTAGTGCCCTTTTTAATAGTCGAAAGTGATTGGAAGGCTTGACATTTTTATAGTAAAGATCGATGTGGGTATAATGCATTATTTTTGTTTTTGTTGTTGTTTAGACCAGGGCACTTCGTATCGAAGAAGTTGTCGTGGGAACTTCGAAAAGGGCTCATTCGACTGAAAATAGAAAAGGCTAATGCCCTTTTTAATAGTCGAAAGTGATTAGAGGGCAACTAATCCCCCTCCCACGCCCACCCTCCCATTTGCCCATTATGTTTAAAAACTAAATGTTGCCTTAAGATTAAATCAAAATGCACTGTGTTAATGCTAATTCCCAATAAGGCATGTCAGCAGTATCCCAAGAACGACTGAGGGTATTTTGTTCAAACTTTCGGGGCTACTTGTGCTCTTAAAATTTAACCAAATCAAAATAGCGTAAGTGTATCCAAGCTATCAAAGAAAGTAAACAGATTTTTTTGCGAATGGTATCAAGTTTTCCATTTCAGGTCAACTAGAGGAGTAATGAAACTAAATTAAACACTACTATTTGTGTCCAGATTTTTAAAAGGATGTATATTGTTAAAAATATCTGAAAATTTTTCTCCAGCATACAAATAGCAGGCCAAACTATAAAGTCTTAAAAAAAACGAAAAAATTTAAATAAATATTTTCTTTTTCCCTGAAAAGACTATGTCAATAATGCAAACAAAATTTGCACTTTACTGAAAAAATACAAATGAATGTGCACTGTCAGTTTAATATACATATACTGATATTTAGTAATCAAAATCTTAATATTATTTGATTTATTAAAGTTATAAAAGTAAAAACATTTATATTTTTTTCAGTAAAGTGCAAATTTTGTTCTGGCCTTGGGAAGGCATAGGGGGTTTTGAACTCAACTTATGTTAATTTCTGCTCGTTTTGAGTTTGACTCGGTTATTTATTGAAATTTCTGTTCGTTTTGGGTTTCATTTATTTATCGATGCTGATTTGTGGTTGTTTCACGCTTGGTAGATTATTTGATTTTATTTTTGCTCATTTTTTGTTTAATGGAGTTCTTTACTTTTCTTTGAAAAACTTATTTTGCGGAAAAAGCTTTTTAATTAATCTTAATAAATATCTGAGCTGTTTTATTAGTCACAGTCACAAGCAATTAAAGAGTTGTACTTTTCGTGACGAATAATTTGTACAATGCAGACAAATATTTCTTTTTTGTCAGATGATTTGGTAAATACAGGCCAAAAACAGGGGCATGGATCGGAAAGTTTTCAGAGCTTAAAAGAAATGCCAAAAACAGCAAGGTCGAAAGCAGAAGATATTGCTTGAAGTAAATGACAAGCGTCCATGGACCAAAGACCAAAGGATCGTTCGAGTAAAAGATATGTTACGACAGGATAACAAGCGTCTGAGGCTATATTTGCAAGGACTAAAGGCCAAAGCCCGTTGATAGCAGAGGAAGGTGGTTAAAAGTCAGTGAAGTCAGCTTTTATTCTAGCCAAAAAGCCACGAGACGATCGTTCAGGGTTAGTTAATGTATCAACAGTCAACACAATCATCCACAGTGTTTAGATTTAATATATGTGTAGTAACAAGGGTGCCTTAGCGCGACACTGGT